>CM035116.1:138408265-139608265 GCA_020205555.1 Panax stipuleanatus | reverse complement strand
AGTAAATTTAGTAAATGTAAGGCAAGTAGTATGTCAATTCGCTAATGGCTGTTATTGTCAGGTATAAGGAAAGACGGTATACATTCAATGGAGTTGATCTCTTTGCAAAAAATTACAATTTTTTGCATAAACCACACATTCATTAACCTATTTACAGATAAAATACACACCAAATGTGTATGTCCTAAAAACGAAACCTAGTTCCCCCATTGACAAGTACATGTCCTAAAAAAACGAAATAATTACATTTGTAATTTGAACTTTGAGCTCCATCATATTTGAGACGATCTTTTTATAGTGGCAACCAAAGAACCGGTTATATATATGATGCTTAAGTTAAAGAATGCAAATGAGTGTGTATACGAAACCAGTATATTATAAATTAACTTCAATTAATGATCATTGTGTATTTTATAAACTGAAGTTAACTTCTATATATTTAGCAGCCGCGCCTAAATTAGCATAGTGCGTTTAAACTTCAAAAATTGCGTTTGTGAGACTCTCGTGTGCGTTTTAAACTCTAAACGCACTAACCGTTTCATAAGTTGGTGGACAAACACACTTATATACTAACAATGGCTGTTATTGCGGATTACTCCTTACTACATGGATATTTTAATGCAGATTCTTGTAAAACTACCCTGCATAAAGTCTCTGTTGCGATGCACGTACGTTTGCAAATACCGGTACTCTATCATCAAAGATCCTCGCTTCATTACCAAACACTATTCTTATCAAAAAAAATCCAGCAGGTGTCTCTTTTGTGCATATGCTATCAATGATATTGATGTTCTAAGTAATCAATCATGGTACTTGGCCAAATATATTTGGTCAATTATAAACACCAAAAATCAGTCGTGCAACTTCGAGTAAAAAATATCAATTTTTACTTGTTTTCAGTACTATTTAAAAACAAATAAAATATTTTACAGGAGTAAACACTGAGATTCCCAACATAAATAGCAAAATCCAAACACAAAACAAGGTTAATAGCACATATACCGAATCTTTTATATGAACCAAGCAATCATGGTACCCATTTTTTGGACAAAGATAGATGGGTTCCCAATTCACAGTTTTTAATTCTTAACCTTATAATTCGAAAACTCACCGACAAATCTTCTACCTCGAGTATTGAAGGGTTTTGCTAGAGGAATCGCCGCTTCGTCGCTGCTAGAGGAATCACCGCTGAGATTGTGTAGTTACAGAGGAATCGAGAGGAATAGTCGCTGAGATTGCTGAGATTGTGTAGTTGCAGAGGGATCGAGAGGAATCGCCGTTGAGATTGTGTATTGTGTAGTCATTCTTGCGGACGTGATTTTTTGCTGTTATTCTTGCGTTAATTAGGGGTTAGAGGGGCATAATCGACCAAAATTGTAATAGTTCCGTCCGCTAAAATAACTAGCGGATGACAAGTATAGTTTTTTAATCATAGCCGTTAATAATTGAAACGGACGATTAAGATGCTATATGCCCATTTTTGATCCATAGCAACTAGATGCTATGGAATTATTGCCCTATATATATATATATATATATATACGAGAATAATAGTTATACACAGCTGTGTATGTTTTATTTATGCACAGTTTATCAAAATTACGTGATTTTGATAGATTTGTTTTTTAAAAAAAACAGTTTCTCTTCTCCCAAATCATAAATCAAAAATAAATCAGTCAAAACGACGTAATTTTGACAGACTGTGCATAAATAAAACATACACTACTGTGTATGAATGGGCGAAAGATGGACTTCATCTCCGGTATCGTGGAGCAGTATCTATGGAAAGGATCGAGTTATCATTATCCTCAAAGGCGCCTTTTACCAGATACACAGTGTTAGGTGGCTGACCGGATCAGTCACCCCTCACCCCCCTATCACTTAAAGGCAGAGCTAACCCCTAATTCAACTATAAACAAAATATCATAATTAAAAAAATTAACAAATCAATTCCCCTCAAAAAGGGAAAAAGGAAAAAAAAAACACTTTTACTCCAATTCTATAATAGGATCTCTTTAATTGAATTATCAATTTTACTTGTAGAAATATCTACTCCAATAAAATAGTCAATAAATAAGTACTCCACTTTCCCAATAAAATTAAATACAAATTTCAGCAAGACTAGCTTCATTGCTTGTAAAGTCTATGGCAAAAAATTGTTAGATGGTTACTCATTTTGAGAAGTGTAGCTCCATCAAGTCTCACCGGAATTCAATGTATCAACACTCTCATCAGAAGACAAGTCACTTGAAGATTCACTCTGATCAGGATCAGGATTTTCAGATTCAAGTGCAGCAATTTCCTCCGGGCTACACTCTTGCCTAAGTTCAACCTGTTCCACCAACAAATCCAATGAATTATTTGTAATTTTGTTTTAATATCACAAAAAAAAATTAAAAAAATAAGTGACTGGGCAGTCTGTGCCATGGTATATACTGCAATAAAAAATGATTGGTTTGGTCCTGCCTAAGCCCATGTAGGCAAAACTTTGGCACTAAACGTGTATAAAAGGAACAGTGAAAGTAAATTTTAAAATAAGCGAAGAATGCTTCAAATATAAATCTGCTTAAGTTCACCATATATACCAGCACATTCTAATATACATATAACACATTTGGAACACCTATAAGAGAATCTGGTGTCTTTCGGTCAGTAAAGGAAGCACTGGTGTCATTCACAACTCACAATGATTTCATTTCAAACATAATATACTAGCAGAACATAAGTTTGTGTCCGTAAGTTACTAACCAAACAAATGAAAGGCCATCCTTTGGTCTGACCCAGGATAGCCCCTTGTTCGTAGGGGGCCAGGCCTATCTTTCTTCGTTCTTTTTCCAACAAATTTGGAAAGCGGAGGTGGGTGTCCAGGGGGATAGAAACTTCAGGAAATAAACAAGCAGAAAAATTTACATAAAAGGAAGGTGGAGTAGGGTTTTAGATGGTGAACCAACCAATAAGGCCTTGTTTTTTTTTCTCAGCTTCATGCAGTCTTTGGAGTAGCTGTTTAGGTACTGTTTCATTTTGGAAGTTTCGGTGCATAGCTCCTCCACCTTCGTTTGAAAGGCTTCACGAGTTTTCTGGATGAAAAAGAAAATTAATATTAGACAGCTATTCATGTAAATACTTCTATTAAGTCGATGATTTTGAGTAACGACATTACTTTGGAAACACATTAACTGTCAGAAAATTTTATTAAAACATGTTTCAGAACAAACACAGATAATTACAGAAGTAGAAAGTTATAGTCTTCTCAATCACCTAAGCACCAAATTCCTACATTTTCTTGCAATAATGCTGTCTTCGCTGTAATATAAGATATAAGCTCTTATGGACTATGCTGCATAATGGCTACATAGATAGTTCAAAATTCAAAATTCACCACCCTTTTTCTTTGGAACAAAATAATATAATGTAAACATCAGACTCCCCACCCAATATATCCCCCTCCAGAAAGAGATCTCGTTAAATACACAGCTGGTGAGATAAGACAACAGGGCCAGAGGGAAAGGAACTATTAACCAGTAGTCCCTTTATTTAACATGGTAAGATGGAAGTCTAGAAAGATTAGGATAGGAAGAGAATTATCATTTACTAATACATGTTTCGAATTTCTACTTTGGAAACCAGTGTCATCAGCAAAACTGCCAAAATGTATTAGTGTATTACTAACCTGTCTGCGAATTCTGGACCTTTTAGCTGCTTCATTATGTGCGAGTCTCTTCCTTTCTTTTTCCAATTCATGTTCATCCTGTCAAAGGAAAAATACAAAGTGCATTACTAGAGATCAACAGTCTAAAATAACTATGAGGAAAATATCAAAATGTTAATTTGCATAATTTAATTTTAGTGCAAATATACAACCACATGTCAAGTACACTACAGAAGAATTGGAACTATTTTTGAAATGGTTGTAAAAACGGGGTGACTTATAATTTTTATGTTTAAGATCTCGTAAAGCATGTCAAAATAGGGAATAAACGCATATTTATACCGTCACCACAAGTAGAGAAGGAAAGTACTACTAGGAAGATTAGAAGGGGGGAGGGGGAGGGGGAGGGGAGATAGAGAGTCTATATCCAAACAGTGGTACACAAATAAACCTTTATTTTTGCTGTTAACTAGGTTGCCTTAGGGTAATATTATAGATTACTAATTCTAGTTTTGATGTGAAGATTTTAATTTAGTAATATAAATACTTCCAATATGTGAAACCAGTGTTGCTAAATTTAATAATATGCTCAAAGTATTTCTAGGAAACACTTGGTGTGTGAATCTACATCCACATCAGGATCCAAACCTTGTCATAATTGTAATACACAAGTACCATGATTGATTAAGACTTTCCTGATTGTAGAAAACCTCTGTGAAACCTAAATAGAAACAACATGCCAACAAAATGGATAACGACTAAAACTACAACCCTTAAAGATACCTGAATCGGTTGATCAGTCTTAAACTCTTTACATCCACCCATCTTAGTTGAAACTGCAGACAAACCATATTCAGTAATTCTCACCACCTTGGATTTGGATTTGCCAGTTGGTACATTGGAGCTCATTGTATTCAAATGGGGTTGTGGCATGGATACCAAATGATTTCCCACGTCTGACACTTGATTATTAGCACCGCCAAATTGAGAAACATTATGATTCCGTGCATCTGATCCTGTTTGGATACTCCAAATCAAGAATATAATAAAATTTTAATTAATGATGTCAAACCCAAGGAAATTTGTGTATTACCTTCTGCAAGCATCTGATCGGATCTTTTCTCAATTGCAGAAACTTCCTGTAACGAGAAAAAGCGTCATGTGATAAATAAGTAATGACAGAGTTTCTTACAAAAACTACATCTGGTTGTTATATCGTTTACAGAGTGAAGATTTCTCAAAGTATGTAAAGGAAAGATTCATACATACATAAGCACATACATTATGGTGAGCTTGAGCCTCACATTTATCCGCGAAGTCCCCATGTCTACTGTATAAGGTCAATTAACAACCACAGTTAGTAAACAAATAGTTTCTTATTCCACCCTCCTTCCCCCCCATATATTTTCAAAGTTCAACATTGAGAATCAACTATGATTATGGAAATTATGGCTTTTACGTGCCTGGAAAACATTGGGCTGAAAGAACTAAATAACTAATAGCACCTTTGTATGGTATTTTGACATTCAGAACCCGAAGTAGTCCTGTTACTTTCTCCTATAGCATCTGCAACTTCAAAATTCTCTGAGCTGCCACTGCATTTTCTCATTGCATCCAAGTCCTTCCGATAGCACATATTTCCTTCAACCTCTGACGTTGTTGATGCCAAACCCTGATAGTATAAAAAAAATCTAAAAAAAGAAGACGTAATGTGCGAGTAAGCGTTGAATTATTTGCAATATGGATATTTTTTGTATGAGTACAGCGTGTTCATAATTAACAGTTCAGAAACTGTTACATAGACGAACCTCTCAAGAACACGTTATACTATGCAAAATAAGAGAGATGACGAGTATGGTTAAAGATTACCGCAACTACATGAGGATGAGCAAAAGGCCCACTCTGAGGATACAGAATCAGGGCTTGCATTGGAGCCACATTATGTTGCAAAACAGGCCACTGAAAAGTAGCATTGAAACATTAGAAAGCTTATCCTCTGACGGAGTCAAAGTGGCAAACGAAGATCAAAATCACAAGTCTGAAACAGAACCTGGTTTTCAAATACAAACGAATAGGTAGTTGCAGGAGGAGCAGCATTTGGAGTGAAATAGGGAGGTGGCACGGGCCCAGTACCATAATATGCCTAAAGAGAGGGAAATTATAAGCTACAAGGAAAAAAAATTCTTAAAAACTTCATAAGCAGAACCAGGATTGTATGTGATAAAACAAGCATATAATAATAGAAACAAATAGCATTTGCATAAAACTAGACCAATCAAGCATAAAGGAACAACTTTTATCTCATGCAATATATGAATGTAAAAACAATGATGGAAAGTATGACATATAATGTTCTTTGTGTGTTCTTTTAATGTTTCTATCTGCAAATCATAGGGTGAGAAAGAGGCAGACACAGAGACAAAGGATGGCGAACCTGATTAGAAACAGCTCGATTTAGAGAGTTGGCAGATTTATTGTCATTCTCAGATACCATTGAATCGGAAGGCGCAGTAGCTGAAACAGTCTCTCCAGCTCCCATACAGCTCAGTGGCAAACCAATCTCAGTGAATTATTGTACTCTTATTCACAAACTACCTGGATTTAGGAAACCAATTACATAAAGTAAGTTTGCTTCAATTAATAAAACACTTGTAACTTTCAAAAATTAGGAAATCTTCTTATTTTATAATAATGTCCCAGTGAATCTAGAAAAACTAAAGGGTTTTTTTTCATTCTTCTCACATGAAAAGTATTAATTTTTAGTACATGTATATGCAATCCCATAGCTTCCAAATATAAATAGTTAAAATTTGTATATTTATGGCAATCCCAAATACACAAAGTCTACTAAATTGAATAATGACCATCGACACTTCCACACAAAAAGAAAGTCATCAATTAAACTAGGGCTCTTGTAATAAAGTTCCATTAATCCAGTAAACCCTCAAGCTTTTGTGCAGAATTCCAAATATTTTCAAAATTTATCACTCGTACATTACAAATTAAAACAAATTTGGGTAATGCACAAAAAAATTGAACAAGCTTATATCCATATCAAAATCAAAATAGAGCACAGCAAGACACAATAACCCAACGCGCATAAATTATGAGATTTTCAATAATCAGAAACAGATATTGTATAAAAATAACTGAGCACAACGAGGAAGAAGAACATTACTTAAATTAAGTCCAAATCTAAATAAATCAACATAATTTGAAATTTTAAAGAAAAATAGAAAACCTAGCCAACTCCATTAATAATAACCCAGAAAGCTTATGCTTACCATATTAACCCAGAACGCTTATGCTTACCATATTACCGTATAACATCTGGGCGCCTAAATATTTATAGCATGGTAATCAAATCGGACCGGACCACTGGTTTCGATTGGTAAAAATCGGAACTCCAACCCGGTCCAAACAAAAAATTTATTTTCTGTCAAAATCCGGTCAAACTTGGTGATCCGGTGGTTGAACCGATCGATCTAGTGATCCTAATCCGGTAATTTTACCGGTTCTCTATCTCACTTTTTTTTCCCTAAGCTTTTGAATTTAATTGAATGAATGTATTATTGATTGAGTTTTGAGTTATAATCATAATTTAATATCTTTCCTTTCATATAGATTTAATATTTATTTGAATTGTATAAAGTATTCACTGTACTAATAGATTTAGTTTCTTTTTTATCGAATTTGATTGAATGTATCCTAAAGATGTTTATTATTTGTGTTTGATTTTATCACTCTTGACTCTTGAGGCTTGAGTTTTGAGTTATGATCATGATTTAATATATTTTTTTAAAATAGATTTAGTATTTATTTGAATCGTATAAAGTAAACTTTGTATAAATAGATTTAATTTTTTTTAAATAGATAAATTAATTAATTTTATATATTTACTAAATATTATATATAATATATAATAATAATTAATATATTTAATTATTTATTATATATTAATGACGTTACTTATTCAATAACAATCCGGGTCCTAAAAACATTGATTTATAATCAGAGAAGAGTTTATGGTCTTTGTTCAAAAGAATCTTGAATGGGTCCGTCTTTTAGTTGGATTGTCTTTCCTTTTTAAATTACAAATTGATACTTTTACAAAGTAGAATTGATAGATCCTCCCTATATAAAATTCATAAAATAAAATTACCATGTTTACTTTTGAAAATAATAATTACTTTTAAAAAATTTTCACTTATTATTAACTTAAATGTTTTTTATTTATCAAATACAAACTACTTTATAATCAAAAGTATTAATGAGACTTGACAATCACATTTGTTTGAGCAATCACAAACATACTTTAAAGATTTCATTACAAAATTTATAAGTTTTAAGCAATATATTGATTTTATTTGTGACTTGATACTGTAAAATAAAAAAAAATCGACTCAATAGCATAAAAAATAAATTGATATGTTACATTAATTATGTATCTAATACTTTAGTCTGAAAATTTATTGTTGAGCATACTTTATATTTGTATGTAATGATTGCCAACTACGTACCCAATACTCCTCCACCCTAAAAAGATTTCTATTGACATTTACTCTGATTTCAAAATTTGAAATTAATTTAAAATATTTTTAAATATAAAATGAATGTGATTTTCTAAATTTCGAAATAATAAACTTTTAGTTAGTTGTACTTTAATTTAATTAAAGTTCAAGATATTCGTAATTGTACTAGCTTAAATTTATAATAATTTTAAATTTAAAATATCTCAAGTTGTCCCAAAAACTCAAAAGAGGTTTTTATATTTTGAGATAGAATAATGTTACAGACACAAACTATTTTACAAATATTTTATAAACTGTTGATGTGATATACTCCACCTCAGCTTTTTATGCGGGGTCGATATTACATTGAAACAATTTGTTGATCAATATGCTGAGGTGGAGTATGCCACATCAGCAGTTTGTAAAATAACTTGTGTATATAACATTATTTTTTGAGATAATGATGCAAATGAACCGAGTCGAGCTAAGTATTGAGTTGTTTATATTTGGTTCACAAAATTTATCGAGTATAAAATAAGATTTGATTGAGGTTCGTTTAGCTATCGAGTCGAGCACGATCCCGAATCGAACCCAAGCAATTTGAACTTTTCGAACGAATATGATCCGAGTATCAAAAAAAATTACAATTTGATGAGGTTTGAATAATTTATTGAACTTTAAAATTTGCTCATATTTGAATCATTTTTATGTAGAGTCCAATTAGAATTGAACTTTTAGTCGAAGCGAGTACGAATTGAACCTGAACGGTTTGTTCATTTTACAGTCCTATTTTGAGAAGGGAAAGTATATTTTTATATCAAATATAATTTATTTGAATATATCTTATTAAAAAATATAAATGTCTCCCTATCTAACACACGAGTTGCCAAGTGCAAATACAAGCAATCTTGGATTCCTTTTCCATGTATATATATTGTGAAATATCGGTCATATATTGTTGACTACTTACGTGACACCTCATGATTGGGAACATCCTTTTTCTCTTTTGATTCAAAAATATATCCTTCAATGTAAAAGTAGGAGTGTTGATTTGTCCCTTCAATTTTCTACTCTGAAGATTCCAAATTTATATTTTTACCAAAGCAACATAAAAAAAAACGAAAAAAACAAAAACAAAATGTTTTATTAATATCAGTCTCTACAAACAAAAGATATGTATGGCACTATACATATATATATATATATATATATATATCATTATTTTTATGTGATAGGGTAGTATGTTATATTGACAAGGAAAATAAGGATAATCTTTATTCAATCTAGTTGCATATAGTTGTGATTTGAGGTGTCATATGGGTCAGAAAGATAGAATCAATTTTCTTGTAATAAATATCACAATTGTGATTATTGAATAGTGTAAAAATACATTTATTTCAAAATAAACTTTTTATATTAAAATAATCATCTGTTACTTATAAAATAATATACTTATATTGATTAATGTAAAAATACTTTAAATACAAATACTATTGAATTACACCAACTCTTTTATGATATATATATATATATATATATTTGTGACATTAGAGAAGTAATAACTGTATTTGGGGCCTCTATAAGTGATTCAAGTAAGGAATCAAATTTCTTCTCCAATTCATAATTAGATTAAAACTTAATATTTCATAAGATCTATTATGAATTATCACAAAAACTTAAACATCCATGATATGAAGAACATACATTAATATATTCACTGCAGTTATAAAATTAGAGATACAAACAAGGAGCTTTAAAGAAAATTTTATTTTCTTAAATATATCCTCTTAGTATTAGCTAAGAATTTGGCTCGGTTGTGTGATATTGAAAATAATAATAATAAAGTAGTGAGAAATTAGGAATATCATATAATTTTATAGTTTTAAAACAAATACATATCTCTAATTTTGAAACATTTCAAAAGAAAAATACATATCTAATTTTGAAGAGAGAGAGAGAGTAAAACCCAGTTTTTCATACTTAATGGACCTCTTTGGCTTAATCTCAAAAGACCCAAACCAAACGCATCCTTGCTTGACAATATGACTTTCAACAATGAGAATTTTGTGGACTACTATTATGTAACATACATTGAAACATTAAACAGGTCAATCAACTTTACGGATTTCCCTTCTTATTGTATACGCTTTAAAAAAAAGGACACTAGTTTCAGTACCTTCAATGTCAGCTGTGAAATTTGCCAGAACAAAGGATGGATTTGAGGCTCATATGCTCTGCTCTCAGGTGTTCTTTCCACTATAAACATGGTGGGCTTTTGGGGATATTGGAGGAGAGGTAATCATTCCAATTGTTAATGGGTGTCTTTTCCTTTTAGGTAAATGGGTCTATCTGTTTTTCATTTTCTTTTAATGGGGTTGTCTTCAATTTTCAATACTGATTATCTTTTCAGATTCCTGGATATATATCTTTTATAGCTGCATTACTAGTTTAAGTTTTCCTGCTATTAAATTCCCCCCTTTTTCATTATTTCTTGTGATGTTGATCTGATCTGTTAGAAGATTTAACAGCATGTATAAAGTTTGTTTTTTCTTCTTTGATTTGATAAAAATTGGGGAGCTACTCATATTCTTTCTTTCATTATCGTTCAGATCCTCCTCTGTTATTTTTTCCACAATTTAGTCATATAGGAGATAAATTTTTGCTTCTGCATCGTTTATTTGTTTGTTTTCTTTATTTCTGTATGTGAATACTGGGAATTCTTGAGTTGGGGGAAGGTGCAAACACAATATAGTCTTCAGTTTTAGAGGAACAATCTGTGAAGTATGGAGCTTTGTCATTTTCTTTCATATGGATTTTTATGTATTTGGACAAAAATGAATCCTGCATGTTTGTAAATCATTCCGGAAAGTGAAGTTACTAACATTGTGAGTTTACAGGTGACAAAGAGTGTGTTTCCAGATCAATTAATCTGCCTCAGGTAGAAAGTTTTGAACCTGCGTAGTGCTGAGCTAATTTTGAAGAAACATAGGAAGGTTATAGGTAAGAATGATATGTTATCGTACTGTTTATTTGGAACCTGCTGAATTCATTCTGAATCTTGTTATCTTATTGTTTCTTTCCCCAATCAATTGGGGTAGGGTAGATATTAATTTCCTTGGCAAACATGTTGTAATAATCATGTCAATTATAGAATTGTAAATTTGGATCATCCGGGAGATAAGAGACAAGGATTTTGAGGAGAAAGCGTCTTTTGCTAACAAGATATAATGAGACTTATGACATCCTTTCTATATCGCTCTTTTTTTCTTTCTTTTTTTTTTTTGGGTGGGGGTGGGGGTGGGGGTGGTGCAGATACTGATGACATTGTGCATGGTCCCAGAGATTAATTCCTCTGAACTGAACATTCATGCACTTGCTAGTTGCTAATCATAAATGTAACTGTACACCTGTTATTGTTAAACTTCTATACGGATTATAGCTGTTGCTTGTTACTTTGAGCCCAATACGTTTGCTTAGTAAATAAGCTTGTGGAAAGAAAGAGACAAATACGTTGAGAAGAAGGTGGTAGAGTTTTGGACCTATGATGGAAGGGAAGCCATGATGATTAGATGTTGCAATTGACCTTTTTACGTGACGATCTCCATCATATGATCTAGTTATATGTCCTTATGGAGTT
Source organism: Panax stipuleanatus (assembly GCA_020205555.1). Taxonomy (NCBI): domain Eukaryota; kingdom Viridiplantae; phylum Streptophyta; class Magnoliopsida; order Apiales; family Araliaceae; genus Panax; species Panax stipuleanatus. The sequence continues at coordinate 139,596,468 of CM035116.1, read as the reverse complement.
TATATTACAATGGATTTGCATGGAAATAGTATAATTGTCTTTCCTCCATGTTTGCCAAATTGCATTTTAAACCTACAATTATAATTTTTTGGTAACTGTAAAACTTTTTGTCTGTGCTTATATATTTGTGTATGTTTATATCATCATATTTCCTTTTCATGAAGTCCTTGAGGCCTATGTTATCTATATTGCAGGCAAGAACTAGGCATTGAGTCATTGCCTCCTAGTTTTACAGTGTTAGCATGAAAATAGAACGAAAGCGTTTCTGGAGCTCATTAGTACCTTATCATCTGCGAGCCAAATCTGCCACCTATTTTTTCATGTTCCCAAAAGTGCAATCAGCAAGCTACAGTCCTTGCAATACACCTGTCTATCTAAATGTGTATGACTTGACGCCCATAAATGGCTATGTCTATTGGGCAGGCCTTGGTGTCTTTCACACTGGGTTGGAAGGTGCGGCTACTGTCTTAATTTAATGCTCTTTCTATAATTTTCCCTTTGGTACCTTTATGTTGTTTGTTAATATATCTTGAGTGCTGCTCTTCGATTAGGCTATTCTGGTGCTAGCTCAAATAATTTGAGCTTCAATCCTCAACTATTAGCTTTGACTTCTAGCATGATTTTGTGCCACATTTATTCTTCAAATGGATCACCATATCCTGCAATTAAAACAAATGGAATAGAATCTCACAATTATTCTTGAACTTCACTTTCCTTAAGGATGTCAATCTTTAAGACTATTTGTTTTACCCTTTTCCTTTCAGAAGGTCAATCTGCGAGACTTAAAGATAGCTATACTCTCTCTCTCTCTCTCTCTCTCTTGAGGAGGCAGATAATGTTTCCTTAGGGAATTGAAGGATTTGTCAAAATATTTTTGTAAGTGAGGATTTATCTATCATCACAGTTTCTTTAAGAGAAAATGTGGATACCGTTAATGGAGTGGGTTAAAATTATCACTATCCACGTAATTGAACTGCATAAACATTTACTTGGCCAGGAACTGTCTAAAAAATCTGAAAATCCAGATGTTCATGGGCTATTTCTGGGCATCGGAAGGTTACTCATACGTTCTAATCTTTGTAAATACACGTTTGTTTCTAACATCAAACTACATTCATGAGATGAAAGTGAAAAAATAATATTTCTGATTGTCCTTTTCCTGTTTACAGTTGACGGAGTAGAATATGCTTTCGGAGCCCATGAATTTTCAACAAGCGGTGTCTTTGAGATTGAACCTCGACAATGCCCCGGCTTCAAGTTTAGAAAATCAATTTTCATGGGGATGACATACATGGATCCTATCCAAGTCAGAGAATTCATCGAACGCCAATCTGCAAACTACTATGGTAATACATATCATTTGATTGTAAAAAACTGCAACCACTTTTGTGAGGATATATGTTACAAGCTAACTGGGAACCGGATCCCGAAATGGGTAAATCGACTAGCCAAAATAGGTACTTATTTCAAAGCCCTTCCCTCATGCACACTGTTATTCACTTGCACAGTTGGTTTATTCTGTTTATTTATATATAATTTTACCAAATGCGACTTTAACACTTGGGGTGATGTGCTGCTTTGACCTTATGACTGTCATGGACTTGCATCGATCTATGCTTGATGCATTCTTGGCATACCGATCAGATTGACGAATCCCATGGTGTAGACCTCGTGATCTTTCCCTTAATTCAACAATGGCTTTCTACTTATTTTTCTCCTGCTCTTTCTTTAGCCTTGGCTATTTCTATCTGAAATTCGATATCGAATGTATCTTCCCTGCTCTCAAGTGTTCATCAATTAAAGCAGACCATTGTCTCTTCTTCGAATCAATTGGATATCATCATGAATAAGAGGAAACTTGAATTCAATTGCCCAAAATGTTATAAAGTTCCGAAGTCTGATAAATGTCAAAACTTTGGCATGGATAAAGCATCAATAGTTTGTGAAGGCTCCTTTTCACACTTTCGGTTTTGTTGGCTGCCTAAAATATGACATTGCACACCAACAGAAGAGTGGGGTCTTCTCATAAATTCTGTTATTTACTTGAAAAATGCAGGAGCTATCATTTCATTATCTGCAAATGCATGTCTAAGCTACTTTGTCTATTCGTCCTCCTTGTCTTTTGTCGTCTGTCAGCTCATTCTAAGCTCTCTCATCCCCCACCTGGAAAATCTAATATTTTTAGCTTCACTTTTGTTATTTTTTATAGGTTCATTATGCAGCTGCGTACTCCCAGAAGCCCTTAAAACTTCTGCCGTGAGACCTGACCCAGATTTGCATGGCTACGATGATGAGACGAAGAGTCTGACAAGCTCCTTTAGTTGCTTCTCTTCCATTTCAATGCATCAGAGGGAGAGAGAAGTATCAATATCTTCATTGTTTCTACACTCTCACTACAAAGGCTGCCTACCTCCATGGGAATTGAAAAAATCTGAAAATGACTCCTTGAATGAAGGATGAGAAGGCTGTAATTGTACATATGATATGTCATCGGTTGAAATTGCAACATCCTTCTGGCGAGCTAAATATATCTGCAGCCTTCAACGAGCCTTTACTAGGATAAAATCTGTCCGAAGTTTGTGTTTCTGGTGAAATATGGTTGTTTGTCCTCTGTTTTATGCTTTTGGCTTCGATATGTTTGTGGGGGTGATGCCTGTTGTTGTGGTAAGTTTGTATTTGGTGCAAGAAATTCAAATGTAAAAAGTCTGGATTTCACTACTCGAGAAAAACCCGGATAGATGCTGCATTTTGTTTCTGAAAGTATCTATTGAACAGTTTAAAGTTCTGAAATTTAACCCCTGGAAGATGGATTTTACATTTGTGGCTTCATTCTTTTTTTTTTTATTACACTGTAAATTGTGGAGTGGATCTAGCACCTTTGTGTCTTTGACATGGTCCAGTTGGATATCTTCAGATTAAGCAAAATTACTAGTGCCTTCCAGAGTTTTGAGTCCCTGGTTTTTGCATGTGTTGTGTGTCAAAGTTGTTTATACAAGTTGTTGGTTTCTTTGACAAGGAGTAGGGCCTGGGGGGGGCGCCAGTTGGAACTTGAAAGTAGACATATGGCAAACTTTTACGAGGAGCGTCATTTTTATATGTATTTTTTATGTTTTTATTAGGAGTATGATTAAAATATTTTTGAAAGAATTGAAAATAATAATAATAATAATAATAACAACAACAATAACAACGAAGAAGGGTGTTAGAAGAAGGGTGTCATAAGTAAGAGTGTAAATGAATCAAAAAAGTTATAATTTCCAAACATTTTTTTAAATAATTCAACAAAAAAAAGACAACAAAGAAACTAATACTATCATTTCAAAACTTTTTTTTAAAAGAAAATAATTCAAAAAATTATATTTTTTTTTGAAAAAAAAGGCAAAAAAGGTCTACCCGTAAGTTGATGACAACTGCCCGTGCCAGCGAAGGTTCCAGCTAGAGATTCTTGTTTCAGTTTTCTCATAGAATTGCACATACAGTTCAACCGTCATTGAAAGTTGAGAAGGACAATTCACCCAACAAAAAGCCCATTGACCTTACTGAAAAGGAGCTGCCCTCAATTCTTCATATCATTCCCAGAATTCATCTCCATAAAAACCATTTGTTTTCTTCATAGAAGCAAATAAGTCGATATATATTTTAGTGGGCTAGTCCAAATTGTTGAAAAGCTCAAATCTTTAGGTGATCAAACACTTTGTGAACCAGATTTAATTTAAGGGTCACTCTTTTTGGTTCCTGAAATTGTTCAAAATTTATGGGTAAAGGAGGAGGGTGTGTGCCCAGCAAGAAAAGACCACCTTTGGGTGTATCCGATCAAGATGCACCAAACCCATTGAGTGATAGGTCAATCACTATTGAGGAACAAAGCCTTAATTCTGCAGCTGAAATTCAAGAAGGGGACTTGCAAATAATCAAGAAATTGAGAATATTCATTGTGTTTTACTCGATGTATGGACATGTGGAGGGTCTTGCAAGGAGGATTAAGAAAGGGGTGGATGGGATTGATGGGGTTGAAGGGGTTTTGTATCGGGTTCCGGAAACTTTGTCACCGGAGGTTTTGGAGCAAATGAAGGTGCCCCCTCAGGGAGATGAGATTCCGGTGATATCTGTGGATGAATTAGTGGAGGCTGATGGGTTGTTGTTTGGGTTTCCTACTAGGTATGGGAGTATGGCTGCACAAATGAAGGCATTTTTTGATTTGACCGGAGAGCTGTGGGCAGACCAGAAGCTTGCTGGGTTGCCAGCAGGCTTCTTTGTGAGTACTGGCACACAAGGAGGAGGACAAGAAACATCAGCGTAAGTTGAAATTTTTAGTTCCATAAGTTTTCTGTTTAGTAGTTTAGGAAATTTACTTTACATGGTATTCATGTTTATAAAGTGTATTACTATTGTAGAATTCTTTGTGTTGAACTTTAGAGCTTATCCAAGTTGGATAAAATGTATGCTTAATTTGTAGATTTGTGGTATTTGGCTCTCTTTGGGGATGCATATAATAGAAGGAAAAGCATAAAAAAAACGTAGTCTTCCTATCTAATATTTTGTACTACAAGATAAGTAAACAGTTTGACATTGTCCGTAAATTTATGCTTCATCGGTAATAATTTGGAGACTGAGAAAGGGAGAGAATGGGCTAACAATGAACTGTGTCAGCCCCATTTTCTGACTGTCTCATTAAGGTGTGACATTATGAAACCCTGAAATTGTCTTCTAATTTAAGTGTATTCACTATAAGATATAGTAGATCACATTTATGTAGAAGCAACAACAATTTATTGTACCCTTGTTCAAGATTTTGTGACACGACTTGTCAAGAAATTTTCTTCAGCAAGTCTTGAAAAAAGAAAAGAGTACAGAGTATTACTAACTAGAGCAAGATGTTTGACAAGAATTGAGTAAAAGTATAGGGTTTATGTTAAGCTGGAATATTGTAGAAAAAAGGTCTTCTATTTCCAAAGGCCTGACGAGCAACCTGAATAATTATATGGGTTCTTCATGTTTTTGAACTTTGATTAGGTAAGTCTGTTAGGCTTCAGCTCAACCACTTATAACTAATGAACCAGCCTGAACAGTTTTTTTGAAGCTTGATGCAAACTCAGGCTCAAGGTCAGGTGGAGCTCTTATCTCAGTATAACATACTGAAGTTTGAAGAGCTGGACACTTAAACTAAACTCGTCTCTTTTACATGTGTGCCATCATCTTGGATAAGTATTTTCATCTAGTCCCTCGTGAGCAACTGAAATACTAGAACATAGTAGGGTTCAATACTTTGATTCTGAATACCTCCATTACACTAGGCTTATGAGCTAATCAATAGACTTTGTTTGTCTATCAAAGCATTCATAGGTGATGCGGGTCTTGGTCCAAATGCAAGCACCTGAACATTTTTATGGATTTTGTTAACATAATAAACAGTTGTTGTATGCGGACAGAATTTCATTTCTCTTTATATTGAAAATAGCCTCTTGTTAAGCATGTTGAGAGCCCTTTAGTCTTCGAGGTAAAATTGTACTAAATGGCGAGCATAACAATGATGGCCCCTTCCCATGGCTGTAGTCCAAACACACTGAAAAATGGTCCAATTTCTGCTTACCAGGAGAAAGAAAAGACAGGAAAGAGTGAAAAGAATTTGTCTATAGGTTCAAAAAGGAGCCACCAGCTTGTTATTGAACTTCAGGAAAGCACATCATTTATCTTCACTAGGGACAGCACAGGCAGTGCAATCCCCGCCTCATGTACACTTTGTTTGCTTGTAAATATTTCGCTATATATGCTCTTGGATTCACTGTTTTTGGTATTCAGAGACTAAGAATGTGGAACATCTGTCTTGGAATGCAACCCATTGGCATTCTCTGTAGACCATACACACATGTTATAGAATTAGGAAAACAAACAAGTTGGGTGTCTTTTTCATACATCCTGTGTTTTGAAGTAATGATCCATTAATTTCTTTACAAGTTTTGGTCTATATTATGTGTCCTAAGGGAATAATTATCCCTTCTTTTTCTCTTCCAGTTGGACAGCCATCACCCAGTTAGCCCACCATGGTATGCTATATGTTCCAATTGGGTACACCTTTGGGGCTGGAATGTTTCATATGGACACTTCTAGAGGAGGTTCTCCTTATGGCGCCGGAGTGTTTTCAGGCGATGGCACGAGGCAACCAAGTGACACCGAGCTCGCACTTGCAGAGCACCAGGGCAAGTACATGGCTATGATAGTGAAGAGGTTTGCTCAGCCTTATTCGTCGGAAGTGAATCACAGCACTAGCTAACTGTTTGAATTAGCACTTCTACAGTCCCTTAATTAATTGCACTAGTATTTTTTCGTAGCTTGATTTTTTTGGTATTGGTTATTTTAATAGTTTTCCAGGTCCTGATCCCATTGTTTCTTGAAAATCATGTTTGATTGATTTGTCAATAATAAAATTGTTGGTTTATTATTGTTTTACTTGTTTCTAATTGGCTCTATCCAGTTAACTCTTGGTTGGAAGAAATCACCCCTATTTTCTGCTTGATTTTAAGTTAAAATAAAAATATAGAAAAAATTATGAAGAAATATAATTTGCCTTGTTCATTTCTAAAGATCGTAATTCCTAAAGATCGTAGAGTCTGTTGGAGATACATCGTAGAGCTACAACTACCTGTACACACTCATTCCTCAAAGTTGTTGGATTACAAGTAATGATCTAACAATTTTCACCATCTTCAACTTGTAGCGAGGATCATGAATGCTTGCAAAAGACAATACCACAATCCCAGTATTTCTCAAAAAAAATTCATCATCTCTTTCATGTATTCATCTTTGCTATTGATTTAATTGACAATAAAGTTGTAATGCCAAAGAATGATTACAAGAATTAAGTTGTACTTGTGTGAATCAGGACAAGTATCCAAAAATAGAGTAATAAAGCATCCAAAAAAGAAGTAATCTTTACAAATAAGCAACAAAGATATAAGAATGGGGTGTAAAAAGGGAAGAAGTTGCTCAGATTCTATGGGTGTATTCAAGAGTCTGTCATGCGATTGCATTCAGTACGAGGAATTTACTTTTTTATCACCGCAACTTACCCCCCATTCTTCGAAAAAACCCAAAAAAAGAGAGGCTCAGACACGCACAAATACGGTCATCAGATTTAAAAAGGGTTATTCGTATAATATCCCCAAAATAAATAAAAACTATATAAATTCAGCATCGAGAAATGATTATTTTCATCACTGCCTCATAAAAAAAACTAAAAGTATAGTAACTGATTAATGCCGGAGTGGTTAACATGAATTTAAATTTAATTAATTGATCGATAAACATACGTAATACTGTATTAATCAATTAACCAACTTATCATTAAATTAATTTTATACTAACCGAATCAGATAAATAATTCATCATAATATGAAAAAGAAATGTAACGATAAATATGAAACAAAATACAAACTTGATATTTATAAATTTTAATTTTAATTTTGAAAAATAAAGAATGTATGGAGAAGCTACTAGTAAACGCCTTCTTGTTTAAGAAAAGGGAAGGTGTTATCAGCGAAACTTCCATAATGGGGTTTTTAATTTGAGCCTCCCATGAATCAGATCAAGCATCAATTACGTCTTTAGCTTAACTGGGATTATGAAGGCACCTGCCCTCTCCACAAAAGAATGAAGAAGAAGAAGAAGAAAGTTACGAATATATATATATATAGATGAAATGAAAATTGACATCAAAACTCTGAGACTGGAACGAAAACACTCTGTTTTAGCGAAATTGACATCAAAACTCTGAGACTGGAACGAAAACACTCTGTTTTAGCGACTCTGGATGGAGATGGAGGCTGCTGCGATATGGTTGCTTCTATTTATAGTATATAAAAAAAATATTGGCCACTCCCACAAAACCCTAATCGTGGTGCTAGTTGTGACCCCACTAACATTTAATTGATTACCGGAAAAAGATTATTTTATAATATATGATAAATTTTGAAGAAATTTAAGTATAATGAATAAATTGATTTTACAAAAATTTTATAATTTTTTTAATATATGAAGTCAAATTGAATTTTTTTTATAATTTTTTAATTTGATATTACTTCTACTCTTTGATATATGCATTTTTCTCTAATATTTTTTATAATAAATAATAATTTAATTTATATTATTTTTATAACATAAGAAATTTAAATATTTATCAACAAATTTGTAATTAGAAATGCGTATTAAGGGTCAATAAGGAGTGTGTGTGTGAATATATATATATATAATGTTATTACTTGTTATATTAACAATATTGTAACCAAATATATATTTTACATATGCAATCGACCAACAAGCACAAAATTATCTAAAAAAATTAGCTCGGGGGCAGCGCCACCGAACCCTCACCAAATTATTTATAACATCATAATTTTTTGACCTCACTAAATAAAAATCATAACTTCGCCACTGCTCATAAGGATGATTAAATGTATAATTTTTTTTATCCTCTAAATAATAACAAAAAATGCATAAAATAAAGAGTAAGTATATCATTTAGTATCCATTAATATATAAAGAAAAAAGTACTAAAATTTTATTTGTTTTAAGTAATTTATTTTGAATCCAACATTTTTAATTCACAAAAGTAATTTTTAAGTTTGAAACTCATTGATCCTAGTTGAGCAGACATTGTCTCTGACGGGAAGACGGAATCCTTCCATGACCGAAGATTGACTCCCCAAGACATTCACCTGAAACCTTGAATGGAGTTTGCATCCTTATATATCGTCTTAGAGCATCTCTAACAGTTTTTTTTAATTATTTTGGAATATTCAAATAGGTCAACTATATTAAAAAAATTCTCTCTAACAGCTTTTTCAACCTTAGTTATCAAATCTACAACCTACTTTTTACTCTTCAAATCTGCAACATTCTTCTCACTTTTCAAATCTACAATTAAATGCTAAAAATATTTATTATGCTTGATGAATTTGATGTCTCATTGAATTAAAGAGACTGATGAATCACAAAATATGAAAGTAATAAATAATACTCTTTAAATTACCACGTATTGCTACGTAGGTCAACAAACTTCAATTTAAAAAATTTTCTTTACAATTACTCTTGGAGATAGTCTTAAGTTCCCTTTTTTTGTTATCGTGGTTGGGGAAATGAAAGCAGAATTCGTTCGGATCCTCCCACATGTTCAATCTTTTTAGTGATTTTTGATAGACACATAATTCATACATTTTATTATCCCTAATTTTGTCCTTTTAATTATATTTGTTTATTAAATTAATATGTTTTATTTTATTTTGAAGGGTTTAATATTTATTGCAATAAAATCAAAATCTTGGTGATCAAGCGATATTTAATGTTCTTATTCATGTAAGAAATATCCAAGAAGAATCCTACAAGGAGAAGGAAAGAGGTGGAACAATCTTAGTGTGCAAGTTAAATCCAACAAGAGAAAGAAAAGTCTATCTAGAAGATCTCTTTGAGAAGTTGATTGCCACTAGGAAGTTAAAACTTACATGGGAACAAAAGTGTCCAAGTTCAATGTATCTAAATTAGGACACAAAGTTATTTTCCCTATAAATAGGTCTCTTGTTTTAGAGAGAGGGAGGATTAGATATTGTATTAGTTTAGGTTAGGAGTAGGAGTAGATTAAATTATTTCATTGTACGCTTGTTAGAGAATCGTCAATAAAGGGAGTTTTCTTATTTATTTTTAATCTTCTTCTCTTCTTTATTTTAGTTAGTTAATTTATATTTTTTATGTCTAGTTAATTTCTTTAATCTAGGATGAAGATGAAATTAAATAATTATTCATGATAATATTTTTTATCTCTTCTATTATTTATGCTTTTATGTTTAATTGATTTCGCCTTCATGTTTCGTTATTGGAATACCTTCGTTTTATAGTTCATATGTGATTTTAAATTAATTAAGAGGTTTTGATAGATTATTGTTAATACATGAGTTTTTCATAATCCATGCTTGCTCAAAGAAGTTTTGATGGGTTATAGTTAATCCTTAAATTTTCATAGTCTATGCTTGCCCACGTTAATTATAAAATTACTAAATTAAAGGGAAGGGAGATCAAAATCATAAATAAGTTATAAAAATAGAATAGCTTGAATTATATGTTATGTTTATTATTTAATGAATTCGGATTCCTAGATTGCTTTTTCATTATTAGTTTTCATATTCTAGTTAATCAACTCTCAATCTTTATTTCTAATTTGCCTAAAATATTAATTAAAGATATATTAAAATTAATCTAGTCTCTGTGGGTTCGACCTGTACTTGCCAGTTCTTCAACTTGACACTGTGCACTTGCAGTTACATATTTTTATCACATCAAGTTTTTGGCGCCGTTGCCGGGGACTAGACTTAATTTTATATTCTTTAATTTTTATTTATTCGAGTTAGTTTATTTTTCTAATTTTTTTATTATTTTTAGGATTATCGAAGCGGATCAACAATGCGGAAAGACAAGACTATTGCTACGCTTTTCCTGGTATTTTGTATCTTAACTAAAAAAAAAAAATTTAAAAAAAATAAGTAGCTTAGTTTTTCTTTTTTTTGTTAGTTAGAAAATTAATTGTCGCATTCATGCATTCACTCACGTAGAGCACATCCTATTTAGGTTTTTTATTTTATTTTATTTTATTTAACCCTAGAATTAGGATTCTTATTTTATTTTTATTTTTATTTTTTTGTGTCTTTCGTGGTTAGTTATTTATTTATTTTGTGATTTGTGAAAAAATGGATTCTTATTATAGTTGGAATAATAATTTTGCTTGGAATCAGGAACCCTATGAAAATTTTAATGCACACCAAGTAAATAATTTTTTTCCAACTTATAAAAATCCTTATCTAAGTTCATATCCATATCCATACCCATATTCGGATCCAGAACCTCAATATACACAAGAATTATCAAATAAAGAAGAGGAAAGACTTAATGCCTTAGAGAAAACTATGGAAGTTTTAATAGAAAATCAATTTAGCGTGGATCAAGCTATATCTCGTCTAGAAATTCAAATGAGTCGATTAGCCACCATAATAAATGAACAAGAGGTGGGTGAATTTTCTAGTAACTCTGAGGTTAATTTTGAAAATCTTGATAGTTGTGAAAATGATGATGAAAATAAAAATTTTGTATTCAATTCTACACAGTTTGAATCAAGCGAATTTCAGGAATCTAAAAATTATGAGTCTATGCCTAAAATTGATCATGTCACATTTAATGAGTCGGTTGAAAAAGTCTATAAGCCTAAAGTTCCGTACCCTAAAAGACTTTTTCCAAAAAAATCACCTAGTGATTTTTTGGACCAACCCATTAAAGTAAATATGATCCAAGAGTTGTCCATGACCCAAGAAATAATTGAAAATAGACTTTTGATTGAAAAAGATCCAATTGATTTTTTTTTAAATCATCTTCACCAAAATTGGAATGAATCCGAATATTTAGATAAGGTCAATGAGCTGTTGAGATCCACTACAAATAAGTCAACTAAACTAGAACATGTATGTGAATCAATTCTTCCATCATTTGAACATGTTAGTGAAAATTTTCTTGAGGCAAATTTTAAGCATAACTGTGATAAAAATTCTGACTATTTTCAATTTTTTAGACCTCTTGAAAATAATAAAAAGTTCACACTCACTTGTCCATTTGTATCATTTATTTCTAGTCACATACTTTTTAAGATTTATAAAATTCGTAGGTATGTACATTTGTTTTCTTTCTCACCACATTTTCTTGCAGAACAAATGCCCCGCATACAAGGTACAATTTTTTCATATCTTTGTTCTCTTTTCTTAATTTACATACATTGAGGACAATGCATGATTTAGGTATGGGGGGAGTTTGTTTGTATTATTGTAATAGATATATATTTTTTTTAGGAAAATATTGTTAAACAAAAAAAAATGAAAAAATTAAAAATTTTGTTTGACTTTTTATGGATTGAATTTATTCTAATAAGTGTTCGTGGAGTTAAAAGTCATGAGTAAGATTGAAAGATTTAGAACTCTTAAATCTTTGATGAAGTACGAAATCTTAGTTTGAAATACCATCTGGACTAAAATTGATTTCAAAAGTATTTTTTGCACTTCACAATCGCACCAACTCTTAGTTGTGGATATAAACTATGATTCGAGTAATTTTTAAAAAAAATGAAAAGAAAAAAAAAGAAAAAAAAATTAAAAAAAGAAAGAAAAAGAAAAAATAACTGCTTCAATGTCCATTGAACGAAATAACTGAGTATCTAAGCCTCATGAAGCATCGATATTCACGCTGAAAAGTGTGATGGATAAAAGCAGTTTGACTAGTCTAATTTTGTGGCCTTTGTTACTCGAGTTAGTAAGCCCTTAGGGGTGTCTCTACACCTAGTGCCCTAAAGTCAACTGGTTTGGGAGTCATTGGTCCAACGCTCGCTACATGAGTAACTCTGAAAAGCCTAAGAAAATGAGACATTGCACAAGTCAAGAAAAAAAGTCAAGAAAAAAGAAAAGAAAAAAATTTAAAAAAAAAGAGAAAAAAGAAGAAAAATGAGTTTGCTTGATTTTCATGGTAAAATCCCTACTAAGAGTTACATCATACACACATGCATGCATCACATTGAATTAATATTATGAAGGATGGTGTCTAGAATGAAGATTAAATATTTTTGATAAGGTGAAAGTGTGATTTTGAATTTAATTTTGCTTATGTATGCTCATGGATATTTAGAAGTTGTAATTCAATTTCATGACTTGTTGAACTCAAAAATATTTTTGAATTTTGTGGGTATATTCACTGCAAACCCTCACGAGACACAACTCGTCCACTTGGGGTAACCTTGGGGTTTAAAGGCTTGTTGCACATGCTAAGTGCAATCGTGTCTCCTACGAAAATGGGGTAGTATAATTTTTATTTTATTTTATTTTTATTTTACTCGAGGACGAGCAAAAGCTAGGTATGGGGGTATTTGATAGACACATAATTCATACATTTTATTATCCCTAATTTTGTCCTTTTAATTATATTTGTTTATTAAATTAATATGTTTTATTTTATTTTGAAGGGTTTAATATTTATTGCAATAAAATCAAAATCTTGGTGATCAAGCGATATTTAATGTTCTTATTCATGTAAGAAATATCCAAGAAGAATCCTACAAGGAGAAGGAAAGAGGTGGAACAATCTTAGTGTGCAAGTTAAATCCAACAAGAGAAAGAAAAGTCTATCTAGAAGATCTCTTTGAGAAGTTGATTGCCACTAGGAAGTTAAAACTTACATGGGAACAAAAGTGTCCAAGTTCAATGTATCTAAATTAGGACACAAAGTTATTTTCCCTATAAATAGGTCTCTTGTTTTAGAGAGAGGGAGGATTAGATATTGTATTAGTTTAGGTTAGGAGTAGGAGTAGATTAAATTATTTCATTGTACGCTTGTTAGAGAATCGTCAATAAAGGGAGTTTTCTTATTTATTTTTAATCTTCTTCTCTTCTTTATTTTAGTTAGTTAATTTATATTTTTTATGTCTAGTTAATTTCTTTAATCTAGGATGAAGATGAAATTAAATAATTATTCATGATAATATTTTTTATCTCTTCTATTATTTATGCTTTTATGTTTAATTGATTTCGCCTTCATGTTTCGTTATTGGAATACCTTCGTTTTATAGTTCATATGTGATTTTAAATTAATTAAGAGGTTTTGATAGATTATTGTTAATACATGAGTTTTTCATAATCCATGCTTGCTCAAAGAAGTTTTGATGGGTTATAGTTAATCCTTAAATTTTCATAGTCTATGCTTGCCCACGTTAATTATAAAATTACTAAATTAAAGGGAAGGGAGATCAAAATCATAAATAAGTTATAAAAATAGAATAGCTTGAATTATATGTTATGTTTATTATTTAATGAATTCGGATTCCTAGATTGCTTTTTCATTATTAGTTTTCATATTCTAGTTAATCAACTCTCAATCTTTATTTCTAATTTGCCTAAAATATTAATTAAAGATATATTAAAATTAATCTAGTCTCTGTGGGTTCGACCTGTACTTGCCAGTTCTTCAACTTGACACTGTGCACTTGCAGTTACATATTTTTATCACATCAATTTTTTTTAAAAATCTTTATCATTAATGCAAATTTCATTTTACTCCTTCATAAATCATAAATGATACTCGAACATTCACTGGCGGAACTAAGGGGGGTCTAGGGGGTCATATGACCCCCCAACCTTGGAATGAAGTATGTTAATATTAGTTAAACTTGATCTTTGTTATGTGATGGTATTAATTCATTTGCTTGCTCATGTTCTTCTATCTATAAAAAATTAACAATATTACTATAAGATAAAATAATATTAAATAAGTCTGATGATTAATTAATAAATATTGCACTCATTTGTCTTACTGACTTAATTATATTTTGGTATCATTTTTTGTAAATGAGAATAACTTAATTCATTTTCTTATTTTGAGTAGCTCGTCTCAGTTGTTTCCAAGGAAGATGACTAGAACCATAATATAAGGTTTTGAATATATAATATTATAATTTGTAATTTATCTATAAAAGTAGCTAATCAGTTGACTAAAAATTTTAAAGTCTGATTAATAGTCTCATAGTTCGGAAGAAAATTAAAATATATATATATATATATATGTATGTATGTATTTAAAACCATTAGACTCACAACTCAAAGGTTGACAAGGGTTGAAATATGATGTTGTGAAATATAATAATTGGACAAAATAAATTTGAAAGAAGCACGTCAAGCATCAATAAATAATTTTTTGTACTGATATATTTTGACCCCCTCTAAAAATGTTTTAGTTACGCCACTGCGTACATTTAAAAACTATTCAATTTCCAAACGTCACAAACGCATCATAATGAATAAGACTTGTATATTAGTAGTATTATTTTATATTATCACCTATAATTTGACGTTAATAACAATTTGAATACAACATAAATATTTTGAGATATAAATTATTTTTCGTATTTTGGTAAACAAGGATGGGATTGCTCAAAATGATGGTAACAAGGAGGAGGCGTTACAAAGCACGTGATGATGATAACTACGCATTTGACGTAGCGTCCGAAAAGTTTTAAATTTGTAAAAGGCGGTAATCAGTTACAGTAAGACACGTGTTGATAATGTGACGTGTTATCTCGAAACCGGTTTTTAATTATGAGTCCTCTTAACATGTGTCCTAATAATACATGTTAAACATACGGTTCAAAAGAATATTTTTTTAAATTGTGTGTATATTCTCTTGATTTCTGTATTTGCACCAAGTTCAAGAGAATAAACACACAATTCAACAGAATATTCTCTTAAACTGTGTGCTTAGTATGTATCATATGTTAAAAAATTCCTTTAATTATATTCAATATTTTTTAAATAAATATAACCAGCCGAAACATGGGGAAAACGAGTTGGTCGAAACACGCGGGGCTGTCCGAGGAAAACTACTTTGCTTTTGTTCCGGCATTTTTTATTTATTTATATATATATATATATATATATATATATATATATATTTTGAGTTAGTGCCAACATTTGTGCATAAATTAAGATAGAAAAGTTTATAGATTATATTATTTAAATTACGGTTATCCTCCTCCGATCACTTTTAATACACATTTCACAATAGAAAAAATTACTTTTAGCGAAAACACAATTGTTTGTGAAAATTTTTATTGTATTGTTAGTTATTTGTGATGAATTTTATTTTATCGTTAAATATAATATTTGTATCGTTGAATATGTATTTAGAGAAATTAAAAGATAAGCGAAATGAACAGGGTCGTAATCCGATACTTTCACACTAACTATTATGCATAGAAAATGATACACATGTTGATAAATATTTGACGAAAATTGGATTGTGAGTAAGGGCGTAAATGAATCGAGTAGAGCCAAGTATTGAGTTGTTCAACACAAAATTTATCGAGTATAAAATAAAGTTTGATTGAGGCTCGCTTAACTACCGAGTCGAGCACGATCTCGAATCGAACCCGAACAGTTAGAACTTTTCGAACGAATATGATCCGAGTATCAATAGAAAATTATAATTTGAGAAGGTTCGAATAATTTATCGAACTTTAAAATTTGTTCATATTTGAATCATTTATATTTCGAATCGAATTTTTAATCGAGCGAATACGAATCGAGCCCGAACTGTTTGCTCATTTTAAAGTCTTGATTGCGAGTAGCATAAAACTATATGCGATAACATATAATAAATTAAAATATGAATCTTATTAATTTTTATATATCTCATATATACATATACACCACAAATAATTCGATTAAAAATTTCCAATGTATAGAAGAACTCATTATGGATTAACTGTTGTGTACGAACGGAAAAAAATTACACGAGTTCAATTTAAAAACCTCATATGTTCTCCAGATTTTTTGTTGGGTTTGTGTATACTACTACTACATAAAGAAAAAGAAAAAGCTATCATATTTGCCTGCTTCAAAACAAAAAACTATCATAATTATCCTAATATGAAATAAGTTCCTCTTAATATTT
Source organism: Panax stipuleanatus (assembly GCA_020205555.1). Classification (NCBI taxonomy): domain Eukaryota; kingdom Viridiplantae; phylum Streptophyta; class Magnoliopsida; order Apiales; family Araliaceae; genus Panax; species Panax stipuleanatus. Next base: position 139,579,953 of record CM035116.1, on the reverse strand, counting down.
GTTCTTAGAGTACATATTAAGGACATAATTTAAAAAATATTTCTTTAAATTATGTACATATTTTTTTGATTTTATTATTTACATCAAATTCAAAAAAATATATAAAAAAAATATTTTTTAAATTGTATATTTAGCGTGTAATGTAAAGACAATTGTTAATGGTGGTTAGCTTTAGTCATCATCATTTGCTTAATTTTTGAACACCCATCTCTCTCTCTCCTCTCTCCTCTCTCCTTCCTAGTCTTTGAGCTCAAGTTTCTCACTTTTTACCCCGTTGCTTTGCGCGTTACAACTGTAGATAGATAAAACCCCATTTTCTCACTCCAAAAAGCTTCATCCACATTTCATATGGTTCTCTAGTTACAGAGAGAGAATGGCGGAAGAGTACATTGCTTCCCGCGTTTTCCATCCCCAATCTGAATTAGCTCATGCGTGCAAGCTATTCTTTTAACCCTTGTAATCTCTTGGTCCTTGACGGTTTTAATTCTCTCTAATTTCTTCATTCCTCATCAGCCTCAATCTTTATCTCTCTCTCTCACATCATCGACATTCTCGTATTTATATCACTTTCATCTCTCAAAACCTAAACCCATCAAATTTTTTTAACTTTCCCTTGCTCTCTCTTGCTTGGATCTCTGTGTTCTTGCTTGATTCGCCGTAATAATCTTTGAAAACTCTGCTTATTATTCTGTTCTGGGTCTCATAGGGTTGAATTAGCTGTAGTGATTTTCTTGCTGATTTGTGATGATTAGTGTATGAAAGTTGGCAAATTTATTGGTTTTTTAAGTGCGGGTGTGTTCTAGTTTCGTCATTTGTTGTTCAGATTAGCTGGGATTGCTTTTCTTAGTTCTTTCTTGATTTATGTCAAATTGGGAATTATAATCACTGAAGATCGGTGGATATTATTGAAGTTGGAACTTGGTGTGTTTTTGTGTTGCTTTTAAGCATCATAAATTGGGGGATTTGAAGTTGGTGTTGATTTTTTTTTTGTTTGCTTTGTGTAATAGATCTGATTTGTAACAATGGGAAGTCTTATGAGCAAGAAATCTACTGAAACTTCAGCTGCTGCTGCAATTAATTTCACAACTCAGCTGAATTCATATGAAGCCGCCTGCAGGCTTGACAAGGATTTACAATCCATTGACACAACTCTACAAGCTCGCACAAGTCATGTAATCAATACTCTGGCAGTTGGGGTCGAGGTTCGAGCACTCTCATTTGATTCTTTGAAAGAAGTGACAGAATGCCTCTTGGAAATGAACCAAGAGGTTGTGAAAGTGATATTAGAATGCAAGAAAGACATATGGAAAAATCAAGAATTGTTTGAGCTTGTTGAAGACTACTTTGAGAATAGTTTGCAAACTCTGGATTTTTGTGCTGCATTGGAGAAATGCCTAAAGAGAGCGCGCGATAGCCAGTTGCTTATTCTAGTCGCGCTCCAGCAGTTCGAAGAGGAGGGGGTTGAAGGGAATATGTACATCAAGACTTTGGAGGAGTTGAAGAATTTCAAAGCTGCTGGCGACCCTTTTACTGAAGAATTCTTCCAAATGTTTCAGTCTGTTTATAGTCATCAAATCCTGATGCTTGAGAAGTTGCAACTGAAAAAGAACAAGCTTGATAAGAAATTGAAATCGATTCATGCTTGGCGAAAAGTCTCGAGCATCATTTTTGTGGCAACTTTTGCTTCTGTGCTGATTTGCTCGGTGGTGGCAGCTGCAATGGCTGCCCCACCTGTTGCAGCTGCTCTTGCTGCAGCAGCAGCTATCCCTTTAGGTTCAATGGGGAAATGGATTGATAATCTTTTCAACAACTATGAAAGTGCTGTGAAAGGACAGAAGGAGGTGATTAGCTCTATGCAAGCCGGTACTTATGTTGCCATTAAGGACTTGGATAACATTCGGGTACTCATAGATCGATTGGAGATTGACATTGAATCCCTCTTGAAAAACGCAGAATTTGCTATAACAGAAGAGGCTGTGATGATTGGGATAGAGGAGATCAAGAAGAAGTTGGGTGTGTTTATGAAGAATGTGGATGATTTGGGAGTGCAAGCTGATACATGCAGCCGGGATATTCGTCGTGCTAGGACTGTGGTTCTGCAGAGGATTATAAAGCATCCTAACCATTGAGAAATAATTGTGGTTATCCCGGATGCTTCATCTGATTTCCATATATTATGGTGCTACCTACTGCTCTGTTTTAACTTATGAATATTGGATCCATGGCGAAAACATGATAAACAAATTTACATGTAATTTTCATATTGTATTCTTGTTCAATACATTGGTTTTCTAGTCGAACTTTAGTTTCTGTAATTGATTAGCTCTTTGTACTGTGAGCATTAATTAAATATATCCTGAATTGATTTTGAAAAATTAATAATGATCTTATAGTATCTTAGAACAGATGAATGGAGTAATAATTATTAATTAGCTACAGAATTTTGATGATATGATTCTCACTGAAGAATCATATCATATCATGGATTAAAGTGTGCTATTCTTTCTTTCTTTGGTCTTTCTCTTGACCCTGCTTTTGTTGGAGATGCTTTACCACTTTTCTATTATATATTGGTTAGATTTTTCTTTTCTGAAAGAAATTTTTTGACACCTAACGCAGGAAATTATCAAACTAAATTTGTTCTGAATCTTTTGATTTGAAAGATAACAAAATTTGTTGGACATGCTTTTCCACTTTTCTGTACTTTCTTTTCTTCGATATTAAGTCTTATTTCAATCTTGTATTCTCCTATTGTATAACAAGAGGGACTTTAGCATACCATATCGACTTCATCAAATCAAATTTGCATCTTTTTAAGTCATTAAATCATTGGTTAATAAAAGAGTTTGTAAGACCAAAGTTGACAAAAGTGAGGGTTTAAAGATTTTGACATGGCAATTTTTTTTTTTAAGGAGTGGCTTGAATGAATAGGTCACACATGAGAGGAGAGGCTGAATATGAATTGGAATATGGTATTGGAGAAAAATCAGTAATGAAAAACACAGCGGCAGCACCCATATTGTTGGGGGCGGAGGCTACTAATAATAATTATGTATTGTTATAACAAGCTACAAGCTAGATGCCAAGTTTAGTCTATGCCAATTGGAGGGCTTCTTCCCGTTTGATGTCGAATACCCTGACAAGTACATCTTCCACAACCTGTTGGAATCCATATACAAATAATCAGTACGAAAGTTAATGTCACGACTGAAGACAGTCCGTCCTGAGTATCATTCCAGCAAACACAAGTTCACAGCAGACATCAAGATGGACAATGGTTAATTTGTAATTTACGATACGAGGGTAGTTAAGCGTACAGTAGTCGGAGGAAGTAATGCTGATATATCATCGTAGTCGGAAGTTAGAAAGTCTTGTGAACAGTGTATATACAAACACACTAGTAGTCTAGTAACCAAGTAAGTATTCATCGAGTAAGATTTCATTTTGTAGAAATTCTTGCTTTCTATCAACTGTTTGTTGGAATAGATTTAACATAGTTTGTAATAAAGGTATGCAATAGCAAAGCACAAAATTACTAATAGAAGGAATGGTAAAAAAAGCTAGAGTACTCCTACCAAGTACCAACACATTGGATATAACAGGATTTACCTTATCAGGAGTAGATGCACCAGATGTCACCCCTATTGTGATAGGACCCTCTGGTAGCCAGTTTTCTTTCTCAACCAACTCGCCATGCTGTTAGAATAGAGACAGAATGAAACCAAATCAACAACAAACTTTTTATTTTTATTTCATTAAAAAAAGAAAATCACAGAATCCATTAATCGAATTGCAAAGTCTTACCATTAACTTATAACTTATTTTGTTTCCAGGGCCTATTCTCTGCTCACTGTCAACCCAATAGGATGGAATTCCACGGTCCTCTGCAATCTCTTGTAGGTGCGAGGTGTTGCTCGAGTTCCATCCCCCGACTACCAACATAAGATCTAGCTTTTCGCCCACCAGCTTATACATGGCATCTTGTCGCTCCTAAAATAGAAGGTTGAAAAGAATTAACCTAAATTTGAGTGAAATATTGTCACAGATTACCCAAAAACAAAGTAGCCTAGTTGGCTGGCTTTACATCATTCAGCAACTGATTGAAGGATTTTTAACACAACTCAAAAACAACTTTTATCCAAAAATAGTAGAGGTAGAAGGAATGCAAAATCCTTCCCCTTGTTTCCCTTAAATTAGATTAGGGGGAGAGAAAAGGGTAGAGGAAAAAGATCACCTCCACCTCCAAAACAAACCCCCAACACACACACACACACACACAAACAAAAAAAGAAGAAGAGGGAAAAAAAATCCCCTCAAAAGCAACACAAGAAGAAAGGGACCATCATAATCACCTGCCTCGATAGATTCCTATAACTAGACTCTGATAGAATCATCACCCTAACACAAGAACAAAACTAGTGGGTTTGGGTGGAGTGTGGACTTTCTGTCAGTGACAAGTTCCCCACTTTAATCAGGACCTAAAAGCGTACAATTCATGTTCATAAATCTACACCAGGAGACGTGTATTATTAGAAGTAGCTGAGTTCTCTCCAATTTTTTTGGTAGACCACTATCCTGATTGAGCAAAAACCCTCGTCACAACATGTAAATGTGTGATGAAATGATTTCGTGTTAGAAATCATGTAACAATAGTGTGAAATTATATACACCAGGAGACATGTTCCTGGAATATTACCACAAGAATATTGACATTCTTCAGTTTGCAGTCAATACATAAACAAAGCATAACGAAGCTAATTTTGAACTGAGAAACTATTCTTCAAAAACCAACCAACCAACCTAGCATTTTTAATAAAAAAATATTAGAAAAGATAAAGTCGAATATGAGGATGACACAATTGACGTGAGCTTGTGTCAGTGTGTGCGAGTCTCAGAGGGAGAGAGAGAGAGAAGAAACATGACATAACGTTCTAAAACATGTCACTAATCATGGTTATAAAGAAAATTAAAAAAAACACGGATCAAGAAAAAGACTTTTACTTGAGTAGCATCACAGATAGTGTTGAAACTTATGAAGTGGTTGTTAACATTTTCCACTCCAAATTTCCGCATCATCGTCCTCTCGACTAATTTACCTGTATGTTGAAAATTACGAGAAATATCATTAAAAAAAGAAAGTATTGACAACTGATTTAATGAAACGTTGATCAGAAATGAAACTGACCAATATCCTCCGTCTCTCCCTTAAGCATTGTAGTTTGGTTGGCAATACCAAGTTTGACTAGGTCCCTGTCTGGATCAAAACCCTCAGATATAGCGAATTTAAATTTCTGCGGACAAAACAGAACATGCTAAATCAGTACAAGTCATAGACACCTAAAACTAAGGTCAAATGAACTACGTAGACTGAACCTCTAGAAATGCCTCTCTGGTTGAGCTAGATCCATCAAGTTCTCCTCCAAGAATGTAGTCACACACATATGTTGCCTGGTTCAAGAAAGCAAATTCATAAAATCAAATTTGGATGATAAGTCCATACTTGTCATCCTCTGACAAGGGGATAACTATTTCCAATATATTATGTAAATTGTCCAGAATGAAAAAAGTGAAAAGGGACAAAATAATGTAAGGAAGATAAATTTAATATACCTCTGACATGTTCTTCACAATGATATATTTTCCTGCAAAGGATGCAGTAGCGACAGTCTCCTCGTGAGAATATTTACCATGGATGATTGAAGTATACTCTCCCTTTTTGTGCTTTTCAACAGTAGTCCATACCTTATAGGAAAATAAAAAGATGAACTCTAAGGAGAAGGAACAAACTATAAATTAAAAGATCAAAGGTGAGGAGATCAACCTAAAGGCTGGTCAGTGTGTGGAAATAATACCTTAGACACCCAAGGGCATGTAGTGTCAACTATTTGTACATTTTTTTCACTCAAAACCAACATTTCATCCACAGCAGCTCCAAAAGCAGGCAGAATCACTACATCACCCTTATCAACAACATCAAACTGTTTCTTTCCATCCGCAATTGGGATATCCTTAACTTGCATATCCTCTAACCGCTGGCATAACAAACTAAAGCTTTTACTGGTAATTTATGAAAATTTAAAGAAGAAAAAACTTGGACAAAAGGTAGCACATCTTGTGGTCCACCTATCCGTAGATAATAAATAATTACAAGGACGTTCAACCATGAAAATTAAATTTAGAGACTGAAAGATTAAGTTCTAACTTTTTATTCAAGCAAAATTAGGACTTGGGTTGATATTAGAAAGATTATAAAGTAATTCTACAGTTTACATACTTATTTGGCTTCACCAAGCATAACTCAAAATTTTAACAAAATCACCTATAATGGTTAAACTTAAACAATAGGATGAAGAATTCAAATGTTCCTTTAGTTTCTGAACCAGATTTATGGTCCTATACAACATGGAATCAAGGCAGCAAGCCTGTAAAACAGAAACCAAAAGATAAAAGTTGAACACTCAAGTAATTTCCCAAGTTGAAAGAAGCTGATTCTAGGACCATCCATTAGGCAGACAAACGAGTAAATTACACAGAAATGCAACTAAAACTTCTAACACTTTATATATAGCTTGGGATCTGAAACACAAAGATACAGTTAGCAAATAACAGAAGTAAATAATAAAACTCTAGGCCTGGTATATAATCATTATAAACCCTTCTAGATACGTAAGTGCATACTGTGAATTTAAAGTTTAAACAGAATCCAAAAGGGTGCAGATCTGGGCAAGTAATTAAACAATTATTACTATGGCAAACTCCAGCCAAACTTAGAACATATGTAACCAACAGTATTAATAAACTAAGAGCACAGTGGTAGAAACTAGAAATGAAACCCCACATTTCAATTTCTGTCCTCTTAGCAAGTCAAAATTTTCAGCATCACCAAAATTTGGAAAGAAATTTGAAAGTACCTTATTAACAGTGGGGTTATGAATGATCTCGTTAGTGATCCAAATCTTCTCATCAGGGAATTGTGTTCTGGCTTCATAAGCAATTTGAACAGCTCTCTCAACACCCCAACAAAAACCATATGATTCTGCTAGTTTTACAGTAACATTTCCCCATGTATATTCATATCCATTCTCCTTCAAAGTCTTTATGATGTCACCTGAAATATTTTAACTTTCATTTCAACTACTAAAATGAAAAGAAAAAACTTTTCCTTTTCCCCTTAAACTCCATCCCTCCTAAAATTAGAGATACATTTTCACTGTTGTAAGTCAATTAAAGAAACCATAAAACTACAAATTAATATGATTTCCTTTAAGTTTTAAAAACATCAAATATCATAATTAGTAATTATAATACACTTTACAATTGTTACAGTTGTTTGTATTAAAATTAAATAGATTTGTATTGATTTTGGAATTTAGAATTATGCAAATTGACTCAAAAAATCAAAAATATATCTCTAATTTTGGAACCAAGTACTAGTTTCTCAGAAAGCTAACAGAGGTGCAGATGATTGCAGTAAAAATTAAATGAAATTAGCATATAAGCTTGATTGGTAACAGAGATTCCACTAATTCTTTGGATCTTCGCAATTTCCTCAATGATATTTGCTAGAATTATCAGAAATGGAAACGATAAAAATAAATGATTTCATTTAATTGCTTAAACTAACTGGTGTATTCTCGATTCATGAGCTCAAGAGTTTCTTCTTTTCGTCCAAATCCTTTCCGATTATAATTCTCGCTCCTCGTTAAGTTTTTCCGAAACACCTTGGCGTCGAATTCAGAGGACGAGGACGGAGACGGAGACTCAGCGGCGTTGCATCGGACGGAGAGAGGCCTCCGACAATTGAAGACCATTGTTTCCGGCGAAAACCGGCCGGAAATCGAAAAGAGAGGGCAGAATTGGAGAGAGATGGCCATCGATTGTAGCTGGTGGAGACGACTGAGGGAAGGTGCGCAAGTTAGCGAGGTGTGCTAAGGCAGAGGTGGTTGATGAAACACCCTGCGCGCACCACACATTGTCATCCATGTTTCTTTAACGTGCCTTTTCTTTAAGGCACGTGCTTGATTGCCCCAGAAAATACTACCTAATTTATTTCACCAAATTTTGTACACACCACAAACGAAAATATTTATATGTAAATTAATTTTATGTACAATTTTGATTGCTATTAATATGAATTTTTAAACGATAAAAATAAAATAATAATGTGCAGATCTTGTAGCTATTTCCTTTTATCCCAAATATTTATATGCGTTAATATTTTATATTAATATAAATTTATCCTTGTATATAACAAAATTTCTTCTCTAATATAAATTTATCCTTATATATAACAAAATTTCTTCTCTAAAATCCCACTCATCCACTGCTAAACAAAATTTCACAAGCATGGTATTCAAAAATTTATGTGATATTGGGGTCAAAACACAAATATGTGAAATTCAAATACACTAATATCAAAAAAAAATTATCCACATACAAAAGCTCCATGATATTTTATTCGTAGTTGTAATATAGTTTATTAGGCAATGATTACGAAAATTAAATGTAACCTAATTTATTTGGCAAAAACTTTTAATAAACAATAGCTAAAGGATGTTTTAGGTTAATTGAGTTTTATTCCTCAAGAATTATGATAAGATTTTTTTTATCAAATAGTATAATCGACTGAAATATATTGAAATTATAAACTGTTATAAACGATAAAAAGATTACAATACAAAGAATTAAAATGATAATTCTTTCAAACATAATAACATATTATCAAGAAAAGGGTTCATCGTAGTAACTACAAGTGGACACGAAATATACTGCTCGAAAACAGTCATAATCCCAAAGTAATAACATAATATGCAGATTTAAGCACTTCTTCAATACGAGCAAATAAAGAACCAACAGTTATGATAACGCTACACGCAGATCTAATTTCAACAATTCACGCATCGAAAAAATTGCCACAAACGAAAAAATATTCTCCTTAACGGAGAAAGCAAACTCCCAAGAGATAATAATAAAATTATCTCACAAATATAAAGAAATTAGTCATATTATGAGAAAAACAAGTTTCACAAAAGGGAAAAATAAACTCCACAAGAAGAAATAAATTATTAGAGCACAATAGGAAAGGTATAGGAGAGGGTCTCTCCAAAATAAGAAGAACCATTCCTAGATATAAGATGGAGACTAGGGTTTTGTTGAGAGAGATGGAGAAGAAAAAAAAGATTAATGTAATCTAATATAGTCAATTATTGTAAAGTGTATAATTAATTACAAGTTTTATTGTTTATAATAAATTATAGCAATTTAAACTTAAGAATTACAATTCAATTTTAAAAAGTCAAAATTAATGCAACTCTTTTCGTGTAGTAGTAGAGGAAATATTAAGAACTTTGTTTTAGTGTCAAATTAATTTGTTAAAATAAAAATAAGATTGCGAAGATAAAAGAAAGCTGATACAATTAAATATGGAAAAATTATAACTACTTCTGCATGTACACTAAATAACTATGGATATATATCGATCTTGCTCAAAGAATATAATTGAAATTTGGTAATTAGATTAATGATCGACACATTTGTAAATATATTATTGACATAATCTAACAAATACAAAATCAAATATATATATATTTATTTATTTATAAAAGTGTTATTCATCAATCTAAACTATATTATTTTTGTGAATATTTACATAGTTTATCTATTGTATTACTAACAAATATAAATATAAATATATATATATATATATATATATATATATATATGGGAGCTCATTCGTGGCAACCAGTTACTGTGGACACTATTTGAGCAATTACATCTATGGACGACAAATCTATTCTTTTTAACATCCCAAGAAATTACAATAGTACCCTCCAATTAATATGATGGCTATCGTTTAAGGCTCTAGCGGCCAGTAAAAATTAGTATAATGCCCTCCGTTTGATTATTTACTGTTGTTAGTAGAACTGAGCAAAAAACGGGTATAACCGAATTATCAAACCGAACCGAATTAATTTAACCGATTTTTTTTGATAATTCGATTATTTTTAACAATTCGGTTATATCCGAAATTATTTACGGTGTACGGTTAATTAATATGAGTTTCACTTTTGAGTTATTCGGTATAACTGAATAACCGAATAAGGTTTTATCTTGGTCAGTGATGATAGGTTATAGGTGTTTTGTAGTCCGTGATTTCGAGTCACGTCTCTATAACCAAGCGAAAGTGTCCCCTGTCTCGTACCTTAATAATGTAAATCCAAACAAAATAGATTGATAATGGTTGACCCCGGTAAAAGAACAAACGACATATCATACTTATTTGTCCTATACGTAATGTCAAATGTCACGTCTCCGAACCGTTGATACATTAATCTTGATCGGCACGTAAACCCACAAAATACATGTTATGCGATTATTTTCACTGAATTTCACATGGGAAATTTTTTTACTCGCACTTCTTGATGCAAGTTTTTTCAAATAATTGACTTGCAACTTGTAAATCATTTTCATCTTTCGAATCACGCCTTAAATCTCTCACCACATTCTTAATATTTACATCAGAGAAAGAAATATTTTGCATCCCTCTACCTACTGTGCTCATAACGTTCATCATCCTACTAGGACTTAATCCAGACTTATGTAAACTGTCAATTAAAGACCGTGCAATCAAAGTAATATTCACGTGTGTCTCAATCAAATTTACCTGCGTAGGGTCACTAAGTGGTGATTGTGCTCTAATTTGAACGTATAAATACACCAATTGTCCTCTTTTTTACTATGAATAACATATATTCTACTTTTGCATAATGTGCGTCGTAGAGAGTCTCTCTATCTAGTTATTTTATTACTACCATCTTCACCACTCTTTGCAGCAGTTAGTGTATCGACTTTTTTACATACTTACAACCCAGAGGACACATTCAATGTTTTGATTTTATCCAAGAAAAATGATATACATGTCGACAAATATGTGACGAAATTGAATTGTGATCAACGTGGAAGCACATGTGATAAAATAAAATAAATTAGGGTGTGACCCTTCTTAATTCGTATATATCCCATGTATAAACATATGTTACAATTATAATTCCACCAATAACTTTCATAATATATAACAGGACTTAATTTATTATTAAATTAAACATAAAAAAGTACGAAAGATGTTTTTTGTAAAAAGGCCTTATAACCCAAAATTATTTTTGTCCAGCAGTCCAAATGTCACTGGTCTGAGCCCAAGCAAAATACTCTGACACAGGTCTAAATGTCATTGGTGTGTCGAAGTAGTATAACTAGACCTATAATGATCTTATTCTGAGGCCTAAATTCAAGTACTTGGGCTTGTTTTCATAAAATTGAAAATTATTCCTTTTGATTGGATCTGATTGACAGAACACATTCCTCCGATATTTAAGGAGTGAACTATCCTGGGACGCATACGATATAAGTATTATTACCTGAATCCATGTTATAAGTGTAAAGAGTATCTAATTTTGTCGAGTCAATTTAATGTGATTAGGTTAATTTTTCAGTCACTAAAAGAAAAAAGTTTTGGTAAATGGCTGGTTGTTGTTGCTTTTAAAATAATTCAATTATATACGTATAACGGAAAGTGTACAGGTAGGTATATATTTGGGGTGCCTAAAATATTTCACAAATACAAATACGATGATTCTGAATTGTTTATGAACAGATAGATGTACCTTGTTCCATACATTTCTAACTTATTTCATTAATAAAATATATATAACTCCCCATTATATGAACTTTTTAATTTCCCTCTCTCCCTCTCTCTTTATATATATAAGGAAACTTATATTTTCACATGTATTTTTGATATTTTCATATGTTCTTCTTTTACATGAACAAATAGTAAGTCTCACTTTTATGCGAAAAAAAACCATATGAAAATATTAAAAACACATCTAGAAATAATACTCCCATAGTTGTTTATCAAGTCTATGAAGAACTTGAACAAGAAAATAGGTTCCCCCACAGGTATAGTGATGGAAGTTTACTTGTTTCCTAAGAATTTCTTTGAAGTATACGACATCTCAAGCTCAAGTGTTAATATATTAATTTGACATTGCCAAAATATTTTTTTGCTAAACCCCCCTTAATCTGGTATTTTCATATAAAATACCTATATGGTGGTTTGTGTTTATGCAAATAAGTTATAGAAAATTATTTTGCCTCAATCACCAAAAACGCTGAATAAGATTTAACAATGGAGGTTTATGCAATAGTGGTGTAATAATAAATTGTGTATATGAGAATTAGGGTATAACCTTGTATTTATGGTGATCACACCTCTTTTCCTTCCCCGTATAGAAATATGATTCTTCATTAGGTATGATTCCTTTATAGGATTGAACCGAATCTCCTCAAAGAAAGGAAGTCGAATTATATCCTGATACTTTTCTTAGAAATTAAATGCAATTAGGAATATTTGATTTATTAAAATATTCTACTGCCAAAACAGACTCTTCCACGTGGACTTTGGCCCGCCATATTTGTAAGACCCCAATTTTTATGAATAAAGATTTAATTTTCTTTATATATTATTTCGAAATAGTAAGGTGTTGATTTAATAAATATGAAAGTTATGGGTGAAATGTGCAAATATTTTAAAATGATCAAGTGGTATAAAATATTCATTGTTATCGGGGAATATTCGTTTGGTCGTAGAATATTCTTGTTGTCGGGGAATATTCGTACGACGGCGCAACTATTTGTGGGCCCCATAACGGAATAACTGTCGGATATAGAAAGCGACAGAAATAACCTTTTTATAAAATAACGGCGTAGTTGTTACCATTAGTACTGTTGGAATACTCGGTGGTTAAAATACAGTGATACGCGGTGTTGCACAGTAGCACACGGTATTGCACAGTAATTTTAATTATTGATTCTTACGTGAGAAGCTATTACTCAATAATTGTTACAGTAATTACTGTTCAATATTTTATATTATTGATTCAATAATTGCATAATATTATATTGATTCAATAATTGCTACGTTGATATTTTATATCAATAATTGCTACGTTGCTATTTTATATGATTGATTCAATAATTGCTACAGTTGATATTTCGTATTATTGATTCAATAATTGTCATTGCACAGTATTTCACATTATCAACTCAATAATTCATATTATTTGAATAATATTATTAGATAGCATTATTGACAATGTTTAAGGAAGTTCTGTCTAGGAGGGGTTATTTAATTGCGCGCCAGTAAGGAGAAGTCCTTATCAGAAGGCCCTCTCTTTCCTGGGAACGACCTGGTTGTCAATATTGTAGTTCTGTAATATTATTTGTGAATAATTAATTATTGATTTATATGATAAGAAAATATTTATTTTGTGGATATAAAAGAAGGAATTAGCGCTGATGAGTTTTTATCAGTATTTTGGTGTGGGAAATCATCTGTTTATGGATTTCGGATAATTTATGTTTGGAATATGGGAAAACTTCCTTCTACAAAGTTGTAGAGAATTAAATTTTCTATGAAAAGACATAGAATTTGTATTTTTCTGACAAAAGGGCTATTTATTATGAATTATTGAAATTTCAGGAAAATAAATATTTTTTTAATGGGTGGGCCCCACTTTTGTTGAAAAAATTCAGAAATTTGAAAGCCGCCAAGCGGCGGAATTTTTTTTTTAAAAATAATATTATTTTATTAATTTAGTCTCCTTTGGCATCCTAAGTTTTTCCTATAAATAGAGGTACTTAGGTTAGAATTGAAAATCACACCAGAATCAGAAGTTTTCTCTCTCTATAATATCGAGCGTATTTTTGTGAGTATTTAGATACTTTGAGTATTAGTATTCAGTTCAAGTTTTTTTCGATATTATATCCGATATTTCAGTCAGAGGTACTATTCTTTTGAGGTAAGGGATGTTATTTTCTTTCATAAATGATGTTATTCTTTTCAATATCATTATACCAAAATATTGGTATGGATTTTATTACGAAATTCTTATTTTTTTCCGTCGGGGTTACTATTCACGTATACGACACTATTCACGTATACGACACTATTCACGGAAAAATTAAATTTTCTTCTATATGTCCAAATTGCTTGTTAAAGTTCTTATCTTTGATTGGATCTAAGTTTTGAGCTTTATTTTTGAATTTTGCTCCACAAAGTATTATTATGGAATATTCTTGAACTATGATAAACTAAAATACGAATCCTTAATCTTATCCCTTATTTAACTGGATTCGTTATTTATATGATTTTTCATCATCCTCAGTCCTAAGTGGTGATATAACTGAATATTTTTGGCCTGTAGAGCAAAGATGAATGATTACCTGATGAATATCTTTGGCCGTAGTGCAAAGATGACAGGTGTTGAGATGAACATGACCACTAATGATACAAATGAATATCTTTGGCCTGTAGTGCAAAGATGAATATTTGATTCGGGATGTATATTGATTGATGTTACAGGGATAAAATATTGATAATGAATGATTATTTTCGCTGTTATTATTGATCTAAAATTTGTTGTCAATAATATTTTATCTAGATTGTTGAAGACTAACGATAATTTATTTTACATTATTTTAGTCATAATATTCTTTACTGGGCTAGTTGAGCTCACCCTTTTCATCTGTTGTCCTCTTCAGGAAATGAGAATGTTGCGGGAACTAGTCGGGGGACAGAGTGATGGTCCGAGTTAGAGCAGTAGTAGTCCTCGCTATTTTTTAAAAATAGTGGATAATAATTGTAATAAATAAAGAATGAATTTGAATATTAATATTTCGTATTATATACGATTTGTATTGACACTCACAGTTGCGTGGTCGTATTTTGCACGACCGTGTGATATAAAATTTATATTTGAATTCTGTACCATGTATTTGACGACTCAGAATGAGTTGGGTTGACTGAACCTATTCTGGGGGCGTCACAATATTATTTGAGCCCAAATAATTAAGCCCCAACATGTATTACTTCATTTCTCAATCCTAATTGCTCACATTATACTCCAAACTTTCAAAATTTTGAACATTAATATTGATATATTTTTTACATAATTTAAATTTATCATGAATGCACATGACTCAAAAAAAATAAAAGTGAACACGAGTATATGTAATTTTTTAAAAAATAATATTAAATACTATTAGACTATAAATGTTATATTTTAAAAAAAAATCTTCTTTTATATGTTTCTTTATTTTTACTATTTTTAGCACGGAGTCATCATTTTGATGTGTATTAAAAATGGGGTAAAAGTAAGGGTAATTTACAAACGACGTCGTAGACTAACAAATTTTCAGTCCATTCACATACAGCTCTTCTTAGCACCGCAGAAGGGAGAAAAAAAAAACCCCTCTTTACTCTTAACGCTTCTCTCCGATTGCTATTTATTAAGCCACTTCTCTCTCTCCTCGCCGGCAGAATTCGCCGGTGTGCAGCTCCGATCGACAGAAATGATTGAACCATCAGCTTAAAACGATTGATCGGTCTATTTTTACATACACATATATACATATATCTATCTATATTTATGTGTAGATGGAGGATTGCATGACTAGCGAAGAAGATTACTATTATTCTGATCGAGACTCGCTCGACGGCCTGGAAAATGAAGAGTCCAATTCTCAATGGGTCCCTCCTAAATCTTCTTCCAGCAAGGTATTCATGTGTGTGTATACATACACATAAATACATGCTACAGTTTTTCTCAATATTTTATTTGAGGATTCTGGGAATTGGGTGATCGAATTTGTCATAATTTATGTTCTGATACTAAAAGATTAAGTTTTTTCCATCGGATTAGTTATTTTTGTGGAGAGTAGCTCTGAAAAATATTTAAATTGTTTTTAATTTATTTAATTTTGTTTATACAGTTTTCCGTTTCAGATTTTTAAAGAATAAAGGGTTTTGTAATGCTCCAAGTTATTTACCGGCTTGCAACAAAGTCCAAATTGTTTAATGCTTATTATCTTTGGAATCAATTTTTTATTTTTTTTGAATTTGTTCGGATTAACAAGCCAAGAGTACTTGAGTTTGTTATCTAAACCTGCATTGATCTGTTCTGTATATATAGTCTTACCCATAATTTGTTATTTGTCAATTGATGTATTTGTGTCATAGACTAGTGCTTTATTTTTGTTTTTAATTTTTAGGAGTGACTACAGAACTGCGTAAGTCTAGTGTAAATTGGTAGTTATACTGGCTGTGTCACATTTTGTTCCATTAATATCAGAGTGGTTTGGATGAGAGTTGTAGCTTCTTGAGAAATGGAAATAAAGATTTTCCAAATAATCTGGCAAAGAATGGGTTTCAATAATTAAAACTCTAGTATAGATGGGAAAGGTATAAGGATCAATA
This sequence comes from Panax stipuleanatus, assembly GCA_020205555.1. Classification (NCBI taxonomy): domain Eukaryota; kingdom Viridiplantae; phylum Streptophyta; class Magnoliopsida; order Apiales; family Araliaceae; genus Panax; species Panax stipuleanatus. Next base: position 139,563,641 of record CM035116.1, on the reverse strand, counting down.
ATTTAAACTCTAGCACAGATGGGAAAGGTATAAGGATCAAAATGATCCGCATATTACCAACAATTCCTAGGAAATCTTATATATAGATAATGACTGGCTTGATATCAACATCTGGCACATGTAAATCCAGTAGGAGGCGAGCAGCAATTGCCACGTGTACATGTCTCGATCTATTCAAATGACAAAGGCCATGAACTTTGATTTATAGGAAGTGCCTCCAGAGGATGAGGTAGGTTCCACTTTTATGCCAAGTTTCTCAACAAACTACACACTCTAGCTGTTGTACCAATTCAAAATAATGCAAGTTGGAAATGAATCAAGCTAATTTGGCTTGTCAGTATCTCGACGTCATGACCATTGGTGCTGCTTTACCTCGTGCAAGCATCTTGCTTAGACAGTTAGACTTGTCTCGTGAGTTATCGTAGAAAGTGTGATATGGCACCTCGACCATTTAGGTACCATTTGTCAAGATCATGTCGATTCTACATTTGTGATGTTTATTTTGGCACCACAATGAATATCTCTTTAGCTGGGGTCCACAGTAGGTAGTGAGTACAAGTTAAAGTCCTTGCGCTCTATTTTAAGAAGCAACCCCTTTAGGTGCAGAACTTTTGTAATCTTCAATTGATGGTTTTATGGGTAATAGTGTATTTGTCATCAACCCCCATCATCTGGTTTCTTTTAGTGGTTTCGGATACTAACTATGTATTGTAATGCTTGTTGAGCCTTTCGCAGGTAATCACGAAAGAATCTCTCTTGGCAGCGCAGGTAAGAACAAGAAAATACTATATATATATTTTTTCTTTTCTTTTTCCCTCGCCTTATGCTTTCTTTTAGGCCTTTTCTTTTGATTTTTAATTCTTTTTGTTCATGTAGAGAGAAGATTTACGCCGAGTAATGGAATTGCTATCCTTAAGAGAACATCATGCACGGACTCTACTTATTCATTACCGTTGGGATGTTGAGAAGTTGTTTGCGATTCTCGTGGAAAAGGGCAAAGCTTCTTTGTTTGCTCAGGCAGGTGTACCCTTGGTTGAGAATCATGATCTTGATCCTCCAGTGTCTTCTTCTACAGTAATGTGCATTATTTGTATAGATGATGTACCTAGCAGTGAGGTGACAAAAATGGACTGTGGTCACTGCTTTTGCAACAGCTGTAAGCATCATATTATTGATCTATTCTTTTAATATGTTCCAACTATAGTGTATCGTACTTCCTCAAAAATTTCTTAAAACCATTGGCCCATTTGTTGCAGAACTAGAATATAAATGATGGATTTAGCCAATGATGTCAGCCTTAAGAAATCATGACTAGGCAATTTAAATCATTATTTACGTTCTTCAGATTGTTGTATCTTTATCGATTCTATATTGTTAGTTTTTGGAAATAAGAAGTGTGTTACTGTGTTCTATTATTATATTGCGGTCTTTTCTTATTGCTTATTCTTCTTTTTAGGCTGGACAGAGCATTTCATTGTTAAGATAAATGAGGGGCAGAGTAAGCGTATCAAGTGCATGGCTGAGAAATGCTCTGCCATTTGTGATGAAGCTGTCATCAGGAACCTAGTTAGTAAAAGGCATCCTGATTTAGCAGAGAAATTTGAGCGATTTCTTCTAGAGTCATATATTGAGGACAATAAAATGGTCAAATGGTGCCCAAGTATCCCACATTGTGGGAATGCTATACGTGTTGAGGATGATGAATTTTGCGAGGTAGAATGTTCATGTGGCTTACAGTTCTGCTTCAGTTGCCTATCTGAAGCACACTCCCCGTGTTCATGTTGTATGTGGGGCCTTTGGACCAAGAAATGTCGAGACGAATCAGAAACAGTTAATTGGATTACGGTTCATACAAAGCCTTGTCCAAAGTGTCACAAGCCTGTTGAGAAAAATGGTGGCTGCAACCTTGTGAGCTGCATCTGTGGGCAAGCATTTTGGTATGATTTCTTTCTCTTGCCTTTGTTACGTTATTGCAGTTGCACATATGCGTACGTGTGATGCATTGCTGATAGACGTGATTTTTTTTATAGATATCAATTTGTTGAAGGAACAAATTTGTCTTAGATTTTAATACTTCCACTATTTCCTCTATTAGCTATGCTTTAGCTCGGATTTAGTTTTCAGGTTTCTTCCATCTTCCTTTTTTCTTCTCTTCTGTTTTTGTTCTTTCTTCCTTTGTTTTCTCGGCTGCTTTATTATTATTTTTTTGTTCTCTACAAGTTGTGGCCTTTTGTATGTCAATCTTCTGCTTCTTACTTTGGTTGTCCTTGATTAGTTGGCTGTGTGGTGGTGCAACTGGCCGGGAACATACATGGTCGCAAATTACTGGTCACAGTTGTGGACGGTTTAAGGAAGACCGAGAAAAAAATTCTGAACGCGCAAAGCGGGACCTTTATCGATACATGCACTATCATAATCGTTACAAAGCTCATACGGATTCTTTTAAGCAGGAATCTAGACTGAGGGAGACTATCAGAGAGAAGGTTGAGAATTTGGAAGAGAGAGATTCAAGATTAAGAGATTTTAGTTGGGTTACAAATGGACTTTACAGACTCTTTAGATCAAGGCGGGCTCTTTCATATTCATATCCTTTTGCTTTTTACATGTTTGGTGAAGACCTGTTTAGGGACGAGATGACAGAAAAGGAACGTGAGATGAAACAGCATTTGTTCGAGGACCAGCAGCAGCAGCTTGAGGCAAATGTTGAGAAACTATCTAAGTTTATTGAGGAACCATTTGATCATTTTCCTGAAGAGCAAGTTATGGAGATAAGGATGCAAGTCATCAATCTCTGTGTAATTACTGACAACCTGTGTAAGAAAATGTGAGTATTGCTGTCCAAAAACCTCGAATTTAGTCAAGAATATGAAACTCATTCACTTGCTAATTTCTTGCAGGTATGAATGTATTGAGAATGATTTATTGGGTGCTCTCCAATTTGGTATTCATAATATAGCTCCATACCAGTCAAAAGGCATTGAGAAGGCTACTGAACTTATCGTCTGTCGGAGTGCTAAAGCCAGTACCACTGATAAATATCCAAAACCAGATGATCAGATAAATGGTAAAGTGGTTTGAACTTTTTAATTCTTAATCTGCTCGGTAGTTTAAATATATGATGAAGCAGAAGAGTATTTTCGATGTTCGGGTTCACCCATGTGATGACACTGAAAGCTCCATACAAACATGTTGGTAATGGTATGTCAGACACTATATCGAGGATGTTCTGAAATGCACATTCTAAAAATTAGTATGCAAGTGAATAGAATGGAATTATGAAATTTCAATAGAGCCAGGTAAGCTCTTGACAGATCCGATCAGTAGCCAAGATCGAGTAATTTGGTTATATAATCAAACTCAAGTATTTTTTTTTGTTTTAAAACATAAATAATGTTGGATTCTTTGAACAAATTCAAGCTTAGTTATATAAACTAGTTTTGGCCCAACCTGTATACAAGGATTAAATAGTTCTGAAGCTAAAGTAAACACATAACTTCCATTACTTGTGATTATATGTTTATTTTAATTCTGATATATTTCATACTCTGAAAAGGTTTGATTCCTCTTTTCACTTACTTTTGAAACACAGAAGCAAGTTTTTGACGTTCTACTCCTTTCACTTGATCTATATGTGTTTTTTCACTTTAGTTTTGCCTTGTGCCTTAGACATTGATTGATCTAAAGTTGAAATAATATCATTCTTCGAACATCATGGACTTCCTTTGAAGAAATATGTTACAAAAATAAACTTTTGAATGCATACTAGTTTCTACTAGGCTTTAGATTTAGTTTTAGAATTGAGTATAGCTGTCAACCATATTAACATAGTTCAGTAGAACCATTTTAAATGATATTAATGACTTTTTCTAACACGTCATTTATGTAGGATGCACAGTGGAATCTGATCAGCCATCAGGTTCTGGGAGTTCAGATCAGAGTGGTTGCTCTTCACGGAAGCGGGCTAGAATAGGGGGATTTGGAGGCGGTGCCTTTTTGATCTCAACCTGCCTGCAGAAGTTGTTGAAAGAAACTGATTTTAGAGTTGCTGTTTGTTTTAGACACAAGTGTACAGCTCTAACTGAAGAGCAACTCTATCCGTCTAGATTCAGTGGTTGAAACAGTAGATGTTTCGCCGTCTTTATGACTTTGTTTTTATTTATTTATTAATCCTTTTGAGTAATATGAAAGAGAAGGCTAGAGTGTTCTTGCGATTTTGTAATCCGTCTCCTCTTATAAAATTATAGTATGTACATAGCCTTCTGGGTGATAAATTTGTATATTCTCTTAACAGAGATTGAGAGACACTGGGTAGATCTATTATATAAAATTGACAATTATTTTTTGGACAATGGAGTCATTGGCTGTATTTGAATATGTTGGTTGCAGTTGGCCCAACAGTGCATGAATTCATCTTTCTGGTGTCGTTTTTTGCTTGATTTCTCTCGTTAATGCTAATCCAAAGCTAAAAGTTTATGATGTGTATAGTTGTTGTAGGCGTAATGTGTGAAAAAAACAATTCTTATGGACGTGTATAATTGTTGAGGGCTCGATGTGCAAAAAAAAAATGATACTGTGTGTTCTTCTAGTTTAATTTCAGAAGGCCCTTTCGATTTTTGCGCCCTTTCCAGCAGACAAGGGTATGTGAAGAAGAGCCAGGTAAAACTAAATGGGTTGGGTGGCTTACCAAAGTTTGGAGATGCCTTTTGCTCTTGCCATTGCCATTGACTTATTATTAAAGCACCTTCGGATACTTCGCTGCTGTGTCTTTTCTGGGTTACCATCCACTCGTCAAAATTTATCGCTCTCTTTCTGCTTGAAAGTAGTGAGAGATGATTGTAGTGTTTAATGACATAAAGATTCGAGTTAACCAGTTTTTCTTGTAACAAAACATGACAAGTATTTAGGGATGGATTCAGGATCTGTCCCAGTAAAGACTGAAGTGAAAGGGTGAAGCTTATCGAGTAAGAGAGCAAAAGTTTGAATACATTATACACCGCCGCATGTTTAGTAGTTTAAGTTTTTTTACCTCTCTAAGTTTAACTTTTTCATAAATATGTTCCCTTAAGTTTATTAAATTTTATTTCTAACCCTGTCCTTATATCTATATATATAAAAAATCTAGCATAGGCAGTTTGGCTATGAATAGATCCTCATATAGATTTGATTTGACACACAGAGGACTCCATGCAGCCAGATTTTGGTTATAGAACATAAAAGATAATCCATCCTACAAATTAAGAAGAAAAATGATGGTAATAGTTGTACAAGTAACTCAAAGCTGATTATATTTTTGTGCCAAAATAATTACACTACTTTGTTCAACAACATATACAACTCTAATGTGATGTTCTTTGCAAAGGAAGTTAAATCAAGGAAACTGATATTTACACATTTCAAATAAACTAACATATTTTATTTACACTTTCCATTTCTCTCTTTGCTAGCTTTCTGTAAACTAAACTATAAAACAATCCTCTCTATTCTTCTACTTGTTTCAACGGCAAGAAGCAGAATCCACAAAAGTCAAATAACTGTGTGACCAATTATTTTATAACCTGCCATGGCACTTCATCCAAAATCATCGTTTAAAATTTCTGAACCTTATAGCATGGAAACAATATGATTTTTTAATTATTGTTTGACCTTCCAATGCATTGTTTTTAGAGAGTTGAGCATCTTTGTTAAATTTATCATACCTATTGCACTAATTCTTATGGTTTTGATGTTTGTTGAACTTTTGCAAGTTTCCCATTAAACAAGGTAATCAAGAAACTAAAAGCTTTAAATTGGTCTGCAAGCATGTCTGTTAGTTTCTTCATTTGACGAATCGATATCGTGCTTCAATTATTTGGATGTTACTATGCTGACAAATTTGAACAATTTCATGTCAAACTATCTGATCCATGTAATGCAATAAACAAATTATGGAAACTTCAAAATGAGTCTGCCATTGAAGACTTTTTCAAGTTTGGCTACTTTATAATTTTAGATGTATCTTTTTGTCACCGTTTGCAGTGTCAACTATGGAACTCTAAATTATAATCCATTCGTCTTGCGATGAATAAGGCTGTAAAATAAGCAAACAGTTCGGGCTCGATTCGTACTCGCTCGACTAAAAATTCGATTCGATTCGAGCTCGACTCGAAATATAAATGATTCAAATATGAGTAAATTTAAAATTTGATAAATTACTCAAACCTCCTCAAATTATAATTTTCTATTAATACTCGGATCATATATGTTCGAAAAGTTCAAACTGCTCGGGCTCGATTCAAGATCGTGCTCGACTCGATAGCTAAACGAGCCTCAATCAAACTTTATTTTATACTCGATAAATTTTGTGAACCAAATCTGAGCAACTCAATACTCGGTTCGATTCGGTTCATTTACACCCATAGCGATGAATGTCACTATTTTGTTTTTAAAAAGATTTGTTAGGTCAATGATACTTCACTCAAAGATTTTATTTTGTTTATTTATTGGTGAAGCAAGGAACATCCAATCCAATAAGAAAGTGTGGAAACTTTTTTCAAATTTTTTTTTGGTGAGTTGTGACTCCACAATATACAAAATGGGGCCTAATTGGTTGTGCCCTAATTTCTCCAAGAGATTGGAATAAAAACAGGGGATAGCCTACCAAACAAAGTCATTTCATATCAAAGCATTCTTTTTTTTGCTTTTCCTTTGACCTTCACACCTTTCAGCCCTTTTGAGGTTTGCTAATGCTTTTGTAGTTTTATTCTCTTTCAAGTGCTAACCCTTTTGGATGCTTAATGCCCATTCTTACTGTAATTTTCTTTCTGAATGAAATGTGCACTTTCACTATTAAAAGATAATCAAGAAATGATGAAACCTCTAGATTTTCTGTCAATTAGACGATTAAGAGCCAATAATTTGAATTATAATAATATTGTAAATATGTTTTCAACTACTTTTTCTGTTAGCTTTGGTTGGATATTGATTTAATTCCATCATGCATGCTACTAGGTTGTTTTCCCCACTACAAACAAAAAGAAAATGAGAACTATCATAAATTGCTCAAATTACAACAAGATAAAATGAATTTTTTTATTAAAAAAAAATAAAAGTTTAAAGTCTCTTCAAGTTTTGTGGTAGTGGAGAAGACATGTTCTAATGAACTTAGATATATACACCAAAAACGTCAACCAACGGAAAACTTATCTTTATTTACTATGAAGCGTCCGAGGGATAGACTCAGACATGTGACTGTGCAAAACCTAAACACCAGACTATACACCAAAACCATATACTCTGTTTCTTGTCTTTAGTTCCTCTAGTTATTGCCAACAAGAGCATGAGAAATGTTGTGTCATATTCCAGTACTAAGCATTAAATGCCCAGCATTACATTCTGCCTTTTCTCAGTCCAAAGACACCAACTAATATACTTCTTTTCATGCAACAAAAAGCCACACAAAGGTAATATTGCTTTCTAAGACAAGTGACTAGTCAAAAAATAGTCTCCCCTGCATACACTATCAATTGCACGAGTGGGTTTATTTATATATAAGCCCTTTGGAATCCAATACACAAGGATTTTTGGGTAAAATTAGGAATATCAGAAAATACCCATTTGGGATTTGGCCATTAAAACAGTAATTTTTTGGTTCTGCTTTCTGAGGATCATTGTGGTTGAGTGGTCTCTTTCTTATCACAGAGAAAATTAACAGGTTCTTGTTGTTACCCATTTAATGTTTGTTGGATCTTTCTTATTATCTTCTCTTGTTTTTTGTTTTGCACTAGGCCATTTCTGTTGGATATACTTTGATGCATTTAATGCTGTTTTTCAGTGAGAATTTTCCAAAAAGAAGGGCCCCAAGGCCAATTCTGGTATATTCATAATCCTGAAGGGAAATTCAAGCTTCTTATTTCCTAGCTGCTGAGATTTACATGGAAAATGCTTCAAATCACAAGCTTTGTGAGAGGTAGTGTGGATAATTGCAAGCGCAGAGTGTCAAATTGAAGAACTGACAAGTAATCCCACATAATAGCTCTCTGATTTTACGTTTAGTGGGTAGTTTAAAATTCTGAAGTTGGCTCTATTTGGAAAGGTTTGGAGAATTCTTGGATTATAATACTACTATAAATTTTGCATTTAAGGCTTTATGGACAGAAGAAGTTGGATATTCTATGTCTAAAACGAAGAGAACAAGTTTTATCATATTTTTTTGTAGATAAAAGTAATTTCTTTCATGAACCAAAATCTAGGAACTAAAAGAGAGTAGGAGTCATACCAGTTAAAGTTTCATACTGTATAGTGCTTACTCTAGTATTACATTGTGCTCAAACTAGCTTGGTTCTTCATTTTGACAGTGATTTCATGGAGAAAAGAATCAAGGAAGATAAGTGGGATACCAACTTAAAAGCTTCTCGTTACCGTACGTTGGTAAGAATTTAATGTTCATCCATTTTTCTTACTTTAAAATGGTGGTGATTTTGTATTACTCTGAAAACTCTGCAAGTTTGTCTGCTTTTCCTATACTGAATAGTTTCATTTCTTTCAATAGAAGTATTGTAAAGCTTTCAGTTCTTCCCAGTTTGTGTATTTTAGCATTCTTTTCTCTTTAATATGTTTCATTATAGGATATGGGAGAGATGAAGAGTTATGGTGAGGCCAAGAAGAGGCAATTTCAAAGCACTGAGGTTCAAAATTCTCTGAAGGAAGAGGTAGAGTCTCTATTATTTAACTTGATTTTCCTGCATTATTTTTTTTTTTTTCGAAACTATGTATTATTTCGCTTCTTTCCATTTCCACTTCAAAAATATTTGATTACCCCATATAATTCTGACGATTATTACTTAAATTCTCTTGATGAAAACCTGTAAGAGAATGCATAATACTGATTTGTGGCCCCAAAATGACTAGAATGTCATGTGATTGTTATGAATAGCAATGAGCTTGTCATATGGAGGACTGATCCACATTGGTAGTATGAGATATCAATAATGTAGGGTTGATATAGGCTTGGACATCCCGTCTTGAATAACTAGCTTTTCAGGAGGAAATAGGAGTTGAGCCTGTGGAACTACCGGCTAAGCGGAAAGGGTTACCTAGAGGCCAGATTAAAATACTGAATATATGTGTAATATGTTTCAATCAACAAAATTAACTCCCTTATCTGCAGATTCTACAACTTCAGAAACAACTTGAGGACCAATTTGTGGTACGCTGTGCACTACAAAACGGATCAAGCTATAAGCCTTTTTTCCATGAACCTACTACTAATGGAACCTCAATTACAAAGGTTGTTAAATGAAATCTAGCAGATTTAGTAGTGTAAAATATAACTCTGATCATAAGAAATGTCAACTAAAATTTCTATATTCTTTTTGGTTCTGATCAAAATCAGCCTGCTGAGGATCTGATAAAGGAAATTGCTATTCTGGAGTTGGAGGTTGTGAATTTGGAGAAGTATCTTCTTTCAATGTATCGGAAAACTTTTGACAAAACTCATGCATCATCCTTCTCTACAATGGAGGAAAGGTCGAAACCAATTGAAGAAGGTAATTCTTCAGAACATCCTGAGCATGCTTCAAGATCAATAAAGGGAATTAGTCCCATTACTAACTCTACCAGTTTTCGACTTCCCAAAGAAGCAACGGACAAATACAATCCCTCTAAAGAATGCACTAATGTTGTTTTAGGTTCAAATGCACTATTAGATTCTAGCATCCACCGTAGCCACTCCTCACTTTCCCAAACGGCAGCATGTTCTTTCAGAGCTTCTCCTCCTGAGGGAACCTGTTGCTGAAGCTGTACACTCTTACCACTCCTTGCCTTTGTCAATGCTCGAGGTAAATTGACACCAAAAAAGTTACTAAAAGCTATGCTCATAAATCTTTAATTTCTACTGACAACTCGGGACTAACATGTTTTTGTGTTCTAATATTGCCTCGTCAGCGCGGTCAAGATGCTACTTCAAGCCTTAGTCTTGCGGAGCATCTTGCTACCATTATGTCAGTTGATCACGTTCGGGAGACACCAAACTGGCTTTCTGAGGAACTGGTTAAGTGCATTTCATCTATATATTGCCAACTTGCTGAATCCCCTTTGTTCAATCAAGGGTTCCCTTCGTCTCCTATTTCGTTCTCATTATCATCATCAAATGAATCTCCTCCACAAAGCAGGGAAAACTCATCATTCAATTCATGGTTGAACAACCCTTTCCATGTTGAAGATTCAAAGGAGTCAAGTGGATCTTACTCCAAAATGGTACAGGTTCAAGGGATTCGTAGAGATGATTGGAATTTGAAAGGTGTTGAACATCTGCTACAAAATTTTAGGTTTGTTTTCTTACTATTTTTATGCATTACACCATTTTTACTTCTATTCCAACTCAAGTTTACCTATGCTTTTGGTTTAACCATGTCTGGCCTTATTTTTGAAAGTTGGTTAAAGTACTTCTACCCTATTTTAGGTGCATTATGCAAAAGCTGCTTTTTGATAACTAAAGTTTCGACAAGTAGTAGTGATTTAGGACCTAAATTAAGCAATTTTTTTTGTTTAAATTAAGCATCAAATAGTCCAACTGGATAGATGTCCTTTTAAAGTTGCAATTGTTTGTTTTTTTGCAGGTCCCTGGTCTCTCGGTTGGTAGAAGTTGATCCTAGAAAGATGAAACATGAGGAGAAGCTAGCTTTCTGGATTAATGTTCACAATGTGCTAGTGATGCATGTAAGAGTTCTGCAACTAAGTATGCCTAATTCTCATGATATTTTTAGCACATTTCTTTGTTGTTTTTGTGCTAATTAAAGGCGACGGTTAAACATATTATTTACATGTGTATATATGCGTTGTTTCAGGCGTTTTTGGTATATGGAATTCCACAAAGTAATCTGAAGAGGACCTCTTTACTCCTCAAGGTAACAACATACATAATCTTTGATTTCAGTCCACCAATACTGCATAATTTTTGTTTTCAGAACCTGAAAAGCTTATGCACTCACTATTCAGGCTGCATATAACATTGGAGGGAACACTGTGAGCGTAGACATGATACAGAGTTCTATCTTGGGATGCCGATTGCCTCGTCCAGGACAAGTACTATATTTCTTTAATTTACATAAGAAACAACTCAGTAGTCCCTAGCTATTATCGAATTTATTTACAGCTAGTCTCCCTTCTTATTTGAGTTCCAGAGTACTGCAGCTAATGAAAATCTTACTTGTCTTGCAGTGGTTCCAGTCATTGTTTTTCCCCAAGTCAAAATTCAAGGCTGGAGATGCACGAAAAGCATACGCGATAGGGCGCTCACAACCTCTCCTACAGTTTGCACTTTGTTCAGGAAGCCACTCCGATCCAATGGTACGTAAAATACAACAAAATGGAACCACGTAAATTACTGTGTTGATTCTTTATTGTCGTGTGTGGGTGTGTGATCCGATTCTAACAGTTAGCTTTGTGCATTGATTATTATTCAGGTCCGAATATACACGCCCAAGAGACTGTTCCAAGAGCTAGAAATGGCAAAAGAAGAGTACATTCAAACCAGTTGCCGGATACAAAAGGAAGGCAGGATTCATGTGCCAAAGATTGTGGACTCATATGCAAAGGAGTTGGGTTTATCCGCAACCAGTTTGTTTGAGATGATTGAGCATTCTACGCCTTATTGTATGCGAAGGAGCTTCAGGCAGCAGCCTCAACAAGAAAAGCTCTCCAAGAAAATTGAGTGGATCCCTCACAACTTCACTTTCCGGTACCTACTTTCACCAGAGTTGGCCAAATGATCTCACCACTACATAAATTCGACCGCCAAGATGGTCCTGCCTCAAGGTGAATTAGCTAATGATGGAGTATGGCATGGTTGCTGAGAAAGATGAATCATAAGTTCATTCATAACCAAACTTTCTTAACCTATGATTTCACGGAGAATATAATGTGATCAAACTAGCTCATGATCATTGACATGGAGAACAGGAGCACGTCTGCTGAAAAAACTGGAGGGGGAAGTAGTAATATATATGTTAGACATCAATCTCCCAGAACTGACATGAGTTTGAGCTTCTTTGATCACTAGTTCTTGTGGAAATGGTATGTTTGTGATTAATTGTAATTGTAATTTCTTTAGCACCCACACTTGTGTCTGGTGATGTATTGTTTCACATATTTTGCTTATCAACTTTACTCTTCTATTTTCAGTAATAGAAAGTATCTTACTATCAGATCAAAATGTGAGTTAAACATTTGAGTTTGATGCCAAAAATTGATGAAAGATTGTTGAGCAAGGGGTATTATCAAAATAAGGTGCATTATGCTAAAAACATCTAATATATATATAGAGAGAGACCTTCCTATGCGGACAAAATCGTCGTTAAATCCGTTGTTATAGGGTCTGAACCGTCGTCATAGTCCTAAACCGTCGCTATACCCGGTTCAGACCCTATAGTGACAGGTTTAGTGACGTTTTTATCCGTCGCTAAAGGTGGTCCGCATGCGGACCACCCGCATAGAAAGTGGACTATATATATATATATATATATATAAGAAAACATGTATATACACAGCTGTGTAGTACACAGTCGCTTATGACGACGGTTTTTTGGGCATATATTTCAAAGTCATTTTAAAGTTAATCTCCTCTAATCTGCTTTACTATCTCTGTCTAATTCAAAAAGAAAGTTAAATCGTACCACCAAGGTGAGACAAGACCGTCCACACCAGCTCTCAAATTTCCAATCCCCTTATGGAGATGCTCCCACTCAATATCTTCCAAATCATTCTTTTTCAAATTCCTCAATATCCCTTTAAGCTAGTGCCAAAGCTCTAGCAAAATTTACTACCGAGTCCATGTTGGGCCGGCCAGCAGGGCTAGAATATAATTGGGCTACACCACATCCTAATTCCTACTACGTTTTTTTTAACGACCTTAGTCCGCTAGAAATTCTACTGAGTACCATCCATGTACCATATATAATGAAATTGTAACTTCATTCATAAAAATAATAATAAATAAGTGTATACTTATGACAAGTCACATATTCCCTATTCTCGTACATATGAAAATAATAATAAATGAATGTTATTTTGCAAGGTTCCGTTTACAGGTTATTTAATATCTAACACCGTGATTTATTTTTTGGTACATGTTTGGATCTAGTTTTTCAATTAAAAACAAAGCCATGACAAATGCAATTCATTGTTTTTTTTGAAGCATTACATTTTGAGGAGAGTATAATATAATGTCATAATCAAATATATTATTATTATAAAATTAATTAAGCTTCACTAGAGAAGAAAAAAATAAAGTCACAAACGAACAATCAAGATTTATTAGAGGAGAAATAAATAAACTCATAAACAAATCAATCAAGTCTCACTAGAGCAAACAAACAAAACTCACGTAAAAAGAAATACATTTCACATAAAACAATAAATAAACTCACTTATATGAGAATCAAACATCTTAGACTTAAACATCACATCATCTCAGTCATAACTACTAAGCTAAGATCTCATCAGTTACAATTTATTGTTCTGATTACACTTAAATGCAAAGTTAAATGAAGTAGAAGTACTCCCCCAAAATGATGATTAAAAATACAAAAAAAATTGTTTCCAAGATAAAGTATATAAAGTGAACAATAAATATGTCATCTTGTGGTATTCATTAATATAAAAAAAATAAAATACTTATTACATTATATAATCTCGTGTGGACTATTAAGTATAAATTTGAATTTTTTTTCCTTACATTGACTTTTATTAATATAGATGTAAATTATATTTTGTTAATCTCTTGGCACGGAGGAAGTAATCTTTTTAAATATAATTATAGATTGCATTTTATTCAAAGTTTTAATTAAAAAAAAGGAAAGAGAAAATTGTTTGATAGTAGGAGTTTTGGCATTGTTTGGCAAGCAGAGGAAAAATGTGTCCATCTATCTGCTCGGAAATAACCAGAATCACTTGCTGCCGCTACTGCTATACCTATACCCCAAAGCTCTCAACCCCTTTTTGGCGCTTTCTTAGACTATCCTTCCTCGTCTCTATTTCACAACTTCAAAACAGAAGGAGATGGATGCAGAGGGAATCGGGTTGATCTTGGCTCGAGCTTCGGAGCTCCGCTCCAAAATCACCAATTGCATCCAAAAATCCTCAACAGACCTCAATGCAACAAAAGAAGACAGAGAAAGTGAAGAAAATCCCCAATTTTCTGGCTCTAATACAGTAGATACTGAAGCAGAAGAAGCAGATGGGAAGCTTTTCAACATTCGCGATGCATTCGAGTCTCTTGAAGGCCAGCTTTCGTCTTTACAGGTCCTTTTATTGAATTCTTCATTTGGGTTTTTGTTGAAATTTAGGTTTTTTTGTTGTTAATAGAACCCTTAATTTGAAATTTGTTACTTTGGTGCACTGCTCAATGTTGTGTCTGTTTTTGGGTTAGTGTGAATTTGGGACAAGCTTAATGCATTTCAGTTTTGTTATGTTAGATTAAATTGAATTTTCACTTGCCTAGGTAATGAAGGCTTTGCTGCTACCTTTTTGGTCCAATGAAATATATATGATTCCTCACATTACTATTCTGGTTAAATTCTTCCTAGAAGAGAGTAAAGTAGTTGGCATAAAGATTTCCTTTTTTTTGTTTTGGTATGTGTGTCTGAAAAGAATAAACCTTTAATTTGTAAGACTATCTCTTTTTCTTTTTCTTTGTCAAGTGTTAACCTTTTTCCTTCCCCAATGGCAATAATGGGTATACATTGGTGTTGCTGTCCTGTATCATTTGTTATAGGGACTTATTAGGTGTTTTGATTGAGTTATGAAAGTAAATGAGCATTCTAGTTGAAAAAGTATCCTAAAACAGTAGATCTTCTCTCCTACAATATTGACCAATAGGTCCAACTCAGCCAGTTTTTCTAGCTTGAACTCTGTATTAAATCATTTCAAGACCACTTATTTAATATTAAGAAATAAAAATGAATATTACTTGTTAACAACAACCCCCCCCCCCCCTTCTTTTACCTATTCAAGTGAATGGGTTTTCATTTTGGGATTATCCCAAAGATCCAAACCAGTGAATTAATTTATGGCAGTACCTTTTATATCCTCTATACTTTGTTTTTTATAATACTCCAGCCTCCAGGCTCCTTCACACTTAACTTTTGATGGCCAGACACTGCAGCAACAGCAATTTTATGAAAGGGAAGCAGCACTTGCGGAGATTGATTACAGCCGCCAGAAGTTACTCAAGAAGCTGAAGGAGTACAAAGGTGAGGACTTGGAAGTCATACGTGAGGCTACTGCTTTTGCTAGTGAAACAGTAGAGGACAACAATGATCTTCTTCTTCCACCTTATCCAAGCCGTCCTTCTCGCTGCCTCGTTTCTGACAATGGCTATATCTCACACTTCCCCTCCACACGTAGTTTTCCTCAATACGGGGTGACAAGTGGTGATCCATCAAATGAGTCAAGGACGAATCTCCAAGAATCTGAGAGATTTAAATCTGAATCTAAAAGCTCCTTTAGACTATTCATCAATGTGGCGACCAAGACGGTGCTTACTCTTGTTGGGGTGGTAGCAGTTCTAAGTTTGGCTGGTTTTGAGCCTATGCTGAAGAAAAGAGAGACTCAATTCAAGGTTTTGGACCTATTTCAACAGCAAGGGAATGAAAAGAAGAGACCAACTGATTCGGTGTCCTCCAGGGAAGGTCCTGGTGGTCGAAGATGGTGAAACTCGATGCCTTGTCAAAGAGAGGGTTGAAATTCCATTCGAGTCGGTTGTTACAACACCTGATGTAAATTATGGATGTGGATAACATGGTATTTACATCCTGCCATTTGTACATTTCTTTATGGTTTGGGAGATTGGAATATTTTTTCTTTTTATTTAGAATGTCTGGTGTGCCATGTTATGTTCCTCATATTGTGGTTTGCTATTAGAGAATGCTTGTTCACTTGTGGTTTTGTTTTCCTTTTTTTCCTTCCCTTTCTTTTCTTATCTACAGATTTCACATGTGATCACTTTGATATTTAGGTCATCGTTTGCTTTGATCACTATATAAACTACATTGACATCTCCTCTGGGCTCTGCTCTAGCTTAACATTTGATTGGTTTAGTCTCTTAATTAAAGCCACTCTAGCCAGGTATAATCTGCCCCTCAAAAAATAAAATAAAAGATAACAGTATCTGGTTAACAAATCGAAAGTTTTCAGTTAAGAATTAAGAATGGTCTCATCACAATTTATTAACCAATTTATTTTATCTAATAACATATATTATTAGACTTCTACATGATTACAATCCAATACCGTCCAATATTTATCGACATACGCATTATTTCTCGTAAATTAATCAATTGTAACTAAGGTTCATTATAAGTAAATATAATAATTTAATACATTTTGTGTACCAGCGTACAGCATGGCACGCACGAAGATGTTTAAACTAGCAATAATCAAATAAAACAAGAAGAAGATACAGACCAAGTAAAGATAAATAATACAGAGAGAACATCCTAGTATATTTTGTACCATAATTAACACATCCAATACCTAATCTTCTAGACTAATTATCCCCTTAGTTTACATCAATTAATAATTAAGCTTCTTCGAGGAAGTAAAAGTACAATGAGAAACTGCCAAAGCATGTACCGTATATAACTAATACACCTCTAATTCAGCGCTAGTGATAAAAAGATGAACAGATAAACCAAAGAAAAATGAACCCATTTGGGTGATATTAATTAATCATAAAACTCAATTCTCGGGCGGCCACGAGCCGCCTGAGAATTAATTCCGACCACCTCGAGTCCGGGAAGAACATTGCAGCACCGTTCGGGTCCGGCCGGAATAATTTTGGGGCTGGTGTTCTGTAATGCTGTGCTAGCCTTGATGGCTAGTGAACACAAGTCTTGTAAAGAAAGTGGTAGATGGGATTTTGATGTTGGAATGAGGAAATATATTTGTCCAAGCTGTAGTTCTTCATCAATGGGCACGTGCGGTGCATGTGAGTCCACATACATGGACTCTAATCTGCAAAGAAAAAAGTTTGGATTTTGGGACAATACGTGACTGGCTTTTATGGACTCCTTAAATTCTTGGAACCTCCCATCCAAGTGAATAACCTTGGCTGTGGATGGCCAATTCAAGCCTTCACCTTCCCTTATAATGTGAGAAGAAGTACATAAATTACCCATATATGATATATATATATATATATATATATATGTATATAAATAGTTATGTATATATTGTGTGTATATATATAGAGAGAGAGAAGGGGGGATAAATAGGGAGGGATGGAGGGAGGGAGGGAGCGAGGGAGGGGGGGAGGGGAAGGGGATGGGGAATGGGAATGGGAATGTAGAATAGGCCGGTTGGGGTTTAGATAGGGAGAGAAAAGTTTTAGTAATTAATGGCATTGTTTGGACTTGGGGACTGGGGTTGACTCTCTATTCTCTAGTAGTAGTAATTTTTTTTATTTTTTATTTTTTGGAACCTATTGCTTAGTGACCATAATAAAGCATGAGGAAACTATATAATTAAGGAGAAACTTCTTTAAAGTCTAGCTAGCATATCTCAAAATATATTCAAGTACGTAAATCTTAACATATATATATATATATATATATATATATATACAAGTGTCGTAACTTATATGTATTAGACACACAAGTTTACGGGCGTTCTATTATTTTAAGAGATTTTATTAATGATATTTTTTGTATTTTTATTAATAGTTATTTTGACATTTTATCAATTTCTCAATTAAAACTATATCAAGTGCAAGAAACATATAAGTTTGTGTGTCTAAACACATACTCCCTTTACTCATATATATATATATATATACACACGAGTGAGAGACAGAATGAATTAATGATCCATAATCATAATTGTAAGAATAACATAATCTTCCAACATACTTTTCACCATTCAAAATTTGATCCGATAGACCAAATATTTCAATCGTCCACACAACTAAACTGCAAACAAAAGCCCACCATATAATTTGTCAAAAATATCCTTCTTATCCAGAGTCTCATTTAATTTTTATTTTATCAAAATAATTTAGAAGATAAGAATACTGAAGTTGTGCATGCAATTGATAACACGTCTCTCTCTCTCTCTCTATATATATATATATATATATATTTTGAAGTGTTAAATGGAACTCTGACTAAAGGATACACAACATAATATTGTATTAATTATGTGTTGTACTATATGGCATATCATGCCAGAAAATGATCTGAAGTCTCAAGAGAATTAACTTCTTGAATATGATGTCTTCATTAATTCGGATTTTCCTACCAACTATAGATAACTATATATGTGTATAGATAACAATCACAAAGACGTAAGTACCTAACCTAACTATAGTTAATATATACACACATAACTCGTTACTCTTTCTTTTTGATTAAAAATTGGACTTGATCCAGTAATTAGTTAGCGATCACCAACTCATGTTTAATGCATAAACAGGATTTTTTAGAAATCGAATGTAAACCGACGATCACTTAAACCTAATGATGTCTGTTGATTCACCAAAATCATGCATGTGACTATTAATGCATAGCCATTAATATTAATGTACATTGTTATATACTGCTCGTATAGTGACAAATATTCCACAGTACTATAATGACACAAAAAGAGTATCTTCTTTTTTTTGGGTCTACAAAAATAATTTATAATATAATACAATATGTTCAAGTTTGTCGGCATAATTTCATTATTATACTACATACACTACTATAACTAACTTAACAACTTATTATTGTTAATAATATATACATGAAATAAAAGTATTTATCTATATTATATAGTTAGACAAAATGTAATAGGAATTTCTTAACATGTGTCCTAAGGGCACATGCTAAGCACACAATTTAAGGGAATATTCTCTTGAACGTGTGCATATTACCTTGAACTTGGTGCAAATGCAGAAATTAAGGTAATATACACACAGTTTAAGGGAATATTCTCTTGAATTGTGTGCTTAGTATGTGCCCTAAGGGCAGAACCCAATATAATAACCTAATGATAAGATTCTCTCGGTCACAAGTTCGAGTTTATCCGTAAGTTTGCTAAAAGGCATGCATGCATGTAAGACTGAAATTTCTATCAATAATGCTACTATCACATAAAATAATTATATACCGCTCACATACTGCTGCCGTGACAGTATGTGATTTGTTGTTGATATGACTCACTTAACTTAACAACAAATCAAATACAGCCACGTTAATATTATGTAATGTTTATGTTATCACTTTATGTGATAGTAGCATTAATGAATCTCTATACGGTTTCGTTTGATGTTTGTATCGATGTGGCCGATAATTACACGACACCAATACTTTCTTTCTTGGAAGGATCGAGACTGAAATGGAGAAGACCAAGAATGATTAGATTAGTAAAGCTAGCTGCACTTTTAAAGTAGACTTGTAAAAAATAAAGTTCATAAATACTAATGGAATAGTATTTTTAATTCTGCAAGTATACCAGAAAGAAGCATGGAGTTATATAGAATATGGATAGATAGCTGTCCCAATTATTTTGCCAGCTTCCCCAAGAATGTCTTTTCTCCTTTTATATTTGCCTACTATATACATTGGTCATCCCTCCCTCCTACCCATCCATACCCTTGGATATCTGATGGGATCTCTCTGTTACAATTTTGTTTTTCTTCCTTTCAATTTTTGTTTTGTTTATTCCAATATTTTGGTTTTCTTTTATGTTGTGTTTAGTTGGTGGGAATGGAATGGAATGGGCTTGGAATGGAATGACTATTCCTTATGGAATGACCATTCCTTATGGAATGACTTAAAACATGTTTGGTTAGTCAATTAGAATAACCATTTCATTCCTTTAGTTATTCCCTCTCAAATCAAAAAGTTATTTTTCATTCTTTTCTAAATAAGTGGGTTTATCTCATTTCTAGGGCAACCTCATTCCCCTCTTCTCTTCTCTTCTCTATCACTCACCCCAATCCCGCCCCTCCCCGCCCGCCCCTCCCCGCCCGCCCGGCCGCCCGCCCGCCCTACCCTACTCTACCCCACTCCACCCCCACCCCACTCCCACTCCCACTAAAAAAAAATATTTAGTGATTATATATACACACCCCACCCCAATCCCACCCCGCCCACCCCACCCCACCCCACCCCACCCCACCCCCCACCCCAACTAAAAAAAATACTAATTATATATACACACCACACCCCAACCCCACGTCCCACCCACCCCACGCCCACTCAAAAAAAAATTTATTTATTAATTATATATACACACCCCACCCCGCCCACCTTACCCCACCTCGCCCACCCCCACCCCCACCCCCACCCCCACTCCCACTCAAAAAAAATATTTACTGATTATATATACACTCCATCCCACCCCACCCCAACCCCAACCCCAACCCCACCCCACCCCGCCCACCTTACCCCACTCCACCCCCACCCCACCCCCTACCACTAAAAAAAATATTTACTGATTATATATACACATCCCATCCGCCCACCCTCCCCCACCCACCCTCCCCCGCCCACCCTCCAACCCACTCAAAAAAAATTACTGATTATATATACACATCCCACCCCAACCCCCCCCTCCCCGCCCCCCCTAACCCACCCTCCACTCAAAAAAATCATGTACTGATTATATATATAATTAGTATTTTTTTACTGATTATATATACCCACCCTACCCTCACCCACCCACCCACCCCCCGCACCCCCAGCACCCCCAGCACCCCCACTTAAAAAATAATATTTACGTGTGACTCAGATTATTTAATCCTAGGATTAATAGCATTGGAATTAAAATCAGTGCAAACACACATAGCCCTAAAGTAGAATGGTAATTTTATTCCCGAAGGAATGAATGGATAAACCAAACATAAAAATGAGAATGACCATTCCATTCTCATTCTCATTCCATTCTTTAAGCCATTCCATTCCTTAAGTCATTCTATTCCATGCATATCAAGAAATGAAAACCAAACATAGCATTAATGTATTTTTATTCTTAAATTATCATCGCCTAGTATTGTAACATCACACTTTCACATCAATAATACCTTCAGTCTCATCGTGTATTATTATTCTGCTCAGATGAATTTTTTTTAATTTTTTTTGGCTAACCAAATAGTTTTATTTCTATCCACATAAATTACATGATAATATTTAGCCAACACATTTTGTTGCAACTCTCTTTGTAGTTTGATGTAGAACAACAATATTATCGCCTGAACTGAATGGTTGATCACTCTTTTTTTAAAAACACAACTTTTGTTACACATGATTACTGCGAATTAGCCTCCCAAGATAAGACATACTCAAATTTTACTCTGTATTTAGAACAAAACTATAAATGTGAGAGTAGAAAATTATAGCCAGATAACTACCCCACAAGAGAGAAAAGACCGAGTAAAAGTATCAAAGCTAATGGAGTTCTTGCTTTCATAATTTGGTAAATTATAAGCGCTCTAATACATATGCAATCTAAGCTAGTGGAGTTCTTAATGCCGGGAACTATATCGTACTTTTGATTTGTTCTTTAACCTTTATGAGTCAATAAAGTTTTTCAACTTAGTCTTGATTGGTAAATGCTAATTTGATCCTCATCATGTGTTTGGCTCTTTTATGATGGACGAACAGTCCCATATTTGTCATTTGGGTACAAAGTTCTATTACTTGTCATAATTCTTGGGTTAAATATGTGGTAAGGTGTTTACTAATATACTCAACTCGGCTCAAACCGAGTCCAAAAATGCTCAATTCTAGTAATACGCCAGAGCTTGTCATAACTTTTTAGGCATAGAGAGAGAGTTTTACAAACACAAATCAATCTGGCCTATATGTTCTGACGTGAAACTGAGGTATTTTCCATAAACAATTCACGCATAGTGTAAATATTGGTCTAAAATCATCTTTAAGATATATGAAATATGTATGTAGCCTCTTATCAAGTGCTTCATTAATGTCTTCTTTCTTGACAATGAAACAGAATTTGGTAGTTTCTGTCTAAATCTCAACTCTATCTACATAAAAAATTTGAATTCAGAATATATATATATATATATATAACTGTACAATTCTGAAAACAGCAAAAAAGAAGATGAAATGAGAATCACAAATGGGGAAGTAACCAAAGATTGACAAGAGATGAAGCCAAAGACAGAGACCATGACAAGAAGGCCATTGCAGCAGATATCTGATATCTACTACAAACCTTTGGAGGGCAATAAGGCACCTCTGCTTTCAGTAGAAGATCGACGACGCTGGCTGTTGAGCATGCTCCGGCTAGTGTGAGAATCGATAGCACCTGCCATTTATAGATTTCAAATTTGTCACATATATGTTAAGAGCTATGTTACACGGACTCTTCACTTTGGCGTAAAGTAGCTATGGATACTGAACATTTTATTTTAGTGTAAAAGTTGGCAAAATTGAGGAGTCGTGACGGACTCTTCAAAATACCCTGTCTAATCAGAGACTCCATCCGAGTCCGTGTAACATAGGTTAAGACTTTGTAAACAAGTTAATAAGAAAACCATAAGATTTACCCAATCCCCTATAACTATGATCAGCAGTATTCCGATTCCCGACTGTCGAATAGGGCACTTAACTAGGATAAAATATCCATCAATCAGTGCCAAAGTAAAACTCCATGGGATCACCAAACCCACGATTGTTACCAAGAAACTGTGAAAGCAGCAATTGAAACAAAGGTTTATAAATTAGAAAATGGGATTAATTATAATAATTAAATCAATAACCAAGGGGAAATGAAGCAGCAGAATTTAAGATCCTCAATAATCACTAGTAACTAGCAAGATTGCTCGGGGCATTTGTGCACATAAAGGTGAACTTGGATGTAACAACAACTCCATTGTAGGAAACTAAAGCAAACTAGTTATTGGGGAGGATCCAAATTCTACATATATGCAACAGTCGTATCTATAAAACTAACCATAGATGTTTATACAAGACTTTCTTCAAAATCTACATGAAACGATTCGGCTCAACTCGAGCCCGGATCAAGTCTCAAATTTAATAATTCAAGAGTACTATTGGGTATCTTGATCCACCACAGGTCCACCCAAACGGGTCATGACGCTGATACTCTTTTTGTAACAATACATTACACGTGTTTCATTGTGGGTCTGGGGTTTCACACTACATGCATAAATTCCAGACTTTCTGGAATTCTAAATGCAGCTCTTACTGGAGTGGCTCAAATACATTAGCAAAATATCGTAAATTAAGAAAGGAAGATAGCGGACAAGATCATGTAAGAAGTTTATTCAAAATTACGAGACATTTTGCTAGTATAATTCATGAGCAGAGAATAAATGGAAGAGATAAATTTACCAGAAGGAAGTATAGCTGTAGAATGGAACACCCAAAGACATAAAGAGAAGAGAAGCAGAGGAGAAGATGGCCTGACCCAACCTCAAAGCTAAACTGGCACTAGTTCCCAACGACCCTGGAACCTCATCCATGTATTTCTGCTTTTTTGGTCCTTGTTTTTGTTCTTTTTCGACTTTTTGTTTTTAAAAAAATAACTGAATATTTCTATTTGAAAATCGAGGTGCCGACAAGAGGAACCAAATTAAGGATGTAATGCAGTACGTTTATTTTGGCAGTCAGTTGATATGCACCAGTCATATATATGGCCCCACATCATCAACCTAACAATATTGATGTACCCCAAGATTAATTAATGAACGTACATTTAAAAGCCACAGTTGTTTTTCTTGCAATTATTAAAGCTTGTATGATAATTCAATCTCATAACTAATGATTATGATTAGAATATGTACTCCAACAATAAAGGGTAGGTTTGTGTGTGGTGGTGGCTGCTTTACCTGTATGAAAGGCAACATTTTTTACTGCTCAAGGCATAAATTGGAGTGGACACCAAATAAAGTTGAAAAACCATGGCTGGCTGCTATAAAAACTCGCCTCCTCTCTCAATCTTTATCAACTTCATGGTAGATGAAAATATTTTTCAAAAGAAATGGTGTGATACATTGATTTTTAGTTATTATAATATCAACATGGAATTTCTTAACATGTGCCCTTAGGGCACATGCTAAGCACACAGTTCAAGAGAATATTCTCTTGAATTGTGTGCATATTCCTTTGAACTTTGTGTAAATGCAGAAATCAAGGGAATATACACACAGTTCAAGAGAATATTCTCTTGAACTGTGTGCTTAGCATGTGTCCTTAGGACACATGTTAAGAGGATCCTATTATCACTTCCCAAGTACCAAATACAAGAGACTCCAACAACCTATAAGAAATTTCCCTACATGCTATTCAACAAGTAAAAAAGTTGGTTGGGGAAAGGGAAAAAGTACAAGCTATGGAACTGAGAACTCCACTTAATTAATCCACGCATTTCTTCCCTTTCAGAACAACTGCACCACAAGTAAACAACAACACATTAATCAATAATATTGACAATAATACAAAACTAACCGGTTACAGACTGGCAGTCTAAGTTTCATCAACAGGAGACAAGTTCTGTATTATAGATTGTAAAATGCAAACATACACGCACATATCTCTCATGCATGCATGGGGATGGGATAACTAACATACACACGCGCATATAGACAGAGTTAGATAGCCCGTGAGATTACAAACATGGACGAACAGTGGCGGAACCAGAACATTTTTAGAGGGGGTCAAAATATATCAGTGAAAAAAATTATTTATTGGTATTTCACAACATCCTATTCCAACTCTTGTCAACCTTTGAGTTGTGAGTCTAATGGCTTTAAATATATATATATATATATATATATTAATTTCCTTTCGAACTATGAGACTATTAATCAGACTTTGAAGTTTTTAGTCAACTGATTAGCTACTTTTATAGATAAATTATAAATTATTATATTATATATTCAAAACATTATATTGTGGTTCTAGTCATCTTTCTTGGAGACAACTGAGACGAGTCACTCAAATCAAGAAAATGAATTAAGTTATTCTCATTTACAAAAAATTGATACCAAGATATGATTAAGTCAGTAAGACAAATAAGTACAATATTAATTAATTAATCATCAAACTTATTTAATATTATTTTATCTTATAATAATATTATTAATTTATTATAAGTAAAAGGACATGAAAAAATAAATGAATTAATACCATCACATAATTAACAAAGATCAAATTTAATTAACATTAACATAATTCATTCCAAGGTTGGGGGTTCCCCCTAGTTCCGCCAGTGTGGACGAATATAGACAGAGATAGATGGCCCATGGGATTAAAAATGTACACAGAGAGATAAAGGACTTCTTCAAATAGACTAATTTAAAGCAAATAAAACTAAAGGTTGTCACTCAAATTAATCATCAAAGTTCATCTCAATTGAATATTATCAATGAAAATTAAGTGAAGTCCAACAGCCTTATTTTGATCAGGTATATCTAGAGTACATCCAGTACTTGTTGGACTATGCCTTTACATATCACGGCACTATGATGGGGGAGAGAATTCACTACTACTAGAGTAATCTTTCATTGCATTGCGATATCAATAAATTCCCTTGACAGAAAATTTCAAATTCCCAAGTTTAGTTGGAAACCATTGTGTGCCTAACAAGCCTAAGTACAATATAGAAGTGCAAGAACTTTTTTCCAACTTCGATGACTAACATGTTTCTTAATTAGCCGATAAACTAAAAAAACAGGAGAACTTCCGTTACTTTAAATGTCTAAGTCTAACACTTTCTTAATGATAAGGGTCTGGAAGTGGCATTCTTTCAAAAAGTTCCCCATATAACATCCTCCTTCACCCTCATTTCACACTATTTCAATCAACTAGTCTCATAAACGAAAATTTCTCCAACTTTCTTAAACTAAACAGTTATCAGTAGTCAAGTTAGTTCACATTCCCCCAAGTTGGATTCAATATTACAGAAAAATATTCTTGATAAGTAATTTATATACGAAAGGCACAAAATCAAGGTGATGGTCTAGATGCATAAAGTTACATAAGCAATTACGACCAGTAAAATTTTCAAATCACTCAAATTTAATACCAATTCCCACATTCATTAACATATATACAAGCTTATTTTAGCTTTCTGATGAACCTAACCAATAACATATGAGCAGTGTGTTCAGGCTCACACATTACTCGTAACAAATTGACACATAGTTCTGAAGCTGCTTCAGAGCTGCTTTTTGTTTGGTTTTTTCATAAACATTCCCGGAAACATTGCTGATTCTGAAAGAGGAAAAGTAGAAACAGAGAAGGGATCAAAACCCTAACTATTGTTTCAACAAACTTGAGTTTTCTGTTCTGATACTGACCAGGTATCTTGGGCCAAGCTCTACTTATATATATATATACTGGGCTACGGGGCAAGGTACACTCTAGTATATTGAGCTACGGAAGTTGCAACTTGGCCCAGTTAAAGAAACATAATGTTGACTGCAAAGTACAAATTAATTCCTACCAATTCAGAATCTAATGCTTACACGTCTCTAGACCTTCACCTTAACATGTCTTTCATGTTTCCACCGTACTTCTATATATCAAAGGTGATTGTAAAATTACACAAAAGGTAATTGAACATGTTCTTGTACTTTCGGATTGATTAGAATTTTTATAGTATATTATATTATATAAAGAGAGAATCTCGAAATTATACAAGTACAAATTTAATCACGTAAATTTTATTTTTTGTATGATTATTTTTTTTTCAATTTTCTTTTTAATATTATTTTTGTTGCGTTGTTATTCTCTACATAAGATACAAGTCATGATTGTAATAATCCAATTAATTATAAAAATCGTTCAATTGTCTCTGATAGTAACAACTAAAAAATTTCAAGTTCACTCAGTCGAATTATTTGGGAGAATACAAGTATACAATGGATTTTTCAATTGCACAATCATCTGTCCGTCTCTTCATCTATGCCTCCTCTATAAATCCTCCCTCTATTTCGACGAGTCCCCATCTCAATCTCAGCATTAGACCAATGGATACTTTGGCGCGTTATTTTTGTTATTTGGGCGAGTCCACATGGCCAATTTTTGCGCTTTCGACACTGTTTCTGAATCACATATTCTCAATTCGTTGAGATTTTGAAAAACCAAATAATGGACGGGCATCATCATGGTTTTGGAGGTGACAGAGTTCCTCCGTTGAACAAAACAGTAAGTCTCCCATTAATAATTTGTAAATTTTGTAATTCTTTTTATATATAGGAGTTGATTAAATTGCATTCCTGCTTATGGGTTTTGTTTAGTTATGGATTCAGTAAATGCCCGTGTTGAATAGTCTAATTCATGTATAGATTTTATGCACTCTTTTTATTTTTATTTTCTTTTTCTCCAAAAGTTTTCATTGTTGGCTCATAATTTTTGTTTGCTACTTAAATTTACTGTTTTTTGCTAGGTTATGGACGTTTTTATATTCTTGAAGTAAGATATTTTTGCCAATTCGAAATGTTTCAAGTTTAATTTCTGTGTTTATATCATAATTATAAAGCACAGTCAAATTTTGTCAATTTTGAGTTATTTAATTGAGGCTTGTGTTTCCTTTGATTTGGGGGTTTTAAACTTAGGGGGGGAGAAAGAGAAATAATGCAGCTGGAAATGGTCAGGTTACAGACCTTAAAGCTCTAATTTTATGGCTCAGTGACTATTATAATAGTGTGTGTACAAGGTGCTAATTTTATGCTTAAAAATTTCAGGCTGCCAAAGCGGACTTTTTGAGAATATTGTCACTGATTAGTAGGATTGTACTTAATAGTCTATTACTGATGTATTATGGAAATGGAAATATAAAACTGATACTTATAAATTTGAAAATGTCTAAATCACTTTGCAGGCAAAGCATGGGGCAAAGAGCTTGATTTTCGTTAGGGTTGCATTGCTAATTGAGTCCACATCCAGCATATTAATAGTATGTTCTCGCTCTTCTAATACACTCACTAATTTATTCACCCCTTTCCCGTTCTTGATTGAGAAGTGACAAATGATTCTAAATTTTAGATGTGGGCATAACAGAGTTTAATCAACCCCATTCTTCGGTCAGTTACATCCAACTTCGAAATTCGCCACATGTACTTAAAATTTGACACCTTTTTCTTTAGTCCCATTAGGAGGGTTACGTTCTCTTAATTATAAAATTAATAAAATTTTTGTTGTACCATACTTCAATTCCATTTTTAGTAACACTAATAATTTATCTATTTTCAAATTCTCAAGTGGGCAATTCCTCTCTAACCGGTGATCCTCCCGTCCACTACTGAGCTGGAGGGAATTTAAGCAACTTTAAAGATAAAGTAGCTTCATCTCTTTTTGTTCTTTAAGAAAAACTGTGAGATGTTGGTGTTTTAGATTATATTTATTTTTATATTTTATTCCCTTAATTCAATCGTAGGATAAAAGACTACCAATTATTAATAAAATATCGCACCATAATTACATTTGCCACTCTTTAGCAGTCGATGTAAGTAGTAGCAATTAACAAGCTCACTCTCTAAAAAATAAAGACACAGAATTTGACTAAATTAACCAACCAAATCCTGCCACGTCATTCTGTCATATCAACGGGATTTCAGCCTTACGCAATGTCAAAAGAATCAGATCAATTCTACTTACGTGTCAGCCTCACAATCAATTCGCCCCACTGAAATTAATAGAACCTCCTACAGCTAATCATAACTCAGCCATTAAATTCACAAACGTTGACGTGTCATCTTCCCCCGAACTCCCTCCACAAATCGCAACTAAAACCCGGCGGGGTCTATCTGTCCTCTCTCTCGCTCTCTAAAACCCCCATTTCCCATCAGTCATGATCGGATTATCCCCTGCTCCGTCGCCAGAAACATCACCGTCCACAAATTCCTGTGGCCAATCATCGTCTCCAGCGCCAAAATCACTACCGTCGAAGCTTTCGGTAGACTTCAGTCCTCCGCTAATAGCCATGGTTGTAATTGTGGCCACCGCCTTCGTAATCATCACTTACTCTCGCCTCATCTCCCGCCGATTCCTCCACCTCCGCGGCCGATTCCGTCGGTGGCGCAGACGCCGCCTTCTCATCCGCTCCTACGTCCCTTCCTACAACGGCGACATCGAATCGTCTCCCTATGACTCCGCCAGTTTTGATCCTGCCGATGCTTTCCTAATGTTCTCGCCGTATGGACTCGACGATTCGGCAATCAAAACGATTCCTCTCTCAATTTTCACGCGCAAGAGCAACGTTCACGAGTGCGCCGTTTGTTTGCTGGAATTCGAAGAAGACGATTACGTCCGTACACTTCCGGTTTGTAATCACGCTTTTCACGTTGACTGTATCGATATCTGGCTCCGATCACATGCGAATTGTCCGCTCTGTCGAACAGGAATTTTTCGGCCGAGCTCGCCTTTTGCTCCGGCCATGGCAGCCAGAATCCGGCCGAGCCTCGATGAAGTAATAATCGAGAGCGCAATTCTCGAGACCTTGACGGAGTCGCCGCCGGAATACGAGTCTTCCGTCGGTGAGATCACGCAGGAGCCATCGCCGAGGAGAAATCAATCTGAGGATCGATACATTCGACGCGATTTCCTCCTGAAGCGGTCTTATTCGTTCGGATTTGAACGGAATTTAGGATCGGAGAGAGTGATGGTGGAGCCGGCTACGACGTCGCCGTGGAGGTACCGGAGAGGAGAAGGTTTTTGGAGTAAACGAGCGTCGCCTTTCAGTTCATTAACAAAGCATAGAGTATTCTCACTAAGATATTACAGAGGAATGAAATCGCCGTTCTTCCGGCGTAAAGGCGGATATTTTCCGGTATCAGAGTCCAGCGTGAGGTACGGCGGCGGATCTTCCCGGCGCAGCAAGTCGTTTGCGAGCCCAATGTTCACGAGGTCGTCTGCTGGAAATGGAACTACATCCACAATATTTTCGTCGTCGAGCCGGCTGAGGAGTGGGGATCCCGAGGCATTGCTGTCACCGGAGAGGTTTAACAGACGGTGAGTGTGACACGTGGGCAACATTAATTGGATGAGATTTTGAACATCGATCGGAGCTGAGGTGAGTTAGGGATGAGGGAGGAGTGGGGTGCAGGGTTATTAATGGAGGCAGGGGAGCATGTGAGTATTAATTGTGCGTTCAGCTCACCACTCTAAATGTGAGAGAGACTTGAGATGAGGAGGCATTAATTGATAAATTGACGACAGAAGGAAGAAAGAGATAAAAACATACTACTACTTCAGAGAAGAGAATCCTCCCAGTCCCAGTTGACATGCAAGACTTGGATTTCTCTCTCTCTCTCTCTCCTCTTCTAATTTTGTAGTAGTAGTATACTTCTCTTTTCCACTCAAACGCAGGCTGGCTTCAACATCAAGTACATAGAACAAAGGAGTGAACTGTGAGTGAGTTAGAGATTTTTAGGGGAGGGGATGGCTTTGAGAATGATTCATATTTTTAGTTAAAATATTATCATGAAGAATTGTATTTTATACAAATTATCCCTCAAATTGTTTGATGAAAATGTTAGAAACATTGTCAGCGAATTGTTAATGTTATAAATAAGTTGGTCAATTATAAAAGAAAATTTGATTTTTGGCATTCATTGTTCAGTCTAGTCTATTTTACTTAGTTTTTGTTTTGGTTTACTCGTCTCACTACTATCTTAATGAATGATGAGTGTAGATGTCAACATTTTATAGTAATATAAATACCATTTATAAAAATAATATTAAGAGTATCAAAGTTGTTCTAAAAATTTAAGTGCACGGTTGATATTTACACAATTAAATTTGATAATTTCACAAAATACTTCCTCACGTGAGATGGACCTATTTATTATTCATGTGAAAACAAACTCGTGAACTATTAAATTTAATTACGAAAATATCAATTCTCTTACATTTATCTCCATTACTTTTTGGTTACTAAACTTAAAAATGCAAGAGTACATGTGTCACTTTTTGATGTACATGTAGAGAGATGTACATGTTGCAGGGTCCTCTCCTAGCGAGCACTAGTAGTGTACCTTCCTTAACTTCATTCCTTTTTTGATTGTTTCACTTTCACTGTGCGAGTGGATATGGTTTGGGAAAATCTAATTTTGTTTCCATATGCTCAACTTACAACTTTTAAAAAAATCAATCACAAAATTAATTTAATTTTAAATTTTTATAAGTTATACTAATTTTAAAATTGAATATCCCGCTCTTTGATCTCAAAAATCAAATTGTATTTTTAATTTTAAAATTGATAAAATATTTTTTTGAGTCCAGGAGTCGATCTTAATAGGCTCATGATCTTCGTTGGGCCAAACTTGGACAAACTAGTCATCATAGAGTATACCAAGCCCGAACTCGAACCCGATAATTTTAAATTGGACCCAACTTAAAAAATCTTAAACATGGCTTATAAAGCCTGATTGACGGGCCTAGTCATATATACATAATGAAGGGTCCTTTTTCGATTTTCTCTTGAACGTTGATTACATCTTTAATTATGATCATACATTAATCTCATTCATTAGTTTTATTAATTTCTTTAGCAATAAGAAAAATATAGTCCCACTGAAATAACTAAGAAAGCTATTACAGTCGTGTTGAATTTTTACTTGTTAATGCTGAGGGTAGATAAGAGCTATTCTACCGAATTCTAAAATAGAGAAATGTAACAAAAGCATGATGAGAACAGTTTGAGTAGGAAAAGAAATGCACAACATGTCTGTCTCTATACAAAGTAAAAACAAATCAGTTTGCCCCAGACTCTGTTTATTTGTTACAATATCAAGCCAACAATAACAACACTTAACAGAAACACACAACTGGTATAACACGCCGAAATATCCACAGGCTGCATACATAATATGTCTATAGGAGTTCAAGAACCAGCTGCTGCATACAAAATGTGTCTATAGGATTTCAAGAATCAGCGCCCAGACTGGGTAAACCAACAAAAGGATAATGCCAACCGAATTAGAAACGCCATCGCTCTTTGTGAAAGAATTCCTGAACCCACCCTGATGCTCGGATGTGTTCTTGCAGCAAGTAACACCCTATGGCAAGACATATCGCAACACCAATCCAGTTATTCCTTATGGTGTCTGCAAGAAAGCTAGGGGACACCACAAGAATAAGGATCAATGCGCCTGGCATTTCTAGATAACCTGCATTTAGATGAATGATTAGTGTTGCGAGTATGCATCCTCCTTTCAAGGTATATATTTGTTGTAATTGTGATAACAACATCCTTAATCATCACCACGTGTCCATCTTTTTCATCTTGTGAGTTGTGACGTATTGAGAAGATGGATTGAATATTTATTCCTATTTCAAGCTAAAAGTAGTTAAGTTTTTACTAAATAACAGAGTGTCATTTAATGCAAATTCTATGCAGAAAGAATGATTATAATATTACAAGAACTACAAAGCAAATGACTATGAGATAACACAACATAAACCCCACTTCCAAGATGCATAAATTAAAGAAGCTGCAGAGGGATTTAATGGCAATCCAATTCCAACATGTACATCAAGTTCTTGAAAATCTCACGAAAGTATTGACATAGACAATCATTTATGCAATTCAAAGCAATATCTTACTTGCAATACGTTGAGGGAAGAATAGGCGCAATATTACTGCGACAAAAGCAATCCATTTTCCAACTTCTCCCCTGCATTTCCAATCATATTAAAACTAAAAATGATAATATAATTGAGGAGATCATTCTCTCTCGGATGATAAGCTTAAAACAATAAACTAAAGAAACTGAAGATCACCTGAAAAGGTTGAAGATTATTGAAGGAACACTCAAGAAGATGTAAGGAACCAGAAGTGCAGTTAGGATCTTGGTTCTCCAGTTGGTTCTATCCAAGATCAACAGATAACTACAGAACAATAGTAAAAGTATCTTTGTTAAGTTGTTAGCTAAATAAATTTAAAAAAAGGAAATTAAATTGGAAAAAAAATTAAAACAAGATCTAAGATTTTGTGTACTGCAAAAAGAATGGCATACAAAGAGACACTTCACAGCAAATCATCTCACATATTAAAACAAGTGGTCGTTCATAAAAATGCTAAAAACTTTACATATAAAGTGTAAAAGGGTTATTATTGAATATAGTTTCTGCATATGGATGAGATCCACATTCATTTTGGACCAAATATAAAACCCAAATTATAATTGAATTCAGTTTCTGCAGATGGGTTATATTCCTATTCAGTTAAGGAAACATAAACCCCAAATCAAACTAACAACATTTAGAAGAAAATACGACACATTCACATCAGAGCATAGCACACTCCATTTACTATAGATCTAGTGATCAACTAAAGATTTAAAGAGCCTATCATTTCAAGAAAACAAATTTGGAGAGAGAGAGAGATCCTCTTACATAGCTGCAAAAGAAGCAACCCAAGCAAGAAAAGAAGTCCCAAATCCAAGCCCACCGAGCTTGACAGCATGATTAGCTAGCTTTTTGGCTGCCTGCCCAAGTTCTTTGAAATCAGAACTGATCAGCTCACTTGCTATTGTTGCATCAGTTTTCATCGCCAAGAAACTGTTCTTCCCCATCATCTTGTTTGATAATCCCTATACAATTTTAATCTCACATGTATATAAAGTTTGAGCGAGGCTTAAAATTGCAATTCTTATTTTATATTTTATTGATTATAATAAAGAATAAATCGTCCTTGGCATGTGCTGATGAGCAGACTTAATATGTTGGTGGGTCGACATAGTTATATATTTTCAAATAATATCTTTTGCCAGTTGTCCTCCTCCGTCGTGGAGTTCTCATCAAAACTACGGAATTACTACTTACTTTATTTAGGTACCAATTTAATGTACGTTACCTTATAATATACTTATGCTCTATTTTATAGGGTCAACAAGAATAATTTATTTATTTTAAAAAAAAAACAGATCAATGGTACATTTTTAAAAGAGTCTATTTGAGATTAATTTTCACTGTTGTTGAAAGAGACTCGACGAGTACACAAGTCGCTAAGATACACATTTTTTAAATTTAATTTGACCGAAAAGTTTAAACTATTAGGAATTAAATTTATTTATATATATTAATCTTTCATTATTTTATCATTTTTTCGATATAGAACCCTAATTCATCTGTGATATCTTAACAGAGTCGATAACATTACTCTTTTCAAAAAATAGTTCTTCAATCTCTATCCAAGAGTGTTTGAATATGTGAAATCTTGAACAAGTTGGAATGCAGTTTTAACTCTCATTTTTTAACAGGAGATAAATGACGCTAAAAATCAATGAACTTGTACTAATTTTTTGTTTTAAACAATTAAGTACAAATTTTTTCAGTTAAACATTAAAATCAAAGAAGAGAATTTATTTATATATATATAGGATAAGACTCTGAAATGAACTGTTCGTAAACGAACATATGTAGGACTCAGTATTAAAAGTTGTTAATTAAATAAGAATATTTAACACTAATTAAGAATATATGATTGTATATGACGTAAGTTGATCGTTCAAAAGTTGGCTTGTCCAAATTAAAATGGGCTGGGGCCTTTCTACTATCCTCATGCTTATGGCTTTAAGGCTATATTCTAGGAGTAAAAATAACATACAAATTACATTTGTAGCGTTTTATTTGGGCTCAGGTTTTGGCCCATGGAATACTTCTATAAATTTTTTCAACAGCATAATAGTCAACTTTACCAGTTTTACCTTCATCACTTATTTACGTACCCATTAGCATTAACATAATAATGAGTCACAACATGAAATACATAATACTTGTATACTTTCTTTATTTAAAATTAAAAATATAATTCTTTAGCTTGTTTAAAATATATATATATATATATATTCTTATTCTATAACTATGAAAGTACGTAATATATCTCCGTCTTTATATTAGCATTACACCATTACTAAATGCTCAACTAATATTAGAGTTCAATTTTCAAAACATAAAAATATTTTTAAAAACCGTCGTTTTTTAAATGTATATCTAACTTTAAAACAAAAAGAAATATGAATTAATATATATACAACTGACACATATACATTAATTATATATATATATATATATATATATATATATATAGGAGAATATCAACAATAATTGTAATTAGATAATTGAGATTGGGCCTGTTTAATTTATGTAAACTCAAGACCAGTTCAAATTTAATTAGGGTTCTTTATATAAATATACAACAATTAAAAAGTAATTACACCATTAGTGCATCTACAAAATAATTACAAAAAGAGGACAACAAATTCAAACTATTCAATTTTACATTAATAAGGAAACCTAAAATCAAGGAGAAATAACCGACATAATTAATAATTAATAATTCAAATTCAAATCTTTGGGATCTAGCTAACAACAAAAACAAATCCATAATTCAAAATTCAAATCAAAAGTAGGAAAAATAAAAAATTATCTTCTCTATCCTAATCTTCATCTCCCTCATCATCTTCCTCCGCTACTTCCTCATTCTCTTCATCACCGCTACGAATCTCCGCTACGAATCTTCGCCTCCCCTTCATCATCCTCCTCCGCCGCCTCCCCTTCATCATTCTCGCCTCCCCTTCATCACCGCCTCCTTTTCATCATCCTCCTCCGCCGCGAATCTCCGAAAGTACCTGAGTTATTGTCCTGAATTTTTTTTTTGACAATTTGGTTACCCACAAAAACTAAAATGGTTACTTTTATACAAAGGTTTGGCTACCAACTGCATCACATTCAAAATAAATTTGTAACCTAATAAAACTGAATTGGTTACCTTGATCTAAGGTTTGGCAACCAACTACATGAAGGTTTGGCTACCAACTGCATCATATTCAAAATAAATTGGTAACCTAATAGAAACTGAATTGGGTACCTTGGTATAAAGATTTGGCTATCAACTGCATCACATTCAAAATATATTGGAAACCTAATAAAACTGAATTGGTTACCTTGGTATGAAGGTTTGGCTACCAACTGCATGAAGGTTTGACTACCACCTGAACCACATTCAAAATAAATTGGTAACCTAATAAAACTGAATTGGTTACCTTAGTATGAAGGTTTGATTACCAACTACATTGTGAAAAAAAATATATTAATTCTGTATATACATATATCTCTCATAATTAGATATACATGCACATGTATATAGACGAACTGGAAACGAAAATGGCGAGATGAATAGTATCGGCGAGGCGGCAGAAGTGGACAAGGGCCCAATCGAAGGTGTGTTTGCTGTTAGGGCCATGATCTATGGCTATAAGAATATCTCGTCCGCGTCGTCGCTCTCCGATTTCTCTCTTCAATTTCGGTGGTCGTCTCACCGGTAACTCCACATCCGTCCAGTTGTACTCTTCTTTCTTTCATTAACGGCTCCATTTTCGATCTCCTTTTTTTTCTGATTAACAAAACAAACTAGAATGTGATATTTTATTTGGGATATGGAAAAGAGGGGAGGGGAGGAGGGAGATAGAGGTGGGTGGCAGATGAATGGGGGATGGTGACCACGTGATCGAGGTGATAATGCATTTGATTATCTATATACAGCATATGTGCTACACATGCTTATGTCAATTTAACGTTATCAATTGACTAGCAGTATGATTCATTTGATTCTAGGAGAGAATTGTGGGTCACGATTAAAGGGATATCAAATGCACTAATTTTATAAATAAACTATTAAAAATATATTAATTTTATAAATATTTTCTGGATACACTTTTTTTGTAATTTTTTCTATGTACTAGAAAATATAATTTATCCATTTAATTAAGGCCTTAGAATCCAGCCCAACCTTGTCTTGTATTCCTATTTTCTTAACTAAGCTAATTCTTTTTAGGATTGGGCCGAACGAAGCCCTGGGGACCACCACAGCTATTAATAATTTTGTTATTATTGATTTTATTAATAAAATACTTTAGTTTGAACTGCATTTTCCCTTATTTTACTATTAACTGAAAACCGTATTATCTGTATTTGTAATCATACAAAATGAATACGGATATATGCATATTCGTATCTGTTAATATCTATATATATATACATACTAGCTGTACCCGTCCGTGCCTCCGGCACTATTTAACTCTGGACGGTGAGATTTATTCTAAATTTTGGACGACCCAGATCATTTTTGGGTTGAGCGAAAAATTTAAATTCAG
The DNA here is from genome assembly GCA_020205555.1 of Panax stipuleanatus. Taxonomy (NCBI): domain Eukaryota; kingdom Viridiplantae; phylum Streptophyta; class Magnoliopsida; order Apiales; family Araliaceae; genus Panax; species Panax stipuleanatus. Next base: position 139,526,533 of record CM035116.1, on the reverse strand, counting down.
TTGTATTTTGTTATATAGATATAGAGGACTTTTTATGCGGATAGTCCACATACGAATCTTCTATAGCGACGTATAACAACGGACTATACTGTCGCTAAAGGCGTCGCCATAATATTTCTTTGGAAATATATATTAGAATGGAATAAGTCTTCAGTAGTTTGAAAATTTGACAGTTGGAAGTCAGGGCAGGAAATATATAATTTCTTGCCTAAATAATTTGAAGTGAGATATGAACAACGATCGAATACCTGGTTTGGAATCAAATATGATATGCAAAAAGTCTGTAACTTCGTCAAAAAGTTGTTTTTAGTAGATATTCAGAGATTAATTATTAATTGGAAAAGAAATAAATAACACATATAATATATCAATAAATTTATATGACGCATTTCTCTTCTTACCTATATCTACCAGCACTCCAGCAGCACTTTTTGAAACATATAACAATAATATACAAGTGACGTCCAGTATGTGTTGTGCTTATATCATCATTCTTGATCTCCGACTTTATAATATCCATGTACTTATCCGTTTTAGATAATACTGTAATTTATATAAGTCATTCTATATAATTAAATCCTGAAAAATATACAAGTACTTCACAATCAACTACATCAAGTCATTCGTTTTATTTAATTTTTTTTTAAAAATACAATAATTAATATGGCCGGGTTTCCGGAAATTAGGAAACAAATACGTAATTTTGGTTGTATATATATATATATATATAAACGATTTCTGTAGTCATATATAGTTTAGTTTAGTTTATAATAACTTCGATTTCAACAATCTTTTTGGTATGGTTTGGTACACACCCATATACATATACTAATACTTATATATAAACGACAGTAGCTGTCATCGTGGTGCACATATTTAAAATCTTAAAATGTAGGAATTTATATGGGGATATATATTATGAAAATTAGGTTTTGGAGAAGATATATCTTCATACGTGGCTTCAGATCTAATATATTCCCTCTATTTCAAAATTAGAGATATAATTTAATTTTTTGAAATTAAATGACGACATATTAAATTTTAAATTAATGTGAATTTATTTAATTTTAGTTGATACAATAATAAAAATTATATACTATATAACAAAACCTATTAAACATAACAAATGCAGCTTTGTGTCCCTTGAGTATTTAACATTTTATAGATAAGAAATAGAACAAGATATATATTGTTGGTGGACCGTTGACATATTTATTTAAATGTGAAACAACAACAACAATAAAAGCAGTTACTTGGCGTCACGGCGTTGCTCCATTTGGGTTAGTTAACAAACTTTAAACCGAATCAACAGCTTTTGGTGGGAAGGGAAGAGTTTCTTCTTTACTTAAGAAAATGTCTTGTATTCATTTATTCAAATTAGAATACACCTTTTTAACCATTTACTCCGTTCAAAGCTTAACTAAATCATGAATTTATACTCCATATTTTAATTTTAATTTTAATTTTTAATAAATTTCTTAAATTACTTTTTATCAAGAAGTTAATTAATAATAGGGGCGACAGTACGACTTTTAACACGCGCAACACGACACGAACACGACATAAAATAAAATTAGAGAGTTGGTGTTGAATATAAATATTAAATAGGTTGACATATATGCACGTTTAACACAAATTTTAAATGCGTCAGACGTGGGTTGGGTGACACGTTTAATCCTATTAGACACGTTTATTTAAAATAGTTAAAATAATAAATATGATATGAGTTTTTACTCTTTTAGTTACTTTTCATGTTATCTTGTATTTTGTTAAATATATATTATTATAATGAATAAATAACATTATTACTCAATAAATAAGTGAATGACATTGTATTTTTTATTTTAATTTGTATACTAATTAGACAGTTAAATAGGTCTACACGTTTAATACTATTAATAAACAGGTTAATGTTGGCGTTGAACATTTTGACACGATTGATTAAATGGGTCGAGTTAGTGTTGAACTATTTAGTATAATACTTATTACTTGACACAATACGAATTCGTCTGACATGACATGATTTCATCTGATACGACCCGATTGTTACCCCTAATTAATATAGGGAGTTAATATAATGAGACTTTTTTGGGGAAGATAAAGTTGCAAAAGAGTTGGGCTAAGAAATAGAGAGATTTAGCGGGTCTATAACAATTTGAAGGACCACAGATTGATGGAAGGTCAAATTTTGATACCTTTCATTGTTTCTTGGGTAGCTGGCAATTATCTAGCTATGATAAGATTACAACATAACAAAGGGAACCAAATATTGAAGTAGTATATACATGCAAGTATATAATTTCCCCAGATTGTCAACACTATTGAAGATCAAAAAGTCAGCAAAAGAGGATTTATGACTTTATCCAAAACTGTTAAGTTTACACCTGATGATATGAAAAATTGAACTTCCGTAGCGTAACTAAACAAAGTTACATTACCTCTCATTTTTTTTATAAAAAAAATTAATATATTTACATATTGAATTATAAATTCAGCATTTATTGTAGAACATATTATTAAGGGTAATATAAAATTTTAACATGACTAAAGCTAATTTAGAGAATGCTAATAAATTTATATTCGAAGAATAGTGTAGATCCCATTTACTCATTCATTAATTAAATAAAAATTGAATATTAATTAGTTATATCGGGTTCGCAATAGCTAGATTTGACTTTTACCGTTGCAACTACCATTCGGAAAAGAGTAATGCTACTATCACATAAAACTATCACATAAACATCACATACTGCTGATGTGATAGTACGTGATTTGTTGTTGACATGACCCATTTAACTCAATAACAAATCACATACAGCCACATCATCATTATGTGAGTATTATGTGACTCACTTTATGTGATAGTAGCATTATTTTTCGGAAAATTACATTAATATTTTACCACCTATATGCACAGTCCATCCTCCAATCTCCACCGTACGTACTCATTTCAGTCAAGTTTTCCATGCAATAAGGTTTTGTATTTGAATACACATATATGCATGCACAATACTTTTTCAAATAATGCTACTATCACATAATTTTAGGTCACATGATACACACATATATACTGTGAGTCCTGCGTGATATGCAGGGTCCGTAAATATACATATTTATGTATGTGAGCTTTATGTGACCTAAACATTGCTCGTACTTTTTCTCTATGTAAATACTCACCACCTGCCCCTTCCCTCACCTTCCAAATACCTAATTAATTTAGCCAATTACCCGTCCCCTTTTAAATGTCTTTATATATACTCCCCTTCCCCTTCCTTCCCTTTCTAATTTTATTTTCTACCAACTCCTTCATTCTTTGTCCCAAAAGCAAGCTCCCATTAATTTCTCAAATTTTCTACATATCAATAATACTTCTTCATTCCACATTTTTTCCTCCAATTATATCACTTTTTACTCCTAACCAACAAGTTGTTAACACCATGTTAACAGAAAGAAAGCGTCCCAAATTCGGAACCCTAATGCACTCCGACATAAACATCCTCAACCACCAAGAGAATGATATCGAATACTACGAGCACCACCGCGTTAGCACCTCTTCCGTCCCAACCCCTCCGTCATACGAGACTACCCCCACCGCATCCCCATATACTTTTTCTCCATGGAACCAACCAATATCACCTTTTATTAGCTCTCCATGGATTCAACCCTCTCCTTCAAGCACAAAAACAGCTGATTCTAACCAAACAGGACTTATCGGCTCGCTTGTTCGCCCAGAAGGTCACATATATTCGTTAGCCGCCTCCGGTGACTTGTTGTACACGGGATCGGATAGCAAGAACATACACGTGTGGAAGAATCTGAAGGAGTTTTCGGGGTTCAAATCGAGCAATAGTGGATTGGTTAAAGCTATAGTTGTATTAGGTAACAAGATTTTTACAGGCCATCAAGACGGGAAAATTCGAGTGTGGAGATTCTTGCCGAGAGAGAAAAAAGTTTACAAGCGTATCGGAAATTTACCTAGTACAAGAGATTATATAAAGTGTTCGATGAACACGAAAAATTACGTGCAAGTAAGAAGGCATCAGAACGTGCCTTGGGTAAAGCATTTTGATGCGGTTTCATGCATGTGCTTAGATGAAAAAGAAGGGATTTTGTATTCGGGTTCTTGGGATAAAACCCTAAAAGTATGGAGATTATCGGATTATAAATGCATGGAGTCTGTTAATGCTCATGACGATGCGGTGAATTCTGTGGTAGCAAGCTATGGTGGGTTGGTTTTTACGGGGTCGGCGGATGGGACGGTGAAAGTGTGGAGGAAGGAATTGGTGGGTAAAGTGACGAGGCATGTTTTGGTCCAAACGTTGTTGAAGCAAAAAAATGCGGTGACAGCCGTGGCGGTGGCGGAGGCAGGTGGGGTGGTGTACGGTGGCGCGTCGGATGGGGAGGTGAGTTATTGGTTGAGGGTGAAGCAAAGTTTGGCGTATGGTGGGGCGTTGAGGGGGCATAAGATGGCGGTGTTGTGTTTGGTGGTGGCGGGGAGGTTGGTGGTGAGTGGGTCGGCGGATAAAAGTATTTGTGTGTGGAGGAGGGAGGAGTGTGGGGACCACGCGTGCTTGACTGTGCTGACGGGGCATGCTGGGCCGGTGAAGTGTTTGGCCATTGAGGGGGAGGATCATGATGCAGATACTCGTGATGATGAGGTGGGAAAGAATCGACGATGGAGATTGTATAGTGGGAGCTTGGATAAGTCTGTGAAGGTTTGGAGAGTATATGAAAACCCGCCTGAATTCTACCGGCGATGAGACTTGCCGGAGAAGGGTTTGGTGGTAACATATAGGTGATGCATTGTAGTACGTACAAGTATATTCTCAATTTTTTTTGTTCCATCTGTCTTATATTGTTCTCCATGCACTTCTTATTAATTTAGAAAGTTTATTGTAGATAAAAATTAAGTAAATAACAATATATATATATATGCGGTAAAATAACAAATGAGACTAGAGAATAACACAGGACATTTAAACTAGGTGTTGCATTTAAAAGAATGAAATGTGCTAACTTTGATTATTGAATTGGCCGGGAAATAGCATGTTGTCCGGTCGGTCGGTCGGTCGGTCGGTGGAGACAAAGTAAAGGCGCAGGAGGAAAATTTAACTAGTATATACGTACGATCTTGGTATGTAATTAAGGTGTGAACATATGAGAGATGTGCAACAAGTTAATTTAATTTCTTGTAGGTTAATTAAGTGACTGTATTGTACCTCAATCTTAATACTGTAAAGTTTAATATGACCTTATTTTATTTATATATACATATATAGTTTCAAACATACTACTGTTATATATGTCGATATTAAATATTGATATATGTAGATAGTAGATATGTTGGATAGAAGAATATAAAAGATGAACTCGTATATTATTTTATTCTATTTTTTTGTTTATAATTTTACGTTAGTCACAATTATATTCAATATAAAATTAATTAACATATAAATTATTTTTCTTTTAAAAATGCATGCATATGTTAGACGTTCAATATTTAGAGAAAAATGATTGATATATTACCGGTATTTCAATTCAAATTAATGAAATGGAGAGTTTTTATTTTTTGTATATTCTTTATCATCATTATCTCTCTCCTATCACCATGACTACACAACATCACATTTCAATATATTTTAGGGTGAATTACATATTCTAGTACATTTTTAAAAATAATTACAACAATAATACATTCATAAAATAATTATAAAAATAACACATTTTTTCATATTTATTTACAAAATTAATGCATTTAAATATCTTTTAATCGTGGCCCACGATTCTCTCCTTTATCTCTCCCCGTTAATTATTATTTTCTCATTCAAACACAGGAGACTCATTCTCTATCTCTATCTCTCTCGCCATTATCTCTCTACATCTTCAGTTGCCGCTGCAGCTTAATTATTCTGTAACAATGGTCGTCCCTCTTTTCAAGTGAATAAAGAAATATTTCGTATCTATATATATATACAGATATGTTTATATTCATATGCATATGAATAAAGAAATATTTAGTATCTTTTAAAAGGTTAATTTCTTTTCAAAAGAAGTTCGTGTTGGCATTCGATTCTTCTCTCATCCGTAATCAATTACTTACTGGAAAAGGCAGGGAAGCTAAGTATGACACTCTTCTTTGTTTGCTGCAACCCAAGTTGTGTCCACCGTTGGAGGGATTAAGCATGCATTTAAAAGTGGATTCATTTTGGAGCAAACTAGAAACTTCACAATGAGTTGTGACTAGTTAGGAGCATTCTCTTGGTGACTGAACATCAACATTTTCTTATAACTATATTATCTCTATGGGTTACTATGGATTGCTGCTAATGCTAATGAAAGATTTATGGATAATTTGTTTGTCAATGGGTATTTTTTATGTTCTGTTCTGTTCCAATCAATTGCTCTGCGAGGCATTGACTTCCGTTTTGAAAGTATTGCTTCTATTGCGGACGGTTTAACATCTCTCTTTGGTAACTAAACCTCCATTCTAAGGTAACCAAACGTTCATACCAAGGTAACCAAACCTTCATACCAAGGTAACCAATCCACCTCCACACATGCAGTTTTTTCATAATGCAGTTGGTAATCAAAACTTTATACCACGGTAACCAAACCTTCATGCCAAGGTAACCAAACTTTCATACCAAGGTAACCAAACCTTCATGCCAAGGTAACCAAACCACCTCCACACCCGCAGTTTTTTTATAATGCAGTTGGTAACCAAACCTTTATACCAAGGTAACCAACCATTCATATTAAGGTAACCAAACATTCGTACAAAGGTAACCAATTCAGTTTTATTAGATTACCAATTTATTTTGAATGTGATGCAGTTGGTAACCAAACCTTCATACCAAGGTAACTAATTCAGTTTTATTAGGTTACATTCATAGTGCAGTTTGTAACCAAACCTTCATACCAAGGTAACCAAACTTTCATACCAAGGTAACCAAAACTTCATACCAAGGTAACCAATCCACCTCCACACCTACAGTTTTTTCATAGTGCAGTTGGTAACCAAACCTTCATACTACCAAGCTAATCAATCCACCTCTAAACATGCAATTTTTTCATGGTGCAGTTGATAGCCAAACCTTCATACCAAGGTAACCTACAGTCTGATGAATTAGAAGAAAGGAAATCGTCATGTCTAGAGATTGGAAGAAGAAGATGACGAGGGAGGAAGATGACGTGAAAATATTTGTTTGTTTTTCATCTGTTTGATTTGAATTTTCAATTTTCAATTTTCAATTATGGCAGCCTTGATTTTAGGTTCCTTATTAATGTGAAATTGAATAGTTTGAATTTATTACTAGTGCTGAATTCCATTGTGTTGATTTGATTGGCGTTACATCGTGAATTCTAGTTTCTTCTACATTTATTAAGTTCTGCAAGATTGTTGTGTGTCCCCTGCTGTGTTCATTCTCTATAATCAGTGGGAAATTGCTTTGTTCATCATATTTTCTACTGACTTCCATAAAGAATTTAAAGGTTGTTTCATCTGATATACTGATCGGTGGAATGTCGCTTCTAATCTGAAATTTGATTGACAATGTTGTTGTATTTGTGTCTAGCCGTAATGCACCGCATATCAAGTTCTGCATTTCTCTGAACGAACTAGTTGATGGAACTAGTAGGCCGGTAACTTCAAATTTGTTGTATTGGTTACTGTCAGTCCACGTTCTGTTGAAATAAAGTACAACTGGAATCATCTTCATTGTCTGACAACTGAATAAACATTGTAAAGTAACCAAATCAATATTAGACAGCAACTAAACTACATAATCTTAGTAACCAGAACATAAACCACATTTTTACATGCATTTTACAATCAGTATAATGATTTTGTTACCAATTAAATTATAACAGTTGTATGAAGGTAACCAATGTAGTCAATAAGTAACCATCTATATAAAACAAATTAGTATAAAACACACTAATAGTATACAGTAACCAAATCATCAATATACAGTAACTAAATCTATATTAGGCAGTAACCAACATATATCTACTTAGTAACCAGAACATAAAACACATTTTTCATTGCATTTTACAGTAAAAAACAACCAGTATAATGTGTTTGTTACCAACTAAAGACTAACAGTTGTATGAAGGTAACCAATGTAGTCAATAAGTAACCATCAATATAAAACAAACCAATATAAAACACACTAATATTATACAGTAATCATAACAACATTATACAGTAACCAAATTCAGATTAGACAGTAACCAACATATATCTATTTAGTAACCAGAACATAAACACATTTTTCATTGCATTTTACATTCAAAACAATCAGTATAATGTATTTGTTACCAACTAAAGATTAACAATTGTATGAAGGTAAACAACGTAGCTAATAAGTAACCATGAATATAAAAAACATCAATACAAGTGTACGTTAATATTATTCAACAACCAAATAAATATTATACAGTAACCAATTAAATAGTATACAACAACCAATATATATATAATCAAATTAACAGTTGTATAAAGGCAACCAATGTAGTCAATAAGTAACCACCAATATAAAAGAAACAATTATAAAACACAGTAACATTATACAGTAACCAAATAAACACCTTATAGTATCTAAATACATATTAGACAGTAACCAAGATATATGTACTTAGTAGCCAGGATATAAAAAATATTTTTACATTCATTTTACAACCAAAATAATCAGTAATGACTTTGTTACAAATTAAAGACTAACAGATGTATGAAGGTAACCAATGTAGTTAATCAGTAACCATCAATATAAAAAAAATCAGTATAAAACACAGTAATATTATGCAGTAACCATGGTAATATTACACAGTAACCAAGTCAGCATTATATACTAACCAAATCCAGATTAGACAGTAACCAACATATATTTACTTAGTAACCATAACATAAAACATATTTTTCAATGTATTTTACAGCAAAAACAATCAGTATACTGACTTTGTGATCAATTAAAGACCCAACAGTTGCAGGAAGGTAACCAATGTATCTAATAAGTAACCATCAATATAAAAAACATCAGTAGAATATACATTAAAAGTATACAGTAATCAAATAAACATTATACAACAATCAAATCAATAATAAACAGTAACCAATTTATATGTACTTAGTAACCATAATATAAAACATATTTTTACATGCATTTTGCAATCAAAACAGTCAATATACTGACTTTGTGACCAATTAAAGAGCGAAAAACTTAAGAAAGGTAACCAATATACGAGTATATAGTAACCACGGGGTAACTAAATGTATATAAACTTTAAACTCAAATACCTCAGTATATAAATCTGTAACGAATCAATCAACAATGCAGTCTGCCGATCTCGAAGTTGTTGATCTTCTCCGATATTCTCCGATCTCAAAGTTGCATCGCCGTCAGAGAATTCGTCTTCTTCGATCTGTCGTTGCTCTGTTTTTCCGATATGTAGTTGCCTGTTTTCTTCATTAGTTTGAATTTAGGATCAGTTGGTTGCAAATATGAAAGTCGGTAACTGACGTGTAGGGAGTTAATGCTCCATAATTTTAGCAGCGTATTATTGTATTGCGTTATTTTTGTAATTATTTTGTGGATGCATTATTTTTGTAAATACTTTCTAATTGTTGTATATTAGTGTTAAGGACCCTATATTTTAAAATTGGACCATAAAATAGAGACTCTAAGTGAAGTGGGCCGGAGAAGAAAGAAGCAAGACCCCATTAAACTACCCACTCGACCCACTAATAATTGTTATTAAAACAAAATTATAGATAAAAATTACCTGCAAGTATTTAAAAATGCAGACCTTTTTTTTTTGAAGCCCCCATTTTGAGAAGTACAATATAATTTGATAATCAAATACATTATTATTATTACAATATCAATAACCAATCAAACCTAAGAAAAAATAAATCATAATTAAGTATATCATTACTATTACAATATCAATAAACAATTAAACTTTATAAAAGAAGAAAGAAACAAACCTACAAACAAGTCTCACATAAATAGAAAATACTTTCATAATAAAAAAAATAAACGCATCTACGGTGAGAATTAAACTTAGTCTCAATCTTAACAAATAAGTTAAGACCTTAATATGGAGCTGATGATGTCTTAACTTATTGGTTAAGACATAGACTAAGTTTAATTCTCACGGTAGATGCATTTTTTTTTCCATTATGAAAGTTTGTTTCCTCTTTATATGAAACTTGTTTGTAGGTTTGTTTCTTCCTTCCCTATAAGGTTTAATTGTTTGGTGATATTGTAATAATAATGATATACTTGATTATGGTTTGTTTTTTCCTACTCTATGAGATCTGTTTGGTTATTGATATTGTAAGTGATAATAAAAAAAATATTAAGTCAAAAAAAAAGTGATAAAAATAGAGCTCTCATTTCCAAAATTCCAAATTGGAGTGATATACTTTAATAAAATTTAAATTCTTAAAATTCTAAATCTCAAATTTTAAAATTTCAAATCGCTACTAAACCTAGCCTAATTGTACTAGTTTTACCATGAATACTATTTACGGGTCATTGTACTCCCTCCGTTTCAAAAAAATGACCAAGTTAATAACAGAATTTGTTATCAAAAGAATGAGTAAAGTCAACAAATAAGATACATAAATTTTTGTATGAATTAATTCATAAATGAGTGATTCACATTAATTCTCTCTCAAAACCCTAAATCCAAAACCCAAAGATAGATTGAGGAGAAAATTTACATTGTTTGACTACCTTAATTTATGTGAAAATTGTATTTTTATCATTTTTTTGAGGAGGGAGGTAGTAATAATTTAGTAACTGAATTATATTACATATGTTCCAAACTAGAAATACAATTTGATTTTTGAAAGCATATTAAACTTTAAAATTCGTATGACTCATAAAATTTTAAAATAAAATAAATTTTGTAATTAATAAATTTTGTTATATACTCCTTCCGTTCCAAATTATATGATCATTATTAACTTTTAAAAGTTTATTTGAGATATTTTCAAATTAAAATGTGAGATGAATCGTTCAAAATTATGAAATAATAAAATTTACATTGAGTAATTAATATTTTTTAGATATTATACAATATTCATCATTGTATTAATTAAAATTAAAAGAATTTATACCAATTTTAAATTTTAAAATTTTTAAAATTGACCTTAAAAAAAAATCAAAAAACCAAAATTAAATAAATTCACACAAATTTTAAATTTAATATATTGTTGTGAAGTTGAAAAGTCAAGTTGTAATTGTATGGAGGGAGTATTTTCTAGATGAATTGCAGAAATCAATAGTACTCACTTGTTAAGTTGTTCAACTTTGTATCAAGTAATTCTCTCTCTATATATACTCCAAACTTTCCAATCAATCATCATCACCATCCTTCAAATTTTCAAATACGCAAAGAAATCAAAATAAGTTGAAATCCCTGCCCTTTTTATTTTAAAAAATTACTACCAAACGCGTTTGATTAGAAGAAATGGTCCTTAGTTGCCTCACAAGTCTTCCTAGTCTTCTTTCAAAGTCTCTCAAGTCTCAAATGTTCAATTTTTCTGGAACACTCCATTTTCCTTTTTGTCTATTATATATATATATATATATATATATATATATATATATATATATATATATATATATATATACACACACACACATATACACATACGTACATATTTACTAGTATATAATAGTAGCCTTGTAAACTTTCAGTTAATTTTCAGCTCATTTCCATTTCTTGGATGTACAATTAGTGCTAGTGTTAGGATTTTACTGTTATTAGTTCATTTGGTTTTTAAATTATTGCAAGTGCTTCAAGAATTTAGCTTGATAAAACTGAGTTTGTTGAAGCCTCAGTATTTTCTTAGTTTTGAGTTGAGATAGAGAGAAAAGATAGTTTCTTTTTTCAATTGGAAGGTGGTAGTTCTCTTTATGGGTTTTTGAAATTAAATTAGGCAGATGGCTAGTCTTTTTGGAAGATTTTTACCCACCAAGCCTTCAATTTCTGATGCTGATGATGAGTACAGTGTGGAGTACTCTTTTGCCATGGAGTACAGTGGCCCTCCGGTCAGTTATGATATACCCCGGGTAGTTCCGGTGGATGTTGACTGTGTTCCGGTTGCCGCGGTGGTCTCCACTGCTTCCAAGTTGAATAATTTTTCACAGCCTGTAATTCAACCTATTGTGAAGAGTGATCCTTTGGTCAAGAAATTGTCAAACAAGTCAAGATTAGAGTCACTAGAAGTTGCGTCTCCGATTTCAGTTACGCATTCAGGTGAATTTGATGTTAGTTGCTCAGATAGTCATGGCACATCATTTAGAGTAGTTAATGTGATTGATAATTCGGATGAACTAGGTTTTTCGGATAGTGATGAATGCTTACCCCGGGTATTGAATGGAAATAGAAGCTCCGGTACATTGGGGTTTTCTGACAGTACTCGTGATTCTTTGGATTTAGATAAACCAGGTTTAAGATCACCTATTCCAGCCTCTGAAATTACGGAGGAAAGCCTCCATGAGGCCGTCTCCCCTCGCAACAGAATGGAGAATGTAACCTTTCGTGATCCTGAATTAAGTGATATTGTTCATGAGGAAAATGATTATCCTAAATCCAATGTGAAGAAAGGGTTATGTCATCGATGCCTTAAAGGAAATCGGTTCACTGAGAAGGAAGTTTGCATAGTCTGCAGTGCAAAGTATTGCTGTAATTGTGTGGTGAGAGCAATGGGGTCAATGCCAGAAGGAAGAAAATGTATTACTTGCATTGGTCGTAGGATTGATGAGTCAAAGCGAGCGACCCTTGGAAAAAGTTCTCGCATGCTTAAACGTTTGCTCACTGATTTGAGAGCTAAGCAGATCATGAGCTATGAGATATCATGCGAAGCAAATCAGGTACCACCTGAACTTGTCTGTGTGAATGGTAAGCCTCTTTCAAATGAAGAGCTGGTTCGATTGCTTGGCTGTCCGAACCCTCCAAGAAAGCTGAAACCAAGAAAGTATTGGTATGACAAGGTGTCTGGACTTTGGGGAAAGGTGAGACTTGAACCTTACTTGTACTATTTTATCAACCTTATTTACTATGACTTGATGATACAATTTCATTAGCTTATTCGAACAGGAAGGGGAGAGGCCTTGCCAGATTATCAGTCCTCAACTGGATGTTGGTGATCCCATCGTGCAAAATGCTAGCAATGGAAACGCAAATGTCATAGTAAATAATCGGGAGATTACTAAACCGGAGCTCTGGATGATGCAGGTTCGTGTTTTGAACATGACTATCTTTTTGTTGTTTTGTTTGTTTATTTATTATTTTACATATAGGTTTTTAATTGTGCATAAAAAAACTTGACCACTCTTTCAAAATTTGTAGTTGGCAGGAATCCACTGTGAAGGACATCCAAACTTTTGGTTGAGTGCTGATGGTTCCTTCCAGGAAGAGGGACAGAACAATGTTATGGAGAGAATATGGTTTAAGGTACATATTAATGGGTTTGTTCATTTTCATGATTGTCTATCCTAAATTATTGTGATTGGAAGACATTCAGTTTCACTGAAACATCTGCTTTCCAGCCTGGAATTAAACTAGTTTGTGCTATCCTATCTTTGCCAATCGCTTCCGAGTCTGCAAATTCTGGTTCAGAAGAAATTGATAATGTTGCTGGCAAAGTTGTCCCGGGCAACCTTGAGCAGAAAACACCATATAAATTTCTTATGGTTGGTTATGATCAATCAGGGACCAGCACCATATTTAAACAGGTGTGCCATCATTCAAAGGATTAATATAACCTTTCAACTAAATATCCAGTCATGTATGTTAATCCAGCTTAAGATTTAATGCTGCAAGCAATAATTTGGTTAAATAGTTTATGTAATCTGCTATATCCGATTGTATGTCTGCAGTAAATAGTTTTGTTTACCTTTACTTTCCTTCTGCCATTACACCTTTCTGTCTTTGTCCCTGTCCACATGCCTGCTCCAAAACGTACACTTCACAAGATTGTTTTCAATGTATTATAACAAAAATAAGTAGCAAATAGGCATACTAAACATGTATAACATGGTTGCACAATGTTGTTGATTGTGAAAAGTTGGGGGGAAAACTGTTAGCATAGGGTATATCCATTGCATGAACTATTTTCTGTAAACAGATTTGACCTCACTGTGCGTATTAATTTATTGAAATAATATATAAATTATTAATATTGTTATTTACTATTCTTATTTTCAGGCCAAAATTCTATATAATGTTCCTTTCTCTGAAGATGAGCGTCAGAATATCAAATACATGATTCAGAGCAATTTATACAGTTATATTGGTATTTTGCTTGAGGAGCGTGAGCGATTTGAGCTAGAAAGTTTAAATGAAATGGGGATGAAATCTATCAATCAATCTGGCCCTTCAGGTACAGGAAATTAATTTAATCTATTGTCTTTGCCATTCAGCTTGCTTAGATTTTTCCCTTCATTCCCAAGACATGTATCTGGATGCGTGAGGTAAGTTGACCTGGTCAATGGATCAAATATCATTTTGGAAATAGACCTCCAAGATATTTTTTACTACAAAATCCTTTTAAATGATCTGACAACCACCTTGAAGGCGTAATAATTTGTTCAAGCTTGTGGAAAGGGCTCATACTAATCGATTTGTTTAGCTTCTGTTATTATAGATGATCTGTAGGAGAGCAGCACGTATACTAATCCTATAATCAATCTGGATAAGCATTTAAAAGGGAGCACTAAATATAACTACCGGAAATGGACCAAATGGTTATTCAGTCAGGACTATGTGCCTTGAAATTAGTTATTACTGCTAATAAGTATCATGTACACTTTCGGTTGCCTATGGACAAAGTTGCTACTTTGGGACTCTAATGAACTGTTGACCTGCATAACTGCTCTCTTTGATATCTCACTGTAGCATGTTTTTTTGCGTAAATCCTTTGATGCTTTGGGCATAAAATGTGTCCCTTTCCTGTAGACTAGAAGCATACATTAGTTTAGCTTTTGAATTATAATCCCTTGCAAGTAATATCAGATTTTATGTTCATCACGTATATTTTGACATTAGTAACTTATATATGATTGTGTAGATACTCGGAATTCTGACCAGATTGGCAAGACAAATATTTATTCCATCAGTCCAAGACTCAAAGCATTCTCCGATTGGCTTCTCCAAGTTATGATGTCGGGCAATTTGGAGGCCATTTTCCCTGCTACCACTCGTGAGTATGCACCATTAGTGGAGAAACTGTGGAAGGACAGAGCTTTTCAAGCCACATACAACCGGAGAAATGAGATGCAAATGCTTCCTGGAGTTTCTAACTATTTTTTAGATAGGGTAAGCTCATGCTTATGATCCTCCGTCATAAATTCTGCCCAATTAAAGTAACATAAAATATAACTTGACAATGCATAGTTTTCTTGCAAGTATCATGCAAATTTTGACGCAATTACCTTCCTTTGAAGGCTGTTGAGATTTCTCAGACCGACTATGAGCCTTCTGACATGGACATTCTGTATGCTGAGGGGATAACTTCTTCCAATGGGGTTGCTAGTGTGGAGTTTTCATTCCCAAAGTCAGAACAGGATGGCTCAATTGATCCTGCTGATCAGAATGATCCTTTGCAAAGGTTAGTGAAAATCTTCATGCTAGCAGTCTCCTTTCCAATAGTGGTACCTCTACTAATTTGGCGAAACCTCTTTTTTTTTTCACCACACTGAATAATTTCCATTTTTTTATTTTCCGAATTAGAAGGTAGTAAACTAAGATCCCGTGGTAGTAGGTTTGGCCAACAGACAAACTATATATAGTTTTAATCAATTTTCAGAAAAATTTGCGTTCTTTTTGCTTGTTCTTGGCTAAAGCGTTAATATTATGAGCTCGTAAGTTCTTCTCCACCTGTAATCCAACAGCATAGGATATCCATGTTTTGCTTCTAAATTCGATAGGTCAATTGAAATATATAGTTCTACTAGAAAGTTAAAAAAAAAAAAAAAAGAATTTGGTCTATGTTGGCATGCATGGGATTATCTATAGTTGCTAATTATGTATTCTTACCGGATTTTTATTACTATTGCAGATACCAGCTAATTAGAGTGCACTCGACCAGGCTTGGTGAAAACTGCAAGTGGTTGCAAATGTTCCAAGATGTTGATCTTATCATATTCTGTGTTTCCTTGACGGACTACGACCAGTTCTCTTATGATGTTAACAATGGAGTTTCGACAAACAAAATGCTGGAAAGCAAGAAACTCTTCGAGACAATCGTGACCCATCCAGTCTTTGCTCAAAAGGGCTTTCTTCTGATACTCACCAAATTCGATCTGTTGGAAGATAAGATTGAACAGGTTCCTCTCACGCAGTGCGAGTGGTTTCACGACTACAATCTGGTGTTTAATGCTAACGAGAAGAGCAGCAGTAACAAGAAACACAGAGCTACATTAGCTCAACGTGCATTCCATTATATTGCAGACAAGTTTAAAAGACTGTTCTACTCCCTAACCAGAAATAAATTGTATGTTTCGCGGGTTACATGTCTGGATGCTGATAATGTCGATGAAGCACTTAAATATGGAAGGGAAGTTCTGAAGTGGGATTTTGAGAAACAAAACTTCTGCATGAATGAGTGGTCTTTGGGCAGCCTAGAGGCTAGTACTTCTTCGTGACATTCTTACAAAAAATGGCTTGAATTTTGCCACGTAGACAAGTCAACACACACGAACCCAAATTTCTAAATAGAAAGGGGCTCGTTTCGCGTAATAGAAAGAGGTCTAAAAACACTTAAAGTTCAGAGCCCACAATTGTGTTTTACTCTGGGAAAAGAAGTTCTCTATATAGAAAATCTATCTCTTTTTAGAAGGAAAAGAAAATTTGCTTTTATACAATATATATATATATATATATATATATATATATTGAGAACATTGAGATTTTTTGTTGGAGTTACTTTGTGATGTAACAACCATAGGATGGAATGAAAATAAAACAATTCTATTACATAATTCATCTAATAGATTCTACAATATATATCCACATCTCTTCCTTGCATTGATTCTTATCTATTCTGTCGCCGGGTTCTTGGATTTTCAAGACGGTGCAAAACGGTCCATGAGCATAAAGACGGTGGATTCGGTTAGAGTACTAGTCTCTTTCTTTGCCTCCACCGGTGACTTTAGGACGGCGGCCGAAGATTTTCCGATGGGAATTTTGGTTTCTTCTTGTTCTTGATCTTCAGGGGCGGCAGATTCGCTTGATCTTATTGTACTTTTGAGTATGAAAGATTTCTTGGCCTGGACTTTTTCTCTTAGCTTTGTTAGCTGTCCTACCCATACATCCACCACAGCTGCCATTTTCACAATCTCTTAATTATATAAAGAACTTCTCTCTCTATAATTATAAGTATATGTACGTGTAGCTTCTTAATTATGAATATGAAGAGGGAATTATTACGGAGGTGATATATATAGAGAGGGGAGGGGAGGGGAGGGGAGGGGAGAGATATTTGAAGATATTTTGAAGGTGTTTAGAAAAATCAGTGTACTTGTCATGCATGGGCACACAGACATGTTTTTTTTAAAGAATATTCCAGAAGATATTAATTAGTGTATGGCATTTGGTAATATTGACCAACGACTCTATTGGCAATCACTCATCCTCGTTTTATGGTATGGACCAAAGGGAGATGAATAGAGAAAGGAAGTAGGCTGGAACCCCTTAGTTCAAAAGATATATATATGGAGTCAATTCACGAAATTTTAAAATTTAAAATTGATATGAAATTATTTAATTTTAATATAAACAAATATAACAATCGTAAACTAATTATAAATTATTATAAATTATCATTTTTGTTGTTTCCAAAACTTATTTGTGTTCGTTTGTTTGATGTCCAAGCAATTCATCTATGAAAAGTAATCTGGTGCCGACAAATAAAATGAAACATCTTGGACCAAAGAAAAACCATTTTCTGGAGGCGCCTCTAGTATATGCATGCCATCTATGTATGAATATTCATTCGGTTACTGCCTTTTGAAACTCATATTTCTTCTTTCTTTCTTTTTTTGGTTTTATATAGCTGCTTGTTTTCTATGGTCGAGCTTATGTGTCATGTGCGCGTACAGAGAACACTAACATATATGTTTAATTTGTAACATAACTTAACTCAAAAACTTATATATAAGTAACTCATTCATATATTAGTCTTTCATTGTTTTATTAGTTATATCTTTCACATGTGAGACTCTAACCCACTTGTAATACGTTAACAATTTCTCCCTTACAAGTAAATTTATCACATCAAGAGCTCCCCCTCACTTGAAACGTTTGTCTAATTAAATCATTGCAACGCTAATTCTTAGCTAGCCGGTGGTTATTATTTTTTCATCAAGAGTCAACTTCCATTAAGAATTAAAATATCTTCTCTTTATTAATGATCACTATAGGTACCAATTCTCGACTAAACTCATTGAGAATTTAACATCACCATCTAGAGCCCTTTGGGGAAGTACCTACCCATCGACAACATCATTGTGTGTCTTTTGAAGAGACTATATATCCGAGATTAATTTCTAAACCACCATCGCATCTTTTGAAGAGGTTCATCACTAGCTCGAGATCAATCTTCCGTAACTCTTATACTAGTTGTTGGGGAAGAACCATCTTTGATATATGTTTGGAAACCCAACTTGCATGACCCAAAAGTTTAAGTCATCAATTCTTAGGTCTATTTATTCATGTATATGAATCATTCATTACCATTATTCCGATGCGAGTCAAACTCAGTTATGATATCTAAACACATGTGCATTTAACAAATAATATATGCAATGAATGAGATCATGTATATATAATAGACAGTACTCATTTGGTTAACAAATTTTGTTTTTGGGTCTATGTTCCGAAATTTGTGGATAGAAGAGGCTTCATTTCAATTACTTGGGGTTGTTATAAAATAACAATTACTCAGCGTTAAAAATGAAAGTTGTTTTAATTTATTGAATTTTTAGGCATGCATGCAGTTAGTTAAGACTTGTTTATGATTTATGAAATTTTTTATAGTAATTCCTTTTGTATATTAATTAATGAAACTACTGAAAAGAGAACTTTGTAAGTTCAATTACTATTGGTATGAAGAAAATGTCCCAATTAGAGCTCACATTTGAAACTCTCCATGAAATCAGGCTTCTAAACGTACAGGGGGTGTAGCTCATATGGTAGAGCGCTCGCTTCGCATGCGAGAGGCACGGGGTTCGATTCCCCGCACCTCCATTCCCCTTGCATTAGTTTTTTTTCCCTATATATATATAGCCTGTCTTTTAAACAAGATCATTATATTATTATTATTATCTTCTATATAGAGGTTGATTGATCAGTCGTACTAGTACACCATTATCATCATTGTATGTATGTGTGTATGTGAGAGCATTATGTGACATTATTTATGTGATAGTAGCATTATTTCATTTTATTTTGCTTCGAGAATTAAAGACAGACAGATGGTTTGTGAAGACATAATTCCTCGTGAAAGCATTTATATCTCTTTCATGGTGGAAGTTTGTGGTTGATTGGAAGTTCCATGAGTTTGGTTTCCACGAAAGCCTTTGATTATCAGATACAAGCCAAATGACAGAAACTATTTGTAAGTTTGTCACAGTGTGTTTGGAAATGCTGAAAGAGCTAGGTTCTAGTATTGAATTTGTCTTCCTCCAGAATGAAATTGTAGATTCCTATCTTCTTTTCTCTTTCCCTTCTTTTGGTTTAAGATTCAACTTCTACTTCTATTTGGATGCTGATGTAGGATGGAAATATTGATGAACAAATAATTAATTGAAAATGGTAAATCAATAAGCAAAATTAAAAAAAATAGGGTGATCCAAATCGTAATGCATGCGCAGAAACTGTATCGTAATTCGTAGTGCTTCAATGACTATTGATAATTTATATGCGTTAGGCAGATTAAATTGGCTTTGTTTTATGGATACCAATTTTTATTAGTATTCAAAAAACAGATAACACAATTTATGACAGTGAGGTCAAAAGCTTTGGTGTTTTGTATTTCAACAGTATTGCTCTTCAAAGTCCAACCTCGCATTCCAACATATATATATATATATATATATATGTGGGTCTTAAGCATCCTATTCTTATTTCCAGGTGTTTGTTGCTTGCAAGCTTACTCAACACAGATCATTAATCTTTCTTACACCAATTTCTTGTATTTTTATATTCTTATTTAATTGGATGTGGTCCACTGCAGATTTGATTTTCCTGCACAAGTGGGATCATCCTATTTGCCACACTTAATATATTGGAAATTCATCATTGTCCAGTGTCCACTACTTTCTACCGGGGTCCTCTGGTAGTCTTCTCCTACACTTAATTTAATCTCGAAGAGACAGGTACTTTTACCTCACTCTTTAAAAGCACTTGTCTTCTCTGGTTCAGTAGGCAATCAACTATGGTAATATATCAACATCATATCTCACTGCTTACATAATTGAAATGTGGGCTTAGATAATAGTTCTCCATATAATTCAACTTTTTTATGGTCTTGTGATTTATGATATCCTTCCCCTTACCATGTTAATTTGTCATGTTCCTTCTTCCTTCAAATTATGCCGAAAGGTCATATATATAGAAGGTTACTTTTTTGGATTTCTAGTTTGTGGAAACACATGCACCATGCACCAAACATTGATTAGACGGCCATATTGGATTTCCAACATGAGCTTTGCTGCTTCTTCTTTTAGGTATTTAAGCGTTATATTTAGATTGCAATGAAGACATTACAGGTCTGTGATTTCAGAGAGAAATACTATTAATGGGTACATTTGTGGGACATATAGTACCTGGCTTGGCCCTTGCGCTCCTTGGTGTATGGCACATTATCAACACCATTCGAGCCTACCATCTCAAAGGCTCTGTTAATTTTATTTCAAGGTTCTGGCATCCATTCCAGATTCTCTTTTCAATCTGAAGCACTTGGAACTCATACTTGTGTTGTCTTTCTCCATCTTTTCCATAGTCATGCAGGTCCTAGACTTCCCTTTCATGCGCTTCTCTTTTAAGCTTGACAACTTTGAGCATGCAACCATGTTTCTCCATGTTGCCATATTTGCATGTTTTACCCTTTTTGTGGAGTCAAGTCCTTCATCTGAGATCCTATCAGGGGTCTCTGGGATCCTTGCTGCCTCTGTTTTTGGCCAAGAGCTTTTCTTACTCCATTATCATTCTGCTGATCACGTTGGGTTGGAAGGCCATTACCATTGGCTCTTGCAACTAATAGTGGTTGTGTCTCTTGTGGCAGCTTTATCTGCTACTAGTTTTCCCTCCAGTTTTTCTTCAGCTCTTGTTCTTTCCATTTCTGTTGTATTTCAAGGGTGTTGGTTGATGAATATGGGATTCATGTTGTGGGTTCCAGAGTTTGTCCCACAAGGATGCGTTGTGAAGTTGGGTGATGCCAGCAGCAGCAACATGGTTGGAGCGATCACATGTGAGACTCGCGACGCAGGTTTGAGGGCAAGAGCACTGGCCAATTTGCAATTTAGTTGGATACTTTCTGTTATTTTGATTTTTATGGGATGTATTTGCTTTACTTTTGCAAATAAATATCCACCTAGGGGGCAGTCAACTGGGTATGAGAAACTTTACAGTAGAGGTGTTGATGTTTCTGTAGCCATTTGTTCAGGCAAGCAAACTAATCCATAAATATGCAGTATATCAAGTCAATGCCCATTGACTAGCTAGGTTTGAGAGAACTTTGATATGTACTAAACTATATATATTATTATATATACATATATGGGGAAAGTTATTTGGATTTCACTCGAGTTACTTGATTTCGATACTCGTTTGCTTTTGAATTATAAGAAATGCAAACCATTATAATATGAATCCTGATCCATAGTATGGTGATCTTGGCAACCCATGATGATGATAAGTATACTTTGGATCATAAGTAGCCAACCTTATCCCAGGCAAAGGTTGATGCACTATTTGTGCTAGATTTGTCCTATTTTAATGAGCTTGTATATATATCAATGACCTTTAGCTGCATTGGAACTTGATTAGAGTATATATACCAATACTAAAAAACTATGGCTCTCTGTCCTCAACAGACCAAGATAAGAAAAATGAGCACCAGTCAGTTTTCAATTTTCAGTTTGACATTATCAGCTGGTATATTGATCATATAGGGTGTATTTGCTTAATTTTTGGAAAATAAATAAACAAAAATAATCGACATTTATTGCTCCTTAAGCAGTGCATAATAGTACCTTATACATCTGGTGTGGTCATATATACAACCTTGGTAGCTTCAGGTGAGCATGTAGCACTTGTAGCTAGGTAATATTTGTCACTTTATACGTATAACGTAGGAGGTAGCCGTGGGGTGAGGGTAACCTCCAATGGAGTTGCTTTTGGGTTGGTCAGTCCTGCGCTTTCAGTCATATCGATGGGGGAGTTTAAGATGGTTCCTAACTCAAACCCATGAAGCAACCGAGCCAGTGCCAAGTGCATGACCTGGATTGCAAACGCGATCCCAGGGCATGACCTCCTTCCTGAGCCAAATGGTTTGAGCACAAAATCCTGACCCCAAATGTCTACATCCGCATGTTTCTGGAGGAACCTTTCGGGTTGGAACTCTAGAGGGTTGGACCAAATGCTGGGGTCACGTTGCAACTTCCAGAGGTTAACTTGTAGCCGCGTGCCAGCCGGAATGTGGAAGCCTGCCACGCTGCAATCTGTCAACGCTTGGCGCTGATAGTGGCGCAGCTGGTTATAATCTCAACGTTTCCTTGACAATGGCTTGCAAGTAAGTTAGATTCTTTACATCTGACTCCTTCACCTGGCGGTTTCTTCCAACCTGGATGTCCAACTCGTCTCGGGCATTTTTGTAGCACGTGGCGGTTGTTAAGTAGCAGAGAGAGTGCCCAAGTAAGTGTGATCGTTGTCGTCTCCTAGCCACCTAAGATAAGACCCTGCAACCAAACGGTACATGAATGAAAATAGCATATCTGTTGGCTTTGCTACTTCAGACTATCCTATCCTATTATAGTTTGTGGATTATTCTAATTACATCCCTATTTCTAATGGATGATATATATGTACTTTGGAATTATTTATTCAAGGGACATACCAAGCAAGTGCTCTTAATGGCAGTCTCTGTGTGATGCTGCTCATCATCATTCATGACGGACAGCATAACATGAATAAAGTCTTGCTCTGATTCATTGATGCTGCTTAGAGTTTCCCTTTTCTGTCGATGCTCCTTCACCCAGCTTCCAAGAACACGATCGATCTCCTCGGCTGTCTTCTTCATCTCACCCGTGTATCCTCTCAATGCATCTATCCAACCAAATAAGGGAACTGCATCAGAAACCACAAACAACCCCACCAGATGCATAAAATCTCCCATGGCCTTTTGGCACCGCCTCGACTCCTCATCTCCATACACACCGGTTCCAAAATATCGCTTTCCTGCCAAACCTCTCTTTTATTTCCACCACAGCTTTGCTTCCACCTCCACTACTCTCGTACAGCTCCTTGACAAAAATATTGACCTCTGATTCCCGAACATGCTTGAGAATATCAAGTCGATGGGTGGATAGAAGCTCAACTATTGCTAACTTACGTATATCACGCCAGTATGGTCCATAAGGCATAAATCCAATCGAAGCATGGTCATAAGCCTATGAGCTTCGCTGCTAGCAATTTTGGACGGCTGGGGAAGACTTTGTCATGGGTTGTAAAGCATTCTTTTGCAACTTCCCAGCTGCTAACCACAAGAGTTGTGCGAATCCCCAGTTGCAAAGAGAAGATAGGTCCGTATTTATCGGCCATGGCTCCAAGGGTATGATGTAGTATCTTGTTTGCTCCTAGAAGATGAAGGTGACCGACAAAAGGCCAAGCCCCAGCAGGTTCTGGAGGTCTGGAATCGCTCTTTTTGCCTTTGGCATGGGCACTGATGATCCTCCATAAAAAAATAACACGAAAAAGAAGGCCACAAAGTACTGTTATGTCGAGAGCCATTTCGTAAACTAGAGATCACTCTTCGGCCCCTATGAATCCAAAGTTAGGCAGACATATAAGAATGCCTCCAGAAAAGGACAGATTCTCCCTGACTTCCTGTTATGTTCTGAGCCCCAAAATCTACGATAGGAAAATATAGCCGTATCATAAAGAAAATTGAGATGGGAAAAGTCCAATCCACATACTCTAAATTCCTATGGATGACCTTGGTATCGTGTGTGTGTTTATTAACAAGTTGGTGGCAGTTTCTATCAACTTTATGAATTGCTTTCCTTTAACTGTATGCTCCAACTATAAATAATTTTTCACTGAAACTGGTCCAACGAAAGCTATGGGTGGCATACCAACGGCCTTGGACTCAGTTGGTGTACTAGGCCCCTTGCTAAGCAAGAGGTCGTAGGTTCAACCCTTCCCCCAAATTAACAAAAAAAAAGCTATGGGTAAGAGTCCGAGTCTTTGAGTCTAACCTATGGTTCTCTCTCCTCAGAAGACCAAGATAAGAAAAAGGAGAAGGGAATGTCCACATGCATGAATACTAAATTGTTAGGGCCTTCCAGCTTTACAATGTTTGATTATAGCAAGAAAATAGAAAGGAAAAGAAGATTGCTATACTGCTGAAATGTGTATGGTTACATGCTGTGTTTCAAAAGAAGATGGGTGGAAATAATAGTTACTACAATTCAACTTTATAACATCTTATTTTTTAGTAATAAAGAAAGACTACAATTATTGCTGCTCAAGGAATGGAGAATAGTAACTTAGACATCTGGTGTGGACATACAGCCTTGATAGCGACCTTGCAGGTGATATTTTTGTTTTATACATAAAGCTGAGGAGGTAGCCGTGGGGTGAGGGTAATCTCCAAAGGAGTTGCTTTTGGGTTAGTAATTCCTGTACTTTCGTTCATATCAACGGGTGAGTCTGAGACGGTTCCCAACTCAAACCCGTGAAGCAACCGAGCCAGTGTCAAGTGCAGGAGCTGGGCTGCAAATGTGATCCCAGGGCATGACCTCCTTCCTGAGCCAAATGGTATCAGCTCAAAATCCTGACCCCAAAAGTCCACATCAACATGTTTCTGGAGGAACCTATCGGGTTGGAACTCTAGAGGGTCGGACCAAATGCTGGGGTCCCGGTGCAACTTCCAGAGGTTAACTAGTAGCCGCGTGCCAGCTGGAATATGGAAGCCTGCCACTGTGCTGTCTGACATTGCTTCGTGTGGCAGTGATAGCGGTGCAGCAGGGTACAATCGCAATGTTTCCTTGACAATGGCTTGTAAGTAAGTTAGATTCTTCACGTCCGATTCTATCACTTGGCGGTCTCTTCCTACGTGGATGTCCAACTCATCTTGGGCTTTCTTTAGCAGGTGGCGGTTGTTAAGTAGCAAAGAGACTGCCCACGTAAGTGTGACGGTGGTTGTGTCAAAGCCTCCTAAGATAAGACTCTGCAATCAAATGTTACAAAAAATAGCTTATCTGACAAGTTTGGGGTCTAGCTCAATAGGGTCGGACAAAAATATGCTCAGAGTGAGCTTCTCTACTGCAGAATATCCAATTACAGTTTGCAGGCATAATAGGATACATAATTAGTAGAAACAATCTCCTCATGTACAATGACAATATAGAATTTTCTTTCATGGATGAATTTTGGAATAGCAAGGAACTTACCAAGCAAGTGCCCTTAATGGCTTTATCAGTGTCATGCTGGGTAAACTGGCTATCATCCATGACAGACTGCATAACATGAATAAAGTCTTGCTCTGATTCATTGATGATGCTTTGAGTTTCCCTTTTCTGTCGATGCTCCTTCAGCCACCTTCCAAGTAAACGATCGATCTCCTTAGCTGTCTTCTTCATCTCACCCTTGTATCCTCTCAATGCATCTATCCAACCAAATAAGGGAACTGCATCAGAAACCATAGACAACCCCACCAGATGAAGGAAATCCCCCAATGCCTTTTGGAACCTCCTCGCCTCCTCATCGCCATACACTTCAGTGCCAGAATATCGTTTGCCTGCCACCATCCTCAATATTACGTTCATTGTCAGGTATCCAAACCTCTCTTTCATTTCCACCACGGCTTTGCTTCCACCTCCTCCATTGCTTGTCCACTGCTCATACAGCTCCCTGACAAAACTATTGACCTCTGATTCCCGAACATGCTTGAGCACATCAAGTCGACGGTTGGATAGAAGCTCAACTATTAATAGCTTACGTGTATCACGCCAGTATGGACCATAAGCCAGAAATATAAAGACTGAATGGTCATAGCCCATGAGTTTTCCTGCTAGAGATTTTGGACGGGTGGGGAAGACTTTGTCATGGGTTGTAAAGCATTCTTTAGCAACTTCACAGCTACTGACCACAACAGTTTTGTGAATCCCTAGTTGCAAAGAGAAGATAGGTCCGTATTTATCGGCCATGACTCCAAGGGTTTGATGTAATATCCTGTTTGCTCCTAGAAGAGGAAGGTGACCTATAAAAGGCCATGCCCCAGCAGGTTCTGGAGGTCCGGAGTACCTCTTGCTGCTCCTGGCATGGCTACTGATGATCCTCCATAGAAAAATAACAGCAAAAAGAAGGCCACACAGAGTGATATCTTGCAGCTTAATGTAGAATGCCATTCCTTTACCTAGGAATAACAATTCCCCTATATATAAATATATGACAAGTGTAGCTTATTAATTTTAGTAAAGCATTGGATTGACACACACAGCTAATAAAGACAGAAAACAAGGGGTCCAAAGTTAGACAGACTAAGACGTATCCTCGCCACAATAATATATACAAATATTCATATCTGACTTGTTGGTATGTATGTTCTCTATCAACCAATTTTAAGTGGATTCTAGTGCAATAATAATGACATCTATTATGATCCTTATCTTCAAAATCTATAGTTCTGTGAATCCTCGGGACTAGGATCCTCTCCATTTCAAATGACCATTCTTTGTACATTCTTTATCATCATCTCTTCCATCATCATCATCATGACATCTCTTCCATAAAATAGAGACTCTCCATTTCATTTGAAATGGAGAGAATCCTAATTCAAATCGTCGATGATAAAAGATATCCTTATCATAAAAAGAACATGGCCATGGGAAAAGTCGACATGCATGAACCATTGCTATCATTGATGCATGTGTCTAAAAACAAGATGGTGGAAGTTGCGGGTACGCTTTTAAAACTTTATAATAATCGTCACTTTCAGTAATTTCTTTCATTCAACTGTAGTCTTGATCTATAATCAAATTTTCAAATAAACTGGTTCAATAGTCCAATGATATATCCAATGAAAACTGTTGGTGGCAGAAAGTCTCTGAGTCTCATTGTTGGATTGTAAGAGGATTGTGCAATTATTTATTTGGGACTATGAAGGAGGATTGGGTCGGCCCATTTCCTTGGAGTTTTCGGACCAGGAACCTCTCCATTTCAAGTGAATTGAGACTTTCAATTTCATAGTTTATATTTAAAATGTGTTGGAATATGACATCATGCTAACAGGAGAGAGAGCTTTGTTGACCATTTATCAGTAGAAAAGTGGTAGAGTTTTTTAGGATGGTCACCTTTCTCTTCCGATGCTTTGAGATATATTTTCTTTCCTTGATTTGCTTTGAGTTACTTGTATGTTAGCAATGACATTGTGGGATGTTCATAAAGGTTGATGGAATGCTTGAGAGTAGCTTTGTTTTGCTTGGCGGACTTGTTGTCCTCCTTTGTAGCTCTTCTTCTTTCTAAGAAATTTTCTGTTTTATATCCAAAAAAATTATTTTCCAAATTGTTTAGACAAGCTGATTGCCTTTTGGCACCGCCTCGACTCCTCATCTCCATGCACACCAGTTCCAAAATATCGCTTTCCTGCCACCATCCTCACGACTATGTTCATTGCCAGGTCTCCAAAACTCTGTTTCAATTCTACCACAACTTTGCTTCCACATCTTTCATTGCTTATCCATTGCTCATACAGCTCCCTGATGAAAATATTCACCTCTGATTCCCGAACATGCTTAACCAAATCAAGTCCACGGGTGGATAGAAGCTCAACTATTGCTAGCTTACGCATATCACGCCAATAGGGTCCGGTCCATAAGGCAGAAATCCAAGAATGGTATGGTCATATCCCATGATCTTTATGGCTAGAGATTTTGGACGGTTAGAGAAAGCTTTGTCCTGGGTTGCAAGGCATTCTTTTGCATCTTCCCAGCTACTAGCCACAAGTGTGCTGTGAATCCCTAGTTGCAAAGAGAAGATAGGTCCATATTTATCGGCCATGGCTCCATGGGAAAAGTCGACATACATGAATTTTACATTGATATCATTGACAATGGTTGCTTGTGTTTTAAAACCAGATGGTGGCACTTGTATTTAAAACATGTTTTTTTGTCCATTACTATGTTCATCATTTTCATTCAACTGTAATCTCTATGACTATTTTTATTTTTTTATGAAGCTGGTCCAGTGAAAGCTATTGGCGGGAGTCTAGTCGAAAGTCTTGGAGTCTCACGAGCATTTGCCCCTTGGTTGTTCGGTTATAAGAAGATTGTGGTATTGTTTATTTGCCTTTCTTCTAAGCTACATAGTCACCCTAATACTCTTGAGCAATTTGTTTGTGAAATAGAGAAGAGAAATGTTTCACTTTGGTGATAGGTAATTCTGTTTTACAGTCGAGTAGCAACCCTCCTTTATCCTGCCTTGTGAAAGGCATGCAAGAAAGAAAGAATAGGCAGAGACCATAGTAGAGAGAAGAGAAGACTATAGAATTATTTGGGGATGTGAGGCAGGCTCATTCACACATTTAACTATAAATGGAAATTATCTTGTTTTAAGTTGACTATTTCTCATATTATATATATAACATCATAAAGGGAGATACACTTTCCAGTTCCAAATCAAGATGTTTTTTCATCAGTCCAAACAGGACAGGCTAGAAAACTGAAGAAAAAGACCTGTTCGAAGTTAAAACAATTGAATTCTACACCAAATAAACAAAGACACAGTTTAATCAAGAAAGCACCAGTAATTTTCATGAATTCTTCATTCAGATTCCTCCACAGATGCTTCAATTCGAAGGAGAACAAAGCCCACTGCAACTCCAACAAGCACAAGCCCATTCATCACTGCAGCAATCCTGAAAATCTCATCCACAGCATTGCAGGTGGAAGTCAGTGCTCCACCACCATTTTTTCGGCCTTGTGATGGAAACTTCAATGAGCTAACAAACTTGGCAAACGACTGTTCTGTGCAAGCTGGAAGGCCTAATGATGAGACCACATTGTTCTGAGCTTTTAGTCCGCTAAATGAGTTCAGCCCACTAATGTAGTTCACATTAGGCCTCTTTTGGGTGGCCCGGCTTGGACCCGCGGCGGCGGCGGCGAATGCTGCCGGAGACAGGGTTGCTGAGGCTGCTGCCATTGCTTTTTCACCCACACCCTAGACAAAAAGATAGAAAGCTGTTAATATTATGATTTATGAAAGAAAGTCTTTTTCTAGTGAATAAGTTTTGATCAAAATTAGTGGAATTGAGAATTTAGATGATTGATTTACCTGTTGTTGGATGGTTTTGTGAGGAGTTTTTAAGTTTGTTTGAAGTATATAGATGGTGAGGAGAGTGACTAATGGGGGAACTTACTTTGTATGGGAAGAAATGGAATGAATTGGATAAGGTGGTTTGGAGATGGTTGGTGGATAAGGAGATTAGATGAGAGCTTGATTTTGTAGGGAATCACAAACACTCACTTTAAATATTGACCAAGAGAAAATGTGGTACGTAGGAATTGTCACAACTTGTGTAGTTTTTTGTCATTTTCTTTGTCTTGAAATTATTTTCTGCAGAAGTTCTTAGTTTTGCCCTCAAAACAGATTATCAATTAGGCCAACCAAGCAGTACCAGTACTACAGTTTTCTAATGCTTTTGACTGTGTACTACCACCCTATTTGTAACTGTAGATGGTGCTAATGTGTACTAACAAATTGCAATCATAAAATTCTGGAATATTATACATAGGTTATAGCTAATGTTTGCATTTATATTTAACAATATTTTGAGCCAAGTTACATGGTAGTGTAGCACAATCTATGTTTCTTTCTCAATTACACAAGGATATACATAGAAGGTTTCTCAATTACACAATGATATATAGAAGTTTTTTCATACCGTAATACGAAAGAAATAGCTTGACACAAGAAAAGCAAAACCCTAAATTAGGTTGAGAATATTAAATTATAGTTGTTAGAGTCTTGTTATGTATTGCGATAAATTTATACCGAAAACTGTCCAACCTATAGAGATCCAGGTTCGACCATCTTTCCAAACATGGACCTTTGATTTCCAGATCCTCTCATCTTCATCACCAATATTTATCTTGTTAGGAAGTTTGAGATCAAATTTTTTGTCATGATAGAGGAGATTAATTCATTGGTTAACAACTTAAAAATGGCAATGCAGAGCAAGAAAATGGTGGTATTGTACGTCTGTACTAAGAATGACAAATGACTTTATACAATTGATTTATTTCGCACCAAACTTAGTTACTAGTAGACTCAAGTAGTAAGTTAATGCTGCAATGGAGAGCTAACTTGAGTAATTTTAAAAATAGCACATTATATATATAGTATAAAAAGTTAGTAAGTAAGTATAGTTTCAAATTATTTCACGAATATTTGTACAACATTATACATACATGTAGATCAAATTATTATACTCACTCAATTGCAAATTATATGTTCGATATTAATTTTTTAAAAGTCAATTTTAAATATTTTTAAATTCAAAATTGACATGAATTTCATTTAGTTTGTGTAAATAATATTATGATACTAATTATAAGATTTATTGTTACATATTCATTTTTAATTTGCAAATGTCATAAATTGACTTTTAAAAAGTCAAGATTGATTTTATAATTTAGTTTGAAGGGAGTATACATTTTATAAATACATGCATGTAAACTCTTAGGAATAATAGAATCAATGAATATGAATACCAAGAGTTTAATATAAATAAATAAATAATCACAAATTCAAAAAATGAATAAAAATAGCATAGCTCAAGGTCAAGTCATTGCATTGGGTAAAAACTCGTAATCTTTTTTTACAGTCGAACTTATCTCTATTTTCGATTTCGTCACCGCCGTGAAAATATTCCAACTCCGTCACTGAACCTAATACTAAAACCATAAATTCATAATCTCAACACTCCTTCGTGTCGTGTTAATAATCCACTCTCTTCCGTGCCTTTTGCAGGTGGTTGCCCTAGCAGGTATATTTCTTCCTAGGTATCTGCGTATCTGTTATCAAAACCTTATAATATGTGATTGAATTATCTTTCATTTTCAATTTTTTAGATACCCTAATGCTTTCTATTTGTTTCGCAATGGGTAAAACTTATTCTGAACCTGTAATAGTGTATGAAATTGGGGGAAAGTAATTGATTGAAATTGTAATTCATGTGCGTTGTATGTGTTTGTGTTTTTTTGATTTTCTTCTGTGGGTTTTCAATTCACTGTTTGAATGCTGACGATTTGAGGGAAAATAGAGGGATTTGAGGGAAAATAGAGGGGTTTGAAGGAGTGGAGTGGTTGCAGTGGTCGGAGCCAGAGATTTTCAGCGGGAGGGTCCGGATTATGCATGTAATTTTTTTTTTCGACGGCCTCTTAGTTCGTTGATTTTTTTTTTCACATTCCTAAATCACAAGTAATTCAACATTCAACAAAATCATAATCCTAAATCATAAGCAATTCAACATTTCAATTAGTTCCTCAAATTCAATTGAAACAAAAAAAATTCAATTACAAATTGAAACACAAAATTAGCAATTGAAACCCTAAATTCATATAAGTGAAATACCCAATAGGCTAAATTAGTAACTAACTCCAATTAGCAACTCAAGGTGATTATGTTTATCACTATACAAGAATAGGCGGCTAAAAAGTTCCATAGCTTTCATCTGGAGACTGGAAACAAGTAGATGATAACAAATAACAATTAACAAAACCCACTTAGAATGAATGCAACCAAATTTGGTAATAGAACCCATTTAGAATTAATGGAAATATATCAATTTTGGGACTCCTGTATAAATCAAAGAAAAGACCTTATTTTTTAGTCAGAAATTAAGGAACAAAAATCCAACAAAAAAATGTTGGAATCTAACCTTAGAAGTTGGAGTCGACCGGCGGTAGGAGGCTAGCATCGGCAGACGCCGGGCGGCGGCAGGCTGCAGCAGCGGTGGGCGGCGACTCTCTTTAGTCTTCTCTCCTCTCCGGCTCTCCTCCTCTGTTTCTAAGTCTTAAGTCGTGCTTCTGTTCTTGGCTTCCTGCTGCTGATGCTAATATGTTATTTACCTTTTTTTTTTCAATTTCACTTAACAAATCGTTTTGTTAAGTTATAATTTTTTTTAATTTTTTTTTCTTCTTCCCCTTCCTTCTTCTTCCCAGCGCACTCCGGACCCCTCGCCATTACCGAATTTCAGGCTGGACCCTTCCACATACCTAGTACATAAAAATTTTTCCGGCGATAGGGGACCCCCCTCCCCTGCCCCTGCCCCTGCCCTGCCCCTGAGTGGTTGTTATGTATGCAAGATATTTTGTTTGGCACTGATTAGTGGTGTTTTTCCTCCTCTAGGATTATCAAAAGTTTTGAGGGAAAGACTTCAAATGGCTTAAGCCAAACATAAAACCGAGATAGGATTGTTAGTTTGTTATTGATGTATTACAATGAAAATAAATCCTTTTCATCGTCTTTTTTTGTGGGTATTATTACTCGAAAGACAATGCTATTTGTATTTTTCTATTTCTTTTCTCCTGTATTTATATGTTGTTTGAAATTGTTAATTTTATTTAGTCATTTTGCAGTTTGTATAGGATGGCATCTTCAGATGACGAGTGTGAATCTGTGCCTCTTTCTGTTTCGGATTACGACTTTGTGGATGACAACGATGAACCTATTTCATTTTCAGAGTTACCTGTTCAATGGGGTCATGGTGAAAGGACGGGTGGGAACAAAGAACAGATATTCATACATGGGAATATTGATAACGGGCTTCAGAAAATATATAAGCAGGTTACAGTATGGAAGTTTGATCTTTCAGAGGCAAACCCGGAGATATTAGTCCTCATGTCAAAGGAGAATCAATGGATGAAGCTTCAAAAGCCAAGGAAGAGTTTTGAAGATACAATTAGGACAATCTTGATTACTCTGCACTCCCTACATTTTCTGAGAAAACATCCAGAGATATCCGGGAGAGCTTTATGGGATCACTTATCTAAAGTTTTCAGGTATCATTTAATACATTCCATCCTATTCAAATTTTCATTTTGTTTGTCGTTAGCAGCCCTTTTCACTTACTGATTCCATATGCAATTACTAGGTATGAGCCCAGGCCTTCTGAGAATGATCTGGTGGATCACATGAATTTAATATGTGAAGCTGTTAAAAAGGACGAAGTAATAGCAAAATCTAAGGTTCGTGTTATTTGGTATTGAAATAGGAAACGTTCAGTAATTCTCATCATCCATGCATGAGAGAAGTAAATTACCCAATCTTATCTGAAAATATTTTTTGAATATCATTTTATTCCAATTGTGTAACTGTGGTTATGACAGGGCATTATGGTGGCAAATAATTCATGTAGCCAATCTCAACTAGTTTGTGAACAAGGCTTTGTTGAGTTTAGTTGAGCTGTGTATCTGTGCATACATATCTTGGGAAAAGTTGAGTTATTAGAAATAGAAAGAATGAGATATTAGATATTCTCTTCATACTTTATGAGATTGCATAGATGTCTTGTTAACAACCCGAATTACATTCCTTTTGGAACTGTGCGTAATTGCTTTAATAGTTTTTCCTCTTAATTTTTATTATGGTCTTTGTTGAGCAGTTTATAGTTACATTTCTGGATGAGAAGCCCGGGAAGAGGAAAGCTGAGGTTATACACACTCTTTTTTAAATCCTTTTTTCGATCATCAATGATTTAACATCTCTTACGAGCACATGTACTGTGGTCACAGGATGTAAAAATTACAGA
Organism: Panax stipuleanatus; assembly: GCA_020205555.1. Lineage (NCBI taxonomy): Eukaryota > Viridiplantae > Streptophyta > Magnoliopsida > Apiales > Araliaceae > Panax > Panax stipuleanatus. The sequence goes on along the minus strand of CM035116.1, from coordinate 139,492,482 downwards.
AAATTCTCGGTTTATAGTTGATGATGCTATGATTGATGAAACTGAAGAAGACGAGTCTGATGATGAGGAGGGGCAGGGTGATAAAGTATGTGCAATTTGTGATAATGGTGGTGATATTTTGTGGTATGTAAATCATATTCTTTTTTACCTATTAGTTTTTACTCATGATCTTCTATGACTATTTTCTTATATTGTACATTAAGAGAGTATACCGGTACAAATGATCTGCTTCATCCTTTTCGTCGTTGTGTTTCTTTCTCTTTGTTGATCCTTCTATTACTGCTTAAATTACAGATATTGCTGTTGCTTATGCTCCTATTTTTACTGTTTATGCTCAAAGACATTGTATATAGTTGGTCTGCCTAAAATATTACTTCCCCTGTTATAAATTGCATATTTAGGAGACTTAGGTGGTGTTTGATAAAACTGAGTGTTAAGATCTGAACAGTTTAGACATCTGAATAATATAGAGCCTCTGTCCAGAATTGTGTCTGAATGAAAAAATGCTGTTTGATAATTTATTTTTTCAAAATGTCTGAATAGCAGTATTTTACATTTTAACCCTCTGAACAGTTTAAGCAAAACCTGTTTGATAATCAGAAAGGTCTGAATAGCATTTTAAATACATGTTTATAATATTTTGACCACAATATGATGAAACAAAATGTATCATGTCTAATAAAAACATCAACATAACATAATAATTCAACCATACAAATTAAATGAACTTCAAACAGTTGTTAAGAGTTGAAGTGCAATTTGTTCACGTAGATTAACCATAAATTCTATGCCTTGATCTCCCCATTGCGGTTCATCTTGTCCCTCTTCTTCGTTCCCTTCATTTTGCTCCACTTCATCATCAAACATATTATCTCGATCATATTGAGCAAACAATTCATCCTCAATGTTATACTTCCTTATGAAATTATGGACTGCAAAGCAAGCAATAACTATATCCCTTTGTACTGTAAAAGGGTAAGGAGCCATCCGTTTTAAAATTGGGAATCTTGCTTTCAACACACCGTAAGCACGCTCAATAACATTTCTGAGTTGTGCATGAGCATGGTTGAACTTTTCCTCTTTATTCAAAGCACGTCTGTGTCGAAAATCAGCTAACCAATACCTTGTATTGCGATATGGAGATAAAAATCCTCGAGTGTTTGTGTATGTAGCATCACAAAGATAATATTTATCTATAATTGAGACAAAAATTAATGATTATTATTAATAACTTGAATGATGAAATTTTATGACAAAAAAAAATAATAGTTAGAAATGGTAAAAAAAAAATTGTAATACATACCCGGGGAGGGGAATGGAAAACCAGAAGATGGATCGACTGTAACTTCTTTTAGTACTCGTGAGTCATGTGAAATCCCTTCCCATCCGGCCCACACAAATGTGAATATCATGTTAAAATCACATATTCCTAAAACATTTTGATAGCATTCACCCCTTCCTCTTCCTCTATAACGTGTTTGTTGATCAACAGGAACAACTGCATGTACAAGAGTACCATCTAATGCACCTATTGCACCCTGCATTTAAAAACGTAAAGTTCTCAAAGTATTGTATTGTATGGAATAAAAGTAAAAAAGAAAAGAATTTGTATGTCACTTACCGAAAATATTTGTCGTAAGTTTTTATGGTTACCCGGAATATCTGGATTTGGATCAAATGATGTTGGCATTATAATTTCTTTTGAAAACTCAATCATTCCATTCAACACCTCATGAAAATATCTATGTATTGTTTGGGTAGAATGTTGAAATCTGCGTTTTATAACTCTAAAGCGTTCATTATGGCCTATGATGGTTAAGAAGATTGCCATCTTCTCCTCAACTGTTATGTGTCTACTATTGTGTACCCATTGTTTTTCCTTGAAGTGTTCACATAGACGCACATATGCATCACGAGAAAGACGCATCAATTCTCGACATTGTGTATTTGATCCATTTAACAACTCTAATGTGTAAGCATGTCCGCTCAATGCCGAAGTATTATCCATAATCCTTGGTATTCTACTTGAAGATCGTCTTTTCAAATACCAATACATAATCATCAAACATAAAATTTGATCCTCGATATCCATATTACCTATATTAAACATAACAATTTTAAAATACTTAAGTCAAAACTCAAATATTCCTAATTCAAGCAAAATCAAAATCATAATAAATGACATATATTATAAATTTAACACATACAAGTTCAAAAGCATATGTAGCAAATATTACATCCATAATTAGTAATAGCAAATGTCACAGCCATAGTTAGCAAATAAACCCCAACATATTCAAGTTTGTATCCCAAAAATATAATATTAGCTAGCCCCAAAGATAAGAAGTTTGTACACAAAAATATCAAATTACCTAGGCCAAAATATATCCACCAACATAATATCAAGTTCGTAATAAACTAATATCCAACAAACTAAGCAATGTATCCTAACTTGCGTGAAACCATCATAACCCAATTTTCAACCTCATTCTCTTTTAGAATCATCCATGCTTCTCTATAGCTTGGTTTCTCACAAAATATTCCAAGAGCCATCTTGTGTAGTGGATTTTCCGCTCCCCACCCAAGTTCTTCCAACTTATCTTTGCATTCTTTCACGGAAGGTCCACTATTCTTTTCAACAATAAGTTTCAAGGCCTTGGACATCTCTTCATCTAGGTTAGTGTTGTAGGTTTGTTTTGATGAACGCCTAGCTTTTTTCTTTGGCCTTTCTCCCTCAAAACTAGGAGCGGGAGCATGAGATTGCGTACCGGGAGTTGATGACTTAGGAGATGGAATAGAAGACCCTTGACCTTGTGTGCTAAAAGGAATGTCTTCAAGACTAACAACCTCCAAGTCCAAAGATGTATCTTTAGTCCTAGCTCTTCCACAACTAGGGCCCCAACTATCAATTCCCGTTGCTGCGGTTCCATCAAATAATGCAACACACAGATCGGGGAAGATTAGAGGCGAGGTCTTCAAAGTTTCTACCATTTTATTTGCCTGTATTCAAATAGTAAGTTCAACATGTTATAACATATTTTTAACATTATTACTAATTAACTTAAAAGGTAAAAAAATTTAAAAGAACACCTTTATCTCTTGTATCCATTCCTCATCCGAAAGGTTGAACCTATTAGTTGACGGGTCATACACATTTCCTGTCTTACTTTTAAGTTTGCACCATGCACAATATTTTCCTCGCAAGTAGTCATAATGATTCTTCATTTGTTTTTGATCCACAATCAAGTTGTAGGTATCTTTTAATATTTCTCCCACCCTTTTCCATGATTGTGGCTTGAGGCTTGCACCTTCCCTACCATTTTCCACAACCTCACGAATACATGCTTCTAAAAAACTCTTCACTAACGATTCATTCCTCCAACTCACTCTAGCCCTTTTTTGTTTTTGAGTTTCACTGCCTTGTTCCATACCTAAAGTATATTAATTATAAAAGATGTAAACAATAAAGAACAAACATTTAAATAGTTTGAACAATAAAGAACAAATTAGACTTTATAGACTACAATGGTAGTGTTCCCCGGCAAGGGATCTTAAAAATGAATTAAATGTTTGCTAAAAAGAAAACATCAAGGAGACAAAACCTATAATATGACAAATTAAAACTGAAAGAAAACAAAAAACAAAAAATTAATTTTTTTAAAAAAAAATCAGATCAGAGTGCAACTTAGCATAAAGTTACTGTATAATGCCTATAAAAAGATTGATTTGTTATAATGAAGCCACCAAGTACATATTATTGTCATTTGTCAATACCACATTTATCAAGCTTTTTACTTCCATAGTTCCATGGCAAGACAACAAACCAAAATTACCCACCACTTAACCAACGACCATATAAGTTATTGCCCAGAAAAAAGTTGGCAGTAATAACATTCTATAGATAGTTATAAATGATATGCAAAAGTTTGTTTTTCCTTGCATCCTACTGTAAAGGACTAAACAATATTACTAAACTTAATGTTTTCAAAAATCACCTTAAAGTTTAAACAATAACTAGCAGTGGATGGGAAACACTTTTCCCCTTTAACTTTAATATTGTCAAGTAGGAGGTGGTATTGCTAGGGAGCCTTATCAAGCTACTAATTAAGCTAAAGTAAACACTTTTCTCCTTTAACTTATGATTTTGATTGTAAAGATTGAAGGTTTAATGAAAAAAATTGAAAGTATAGTTGTTGTAATAATTGAAATTTAGCAAGAAGAAGATTGTTGTTGTGTGGAGAATAAGGGAGGAAATCATGGCTTGAAGCATATATAAACTGTTATGAACTCTGTTCCAAAAATTATTGCATACGTTGTGTTTGATAAAAGTCCTCTTAGGGACTGTTAAGCCTAAATATTGGAATTTGGGGAGGTTTGAAGTCAAGAACATTCTTATGCATATTATATAAAGTATATTGATCCCAAGATTCATGAAACTAAAAGTTTCATAAGCTACCTCAAGAAAATTGGCAATCTGAAGCCACAGGGACTACAAATATTTGCCACAAAGCAAGCAGGATCCTATAGATTAACCTAAAGCAAGTTAAAGTCATTGGTATTCATGTTTGTTATCATAGTGTATCCATCATCAACAGCACTCCCAGTTCACAATGTATTCAAAAAACACACATTAATCACAGAGCCAAGGCAAGAAAATCAAGAAGTAGAACCAATAACAAAAATAAACCAACACAAAAAGCATTTTTTAATGGGGAAGAGCAAAATATACCACATTAAAAATAAAATCTCAAGCAGCCACAACAAAAAGATCAACGAAATCACAAAACTCAGAAACAATACAATTAATTCCAACACTCGGTCATTCTGAAATATAAATATATGTCTTGTGGACTTGGAAAATTTAAACTTATGATTAACAAGAAATTTTGATTCAAAGAAATCGCACCTGCACTTCAGCAAGAACAAAGATCTACGGAAGGAGCGAAGGAGAAGAGCGGCGGATCGAAGTGAAGAAAACGGGAGAGATCAATAGGGTTCAGATTGTATTATGGACAAAAGAGGGATTTTGTGATATAGCTAAGGTTATTTTTGTCCCCAAAAAACGTAAACTCGGTAAGAAGAGGCTCTGGATGGTTTAGAATTGTTTTTGAATCTTATCGATTAAGAGGCATTAAGAGGTCACATTTTTTTTACCAAACAACTTTTGCCTCTGACCGAATCAGAGGCAAGCCTATTAAGAGGTATTAAGACCTAATCAAACACTGCCTTATTATTCTCATCATGAGAAATCTAGTGATTGACTATAACTATTCTTGAGATAATGGTCAATTAACATATAATCTCTGAAACACCGACTCGGACACGGGACACGACACGATACATGAATATGGCATTTTTCAGAAAAAGGACACGATACGTTGGGGACACATTCAATTATATATATATATATATATATTAATAATATAAATGTATTTTTACAATAAATAAATTTGATTATTAGTAGAGTATGATAAAAACTTAAACAAATTTATAACATACCCATTTTAGGCAGCCCACATGGTCCATATACAAATTTATAACATATGTAGCCTACACCATATGGTCCATTCAAAGGTACAGATTTGAATGAATTAGGTTTAAAAGGTACCAAATACAAATGGGTACTTTCAGTTAACTTTTATCTTGTAATTTAAGTATTGGAATTTTTATTCTATTTTTAAATTTTTTACCCCAGGCATGCCCCTTGCGTGTCCAAGGTGAGTCGGGACGTGTTCAAGGTGTGTCCGAGTTTAAAAAAAAAAAGAAAAGAAAAAAGGGAAGCTCACGGACACGTGTCGGGTGCGTGTCGGAGCGAATTTGTGTCCGACACGATTTCGTGGGCTTCCAAGATGTGTCCGTGCTTCCTAGCATATAATTTTACACAAGATTTTGAAATTTAGTAATAAAGTCGATGATAAATTGATAATACTCTTTTGGTGCCCTCTATAAATTAAAGAAGACAGCCTTTAATGAGGGTGGAACAAAATGATTATTCGTGGTTAGAAGTTTGATTTGTTCTGTCAAAGAGTTTTTGACTATTGTTGATTTAATAGAATTAAAATTAAAATTGATATGGTTGAGCGACTTTATGCGTGCTACAGAGTTTTCCTGCTGAGTATTGTGTTTGTCTAACTTTGTTGCCATTTTATTGGACTTTATATATGAAATAATGTGGTTTATGGTGTACCTCATTTTCGTGGCCTTTCTTTATTGAATTGGTTATTATTTACACATATATCTTTTATGTGAATTGATGTCCTTTTTTTCTTATTTTGTTATTTTGGTTCTAGACTCTAGAGGTATCTTGGTAGTTTCTTTGGGTGAATAATGATTTATGAGTTATTTTTTTAAAAAAAACTTAATTTTATGGATTTTCTTGTGAATTGTGCTCTTATAAAGTTGTGAAGGCAAGTGTTTGAGGTCGTTTCATGCAACCATAGAAGCTGGTTCTGAGTCAGCATGTGAATCTCTTGGCTTTTCTGATGAACAAGTGGAGGTATGCTATTCTTGCATGCATTGTTTTGGCTTGCACTGCACTATTTGAATTTGTTGCATAACTTACCTTGTTATATATGTATAAATTTTGCAGGCTATACAGAATTATTATTGTAAAAATTGTCAATATAAGAGACACCAATGCTACGCTTGTGGAGAATTGGGGTCTTCTGATGAAACGACTTCTGCTATTGAGGTATATTTATTTTGAAACTATAGAACTAATGATACTTGTAGAAAAGGAAAACTCTTAGTCCTCCCCCTCTCCCCCACATCTAAGTAGTATGAATGCTACTTGATTAAGGGACATGAAGCTTATAATATAAAATTTGTAGGCACTGCATAAAAGCAATGTATCAAGTGAAGTTTTAATGAAGCATATTTTAATCTGCTGAGTAATATTGAACACCTATTGTGGAAGTGTACTAAGCAGTTTTGGTGGATGCTGGTCAGGTGGTCGAAAAGATCTTGTGTAAAGTATGTTGAAGAGGCTGTGTCAACCGTCTACTTTCACGACTCTTTTCTTTTCTGATTGTTCTTTACCTCCCGTCACATTCTTCTTATTTTGCTAGTTAAATCAAATGAAATGACACACTTTAATTCAATATTAGGCAATATGTACAAAATCTATTATATACTAAGAAAGACAAATATTGAAGGTTTCTTTTCCCCAACTGTACATGATGCATATAACAATGTTTTTAAAAATTTGAAGTTCATTGGAGGAGAAATAGGACTTAATAACTTTTTCCTGTTTTATACTTTATAGTAGTAATTTGTTCATATACACACACACCCACACACCTATGGTGTATATGTATTCATGTATAGTAAGTGAGAAAGAGTAAAATTACAGTGGAATCCTAAAGTTAAGGATTAAAAAAATAGAATCTGAAGATAGTGATGGAGATTGTAAGAAAATATGTGAAAGATTGGGAACATATTAGTTTGAAAGAAAATTAAAAGAATCCCATGTAGGCATAATAGAACGTGAAGAAGTGACCTAATCGTATAGGTGGCGAAAGCAAGGGGTAGCATTTCATATAGTATTAGTATAAATGATTATATGCAAGTCTTGTAACCTGTATGTGGTTGCATTGCAGTTAAATCTATGTTCATAACATAGATTACTCTGATAGTGATTGAAATTTTTATAATCACTACGGAGGTCGGTCCATTATCTTGTTGTTCTCCTGTCTACAAAATTTGCGGTGGATTTTTTATGTGGTCTATGTGAATAGGAATTCTGAATTCAATCTTTATGCAAGTAGATATCTATATATTTATCTTCATTGCTATTTAGGTCTTCCGCTGTGTGTCTGGAGAATGTGGTCGGTTTTATCATCCACGTTGTGTTTCAAAGCTGCTACACCCTGACAGTGAATCTCATGCGGAAGAGCTGGAAAAGAAGATAAATAATGGGGCATCATTCACATGTCCTTTTCATAAATGTTGTGTCTGTAAACAGACAGAAACTGAGCAGCATCCGGACTTGCGGTTTGCAATGTGCAGACGTTGTCCAAAGTCATACCATAGGAAGTGTTTGCCCACGTACTCCCTGCATTCTTTTCCTATTTTTTTGTTTTTAATAGTATCATTAGATTTTTTTTATCTAACCTTAGTGAGTGTATGTGGATAGTTGATGATTTAGTAACTTTGACCAGGGAAATTTGTTTTGACGATCCAGAGGATGTGGACATCATACCAAGGGCTTGGGAAAAACTTATGCCAAAAAAACGTATATTGATATATTGCTTGTAAGTGCAGTTGCCATCCATGATTTCATATGCTGTAATTAGAAAATTATGACTTTAGCGAGTGATTAATTACCTTCGTTTGGAATATTAATACTTTTTTCCTTCTTATCAGAGAACATGATATTGACGATGAACTTTTAACTCCTATAAGAAACCACATAAAATTCCCGGGTGAAGAGAAGAAAAAAAAGCAAGCATCAGAGCCGCAGTCAAGAAAAGAGACAGTCATATTAAAGAAGAAATCTCCTGTCTTAGAAGATGCTTCCAGGATGAAAACTTATGTGAAACCACCGATAGCCAGGGATAAGTTGTCAGTCACTACAAAACGGGGTGATTTTCCTAAAAAGAGTGACGGCATTGTTATTGGGAGAGATTCTTCAAAGAAACATAAACTAATGGATATTTCTCGGAAGCCTTTGAGCAAGACTTCCTCAAAGTTCAAGTCCTCCCCAGATGAAAACAAGACTTCCCTGGGGGACAGGTTATATGCCTTGGTTAGTAAGGGTTCTGAGCCCGTTAAGTTTAGAAAGAATGATGCAGCTGATGGTGAGCATGATATGACCTATGCTGTTAAGTCTGTTGCTAAGGAAACAAGCAATTTACCTCCTCTGGATGCTGCGTCAGAGAAGAGGTGACTTCTTTTGCTTCTATAAAATCTCCTCTACAAAAAGCGAGATGAGGGGGGAGTCATGTATTGACATCTGTTATTTTAATGCAGAATATTGGCTTTGATGAAAGATGCTACATCTTCAATAACTCTGGCAGAGATCAATGAAAAACACAAAGTGCCAACGACACATGCATACTCATCAAAAAATTCTGTCGACAAGACCATTACCTTGGGGAAGGTGGAGGGTTCTGTTGAGGTATTTCTTATGTTTTCAGTGTATTATAGAGTTATGAATAGATTCAATCTCTGGAAGCTTCTTACTACAAGACTCCATCCGTGCATTTACAGGCTCTTCGTGCAGCTGTACAGAAGCTAGAAGAAGGGTGCAGTATTGAAGATGCAAAAGCTGTTTGTGGGCCTGGGCTTCTAAGCGAAATGATGAAGTGGAAGGTACTTGTTCAGTTTTAACCATTTCTTCCAATTAATGCCTGTCCTTGTTCTTTTATCTGTTGTTTTTATTTTGATAGAAATAAACGGTCAAGTTGTCTCCGTATTTGTTCCCCACCATTTCTTTATTGAATTAATTATTTAGTGGTTTATGCTGGCCTATGTTCCAGAAGTTTATAGATCAGGCACATAGCAAGGCAGAGAACAATTCACTTACTATACCAACTTATTAGCACTCCTATATAACAGAGTATATGAGTTGAAGGGTCATGCCCTGAATCATACCTGGGGTTTCCAAAATTCCTGTTATGCTAGGAGAAATTGACTATATGCTTTACAGTTCAGTAGTGTGTTTGGGTGATATATTATCAGAGTATTGTCGCTCTTGTTCTCATTCTTGAAAGGGCTCATATCCGAATTGATGAAACTTATTTAATCGAAGTTTCTCTTCTTCTTCTTAATTCTATTTTTTCATGAAAATGGCCACCTCCTTTGCCCTGTTTATAATTTTCTAGATGGATATCGATAATAGAATGTTTTTAATTTAATAATTTTAGAGTTTTTAGTCAATTAACTTTTACAATATATTATTGAGGATGGATTTGGTTTGTTGTTATTTGATTTCATGTTTTGTGAAAACATTTTGTTTTGTTTCTTTGTTTTTAATTTATTTGTATTTCTGTAGAACAAGCTCAGAGTATATCTTGCGCCATTTCTACATGGCATGCGTTATACATCATTTGGTCGTCATTTTACAAAATTGGACAAGCTGAAAAAGGTGAGTTACTTTTTTATTTTTATATTTCTCTCTCAAGTAAATAATAAGCATAGTTATAGACATACTTGCTCTTGCTTGGTAAGTCTACAGAAGTTGTTATCTCAAATATTTTATGCCAATTTACGGTGTAGTTATTTGAGTGGTTTGAAGGACTGAAAAGAATAGGTTAATTGACTGCATTTTAAATTGAAGGGCCATGTGTGACCTTATTTTAATCCTTGAAGCATTTGGGGTTTATATTTTTCTGGTTATGTACTTAAATGTCAAAAGTCATACTGTTAAGTTTTTTTCCTCCAAAATATACTTTTGGGTTAGACTCGTATAACTGCTCATGCAATCGCAAAGTAGTTACAGTCACTGAGACTGTTAGACATAAAATGCAAGTTTGATGTGCTTTCTGGGCCTAGCTTATTCAGGGTTCACTTGCTGGAACGTAATTTGACAGAGGCCAGCAAATGAGCAGTGTAGAATCTGGAACGCTGTACTTCCACTTCAATAAGACTGATGAATATCTTGTTTTTGTGATTCCGATGAGAGGAGGATCAGAAACTAGCTATATAAAGTACTCGCCAACAATTTAAATGAAATCTAAGTTTTAACCATCATTCAGAACAATCATAAACTTCAATGATATTTGAACTTATAATGCATAATTACTGTATTTCTTACATAATTATCAAGGTGTTAAGGAGAGCCAGGTGATGGCTGGGTGCCTGACGCCTAGGCGATTAGGCGCCCGCCTAATCGTCCATAAAGCGATAAGTCGTTTACATTATATATATAGTACTTCAAAAATATATTAAACATATATTCCAATTTTTGTCGCATTAGTTGGATCCGATTTGGATTTGTCCTTTTAATTGAATGTAATTATATTATAGATTTTTTTTCTATATGAAACACAAGGAAATATAATATGTAATTTTAATTGAAAAGTCATAAAATTCATGTTTAATAATCAATTTTTATTTCTTATGAAATCAGATGAATGGAGTATTGTATTTTATTAATCATAGCTAATTAGAATTTAGACATAATAATAATAATTAATAAAACATTTAGAGTATTTTTTAAATAACATTATATATTATATTTAATTTTCTTTTGTGAAAGAGAGAAGGAAACTCGACAGATTTTTAATGCATCAATGTCACAATTTTTTTTAACATTTAGATAACCTAATTTAATGCAAATTAAATATCTCACTATTTGTGGAACATAGGAATTTGCGCAATAACTAGCTTAAAGAATATTTGAGAGAATATTTATAAACAGGTGGAAGCCTTTAATACAAATAACTTTTCATACATAAACAAAATTTAATCGGTAGTGAAAAATTGAATTTGGGCTTGGCCTTATGAAATTTATTTGAACAAGGCTCAACTATAATTCTGCAAAGTAAAAACAGTAAAGGAGAGAATAAGCGTTGGTTGAAGGAGTGGAAAATGAATGAGATTTAAAGTATCGTTAATGGTGCAAACAACTACAAGAGAATCAAAACTATGTTGAAACCAGGTCTTTGCCCTCCTAATAGACCCTAAAATCATCTTCTCTAGCTCAATGATCCCTCTCTTTGGTGTACAATTTGAAAAGAAGTCGCCCAAGGCGTCGCCTAGGCGATGACTTGAAGGCCAAAGAGCTCGCCTTTGAGTCTTTTACTATGGCATGACCTCGCCTTGCTAGTAGTCAACCGTTCAGACGCCTAGGCAACGCCTTGATAACCTTTGATTACTAAGCGTCGGTTGAAGAAGAGGAAAATGAATGAGCTTTAAAGTATCGTTAATGGTGCCGGCAACAAGAGAATCAAAACTCTGTTGAAACTAGGTTTGTTCCCTACTAATAGACCCTAAAATCTTCTTCTCTAGCTCAATGATCCCTCTCTTTGGTGTACAATTTGTAAACAAGTTGCCCTATGCATCGCCTAGGCGATAACTTGAAGGCCAAAGCGCTCGCCTTTGAGCCTTTTACTATGGCGTTACCTCGCCTTGCCAGTAGTCAACCGTTCGGATGCCTATGCAATGCCTTGATAACCTTAATTACTTACAAATGATAAAAAAAACAGAGAAAAATTGTCTTATAATAGAGAAACAAGTAGTTAACGAGCGAGTTTAGAGTTTACCATAATACAACATGGCATAGGAGGGAAAATTGATAATTTTCAAACCCTAAAAATGATTCTTAGTATCTTACAATAACAAATAATATACCAGTGAAGCGTGTAAACCATTTTCAAGGAATATAATTTTCGATATTGTACTATATAGTCTTATAATAGAGAAGGGAGTAGTTATCTAGGGAGTCTAGAGTTTCACCATTATCAGTGTTCTAAAAATTCTCACCTAGGTACCATTATTCCCACCTAAGTGCTAGGTGGTACTCTACTGCCTCGATTTGGCTGGACGCTTAGGCACCTGCCTCCTAGGCAGAATCAAGCCTCTACTTTGAAGCTCTATTATACTTCAATGATTTTGTTAAGTTCTAAAAGATTAATTTTTGGTAATGTTTCATGTTTAATTTTAAAAAAATTACATCTTCTCTATGCTATATGTTTTGTATAGTATAACAAGTTTACAATAGAAAAATAAATAAATGAGAACGCCTAAGAAAATGCTTAGTCCGCCTAGGCGTCCCCTATGATGCCTAGGTCCGCCTAACGATATTTAGAACACTAACTATTATACAACCTGGCATACGATGATGTGTATTGCCATACCCAAATCATATCCTTGAGTTGCTAGTGTATTAGTTGTAAACCTTATTTTATACATACATATATATATATATGTATATATACATGTGTGTATATGAATATTTCTTACTCATTTTTGTTTGTGCATCGAATGCCCCCCCAAAACGCAATCTTGATCTTTCTTTATTTGGTTTATGTTATATAATATGTATATAAATGTGTGTGTGTGTGTGTGTATATATATATATATTTGTAAATTTCCATAAACAATGGAAGTAAATAAAGCCACGGAAGAAGCTAAGTGAACCTTCAATCATTTCTTCATGCATTTAACTTTGTTGACCTTAAACTGAGTTTTTCTTCAAAACATAATAAGTAGACATCATTGGTTTAGTATATTGAATTTGAGTGCAGTTATTAAGGCTCAATCTAGTGCATTTCTTAATCTCTGCACTGGCATTTATTCAAGTTGAAGCTTCTATTTCATCAAGTGAGAAGGCCATACTACTTAACTAGAATATTATGGAATTTTGGTTACGTCATAAATAAACATGATAGGAGTTGAAATTATTCAACTCTTTGGGCAGCTTTGGGGACATCTGAAAATGTGATTACCCTTGTGCAGGTTGTCGATATACTCCATTGGTATGCTCAAGATGGTGACATGGTGAGAAGTTGTGCTCTCTATATATCTCTTTGAATTTTACAGATGTTTTAATTCTTATTTGATATTCCTGTGTATGTGACCCTCTAATAGAAAAAGTTGTTCGAGTGTTTTTTGAATATGGAACTACAATCATAAAATTATAGTGCGTTAGCTTTTTTTTCTTCTTTTTTTTTGGGGTATAATGGACTATGCAAAGAACTTTGAAGAATATATTTAGGTCTTATGTGGAGTTTATGCCGAGAGATCAACAGGCGTTCATCTTAAGAGATATAGAAATTTGTTTTTATGCACACTCTTCAATGTTTATAGATGAAAGTTACCCATAAAAAATATCGTCTTATATAACTTTTTTGATGAACTCTTATGCACCAATTATACAAGGGTTGCACCACGTTTGGTGCTTGCTAGAAATTTCTGTACTTGCAAAAAGTTGACAAGAAGTTATATGAATTGACTTCTACTTCTAAAAGCGTGCATTTAGTTCTTTGGTTTAGGGTTTTGTATTAAAATTCGAGGAACACTGAAATTGGTTTCAATGATCTTACTCTGCACAAGGCTTTTAGTAGTCTCTAAGAGTAGTCTTGTTTTGCCTGCCTTCTCTGAAAATCTGATTGTATATCAATCTATTGATTCATCAGATTTAAAGTATTTGGAGCATCTACTCTTTCATTGATACTCATTCTCATTTACTTGTCAGCTTTGGAAGGCAAGAAGAAGATGAAGGTTTAATCAATTTTTTCTGCTATTGATGCAAATATTGTTAATACGGTTTGCATATATTTGTGTTAGTCAATTTAGTAGGTTTCAAGTCTCTAGGTCCTGGTGTAAAACACAGAAAAATCTGTTTTGGTTTTTGCCTACATCCACGGTGAGAAGAAGAAGAATTTACCGAAAAAGGAGTACAATAAGTGTGAAGGAAACTCTTTGAACCTTAACCCGAATAATACCCAATTCTCTGACTACCTAAGCTATATAACATAATATCTCTCATATTTATGTGCGAACAACACTAAATCCATGAAGGGAATCTGAATCCAAATAGAAAAAGTTCATACCTTCAGTTTTTTCTCCCTTCAGGTTACCAAAAATTTTACTTTTGGCTGGGACATAGGATTCAATGCACAAAAAAAATAGAATGTCTTATTTTGATTTAATACCCGACATTTCACTTGGATTGATTTCATTAAACTTTGAAGGATACAATTTTAAAAACAGTGGAAAATCTTTGTTGCAACTTGTGTTTAAGCTTCCTTTATGATCCTCATCTTTGCTGTGTATTTTCGGATATATTTTGCTTGACATTTTTTATTTCAAAATTTCAGTAGTTGTATAGTAATTGTGTTGTGTGCAAGGCATTACCCACACTCAACTCCAGGGTTTTTGGGGGGTAAATGAAGTTAAACATTTCAGAGTTGATGGCGGCCTGTATTAGACATAGTTTTTAAAATTCTGTTTGCTATTTAATTTGGATAATGTGTATGACATATACTAACTTGAGGTCAATGGATGTGATTGGAATAATTATAGTTACTTTTGAATGTGAACACAAGTCTGCAGTATTATATGCATGTCTTCAAATGTCTATTTGGATAATTGAGCAGAGCTTAACTAATCGGCAAATTTAGTAAAAATAGTATTAAATTTGAGCTTTTTGAGACTGAACCTCTGATAGAATTATCGTACAATGGAGATAGACTGATAGTTCTCGTTTTCAAGAGTGTGCTTAGTGCACATAAGCTAATGGAGCTAATGTGCTAAATCATAATGATCCAACTATGAAAATTATGATTATTATTATTATTATTATTATTATTAGTATTATTATTATAAGTAGTAGTAGTAGTAGTATTAGTATTGGTATTTTTTTAGTAGTATTAGTATTAGTATTTTTTTTGGTAAAAGAAGAAATTTTATTATTAGAAAAGAAAGGATTCAATAATAGGGGACAAGAAGTCCACCCTCAGCAAATTAAACAAATAAAAAACAAAAAAAAACACTTAAAAGAGTGCAGCCCTCCAATCTTTACATAAATCAATAGCAGAGATAACTCTAAAAGCCTCCATAGCAGAAGTCCACAGAGACGCAAGAAAAATAATTCCATCATTCAATAGCTATAAGGATAGTTAACTTTCTCTAAACAACCTAGCATTTCGCCCATTCCAAATTTCTCACAGGATAGAAAAGAAGGCACATTTACATAAAATTTTGATATCACTTTTACTTCCAAATCCTCTAAAACGAATTAGTAGCATATCTTCACCATAGCAAGACACATCCACTCCTCTCCTAGCACTCCAAAAAGAGAGTTGCACAATTCCCAAGCAAAAGGACAAAGCAAAAATAAATGAGCATGCGTCTCATAACTCAATGTCTAGAGATAGAATTTTGTAAGGCTTGCGACCTTTATAAAAATCATTAATTTTTAATCTTTGTAAAACCAGAGACCAGATCACACAATAGCCTCGACTTTAGAAGGGACCTTGGCTTTTCAAATGTACGAATCCAATGTAAATGTATTAGTATTTTCTAAAATCCACATATTTTATGCCGAATTGTCGAATCCTCATACAGAGAACTCGATTCCTCGTACTTGAAATTTGCTATTGGTTTGAATTCAACCATAGATTGGCGAAGCTGATGTTTTTGCGTATCATACCTGGGCAATATTATAATGTGGTTCGTTGTCTATGATTATTGTTTTTTACCATATGTATATTAGTTTGTGTATTAATGTTGCAGTTCAATTTCATGATGTCACCGGTGCAAATCACTCATATTGGTTTATACTTTATTGCTTTATAGCAAACATTATTTCAGTGGAAAATGTCCTTGAAGTTTTAGATGATTACTTCTATTAAAATAAAAATGAAGTTTAGGTGATACCATCATATATATCATATATCTGACTGCCTGTTTTGTTTGTTTGAATAGATCGTTGACTTCTGTTGTGGTGCGAATGATTTTAGCTGCCTCATGAAAAAGAGGCTTGATGAAGTTGGGAAAAAGTGTTCTTACAAAAACTTTGATGTCATACAACCAAAGGTGTGCTCTATCTTCTCATAACCTTGTACCTAGGTCATCAAGTACCAATTATTTGACATTGTCATCTATAACTCTAGGTGGATTTTTTTTTTCCTTTCGGTTTACTATCTGAAATGACTACTATCTCTCTCTATCTTTTAGATTTCATCTTCCCTTGTTGGTGTGAGTGTAGTGCACTTGGGGCAGCTCTAAAGCTTTGAAATGTTTTGGAGAAAAGTGGCTGAAACAACCTTGAATATAAATTTGGCTTTCCTATTTTTTTTTAGATGGGGCTGAAAACACTGGGGATCTGTTGAGGTATACTGGGATTTGCTGGGACATGTTGGGGAGTTCAATTTAATTTTAAAGCAGGAAAAAAACGGTCAACATGTAAATATGGAACTTGTGAGTATAATAAAAATTCCTTGTAAAGAATTCTAAAGAAAATTGTTATTTTCCAACATATATAGAAGAAATGGAAACAAAGAAAGAGCACACTTTTCTCTGTAATCAGTTCATACAAAGTCGTCGTCCTTATTACCCAAACTTTGTCAGTTGTCACCTCTCTCTTTCTCTCTTCCTCTCCCTATTGTTCCATATGCTGCCTTATTTCTAGGCATTGCATTTTCTCCAATGGGACCCACCCTATCCCGACTCTAAAGGGACCCTGATTTCCAAACCCTAATGGATATTTGGATATACACTCTCACCCCACCTAACCTGATTATATATATAACTATTTTCAGAATTAGCCTTTTGTATATGTAATTATGTAACTTTTAAGTTATTTAATTAAAAATTCAAAACATTTTTAATAGAAGGTGTTATTAGTAATAGAAATATCGCATGTTGTTTGATTTTACATTAAAAATATTTGTACAAAAGTAGTAAAAATAATTTTTGAAGGAATTTAATTTTGAAAAAGGGGACAAATTCAGGGAAACGGGGCACAGATTCAGGGGAATTTAATTTTTGAAGGAATTGTTTTTAGAGGCAGCACGGATTCAGGGGAATGAACTCATTGGTGGGGTGGGTATAGGGAAGGGTCCCCCGGACCATACCCGCTCCTGTTAACAACCTTATTACTTATTTCTGCCTTTTATGTTCTGATACATTAGTCAGTAATTAAGTCTATAAGACTATATGTGACTTTATTATGTGAATTTTTAGTTTTCCTTCATTGATATAGCTTAGCTAATTTAGAATGTGTATATTCCACTATTATATGTACTAATATATCTATTTTAAATGAAATTAATACTCCGTTTCGTTCTGTTCTACAAAAAGATTTTTTTTTGAAAATTAATATGATTCATATGAGTTTTGAAAACAATAATTCCTGTAACTAGTTATACATTTTAGATAGTTTGCAATAATTATGATTGCATTAAGCCATTATTAATTAACATAAAGTTTACAATAATTATGATTATATTAACTAAAATTTTATACTTACTCCATTTTAAATATAAGATCAATATTGACTTTCTAAAAGTTAATTCAACACATTTTTTCAAATATCAAATTGACGGGATTCATTTAAATTTTGAAAACAATAAATCTCATAATCTGTAGTACTTTCTATATAGTTTATGACACTCATTATTGTATTGACAAAAAATAAATGGATTCATATCAATTTTAAATTTGATACATTAGTTAGGAGTGGCACTTGCCTTGCCTTCCCACTGATGGAACACAATTAAATCTAGTTATATAGCTCCCGTCTTTTTAGCTCCAATTGAGAAGACCTAGATATGCACCTTTCAACATTGTTGTCATAGGAAGGGGAGACGACTTGTCGAATTCACATCAGGGGTTGCTTTGAGGGAAACCCAGGAAAAGGTAGCTGAAAAAGAACCTAAAAGAAGAAAACATCTCCTAGGATTCCCCCGTATGAGATCTCTAGTGAAGAAGATTAAGCTGGCCTTGCGAACAGCTCCCCATAAGATTCCTGACCCCATAAAAGAATGCGAGCTGTTGACGGGTTCCATTTTCAAATTTACTTTTAAAAAGTCAATATTGATCATATAATTTTGAACGGAGGGAGTATGAATTCATATCAAATTTTGAATTTTAGATTTTTTAAATTGACCTTAGAAAGTGAAAATAGGAGTCTTTGTGTGGAGCAGAGGAATTATATAGGAAAATTAATGTGTTCACACTTCACACCGTTTCAGATCCTACATTTTTTGATAATTGTCTTTCTGCTTTTTTAAATTGTTTTCCTTCTCTTTTCCTCTCGCCAGTGTTTAGTTTGGTAGAACTCAGAGACTTATTAGAGTTCCAGTTCCACTTTTTTTACAAAGGCATGATGAAAGTATTCTCATTTTAAAATCACAGTATATTTGATATTATTGGTCCTCAAGGTAGTATGATCTCCCTCATCTTTGGTAGAGCTGTTCAAAATGCTAAACCATGTTGAATGATTGGATAATCTATATGATTAGTTAGTTGTCTTTTCCTTTGTTGAGGATAATTGTAATAGTTATTCTGTCTTGAAATTGTAAGAATAGCTGTTTTACACGTTGAGGTGAACACACACATACGGATATTATGAGTGATAAATCCTTTTGGGTTTTTATTTGCAGAATGATTTTAACTTCGAGCAGAGGGACTGGATGAGTGTCCAACTGAATGAATTGCCACCAGGATCACGATTGGTGAGAAATATAGTTCATGATTATTTAATAGTCAAATTTTTATTTATATTTAGAGGGAAATTTATTATGCCTTACTCGAAGTATCATTACAAAATTGAACCTATTTGCTTATTAGCCAATTGGTGGGCGTTCACCATAATCCCGACATGCCTTTGTAATCTTGAAAGTAATAAACTTACCTGCTAGGAAGTTTAAATAACTGTTCTGATACATCTTCTAGCTTCATCCGAGTTTAAAAGCTGGATAAGATTTAAAAAATCAGTAAAACTTGGACATGATTCCTCAAGACCCCAATTATGAGGATCAGATCCAGCGACATTGAGTTCCTCAAATTAAGTCAAGGTTACTGCCATTTCTTCCGCCCTTATGGGGTTAATATATTCTGTAAATTGAGGATAAGTTGTGATATTTTCACAATACATATAAGCTATTCATATTGATGCATAATACTTTCTAGATATCCGTTGTTCCATAGTACCTTGACAATTGACCCTATTCTGGTGCCTACACAGTTCAAATTATAGCAATAGAGTGCAGAATAACCATTTCTTTTCAGCCAAAGTATGATCAGACTGGAGTTGCCAAAACTCGAACCAATTCTTCCAATTTTGAAGATTTCTGCTATCAGGTTTATAAGAATGTGAACTGTGAACTATCAAACCAGAAAAAGCTTTAGCCAATTCACAATCAAACAATAGATGCTTTCTAGTGTTCAGGTGCCTTGCCATACTAACAAAATATTATTCATACGGCGCTTAAATCATTTCAGTTTTACCTTTCGTGGCAGCTTAATAGACAAACTTTTAAAGCCTAGTGCTATTTAAAACTGTTGTACATCATTTTTTCTGTCCAAGTAGATTATGGGGCTAAACCCACCTTTCGGAGTTAAGGCCTCCCTCGCAAACAAGTTTATTAACAAGGCCCTCGAGTTCAAGCCAAAACTCCTTGTCCTTATTGTTCCGCAGGAGACTGAAAGGTACGTAATAATATGCTTGCTGCTCTGCTCTGCTCTGCTCTCTTCTCTTGACTCACCCTCTCTCTTCAGTCCGTCTTTCTCTCATGTGTTTCCTCTGCACCAGGTTAGATAAAAAGAATCCTCCATATGAGTTGGTTTTCGAGGATAATGAATTACTCGCTGGCAAGGTAACAAAATGTTTTGATTATATCAATGAGAATGCTCCTTGGTTTTCATGGCTTAATCTAGTGTCTTTTACCCTTTCAGTCCTTTTATTTGCCTGGCTCTGTGGATATAAATGACAAACAAATGGATCAGTGGAACAATTGTCCACCGCCTCTGTCCTTTTGGAGTCGTCAAGATTGGACTTCTAAACACAAGGCAATTGCTCAACAGCATGGTGACTTATACAGGGGTCGAGAAGTGTCGCATATGGTTGATAATCAAAAGGAAATCCACGTCCCTGTATCTCCAGTGGAGGATAATAAGCTTAATCTCGAATCTTCCACGCTGTTAGATAGTCACACTCTTCGAAATGTAGAACCTATACAACTTCAAGAAAGAGCAACAACTGTTGCAGAGAGTCGCAAAGAAGGGTTGCCTCATGATAATTGTGGCTCAGAAAGACCCGAGAACAATGATGGTGTTTCAGAAAGACCTGAGAATAATGATGGTGGCAATAATCAATCTTATGGGAATCCAAAGAAAAGAAATCGTCGTAGAGGAAAGCAGAGAAAAGGATTGAGTGAGATTTTGCTGGAAGACCAACAGAAAAGCAAAACTTCTCAGCCTTCCAAATCCCAGGGTGTTGAGACTCCCTCATTTAAAGGTAAGATATTACCGGAAGACAAACAGAACAGCAAAAGTTCTCAGCCTTCCAAATCCCAGGGTGTTGAGACTCCCTCGTTTAAAGGTAAGATATTGCCGGAAGACAAACAAAAAAGCAAAAGTTCTCAGCCTTCCCAATCCCAGGGTGTTGAGACTCCCTCATTTAAAGGTAAGCAGAGAAGAGGATCAAGTGAGATATCGACCGAGGACAACCAGAAAAGAAAAAGTTTTCTGCCTTCCCAATCCCAGGCTGTTGAGACTCCCTCGCGTACAGGAGTTGGAAATGAAAGTTATCAGCACTTTGATGGAAGGGTATCTGAACCACATCAGTTGGGAGCAGGATATACAGGTAAGCGGTTGAGAGGATCAAGTGAGATGTCGGCCGAGGACAACCAGAAAAGTTATATGCCTTCCCAATCCCAGGCTGTCGAGACTCCCTCACATGCGGCCGTTGGAAATGGAAGTTATCGTGGCAGGGTATCTGAACCACATCGGTTTGGAGGATATACAGGTAAGCGGTTAAGAGGATCAAGTGAGATACCGCCCGAGGACTACCAGAAAAGTTTTCTGCCTTCCCAATCCCTGCCTGTTGAGACTCCCCCACTTACAGGCGTTGGAAATGAAAGTTATCAGCCCTTTGATGGCAGGATGTCTGAACCACATCAGTTAGGAGCTGGATATACAGGTAAGGGGAGAAGAGGATCAGGTGCGATATTGCCCGAGGACTACCAGAAAAGTTTTCTGCCTTCCCAATCACAGGCTGTTGAGACTCCCTCACTTGCAGGTGTTGGAATTGGAAGTTATCAGCAGTTTGATGGCAGGGTATCTGGATCATCATATCAGCTTAGAGCAGGATATACAGGGACTTGGGAGGATGAAATGGCCAGGAAGTATGGTTCTGTCAGTGGGGAGGCCTATCAAAGTTCAACCAACAGAAATTGGTTTTCAGAAGAGCAGATCTCGGGCTACCAGCGAGAAATTGTGGAAAATCATGGTGGTTCTATGTATGATCTACCAAGTCAAAGAAGCAGCTATTTAGATGGCCATAATAATCCTAGGGTTCCAACTCCATACGGGGATCCATCTTACAGCACATCCACGATGCAGCGTTATGCCCCTCGGTTGGATGAGTTAAACTACTCTAGTAGGATGAACAGTTTAAGGTCTGAACCGCCTTCTTCTTCCATGACCAGAAGCAGCGGTGTTTATGATCCTCCTCTTGCTCCCCCTAGACCTTTATATCAAGGTCAGGGGGGATTTCCTCCTCCTGGCCCATATGGTCGGTAGGTACTGCATGCATCGAAAGGTAACTAACTATATGCATGTAGGTCTTGCTTATGCACATATAAGCCTTTGTTTACTTGAGGTGGAATAAACTTGTGGTAGATTGGATTATAGTATTTTCTTTTAGCTTATTTTTGTTTGGTGTTTGTTTCAACATCAGCCGTGTAACCCTGTCACCCTATTATTATTATTTTTCCTGTTGCCCTTGATCTGCTTAGACAAATATATCATCTTCCTCTTTATCATCTATAATATTTATATAACTCTTTTGATAAAGGTTATGAAAGTTTTTGAATTGTTTATACGATAAATGTTAGTTTTTGCCAAATAAACCTTTTAATATAGAAGGTATCTCTCACGTGTGAGATTCATTAGAGAAGTAAAGCTACCAATTTAATTTGGTCAAAGTTGCATGAGAAAAACATACACTATATTATTTAAACATTGTACAAATTAGTTTTTTATTTTATTTATTGACATGAATTTCAAAAAACTACGGTGATCATCCATTAATATAAATCTCTCCAATATCCACTCTTCATTTAACTCAAATCCACTCTCATAACATGGATTACATGTTATTTACTAAAATGTTTAGCCCAAAACATTTGAAACTTCAATATCCAAGCAAATAAGTTTATATGTTTCTACAGGGGCAGATACAAATATATATATATACATATATATATATATTTCTTTTAAATAAAAAGTAAATTTTACATAATTCTCTCAATAGAATACCTTTTCGAGTTATTACTTAATAGTAGTAAGACATGATAATTTAGGTATGAGAAGAAATTTGAAGACCCAATGACTTTTATGTAACAAAATTTATTTATTTATTTATAAATGGAACTCTTTTGTTTTGTAGAAGTAATATTTATTAAATAATTTAGAAATGAATTGTCCATTTAAGACGTAACATATGAACTGATCTGACGGCAAATCCGTCAACTTGAATCCGACAATTCTACAGTACAACGAGGCAGCCAGGCCAGTAACGACGATTTCCGCTTTCCTTCCCACGTTTTCTTCTCTCTCCTCCACCCGTCAACAGGAATAAACAAAAAGTTGTGGGAATCAAAAATCAAAAAAACACTAGCAATTCACTTCCATCCAGCTCAATTATTATCATGTTTCTCCCCAATTTTTTTCTTACAAAATTCAGTTCTAATTCATGCGAATTCATCATATGATCTCGATATTGCAAAGACTTTGATTCGTTACGTGGAGTACATCTTTCAATTCAAAGTGTTGTGCTTTGTTTGAGATTTCTAGGGCTTTGGAATCAATGAAGCCCATGGAGACTTTGCAAGATCTGATCGAAGAAGCAAAGCTTCGAACTGTATGGTGGGCTCTATGTATATTCGCTCTCTCTTACTTCTTAACAAGTAAGTTCCTCCGTTGTTAAGGTCTTTTTTTTTTGGGGGTTCGATTTTTTTTCTACTTTGAGCTCCAAAAATATGCTGTTTCTGTCCCCACGACGAGATAATTAATTTGCTGTTGTCAGAATCGAGTAATTATCGACTTCTAATTTGTTATGCGAAACCAATTTAGTTCTGAATTTAGTTAGGGTTTCATGTGACTGAAATTTGTTTTTGGTACGACATTGTGTTTGTCTTGTGAATTTTTCTTTTACTAACTTAATTATACAAGTATCATTAATAGTTGCTAGTTGCAGTACTCTGTATCCGTTCAGACTTCTTTTTGGCCTCTAAGAGCGAGCAAAAGTAAAGTATAAAAAAGAAAAATGTATTATATATATCCTGACAGATTTTAGCTTAACAAGGCGGACAATTGTATGAAACTCGCTTTAATTCAGTGGCAATGTTATTTAAGACACAGAAAAATCTTGTTCGTTCTGTCTTTATGACACCTTGATGTAGGTGATGATCCTCCAACTGAAAATGAAGGTGGTTTCTTTTTTGTATTTGGACAATTAAGTTTGGAGTTATGTTTCTAGTTTCTTTACCTATAAATGTATGGCTTATCTAATATTATATTTCTTCTCTCTCCCCTCCCCAATTTTTTTGTACTGTTCACGCAGATACAAGTAAATCAATGTGGATGAATATTCCCATATCAGTTCTCTTGGTTTGTGGGTTGCGAATTTTGTTTAATGAGGTAGAGTTTCACTGGAAGGCTCGGAATATTCGTCGACAAACATATCTATCCCACTTAGAAAAGAAGCAGTTATCTGTTAATGATTCCCGCCTTTCTACTTTGCCACCCCCTCCTAAATGGAAGAGAAAAATAGATTCTCCCATAGTAGAGGCTGCACTGGAGGATTTTATTAACAAAATTTTGCAAGATTTTGTTAAAGATTTATGGTATTCAGATATTACGCCTGATACGGAGGCCCCTGAGCTGATACATGCAATAATCATGGATGTTCTTGCCGAAGTGTCTGGAAGAGTCAAAGAGATAAACTTGGTTGAATTGTTGACAAGGTTGTTTACTTAAGGTTTTCTCTCAATTTCTTTTCCAAGGTTGTGCATTGTTGTGTTTTTGAGAGTTCAAACCCTGTATTTTGTTAATATTTCAGGGATGTTGTAGACCTAATAGGGAATCATCTGGATCTTTTCAGAAGAAACCAAGCTGCTATTGGTGTAAATGTTATGGGAACATTGTCGTCTGAGGAAAGGGATGAAAGGTTGAAGCACCATCTCATGGCTTCTAAGGAGCTTCACCCTGCATTGATATCTCCAGAGTGTGAGTACAAGGTGTGAGTGGAGTGTTCTGATGCAAACTATTTTTCTCATGTATTTCAATTGTATACCACCATTTAACACTTTTTATGTTTTTGTAGGTTCTTCAACGACTTATGGGCGGAGTCTTAGCTGTAGCGCTTAGACCACGGGAAGCCCATTGCCCACTCGTCCGGTGCATTGCCCGAGAGCTTTTAACTTGTTTGGTGATGCAACCTGTTATAAATTTGGCTAGCCCTGGGTGAGTTGTCATAAGCAGCCAATTCCTAATTTGTAATAACTTATTTCTTTTCAGTTTTTTATTTATTATTATTTTCAAGATATTTGGTAATGTAGGGAAGATGGGAAGCGTAATGCTTAGATATATGGACATTTCCAGAAACCTACAGATTTCTTATTATGTACTTCCTATGCAAGTATCTCCCTTCAGTCAAACACTTGAGGATTCCATTTTAATTGGTATTAGGCAGACATAGCCTTAAAGCTTACCTTATTTGACAAAAATATGTCGGGTTTCTGTCATGTTCTCATAAATTTCTTTGCTATTAATTAATCATGTGAGATGTTGAATAAATTCATTTGTTCTATTTCATTAGTAGCTTTTGATTGAGCATTTCAAGATAAATTCAAGTTTTATTTCAATAATACAACCTTCTATGAATCTTGCTAGTGCTTAGTCATAATTCAGGTCTTCATGACTTAGAACTCACTCACTTTTTTTAGTGGATTTATATTTAGTGCAATAGCTGGACTTTTTCTGGTACTGCACTTAAATAGGGAAGTAGTAAGGTTTTTGAACACTTACTATATTTTTTTGATAAGTAAAAGGTTATGCACTTAATATTGGGTTATTAGAAAGATCTTTGCTAGATAATGCTTACGCTTTACCAAAGGGATGTTTGCAAGTCAGTTCACTTTATAGTGCAATTCTACAGCTGTAATATACAGCTCATTAATCTTTGCAAATTTACTCAGTCAGGTTTTAATGTGTAATGGTGTTTGATATTTTGGTACCAGCCATGGGGTCAGTAATCTTTGAACTGTAGTTATAACACTCTTCTGCTTCAAAAAAGTAATTCAGCAGTCACTGTTTGAAAAACTTGTTCTTGTTTTGCAATAAGATTGTGGGCATTGTAATCTAAATGCATATACATATATTTTTTTGTTCAAGTACTTTCTATTCACACTGTCATGGTACATAACATGGATTTTTATATTGTTCTTATTATCTCTATGTCTAGATTGTTGGAAAACACTCTCTCATGCTCCCCCATGTTACTTGCCTTCTTTTGATTTCACTTCTATTGATGACCACATGCATGGAATTCATAAATATTTAAACTTGTATATATCTATTTATCAGTTGTAACTTTTACGTATCTCTTTTCCATTCGAAGAATTGAGCATTAACAAATTATTTGGTTTACAGGTATATCAATGAGCTGATTGAATATATTTTTCTTGCTACTAAAGATGAGGGTGTTAAACAGGCAGGTGACGATCACTCGCCTTATGTAGATGGTCATAAGCGTGATCATGTTGTTTCTGCAGACCATCAACAATACGGTGAGGCTGCTCCGAGGAAAAATGCTTCTTCTCACAATCAAAGGACTGATTTGACATTGTCTACCTATGACAATGTAAGAGAATTATCATTGGATGCTTCAGGAAAATCCTTTTCTAACACGGGTCACGACGAGGCTCTGCAGCATCGATCTGCTGAATGGGCTCGAATCCTTGAGGCAGCAACCCAGAGAAGAACAGAAGTCCTTATGCCTGAAAATCTTGAGAATATGTGGGCCAAAGGAAGAAATTACAAAAAGAAGGCTCAGAAACATGCTACTACTGGAGTTCAGGCTCTTGCGGCGAAGGGTTCAGGAATAAATAGTGGCTTGCATACCAAAGATGCAGAGAAGGAAATATTAGAAGCTTCTACAAGAACAGAATCTAAAGCTTTAGCTCAAACACCACCAAGGCCTCCTCCAGATTCTCAACTAATTGATCAGATCAATAATGCATTGCATTTTTCGCAGGATCTGAACACGGTAGCATCTTTTAAGGGAGGCTATGAATTTGAGGATACCACTTCTCTTATTGCTAGTGGAAATAAAGTTAAGTTAAAAAGATCAAATAGCACTCCTGATTTGATTATTCAACCAAATATGGAAACTGCTTTAACAAGACAAAGAGGTGGACCAATTATATCCGAGTTCTACAGTGCAAATCTAGGTGGTCATAATCAAGTGACCAGTGTTAAGAGTTCTTCTGATATGGTGTTATCCAATGAGGGACAACATGTTTCCAAGCTCAAGTGCCGGGTGCGATTATTTTTCTCCCCTTACTTCCTGTAAATGCTCATGGTTGTATGATTCTGGGATATGGACTGTATGTATAATGAAGAACATTAGTCATAGAAGATTCTTTAGATACTATGTATAATTGATGATCATTTATAATCGGCTTGTCTATAATTCTTCAATGCTATATGTGAATGGTCCTGATGCTACCTTATTCTCTACTACAGGTTATAGGAGCATATTTTGAGAAACTTGGGTCAAAATCTTTTGCAGTCTATTCGATAGCAGTGACAGATGCTGATATCAGCACTTGGTTTGTGAAAAGAAGGTCTTGTTCTGCTTTTTACCTCTAGTGACAAAATAGTTACTAGGTTATCAATTGTACAGGCTTCTAAATTATTGGCATAATGGTTAATACTGGTTGGATTGTTTTTGTCTTTAAAAAAGAAACAAATGACTGTTGTGATTCTCATCTTACTATGAAAGTTAGCGGAGCTTTAGCTGAGCATTGCTCTGTCTGTATCTTGGATTTGTTTTAATTTATTTTTTACATTTTGTCAGCAGATACAGGAATTTTGAGAGATTGCATCGTCATCTTAAGGACATTCCTAATTATACATTACATTTGCCTCCCAAAAGAATATTCTCTTCGAGCACAGAGGACGCTTTTGTTCATCAACGTTGCATTCAGCTTGACAAGTATTTGCAAGTATAACTCTCTCAATACTCTGTGTAACTCTAAAAAGGATAAATATTTTTTAACTGTTTGAGTATAATTTCTCTTCTAGGATCTCTTGTCAATAGCTAATGTAGCTGAGCAACATGAAGTGTGGGATTTTTTGAGTGTTTCTTCAAAGGTGATCATTCTTCTTCTTGTTGTTATAATTTTGTATGATAAATCTCCTTTAAGTTGAACTAATACTTGTTTTTTATTTATACAGAATTATTCTTTTGGAAAATCGCCTTCTGTGATGAGAACCCTGGCAGGTATTGTGACTTTTTCTCTTGCGTCCAAACTTATTAAATTTGTTTGTTAGTTGATTGAAACTTTTCCATTTTATCAACTTTAAATTTACTTAGCGAAAAAGTTTATCGAGGTTTTACACTCCCATTTGTTTCTTATTACTAAGTTGCAATCGTGGTAAAGTTTGTTCATCGATTTTGTACCTCCAAGGAGGGGTTAATAATTTTCTTAATGGGGCAGAGAATCTGATTTGGCAAAATAGATATTCATGAGAAGATTTGTTGGATCGACCTCGAAGCACATCATTTTTAAAACTATGATGTACTTTATCATAACCATTTTATTTTCCATAAGATTGTGATTGCAATGCTTGTTCGAAGTGTCTAATTATAGTAAAAAAAAAAAAAAAAACAAAAAACATTAAGCCAGTAAAGTAATTTAGCATCACATTAAAACTTCAAATCTAAGAACTCGTTTGAAATGGAAGAATATTATACATAACATTGGTATATGTACTAATTATGAATTATATTTTATCGCAAATCCTTTTAGTTTTGAAATACATTTTGTAATTATTGAATAAAAATCACTCAACAAGAAACTGCCATCCTCCCAAGTCTAGAAAATAAGTATCAAAATTCTATCAGTTAATAGAATTAAATGAATTGCTCCAAGTCATTACCTTCTAGTGGTTAGAATTAGAATACAGGTGGCAGTTTTTACGTTGTTGCTTCACGTAAAACATAAGATTTTGATGTGTCAATAAATGCATCAACTGTACGTAAAGCTGTAAATTGTGTTCATATTAAGAATTTTCTTAGAGAAAATCAAATATTAAGTAAATTCACTTGGAGGTTCTTGAGTTCGGTGGTTGTTTTCCCTGGTGTCCAGGTGGTGCACTAAATAAAATGGTTATGCCTTTTGTCATTGGCTGCTTCCTAGAGTTAGGACTTTAGCTGATAATGTTGAGTTCTGGTGTATGTATTCTTTTGTAAGTATGTTGTGTATGTTACGCTCAGGGATTTACAGATAGCAGTGATTATCCTTATAATATTCTTCATCAGTTAGAAGGTGTCTGTTGATTATGACATTTGTATGGTATTATTCCTTGTTAATGTATTTGTTATTTGGGCTTTGATTTGAAGACTTTTCTGATGCATCTATGAAGTCCTGAATTGATCCTGGATTGAGTCAGCAAGACACTATGATGTCTATCTGCATAAATTATCCATGATGAGTGATGTCTTCTTATTTGCATAGGCATTCTGTGCCCTTTACCAAAATAAACTCCTATGAATAAGTTTAAGAGAGTTAATACTGTGAGAAGGTTTTGATGACTCAAATGCTTATGGTCACTAAGCTCCGGCAGTAATCTTGTAACATCTATTTATGGTGCTAAACTGTTTGCCTTCCAGTTTAAGTCGTTTATCTTACTGATCAATTGTGATTTTATGACTGGCTTAAAACATATTCACTTACTGTTAGCACTGTCAATTTTTTGGTTTTCATCAAACAGTCAATGTGGATGATGCTGTGGATGACATTGTACGCCAGTTCAAAGGAGTTTCAGATGGCTTGATGCGGAAAGTTGTTGGCCCATCTTCCTCAGCCTATGAACCAGCTTCTTCAATTTCTGGCAAGAACTTATCCTTGAAAGAAGATGAGATAAATAAAATGATTTTAAGACAACATACCGGAGATTCAGCTAATAGTTTTTCTGATAATGAGGAAGGTGATAGAGGTGGCACTGAGGAAACAGGATCTATTGCACAAGCTCATGGGTGGCACTCAGACAATGAATTGAATTCGAAGGAATTTCCACCTAGGGTGGTTAAACGCAACGAAGAGTTTAGAGGCTTAGATTCTGAGGAAAAACCTAAATCCAGGGTGCAATATGAATCAATCAGCATTCGTGGTTTTTCGGGGGTAAACTTTCCATTAACTTCTGATCGTCTGGAAGATCCAACTGGAGTACCACCAGAGGTATTGTGCATTCAGTCGAGTGCATTTCGTTTCTGTTTGACTCCTGAATCCTGGTTATGCTTGCTTTTTTGTGTGACCCTATTTAGTTGAATGGTATCTTTTCTTAATGTTTCAAGGTGGGGTGTTATGGTGGGGGAAATGGGAATGGACTGTGATGGGGGATTATAGGTTCTACATAGATACTTCTAGCTGCCTACAAATTTTGTGCTTGATTATCAAGCAGGGCTGAATTTATTAGAATGTCTTGAACTAACTCCGTACACTGATTTCTTATTTATGTCTTTAGATTCTAAGCTCTGGTTCTAGTCGTTGAACAATTTCTGCTGATCGTAAAACACTGTTGATAAATATATCGTGATTACAATTACATGAATTTTCCATCTATCATTGTTTTGTATCATTCTATAACGACACAATTTTACATTGATCTGGTTCAAAATCTCTAGAGGATCAAGGTTTCTTCTTAAATGACATGGAAGGATGTTAAGGGAAAAGATTTTATGCCTTACGAACAACATCAGACATTTTTGTGGCTAAACGTAAAGTATTGAAGAAATTGATGACAATCATGTTAAGAGATTTAGATAGATAATAAGCATGAAGTGGAGACGCTACTCAAATTTGTGTAGATTTAATTAAGAGTGCGAGTCCAATTCGCAATCATGGCCCTTACTTCACTAGGATAACTCAGTTCGTCTTTTTACAATAGGTTCATAGGTTTAGAATTGTCATCCACTTCCTGATTAAAGAGGATGCTTGAAACCCATATGTTTTGTTATATCTAAGTCTCTCTTGAACACTAATTTTTTTCTACTACTGTTAATTTCCCTTGTAGTGGACGCCACCAAATTTAAGTGTACCTGTGTTGAATTTAGTAGATAACATCTTCCAGCTAAAAAGAAGAGGCTGGCTCAGGTGAGCTAATTTTCATATTTATGCAGTGTGTGTGTTCTTTTTTCCTTGATATTCCAAACTTGTAATATTGCACTATCATATTCCTGGAGTTATAGGATGCTTTCTGTTATTATATACAACAGTTTTGATTTTGGGCATGTGATATAACAAATCCATTTGAGTAGGTATGTTTATATTTTCCAGTATAATATATTTTGACAGTGTTGAGGATACCAGTTTGAGTCAGGGACATCCAAGAGATTGTTTTGGATCTGAACATGGCTTACTAGTTTTCTGTTGTATCGTGTGTGTGTGCGCGCGTGTGAAAGAGAGAGAGAATGGTATGCACTTTTCAGTAGAGTATACAGTTGATTCAACATATGAGGATACCATAAAAAGGTCATCTAGGAGTTATGTATTTGGAGATGTAACATAGCAACTATTTGTTTCTGTGTGCATATGTGGTGTTTGTTCTGTGAGTGATTGGCACACGCAGAATTTATCTCAATATTTCTTTTCTCCCTTCATGTCCTACAATCTCTGTACTTACACGACATTGGTTACACTAATACATAGAGTTTATTGATGTTTTCTTTTGCTTGTTGTGGTCATAAGTTTTGTTTTGGGAGTCCTCGTAATCCTTTTCACCTTAAATCTTATGAATCCCTGGTCTATTAATATATTGCATCACATCTAAGAAAGGAGAATTTTGTATATACTGTTTTCTTGTTTTGAGATAAATATTTTAGGCCCCTTCTATTTGACTGCACAACTCTCTCTCTCTCTCTCTTTAAATTTGTTTTTTTCTATAAAGAAAACGATGGAACTGCATGAGAGTTATATGGCATGCATCTTGTTGTTTTCTGATTTTCATTTTTACCATAAAAAAATCTGTCAAACATAATTCAACTTATCAATAAAGGAAAAATAACTTATTTTCATTTGGCTCAAAATGCTTGTTTTTTTATTGGTGCAGAAGACAGGTCTTTTGGATATCAAAGCAAATATTACAGTTAATGATGGAAGATGCTATTGATGACTGGCTCTTAAGGCAAATTCATTGGCTCCGGAGAGATGACATTATTGCTCAAGGAATTCGCTGGATCCATGATGTAAGTATCGAGCCATTTTAAATATTTCTAATTTTTTCTGAATAGCTCAATTGAAAGCATACAATTTTACTTGCAAACCTTTTTACCAAAATTGTTCATCTGGAAACTTATAAGTTTAATATTAATTATGTTTCTGATTTTCTATTTTTCAATTGGAAGCACTACAATTTGAGTTACGATGTTTGTAGTATTTTTTAGTGCACAATATAAAGTCAGCTGGACCACCATACCTGCTAAATAGAACTAGAGGCAGTGTGGTTCCTTTAGATAGAAACTCCACATAGTTGGAAGTGCCAGTCGATTTAAGCTGAGCCCTGCCTCAGCCTTAGACATAGAACCGTTTATGGGGTCTGCCAGAGCCTAGTAGGTCCAAAACTTTATAATTATTTCAACATGTGTAGCAGGAGGCTTTATTCAGATTTTTATAGCACTGATATACAGATTCAGAATTCTGTAGTGGCATCAAATATTTGAGTAGTGACTGAATGGTAATATTCTTTTAACATTAGCACAGCTATTTGCTGGTCATATGACTTGTTAGTCAGTCACAGAGTGCCATTCAAAATTTAGCTTACTGCCTCAGCTTCTTAATTAATATTCAGCAATATTCTCAACTTATTTCTTAGAGAGGTTGACTTTGGGTTATGCTCAATGACGGATGTTCAGAGGCTTGATGATTACGAAATGAGTGGGGCGAAACATAGTTGTCAAATTGTGAATCGTATCGTGTATCGAATACCCCCATATTGTGTTTCATGTATCGTATTGTGAATTGTATCGTACGATACGGAAACAAAATGAAAAATGTGGTAATATTTAAACATATAAAACACAATTTATTGGACAATCAAGCAGATTAGCATTACTATATATAAAAATAGTCAAATAAATAGTATCATAGACTAAAAATAAAATTTTTCAGTTTGATAGTAGTCAAAATACTCTAAATTGATTTGTTAGATATTATTTTAGTAATATTTATAGAGTAATAAGAGAAAACAGAAAATTCAGATTCACCTTTTATCTATAAAACAAAAGAGAATAATTCAACTTAACAAAAGTGATGTGAGAAAAATAAAACGGCATTCTGAAGAAGATATAAATCTCCAAAAAGTGGTTAAAGGCTCATCAAGCGATATAAAATATGTTTATACTAAAAAAACTCTTCATTTGAAATGGTAGAAGGCTTAAAGATTTGTTTTTACTCTTTTAATTCTACATAAAAACTTTTTCAAGTTGGTTGCTAACTTTAAAAAGTATCGTGAGTTTTGTAAGAATCGTATCGAATCATAACTGAATCGTAGGATACGGTGTCATTTTTGATTCACCTCTGCGATTATTGTATTGAATTGTCTATCGTACGATATGTATCGAGTATCATAAGATTTTGACAACTATTGGCGAAAGGCAGATAATTGTATGGCAATACATTCAGCTTCATTCCAAAGGCCAACATCTCCATCGAGTGAAAGTAATAACATTAAGAAGTTAAGTATTTGAAGTCATAAACAGTTAAAGTTGCACTGACAGGAGTAAAATGAGAAAAACACCGGTCAAGAGTAGTATGGAAGATTAATTCAATAATTTTGAAGTAATGGTAGTAGAAGGAATGTACCAGTTTTAATGCTAATCAATAGTAAGGAAAGATGTAGTGGAAATTGGTGTAACCTAAAGCTGTTGGCCCAAATTGAATGGAATGGTGAAACAAGATTCTTGCGACTCCAATAGTTGAGAAATTAGCTTTGTTGAGTTATGTTTATTTAATTTTGATGCATCACTGGAGCATGACCAGATAATGCTTACTTATATATGAAAAAATCTATTTATATGGAGAACTTAGCTGTTCCTACTTGTTATATAGTTATTTAATGTAAGAAAGCAATGGTCTCTAATTTGTTTAATTTCCTGATCAGTAATTACCTGTGTATATTTTAATTTTTATAACTCTTAGTCTGTTGCACCAAAAATTCATTTCTTTGAGAAGTGGGCGTCGATAGAAAAAGTAAAGAACATTCATCTGAGGTTTTCTTTGTTCTAATGATGGATTTCTATTTTAGGTGCTTTGGCCTGATGGTACCTTCTTCTTGAAATTAAATATTAAAAGTGAAATGGATGATTGTGAACCAAATGAGAGATCTTCACAAAGTTCAAGCCATTCAGCCAGCAGCAAGGTCTCTAAACCGGGGTCATTTGAGCAGCAGCTTGAGGCTGCTCGGAGAGCTAGTGATGTCAAGAAAATGATCTTAAGTGAGAACTAGTTATCCCTTTCTCGTTTTATTGGTTTGATGTTCACTGGAAGTGACTTGCATTTCACCTCTAAACATCACTTGCGAGTGTCTATGCATCTTACTATTTTAGTCTTCTTTGTGGACCATTTCACCTCTAAACATCACTTGCTAGTTATGCTTGACCATGTATCAGAACGTCTGCAAAACTTAACATTGGGTGCCGTTAATTTGTTTTCTTTATTTGACATTCATGATCCCTAAAGCCTTCTGAAGACTGGGCATCATGATCTTGACTAGGAATATAACTGGTTTCTTTTTTCTCTCTTCTCCCCCCCCCCCCACCCCCAACCCCCCACCCCCCCCCCCCCCCCCCCAGATGGAGCTCCCACTACTCTGGTCAGCTTGATTGGGCACAACCAGTACAAGCGTTGTGCTAAAGACATATATTATTTCCTCCAGGTAAAGTCTTATCTTAAGCTGAATATTTATTTTCTGTTTCATTTGATGGCACTTTATCTGGGACCAACAATAGCCTAAAAGTCGGTGTGTATATGCAGTCCACAGTCTGTTTGAAGCAACTCACATACGGAATACTTGAACTCGTACTCGTATCCGTTTTTCCCGAGTTGCGGGAAGTTATTTTGGATATGCACGAGAAGATGCGTGGTCAACCTATATAGGAAGTTTGCTTCAATTTTCTCCACGCTTGTTTTCGGCCTCGCTCCGAGTAGAATGAAGAGTTCATGTCCTGAAATATCATCACATGGCTTGAATATCGATGGGCAAGTCACAAATTTGGCTTTTAGGTGTTAAATGTTCATATTTGCTTTTACAAGTAATGTTGATTTTGTAGACAAACAGTTTGGGTGTTTGGGTAGTCACGTGTGAAATTCTTTATCGGAATGTAGGGGGGAGGGAGGTAGCGTTTTTTCCGCCATCTTACTTGCAAAAAGAATCTGTACAGATGCTGCTGCTATCTTTGGTGTAGCACTTGTACTTATTCGTCGTACATACCACCACCCATTCGATTCGATAGAGTTTTGTAATTAGCCGTATGGTTGCAGTCTATTAAAAACACTGATCCACTCTCTTCATTCATTTCAACCCCAACCCCAACCCCCCCCCCCCCACCCCCAAATCCCCCCCTACCCCCCCCCCCAACCCAAAAAAAATGTTTTAATTCTTTTTCAATGAAACCCTTTGATGAAATAACAAAGCAATCATCATACAACTAAGTATTAGGTACACCTATTCAACTGTCTTTTAAGGCAGAATCAGGTCTTTATTTGAACCTTTCAAACGTGCACTAATGTTTTTTCTTTTAAATAAATTCTTGACTAACATTTTAAAAGTACTACGAAAAATATGTTTTTTTTCTTGTGAGTTTCCTTGAACATGAAAAAACTAATTTGAAATAAATATACCCCTACAAATTATCAACTCAACTCGTGGGAGCTCCATAATACTTGTTAAATAAAATTTTTATAATAAACTAAAGTTTCATTCTCTTGTAAGGTTGTATATAATAATTTTAGCCACATTAATAATTTATACATAGATTGGTATTAGAGTAATGTTAAAAATCTCAAATTTTTTATATCTAAAAATATTTCAAATTCAAATAATGTATCATTATTATTTTGGTTGAGTACATCTTTCGTGATTAGTTCTCTATCACATCATTTGATACTTTTTTAAAATATATATTACATGAATAAAATATTAAATGAGGGCTTTTTAATTATATTTTTAAACTTTAAAAATGATTACTATGACAAATATTTTGGTATTTTTAAAAAAAAAATACCTATAGAAAACAAGTATTGTTTATAATTATAGTTTTGCATTTATTGGAGTATAAAATCTAGTATAATGTAAAGAAAAGAGAAACATGAATTTTTTTATTTATTTATAATAATATTTTTTTATATTTATAAGTTTTAGAAGAAAATTTTAAGTTAAAAAAACATACTACTATTTTACTATTATAAAATTATATTTTACAATACCAGCCAAGTTAAATTTCTTTCCAATTTTTTCAACTTTGGGACTCCTCCTTTCCTTTCTCTCTTAAAAAAACTCCTTTTTAAAACTCACAAATACAGTGATAGAGTGTAAAACCCCTTTCCTTCCTTCCCTTCCCTTCAAGCCAGTAGAGAGAGCAATGGAAGGTCAAAAAAGCAGAGGTCGACCCAGAAAATACAGAGAAGAAGAAGAAGAAGAAGAAGAAGAAGAAGAAGAACCGGTAGAGAGAGCAATGGTGGGTCGGAGGAGAGGTGGACCCAGAAAATATGCAACATACAGAGAAGAAGAAGAAGAAGTAGTAGAAGAAGAATATGAGCGGCCGATGAAGAAAGATGATGGAACTTCAGCTGTAGCAGCAACAGGGTATGAACAGTCCAGACAAGAAAGAATCAAAGAAAATCTAGAGAGATTGGAGAAAATGGGGATTTTGGATCTCTCTCGCAAGCTCAAGTCCCATTTTCTCCCTCCTCCTCCTTCAAAGCGACCTAAAGACTTCCAAGCCTGCTTTGCCCCCCTCTGCTTCCCCCCCAAGACGCTCTTCTAGGTAACCCCATTTTCCCTCTCTTTGTTTCCCGCCAAAATTCAAGCAAGAAAATGAAAATTCCCATTTAAGATCTTTTCATTTTTTTTCCTCTCTTTTTGGATCGTTAGTGAAACATCGATGAAAAGCTGGATAACCCAATTAGGTTTGGGTAAAGATGGTTTTTTTCTTTTTTGAATTTTATCCCTCTTTTAGTATTTTGTTATGCCCAGAACTAGAAGTGCATAATAAAGCTCATTTTGCTTTATTTTCTTTCCTTATGTTTTCCAGGAACGAGGAAACTGTTTCGCTTTTTTGGTTTGAAATTTAAGGAAAGTTAGTTTATTTATTTATAAAATTGATCTGATTATTAGTTTTATGGAACTTATTTTGTTAGTTTCAAACTATGAGTAAACCTACCTAGTTTTGTGTGTGTGTGGATAACTACTTGCTGCTTTTAATCTTACTGTTCCAATCTGTTTGTTTTCGGAGGAAGGTTAAGAAATCTGGAGTCTTTTGCTTCTTTTTGCATTTCTTTTGGGTGCTTTAGACAGATGAGGTGAAAACTCAGAATAAACCCAGTAGAAGCATTACTGACTTGATGGAGGGAGCTTCTGTTTTGGGTTTTGTTGGATACCAAATTTTACTTTATTTCATTTGTTATGTTTTCTCAGAAAGCAGTTGGTCTCTTTATGTGTTTCTAATAATTTCTCATCATGGATTTGTTTAGATTGAATACTATGACTCGGGTTAATTATGCGGAAAAGGGCCTTTCTTCTAAGAAAGAAGGAAAATCTGTAAGGAATCTCGAGATTCTTATAGAAGAAGGTTCAGAACCTGAGATTTATACAGAAGTGCATGAACAGCTTTTGGGTGATTGCAAGGCAACTTGGACTCTATATGTGGATGGCTATGGTGAAGATGGGCAACGCATATATGATGCATTTGAGGGGAAGAGTTGCCATCAATGCAGGTAGTTTTCCCTTCAAATCCTTACATATTATCTAGTTTCATGAGTTTCTATATTCCGAGTATAGTAGTATTGTGTAACATGAGAGCAACAAGTAGGAGAAACAAGACTCTGGACTTTACAAATAACGTTTTGAAAATCTTCTAATCTTATCCTCCTTTTGCTATTATGGTAATTTTGAAGGAAATTTAAGTTCCTTTCTTATTTGACAACCATTAAAGAATTTAATGCACCAATTACCCTTAAGAGCTAGTAGTTGTTCGAAGATTTGGTTGATTAAAAGGAGTAAGGGGATGATATGTTCAGCTATCTTTGGGAAGAAGGGAATTCTCATTGTTATGCGCTTGGTTCAAGGAGGTGGTAAAAGTTTCAGGCAGGTCGCCAAGGAGGCTTGTGTTGGAAAAAATCAGTACATACCAAACTGATTAAATTTGCAGTTTCACCAAAATAATAACCACTGCGAGAAATAATAAGATGAAAAATAACCAAACACGAGACACCAAGATTTTACGTGAAAAAACCCACCAAGATTTTACGTGAAAAACCCTCTAAAACTAAGAGGTAAAAATCACGGGACAATCTCCGAAAAGTCTACTATAATAAACTGAGAGAACACAAAGATATTTTAATTTGAGTACACTCAAATTACCTCACCACAATAACCCTGTGATGGAACCCAAACAAAACATCTATTTGCTTAATCATTCTTCTGTTTTTTCTAAGCTTTAGCAGAAGCTTTCCTTTCTCTTTTTCTTACTCTTGGATGGGAGTGTATTTAGCTATCTTGATATATCAGAATGAGGAGTTATTCTCCCCTTTTTAAAATCCATGCTTGGGGGGACAAAATTCCTTAATTTAAGGAAACCAAGCTTACTCAATTTGACTTGTGAGCTCATGGTCAAGGACCACAAGGAAACCCAACAGCTTGTGCCTGGGAGAGATCAGGAAAAGCTGAAGGTAGTGAGGCTCACACATAGTAAGGTTTGATTTGTTATAATGTAGTTGAAGAAATGTGCAGTGTGTCCATCTTGTTAATTGGTTAAGAGTAGAATAATTTTTGGAGTGATTAGTTACTTTATTGATATTGTCCATGCTTGTTATTATGCAAGATAGAGTTAGACAAGATGGGGAATGGAGTGATCATAATTTAATCAGATAGATATATACCATACATGACTTGATTTGTATATTTATCAGTAATTAATCTCTGTGGCCATTTCATGTGCCACTACTAAGAGGTGCACCATGTTGATAGGGATTGGCGTAGACCTTTTACATATCTTCAAGGGCATCATTCATGACACCCATTACTAGTTTCTCCCGAGGGCCCTATCGGAAAGGACACCCATAGGCTTCTAGAAGAGAAATTATTCTCATATTCGGCAATATGAAGGACACAGATGTTTTCTTCATCATTTGCATAGCTTTCTCCTTTTCCCGAGGATATCATTGCAGATATCTTAAAATCTTATTTACATATCATACTACCTGGTCTACCTTAATAAATTTATAAATTGTTTTTGAAAGGGTTGATAGTTCCTTATATTTGGTGCATGAGACACATAGCAAGCATGTTAAAAACACGGAGTTAAATTTTCTGCAACCATGCACTTTTTTTTAACAATAATGTTTTAGGATAGTAAATGTGACTGTTTAATCCAATGCTAAATATACACTCATAGTTTTAGTGATGTCGTCATTTTATAATAACCATCACATGTAATTTTGTTTCGTAACTACTATTGTGAATTCGGAAATGCTCTCACCAATTTGATCTGCTTCATTTATAACTCTTATGTCCGTCCTTTTTGTTAACATTTTTAATGCAGCTGGTGATTCGACTTCTATAATATCTATCATGCTTATCAAGCTACCTTGTATAAAGATTTGTTAATGTTCATTTGGTAAGACACTCACAATTGGTGACTATCTGATTTCCTGCAGGCAGAAAACTCTTGGTTGTCATACTGAGTGCAGCACTTGCAAGAAAATCCTAGGGCAGGTTTGCGGGGATTGCTTATTCATGAGGTAGAATGATATCATTATTGACATCCATGGAGCACATTCTCTTATGAATGTAACTTGTGTTGTTCTATAGTGTATTTAGGCAACTAGATATTGGTTGTAGATATTATCGCAAGTGTCGTAATCAGCATTCAGTTCCTACAACCCTTGGGCTTTGTGCAGATATGGAGAAAATGTTACAGAAGCAAATGAGAATCCAAGTTGGACTTGCCCTGTTTGTCGAGGAATATGCAACTGCAGTCGCTGCCGACGGGACAAAGGATGGGCACCTACCGGTTCCATCTATAGGAAGGTTACCTGCATTACCCTTGCATTGGTTTCTTATATTTATTTGCTGGCCTATTGTGCTCCTCTCTGCTATAGTTCTCCTTTGTTTCTTGTGACAGACAAGGGACCAAATTGAGTGGATGCTATATATATTTTTTTACAAATTCAATTCATTTGTTATGTTTTCTTTTTTTTGGTTGATGAGATGATGAAAGCATTCTGCTTGCTGATTTTTAGATGTCTGATATGTAGCAGTAGGGCGTATGTAGCGAACAGAAGTCCTAAATCTTTATAGGAGAAGCAGTTGACTTAATTTATATTAATAATTCAGGTAAAAGAGCTTGGATTCAAGTCTGTGGCACATTATCTCATTCAAACCCGGGGACCTCAAAAAATCCCAGAAGAGCCAACTGTTGAATATCGACATACTGCAAAGGGGTCTTTGCCATTTGCAGATGGAGAATCTGAGTCGCCGGATGGTACTTCAAAGCCTCAATCAGATTACAACAGGGGTGAAGAGATGAAAGTGGAGACTGAAAATGGTGGCAGTAATGGTGCGTATAACAAAGATGACAATCCTAATGCTGTTGATGATGACGATGATGATTATGAGCCAAGTGAAGAGTAGGACAATGGTAAGAATATTTGAATATTTGGGACTAGAAATAGACTTGAAGTTTTTCAACTGATGTTATGGATGATCTGTGAGCCAGTCTTCTTTTTTGGACTATGAAGAAATGCTAATTTTGTGGAGTTATTATAAGCAGGTATATTTATATTTATATACGTATTTTGGTAGTGGTATTGAATTTTCCATTCAAAGAAATCCTTAACCCAACTTGCATGGTGCATCCAAGACCATTGTTTTTTGTATCCAATAACTATGTTTATGGTGCGTTATGTTCGTACCTGTCAAACTGATAATTAACTAATACTCCATTTGCTCCAAAATTAGATACATTTTTCTTTTTAATTCATTTCAAAATTAAAATTTCGTTTCTATTTTTATACTATAAAAACATTTTAAGTTAACGTATCGCTATTTATATATATATATATATATATATATATATATAGGTAAATCGAGTAGTATCATACCCCCAAGAATAATTTTCTAGTTGCTTACAATCTATATCTAATTTTGAGTTTCTATTTTTCTCAAAAAAATCATTTGATGTACTTTTAGTATTTAGGAAAATTGGGTAAGTAAAGGAGTGAGATTTGATAGATTTTGTTGGTTGTAAAGAGGAAAATCTAGCTCACTTGTCTTGTGAAAAAATAATTTAAAAGAATAATGAATCCATGGTTTGGGTAATCATTGAAACCTGGACAGATTTGAAATTACTCAAAGTTTCTTTTATTGAACGGAAAATGAAAAAGAGGTATTTTGGAATACCTCAATTGTTGTTTGTGTTGTTGTTGTTTGTTTGTTGGTACCAGCCCTTGAACCCTTCACCAAGCTTTTGAGGCTTTGGTGTAGTGACCAAGACTACAAAGGAGGGCCAGTGACCAAATATTGTTTCTTTTCAGATATGTATGTTTGCTAAAGATTCCATTTTCCTTTATTCATCTTTGCAAAACTCGAATTTAATTAACAAAATTATTTGTTAAAAGTTAAAACAGTTCACTGCCTCCCTGGGGTCTATCACCATGGAACCAACCAAACTTGTTGAGGCTAGAAATGAGGAGAAAAAAAAAAGGTGTGTGCACAAGTGTAATAAATGCTCCCTCTATTTTAAAATTAGAGATACATTTTGACTTTTTATAATCAATTCATGAAATTCTAAAATTCAAAATTGATATGAAGTTATTTAATTTTAGTACAAACAAATATAATAATTACAAATTAAATATAAACTTTGTTGTTTTAAAAATTTGAACGAAATTATATCAATTTTGAGTTTTGGAA
Source organism: Panax stipuleanatus (assembly GCA_020205555.1). Lineage (NCBI taxonomy): Eukaryota > Viridiplantae > Streptophyta > Magnoliopsida > Apiales > Araliaceae > Panax > Panax stipuleanatus. The sequence goes on along the minus strand of CM035116.1, from coordinate 139,450,386 downwards.
TGTTTTGAATTCATTTTAAAAAGTTAAAACACATGTCTAATTTTGGAATGAATGCATTATAATTTTTTGGTCGCGTCCAAAGAAAAAAGTCCCAATAATAGAAAGATCTAGTCAAAATAATTCAACCCATTGAAATATATATATATATATGTGTGTGTGTGTGTGTGTGTTGATATATCCTCAAAATAACCTTGTCCAGCTTTATGAGAAGACTTGGTCCTTGCCAATATTTAGCAAATATGATGCTGTTCCATTCAGACAAATAAACCCAAACGTCTCTATAAATCATATACGCCTTCAAGTTTTGTGGTACAGATAGATCTCCCTAAAATTATGTATGCTCATTTCTGGACGAGTTTGTCAATAGCCTCTCAACCTCCTCCCATAAAACACCGTTCATTTTCTAAGCACCTTAATTAATTGGACCTATCCAAGTACCTTGCTAGCTAGGTAGGTTGGGCGGGAATGGCTATTCATCCTAAAATATTCCTCAAGGCCTTACTAGGCTGCTGCCTTCTTTTAGTTTCTATTTCTTCTGTTTCATCAACTTTGGATGATCTTCCTGAAGGCTTCGAGTATGAGGTCGATATTCGTGTCACTTTTGCCAATTCCAGGCTCAGGCGAGCTTACATTGCCCTTCAAGCATGGAAGAAAGCTATTTTTTCTGATCCCAAAAACATGACCGGCAACTGGGTTGGTCCCAATGTATGTGCCTACAACGGCGTGTTTTGTGAACGGGCACTCGATGACCCTAAATTGACCGTCGTTGCCGGCCTTGATCTTAATGACGGAGATATTGCCGGACACCTCGTCACGCAGCTCGGCCTCTTGACAGATATAGCTCTCTTCCACATTAATAGTAACCGGTTTTGCGGAATTATTCCTGAAGAGTTCTCAAAGTTGACAATCTTACGCGAGTTGGATGTAAGCAACAATCGCTTCGTTGGTACGTTTCCAAAAGTTGTTCTGGGCTTGCCGGCCCTGATATACCTTGATCTTCGGTATAACGACTTTGAAGGACCGTTGCCTCCAGAACTGTTCGACAAGCCTCTAGATGCCTTGTTCTTGAACAACAATCAATTCTCGTCCAATATCCCTGAAAATCTTGGCAATTTGCCCGTTTCGGTCATTGTGTTGGCCGATAACCAGTTTTCTGGTTGTATACCCAAGAGCATCGGTAAGATGGCAAAAACATTGAACGAGCTGAATTTCATGAACAATAACCTCACCGGTTGCTTGCCGGAGGAAATTGGGTTGTTGGAAAATTTGAATGTGTTTGATATCAGCCACAACAATTTTGTTGGGACATTGCCAAAGGGATTAGCTGGGTTGAAGCAGGTTAACAACATTGACGTTGGGCACAACAGGTTAGCGGGACCTGTTCTCGAATCCGTTTGCTCGTTACCAAGTCTGGAGAACTTCACATATTCTTATAACTATTTCGAGCAAGAGATGAAAAGTTGCCAAGCACCTAGGCACAACCTTGTATTGGATTGCGTAAATAATTGTATACCTGATAAACCAAACCAAAAGTCGGTTGACGAATGTATCCATGTGGTGAGCGAGCCTGTCAATTGTGAAGCTGTTGGTTGTAGAGGGAATCCGGGACATGAAAGTCCTGCGGATAAACCTCCTCCTTCAACTACCCCCGACTCTCCCAAATCTCATACTCCACCAGAAACCCCCTTGCCTCCAGCGCAACCAAAACCTCAGCCTCCACCAACTCCTAAAGTAACAACCACCCCATCACCCCCAAAACCAAAACCAACTCCGTCGTCGTCACCATCCACGCCTACTCCTCCACCAGTACCTAAACAAACCCCATCAACCCCTACACCAACCCCACCTAAGGCTTCTCCACCGCCTAGATTTAAGCCACCAACTCCTTCGCACAAACCATCTTCTCCTCCTGAACCACCAAAGACCTCTCCACCTTCTGTTTCTAAGCCACCAATTAGTCCTACCCCAGAGCTTTCTCCGTCTCCAACACCACCTAAAATTCCTCCCAAGTCTTCCACACCTTCACCAACCCCGTCTCCTAAGGTTCCGCCAACATCTTCACCAAAGCCATCACCAACCCCTTCTCCTAAGGTTCCGCCAACATCTTCACCAAAGTCATCACCAACCCCGTCTCCTAAGGTTCCTCCAACATCTTCACCACAGCCATCACCATCCGTACCAACTCCTCCAGTTGTTAAACCAAATCCTCCACCAGTTCAATCCCCTCCCCCGTCACCTGTTCAATCACCATCGCCTCCAGTTAAATCTCCACCAGTTCAATCCCCTCCCCCGTCACCAGTTAAATCACCACAGCCTCCGGTTAAATCTCCACCTCTGGTTCATTCCCCACCACCACCCGTTCAGTCTCCTCTACCGCCCGTTGCCTCCCCTCCACCACCGGTCCATTCTCCACCTCCACCGGTTCCCTCCCCACCTCCACCGGTCCCCTCCCCACCTCCACCGGTCCATTCACCTCCGCCACCTGTTCACTCACCTCCGCAGCCAGTCTTCTCTCCCCCACCGCCAACACCAGTCCTCTCTCCTCCCGTTCCAATCCCTTCTCCACCACCAGCACCTGTTCAATCTCCTCCTCCTACGCCTATTTCTTCACCACCGCCAGTCGACGACTTCATATTGCCACCAAATTTAGGGAACTTGTACGCATCTCCGCCACCACCAATGTTCCCAGGGTATTAAGCAGTTGTACACAATTCACATTTTTCTAATTTTTAACCATTAATTTGTAGTTCAGAAAACTATGTACATACTCATTAGGGAATAAAGAATTATTTTCTGTAATCTGCATCAACCCTATCATCATTGAATTATGAATATAATGTCTTCTGACCATGAGATTGTACGTACATTAAAGATTTGTATTAGGAAATATATATATAACAACTAGGATCAGTGGCGGAGCCAGGGGGCACGGGGTGGCGGCCGCCCCCCTTGCCGGAAAATTTCAGTCTATATACCACCTCCTTCCCCACACCATTCCCACCGCCACCCCCCTCGCAGGTGTCCGCCCTCCCTTTGGATCCTGACTCCACCACTGGGGACACCGGCGAGGGGCGGCGGTGGAAATAGTGTGGGGGAAGGAGATGGTATATACACTGAAATTTTCCGGCGAGAGGGCGGCCGCCACTCCGTACCCCCTGACTCCGCCACTGACTGGGATTGATCTAATTCAGAATTAAGGGATAACAAATTAAGTATATATATATATATATATATCATAATTAATCTAGTACTGCATGCAAGCAGTACTCCAAAACTGTACGTACATGCATGCACACTGGACATATATGATCAGGTGTGACTTATATTTGCACTCTTTTAGAATCCGGCATTTTCTGTTCCTGTATTTTTTTCTAGGGGAAAGAAAAGTAGGGTTTTTTTTTTGATCGGCAATAGGAAATTTCATTAAAGAAAAGAGATAGATATACATCAGATTTGCACACATTTTGTTTGAACTTTTGGTAAAATATGTATTTGTTTACGCAAATGTAATAATGCTAGACTTCTATTATTAAAAATTAATAATAATAATGCATTTTTCATTTCTTTAATTAGCGCTAGCGATCTCTTTTAAGAAAACCGCTCTTTCTTCAATGTTGAGCTAACGATGAGTATTTGTATTTATTTCATTTATTTTAGGATTTCGCTGCAAATTTTGTATACATAATAAAGAATGATAATTTCCAAATATTGATTAGATTATCTTTTAATCTGTCGAGTATTTTATTAATTATAAAGTTGTTAGGTTTAATTAATTATTTCACTTTCAATATTATGATATTATTTAATGATGTATTAATGAAAATAAGAAATTAAATATTTGTTTGTCGGTAGGTTAGAAATTGATTTTCTATCTGTTTGTGCAATAAATTAATCGGTATATTGGCTTTTCTCAAATTTGATTTGATTTTATATGTTATGTATAATAAATTTTAAGAGAATAACACTAATTAAGAAAACATATTAAGATATTATTAAAATATATTTTACAACCAAAATTATATTAACTATATTGCTATATATGATTAAACAATTTATGTCGATATTAAATATCGACATATCACATATGTGAATACAAGTAATAAAATTAAATAAATAAAAGGTATGCGCACATTACTATTTTATTATATGACTTACAATTCCACATTAATTGCAATACAATTTTGTCATAAAATTAGTCTATAAATTGTTTTCCTTATTTTTTTAATGGGCAGTGATCCATAACAACTATTTGTTATAGGCACTATATTCCAACAAACAGATCTATCACCGTCTAATAGCAGAACTAATGACACAGGCATGGGCCTGATCGTTAAAATGATTAGCGGCCAGTACAATTCCTACTAGCAACTCCTACTGGTCGTTTTATCCATAGCGACCAGGATAAAACGACGTCATTTTTCATCAACATGCTGCCATTTTGTCTTGCCGCTAACAGAAGTAGAGACCAATTAAGTATAAAAACTAGATTCTCTCAGGGAATTTGTGCAATTTTGCATGGCCGCTAGCCCTGCCTGCGACAAGAATACAGGGAATTTGTGCATTTTTTTTGGAGTTAATTATGTATAGCATGCACTGTTGCACCTTTTAATATGCACTGTTGCACTTTGAGGCCATCTAATGTAAGTAAGGCAATACTCAAAGCCAACGAAGTGGAAAGCCACAATGAATTCTCAAAGTCAAGGAAATACTCAAGCTTCAATAACATATATGTCCAGCGGCGGAACCAGAACAATATTTGAGGGAGGTCAAAATACATCAGTAAAAAAATTTATTTATTGGCAACATTAAGCATAAAATTCCTTATTTGTATCAATTATAACTAATGGCAACAATAATCACAATCCCTAATTTTTTAAAACCCTAAATCAAATATTCAATTAAATTGACAACTACTTACCTTACCGGAGCGACGCGGCGAAGGAGGGGAGAGGAGATCGACAGCGTCGGCGAGGAGCTGCTGCCTGCTGGTGTGGTGGTGCCTGGTGGCGAGCTTGCAGTAGGCAGAGGAAGAGAGTGAGAGAGGCTGAGCAAGAGGACTGCTGTGCGAAAGAAGAGGACTGATGTGCGAAAGAAATAAGATAAGCAAATAAGCAATTGGGTTTAACTTTTTTTTTAAAACTTATTAAATGAAACGACGTCGTTTCATTTAGTAAGTTTTAAAAAAAATAAAAATAGCTTATCTTCTTTGCTACTGTGATGCTCTGCCGAGAACTGTGATTCGGAGGGTCATGGAGAGACTGCAGTCGTGGAGACAGGTCACAGGAGATTGGACTTTGGAGGGTCATGATGACAAGATTGTTGGTCGGAGAATGGAGATACCAGGGTCAATTGACCCCCCTCGCCCCCCCTCCTTCCGCCTCTGTATATGTCACTATTGAACCTTGTAATATGCACTGCTGCACTTTGTAGTAACATAAAGGCACAAAGCACCAAACAGATGTGTTGGGCTAAAGTAACTTTACTATTGTAGAGTGAAGAAAACTTTACGATCGTTAAGTGAATGTTGAAATCACTCTACTATTGTATAGTGAAATGCTCAAAGAGAACTTTACGATCGTTGAGTAAAGGTTGAAGTCACTCTACTATCGTAAAGTGAAGTGCTCGAAGAAAATTTTATGTTCATTCGTTGAGTGAATGCTGAAATCACTCTACTATCGTAGAGTGAAGTGCTTAAAGAGAATTTTAAGATCGTTTAGTGAAAGCTGATGTAAGACCCCAACTTTTATGAATAAAGATTTAATTTTCTTTATATATTATTTCGAAATAGTAAGGTGCTGATTTGATAAATATGAAAGTTATGGGTGAAATGTGCAAACATTTTTAAAATGAGCAAGTGGTTATAAAATATTCCTGTTGTCGGGGAATATTCGTTTGGTCGTGGAATATTCTTGTTGTCGGGGAATATTCGTACGACGGCGCAGCTATTTGTGGGCCCCCACAACGGAATAACTGTCGGATATAGAAAGCGACAGAAATAACTTTTTACAAGATAACGGCGTAGTTGTTACCGTTAGTACTGTTGAAATACCCGGTGGTTAAAATACAGTGATACGCGGTGTTGCATAGTAGCACACGGTATTGCACAGTATTTCGAATTATTGAGTCTTACGTGAGAAGCCATTACTCAATTATTGTTACAGTAATTACTGTTCAATATTTTATATTATTGACTCAATAATTGCTACGTTGATATTTTATATTATTTACTCAATAATTGTTACATTGATATTTTATTGACTCAATAATTGCTACGTTGCTATTTTTATATGATTGATTCAATAATGACTACAGTTGATATTTTGTAGTATTGATTCAATAATTGTCGTTGCACAGTATTTCACGTTATCAACTCAATAATTCATATTATTTGAATAATATTATTAGATAGCATTATTGACAATGTCTAAGGAAGTTCTGTCTAGGAGGGGTTATTTAATTGCGCGCCAGTAAGGAGAAGTCCTTATCGGAAGGCCCCCTCTGTCCTGGGAACGACCTGGTTGTTAATATTGTAGTTCTATAATATTATTTGTGAATAATTAATTATTGATTTATATGATAAGAAAATATTTATTTTGTGGATATTAAAGAAGGAATTGGCGCTGGTGAGTTTTTATCAATATTTTGGTGTGAGAAATCATCTGTTTATGAATTTCGAATAATTTATGTTTGGAATTTGGAAAAACTTCCTTCTGCAAAGTTGTAGAGAATTATATTTTCTATGGAAGGACATAGAATTTGTATTTTTCTGACAAATGGGCTATTTGTTATGAATTATTGAAGTTTCGAAAAATATATATATATTTAATGGGTGGGCCCCACTTTTGTTGAAATCTGATTTTTTGGTAGCAGCCGGCGGCTGGAGAATTTTAAAAATAATATTATTATTTTAGTCTCCTTTGGCATCCTAAGCTTTTCCTATAAATAGGGTGCTTAGGTTAGAATTGAAAATCACACCAGAATCACAAGTTTTCTCTCTCTATAATATCGAGCGTATTTTTGTGAGTATTTCTATACTTTGAGTGTTGCTATTCAGTGCAAGTTCCTTCGGTATTATATCCGATATTCCAGTCAGATGTACTATCTTTTTGAGGTAAGGGATGTTATTTTCTTTCGTAAACGATGTTATTCTTTTCAATATCATTATACAGAAATATTGTCATGGATTTTATGTTGAAATTCTTACTTTTTCCGTCGGGGTTACTATTCACGTATACGGCACTATTCACGAAAAAATTAAATTTTCTTCTATTTGTCCAAATTGCTTGTTAAGGTTACTATCTTTGATTGTATCCAAGTTTTGAGCTCTATTCTTGAATTTTGCTCCATAATTGATTATTACGAGGTATTTTTGAATTGGATATACTAAAATACGAATCCTTAGTCTTTGTCTTTTATCTCACTGGATTCGTTTTTTTTAAAATGTTTTTCATCATTCTCAGTCCTAAAAGGTGATGTAAATGAATATCTTTGGCCTGTAGAGCAAAGATGAATGATTACTTGATGAATATCTTTGGCCTGTAGAGCAAAGATGAATGATTACCTGATGAATATCTTTGGCCTGTAGTGCAAAGATGAATATTTGATTCGAGATGTATATTGATTGATGTTACAGGGATAAAATATTGATGATGGACTTTTAAATCATAGAAGATAGTAGACTTCATTCTCTGCTTAATTCTTCTAATGAATTGTTATTTCCGCTGCAAATATTGATCTAAGATTGGTTGTCCATTATATTTTATCTGATTTATTGAAGGCTAACGATAATTTATTTTCCATTATCTTAGTCATAATATTCTTTACTGAGCTAGTTGAGCTCACCCTTTTCATCTGTTGTCCTCTTCAGGAAATGAGAATGTTGCGGGAACTAGTCGGGGGACAGAGTGATGGTCCGAGTTAGAGCAGTAGTAGTCCTCACTATTTCTGATAAATAGTGTGATAATAATTGTAATGAGGACTTAGTTTGAATCTTAATATTTTCTACATATTTGTATTGACACTCACAGTTGTGTGGTCGTATTTTGCACGACCGTATGATATAAAGTTTGTATTTGAATTCTGTACCATGTATTTGGCGACTCAGAATGGGTTGGGTTGAATGGACTTATTCTGGGGGGCGTCACAGCTGAAGTCACTCTACGATAAAAAAACTAGTTCATAGAGTAAACTTTTACCGTGATTCTTATTTTGTTAATTTTCTCTCTATATTCAACTCAAATATAATAATTCATACCCCCACAAAATAGTTTTATTTTTACTTTATTATGAATAATCTTAAAATTTAAAACTATTTAAATTTTAATTTTTAAAATTTTATAAGTTGACTTTGAAAATCAAAGTGAGACTTTTTTGGGGAACATTGTTTAGTCTATAAGTAAATGTATATATAGTTGTTTGTATGTGTACTAATGGAACTCTCATTTTGAGACAAATAGGATGTTCTGTACATGTTATGATTTTTGATGAGATATGTTTAATTGTATTAATGTTTAATTGTTAGGTATGCGGGAGTTGATGCATCAGAGGATGTGCATCTCTTCTATTATTTTGTGAAGTCAGAGAGAAATCCTACAATCTCTTATTCTTTGGCTCACCTGAGGCCATGGCTGCACTTCCTTCACAGACCTATTGTATGAAATAGGTACACACCCCTTTACTTCATAATTTCAAAGTCTGACTCATTTAGCAATTTTGTGACCGATTGTGGTTGCGACAACTAATTGGTTTCGGTTAACATGATCAATTAAAGTAGTTTTGATTAATGATTGTTCATATATAGAAGGAGTCCTGCTATATATTGGGGACAATTTTTTCTTAATTTGTTGATTAAACAATGCTACTAATCGAATTGGTATTGACAAAAAATGACGTCATTATGACTGGTTGCTAATAGGAGTAACGGCTAGGCTAGGAAGAGTTGCATTGGCCGCTAGTCCTTCTAGCGGCCAATCTAATGCCAGCTATTAGATCTGCTATTAGACTAAGAGATTTGTTTGCTGGACAAATGGTTGTTATGGATCACTACCTATTTTTAATAGTGTTTTAGCGCAACTACATAAGACCATAAATTCATGTTAATATTAAATGTTTACGCTTAGATTTACACATTAGTTGCAATCAAATTTTTTACCATGAGATTTGTCGAAATATATGTAGTAGTATCATTTTTTCACGTTTATCGGCGAGCCTATTAAATGTATCTGCTTTGGAATGTTTCAACCAACAAAATTATTGTCAATAATAATTAACCATCTCCCAACCACCTTAATTTCTTAATCCGACCGATGAATAAAGAATGTTCAAACCTACCATCACTCGTCCCATTGATTGATGAACCAGCTATGTGTACTTTTGATTTTGATTATCTCGCACATGTATGGTTTAATACGTAGGTTTTATCTCCATCTCAAAAAGAAGAGTCTGACCTACTAATTAATTTTAAGATTTTTATTGAATGCCTCCATTAAAATGCCAATATGGAGGGAGATAATCAGCACTAATAATCTATGGATTTGCAATATCTCTAAACTCAAATGAAAATATCACAAGAACATCTAGCCTTACAATAAGAAGGAAAGAAAAGGAAGATATACAATATTGTGAGCCTGAGACCTCTAGGATACAGGAACTGATCAGTCTTAACTACATATATATCCGGCTAGCTAGGATATATTAACATTAAATTAGCTTGTCACACCTATATAGTTACAATTTTTTAGATAATTTTTAATTAATTACATTATCAAATTTTATGTGGAAAATTAGACCATGAAAACATTTTCTTTTAAGTGAATTTTAATATGCAAAAAAAAAAAAATTAGAAAAAAAGAGGACTCACAAACGGATTAATTTTTTATTCTTTTTGCTAATTTAGACTGAAATTTAACTCACTCACACACTCATTTATAAATTTACAAAAGTACGGTGCTATCATCCGGCCAAAGACTTGGTGGTGGATTAATTTAGTATAAATTCATGCCTTCGGCTTCACTACCATCCCACATGCAATTCTAAAAGAGAGCAGAGAACTGATAATTGAGAGCAAAATGGCTATGACACTCAGTCTCCTTCCCTTCCAATCTCTAGTGTACCCTTCTTATGGTCCTCTCTTAATGACATCCAACCTTAAATCTCCTAGGAATTTCAGAACTCCAAATTTATTCCCAGGCGGGAGGTAAGTATATATGTGAATATCAGTTTTCAAACATATAGTCTATTTTAATTAAAATATTTGATTTGCTTCTACGCTAGTAAATTACGTATACAACCATCTCTAATAACTCTCTCTCTCTCTCTTCTAAAAAAGCGAAATGGCATTTAAATACAAGCGGAAGCTTCATGGATGTTCAACTAAATGCAGGCGGAAGCTATGCTAGATGAACTCTTTATGTATATATATGGTATTCAAGTCATGGAGTATTATATTTGCGGCAGATAAATAATAAATTCGATTGATTTCCTTATTCTAATATATTCATTACACTTTACTCTCTAAAGTTTGGTCAAATAAGAACTGTGTCATGTAAATTCTAATTCAAAGCAAAGTTGGACCTTAAATTTGTAAAGCTATTTGCTTTGTAAAAAAAAAGCCAAGTAACTAGACAAATATTGTCTAAATTTTTGCGTGATAAGTAGTACTGTAGTCTACAATACATCAATGTTTATCTAGACAAATTTTCTCTAGATTTTTCATGATAAGTAAGTATTAATTACAGTACAGTCCATTAATTAATGTTTGGGTAGATAAATTTAATATCGTTATCTAAAACTATTCTTGTTTCATAAGGATCAAACTTAAACCAACATGTCTAAATTGCATTATATTTTAGAGTGCAATGTAATAAAATTGTGAAACTTGGGGATAAAGTGAAATCAAATCTTTTGTTTAATTTGAAGATATACAACTACTTTTGGCTTGGATATATATATATTTATATATATATATATATATGAGTATTAAATTGAAGTATAAATAATTCCTCTAACTAAGTTTCTTGTCGATCTCTAATTTAGGAAGATGGAAATTTTAAGAGGGGATCAGCTAATACTACTCGTCCCCGTGAAGTTAATTTTGATGGTTATCATCCCCTACCACCTCAAAAGGTTGAAGTCTTTGAAACAATGGAGGATTGGGTTGAAAAGAATATCTTGATTCACCTAAAACCAGTAGAACAATGCTGGCAACCTCAAGATTTCTTACCATATTCTACTTCGGATGAATTCCTTGAGCAAATTAAGGAACTATATACAAGATATGACAAAGGAAATTCCTGACGATTACTTTATTATTTTAGTTGGAAATATGATCACAGAAGAAGCCCTGCCCACGTACCAAACGCGAATTAATTGCACATATGGCGTGTGGGATGAAACCGGCTTTAGCCCCTCACCTTGGGCTGTTTGGTCTAGGGGATGGACTGCAGAAGAAAATAGACACGGTGACCTTCTCAACAAGTACCTCTACTTGTGAGGGAGAGTGGACATGAAGCAAATTGAGAAGACGATTCAGTATTTGATTGCACATGGAATGGTGAGTTTAATTAAATTCATTAAAGCATTCATAACATCTCTAGTTGTCATGGATCATGTGTGTCTGCATCTGTCTTGCATGAGAATAGAGATAGACACATATATATATCTACGGACTAATTAAGATGTTAATTATTACTGTTATATTGTATATATACTCAATCAACACAACTTAAATTTCTCAAGCAAGTATTTGTTTTTAATTATTGGATGAAACTTTTGCTATATATATATAATATGTCTCTTGCTAACATTGTTGCATGCTTAATTCCTAGCTATCTGAGGAGATATATGATCAAAGAGGAGGAAATGTTTGTAGTAAGTTGGAGAGTCCTATATATTTAAGGAATATGCAATGCCTCAGTAGGCATGTCTTATTTGATCGTTATGAAATTTTGAATCTCATTATGCCTCCTACGTGAATAATATAAAAAACGTTAACACCGCATAATCTGAACTTCAATATTGCCATGCAACATGGAGACACAAAGCTTGCTCAAATATGCGGTCTAATTGCCGCAGATGAAAAGCGCCATCAAACAGCCTACACCAAAATTGCTGAGAAACTTTTTGAGATTGATCCAACCGAAATGGTCATGTCATTTGCTGATATGATGCAACATAAAATCTCCATGCCTGGTCAATTTATGTACGATGGCCGTGACAACCATATTTTTGTACATTTCACCTCTGTAGCCTCGCGAATCGGGGTCTATTCTGCCGTGGATTACATAAATACATTGGAACATTTGGTGCAAAAATGGAATGTGGAAAAACTAACTGGACTTTCGAGTGAAGGGCGAAAAGCTCAAGATTATGTTTATGGGTTAGCGCCAAGGCTTCGAAAGTTGGAAGGAAGAGCTCCAGAAAAGGAAGGAATTTATGCACCTTTCAGTTGGATATTTGGCAGAGAAGTCAAACTCTAAATGAAAAACAAAAATAAATTATAAATAAAACCTTGTACACACAAACATACACGCGTATATGTGTGCATGTGTTTCTTGTTTAATAGGTGAATATGTAACAGTTCCTCTCTGGTACGTCGGTGCTGAGATAAGTTATTCATCTTATTGTACATGTTTGTATTTTGATAAATAATCTAATGTTGTAATTTGGTTGAAATATTTTAGTTACATAAATTTGTTGTTTGTCACTTTTCATTTAGAAATTTAATACTAACGAGTTATGAGAACCCAAGTTCTTGTACTTTACATGCATGGGAGAGTACGTTCGTAGCTAGCCGGATTCGAGCCTAGCTAATTTCGACAAGAAATTAATCAAAAACATCATAATTAGCCTATAATATAATATGTGGAACTTTATTTCTAACATAAATTCATTAAAAAAATAATATTAGCATATAATATCTGATTTTTTCATGAACGATAATTTTTACCAATTTAAAGATCCTTCTTTCTTTTATTATAACATTTTGTATAAAAATATATTATTATAAACACAAATAAATTTCGTATAATCAGCATCGATAACTCTAAATCAAATTTCAACATAAAGTTAGAGTTTCTTTATTAATATATTTTCTCCGTTACAAAATATAACATCTCTTCTATTTGTATTTTGAAAGGTAGGGAATACTAACAATATCCTAGAGGCATAATATGCTACAAATAGTGGCAAATATTCTTATGGTTAAATTTTATTTTATTTTTTTTATTTTTTTTATTTTTTATTTTTTTTGGGGGGGGGGTGGAGGGGGTGGGGGGGGGGGGTTTCGAGGAGATATTGGCAATTTGGTATACAACCCTATATAGTAATTAATATGCTCTGTTGTCTCCTTTTATTATGCAAAACGTCAAGGCCAATGTCGGATTTATCTGCTTCACATCCATATATATTAAACTCGTCTACGTAGTATGTACTGCACTTAAACATGAATTAATTTTCTTTGAATTTTATTCTTTTTTTAATCTTTATTAATGTTCTTAATACGCACTAATATTGTTAATTATAAGTACATGCAAGAATCAAATCTTCTGTTATTATCTTGCTAATCCTTCAAGAACAAGTTTTGAACTATTCAAACACGTACATAATTGAAATAACTTGATTTAATTTGTTTTCCACTCTCAAGTACACATTATTTTGCCTCTAAAATTGTGAATCTCGATCTGAATTCCGACATAAAATTGACTAGATCGATTCGGAAGAGGAAGCTAATAGAACCAGCTTGGGTGGAAATAGGGGCGGAGTCACACTTGGGCTGAGGTGGGCGGTAGCCCGGGTGAAGTTCTTGCCTTACGGCGGCAGAGATGTGGATCAGTCCGAACAGGGGCGGAGCCACACTTGCTAAGTTGGGCGGTAGCCCGGGTGTTACGGCGGCAAAGATGTGGATCAGTCTGAAAGTCTATATTTCGATCTTGTTGTGCGCCAAGTCCGAGGGTTTCTTGATTGTGGGTTTCTTTGCGAGATTAGTAGAGGCTCAAATCTTCGTGTGTTAAATGGGTGTTATGATCTGATGTGTTGGTTTTGGTATGGGGTGTTGGATCTTGATCGTTATTTGCTGGTGGTTGTTTCTTGGATAATGGTTCTATTCGGACCATGATTTGTCCTCTGTTGTCCGAATGCTTCCAGATATGTGATTCATGTTGCTTATTGTTTTATTGTTCATGCTCAGATCTGTGATTCATGTATTTGGTGCTTGGGTAATTGGTTTGTGATTTAGATTTGGGTTTGTATGCTATTGCCTATTCGTTCCATAATTCAGATCTGGGTTTGTTCGATCAGTTGGATTCTAGAATGAATGATATGAACTGCTTTCTCCTTCTTCCCATACTGTTAATTGGCCCACCCATATTTGGATCTGATTGAAGGTGTTTGGTCTGGGGGTGAGTTGTTGTTTATAATGTTTGGATCTGAGCTTATCTGTGTATGTTTGCCGGCTTTCATGGTGGTAAACTCCATTTCCGGTGGCTTCTCAATTTTTAGTGGGTTCCATCGCCGGAATTGTTTGCTGCTCTGTCCACGTGGGTTGTCCTGTGCTGCTCAGCTGGGCCCCACTTGCTGAACCAATTTTTGAAAGGGTCCTTAATACTAATATACAACAATTAGAAAGTATTTACAAAAATAATGCATCCACAAAATAATTACAAAAATAACGCAATACAATAATACGCTGCTAAAATTATGGAGCATTAACTCCCTACACGTCAGTTACCGACTTTCATATTTGCAACCAATTGATCCTAAATTCAAACTAATGAAGAAAACAGGCAACTACATATCGAAAAAACAGAGCAACGACAGATCGAAGAAGACGAATTCTCTGACAGCGATGCAACTTTGAGATCGGAGAATATCGGAGAAGATCAACAACTTCGAGATCGGCAGACCGCATTGTTGATTGATTCGTTACAGATTTATATACTGAGGTATTTGAGTTTAAAGTTTATATACATTTAGTTACCCCGTGGTTACTATATACTTGTATATTGGTTACCTTTCTTAAGTTTTTCGCTCTTTAATTGGTCACAAAGTCAGTATATTGACTGTTTTGATTGCAAAATGCATGTAAAAATATGTTTTATATTATGGTTACTAAGTACATATAAATTGGTTACTGTTTATTATTGATTTGATTGTTGTATAATGTTTATTTGGTTACTGTATACTTTTAATGTATATTCTACTGATGTTTTTTATATTGATAGTTACTTATTAGATACATTGGTTACCTTCCTGCAACTGTTGGGTCTTTAATTGATCACAAAGTCAGTATACTGATTATTTTTGCTGTAAAATACATTGAAAAATATGTTTTATGTTATGGTTACTAAGTAAATATATGTTGGATTTGGTTAGTATATAATGCTGACTTGGTTACTGTGTAATATTACCATGGTTACTGCATAATATTACTGTGTTTTATACTGATTTTTTTTATATTGATGGTTACTGATTAACTACATTGGTTACCTTCATACATCTGTTAGTCTTTAATTTGTAACAAAGTCATTACTGATTGTTTTGGTTGTAAAATGAATGTAAAAATATTTTTTATATCCTGGCTACTAAGTACATATATCTTGGTTACTGTCTAATATGTATTTAGATACTGTAAGGTGTTTATTTGGTTACTGTGTTTTATAATTGTTTCTTTTATATTGGTGGTTACTTATTGACTACATTGGTTGCCTTTATACAACTGTTAATCTGATTATATATATATTGGTTGTTGTATACTATTTAATTGGTTACTGTATAATATTTATTTGGTTGTTGAATAATATTAATGTACACTTGTACTGATGTTTTTTATATTCAGGGTTACTTATTAGCTACGTTGTTTACCTTCATACAATTGTTAATCTTTAGTTGGTAACAAATACATTATACTGATTGTTTTGAATGTAAAATGCAATGAAAAATGTGTTTATGTTCTGGTTACTAAATAAATATATGTTGGTTACTGTCTAATCTGAATTTGGTTACTGTATAATGTTGTTATGATTATTGTATAATATTAGTGTGTTTTATATTGGTTTGTTTTATATTGATGGTTACTTATTGACTACATTGGTTACCTTCATACAACTGTTAGTCTTTAGTTAGTAACAAACACATTATACTGGTTGTTTTTGACTGTAAAATGCAATGAAAAATGTGTTTTATGTTCTGGTTACTAAGTAGATATATGTTGGTTACTGCCTAATATAGATTTAGTTACTGTATATTGATGAATTGGTTACTGTATACTATTAGTGTATTTTATACTGATTTGTTTTATATAGATGGTTACTTATTGACTACATTGATTACCTTCATACAACTGTTATAATTTAATTGGTAACAAAATCATTATACTGATTGTAAAATGCATGTAAAAATGTGGTTTATGTTCTGGTTACTAAGATTATGTAGTTTAGTTGCTGTCTAATATTGATTTGGTTGCTTTACAATGTTTATTCAGTTGTCAGACAATGGAGATGATTCCAGTTGTACTTTATTTCAACAGAACGTGGACTGACAGTAACCAATACAACAAATTTGAAGTTACCGGCCTACTAGTTCCATCAACTAGTTCGTTCAGAGAAATGCAGAACTTGATATGCGGTGCATTACGGCTAGACACAAATACAACAACATTGTCAATCAAATTTCAGATTAGAAGCGACATTCCATCGATCAGTATATCAGATGAAACAACCTTTAAATTCTTTATAGAAGTCAGTAGAAAATATGATGAACAAGGCAATTTTCCACTGATTATAGATAATGAACACAGCAGGGGACACACAACAATCTTGCAGAACTTAATAAATGTAGAAGAAACTAGAATTCACGATGTAACGCCAATCAGATCAACACAATGGAATTCAGCACTAGTAATAAATTCAAACTATTCAATTTCACATTAATAAGGAACCTAAAATCAAGGCTGCCATAATTGAAAATTGAAAATTGAAAATTCAAATCAAATAGATGAAAAACAAACAAATATTTTCACGTCATCTTCCTCCCTCGTCATCTTCTTCTTCCAATCTCCAGACATGACGATTTCCTTTCTTCTAATTCATCAAACTGTAGGTTACCTTGGTATGAAGGTTTGGCTATCAACTGCACCATGAAAAAATTGCATGTTTAGAGGTGGATTGATTAGCTTGGTAGTATGAAGGTTTGGTTACCAACTGCACTATGAAAAAACTGTAGGTGTGGAGGTGGATTGGTTACCTTGGTATGAAGTTTTGGTTACCTTGGTATGAAAGTTTGGTTACCTTGGTATGAAGGTTTGATTACAAACTGCACTATGAATGTAACCTAATAAAACTGAATTAGTTACCTTGGTATGAAGGTTTGGTTACCAACTGCATCACATTCAAAATAAATTGGTAATCTAATAAAACTGAATTGGTTACCTTTGTACGAATGTTTGGTTACCTTAATATGAATGGTTGGTTACCTTGGTATAAAGGTTTGGTTACCAACTGCATTATAAAAAAACTGCGGGTGTGGAGGTGGTTTGGTTACCTTGGCATGAAGGTTTGGTTACCTTGGTATGAAAGTTTGGTTACCTTGGCATGAAGGTTTGGTTACCGTGGTATAAAGTTTTGATTACCAACTGCATTATGAAAAAACTGCATGTGTGGAGGTGGATTGGTTACCTTGGTATGAAGGTTTGGTTACCTTGGTATGAATGTTTGGTTACCTTAGAATGGAGGTTTAGTTACCAAAGAGTGATGTTAAACCGTCCGCAATAGAAGCAATACTTTCAAAACGGAAGTCAATGCCTCGCAGAGCAATTGATTGGAACAGAACAGAACATAAAAAATACCCATGGACAAACAAATTATCCATAAATCTTTCATTAGCAGTAGCAGCAATCCATAGTAACCCATAGAGATAATATACTCATTGTGAAAATGTCGATGTTCAGTCACCAAGAGAATGCTCCTAACTAGTCACAACTTATTGTGAAGTTTCTAGTTTGCTCCAAAATGAATCCACTTTTAAATGCATGTTTAATCCCTCCAACGGTGGACACAACTTGGGTTGCAGCAAACAAAGAAGAGTGTCATACTTAGCTTCCCTGCCTTTTTCAGTAAGTAATTGATTACGGATGAGAGAAGAATCGAATGCCAACACGAACTTCTTTTGAAAAGAAATTAACCTTTTAAAAGATACTAAATATTTCTTTATTCATATGCATATAAATATAAACATATCTGTATATATATATAGATACGAAATATTTCTTTATTCACTTGAAAAGAGGGACGACCATTGTTACAGAATAATTAAGCTGCAGCGGCAACTGAAGATGTAGAGAGATAATGGTGAGAGAGATAGAGATAGAGAATGAGTCTCTTGTGTTTGAATGAGAAAATAATAATTAACGGGGAGAGATAAAAGAGAGAATCGTGGGCCACGATTAAAAAATATTCAAATGCATTAATTTTATAAATAAATATGAAAAAATGTGTTATTTTTATAATTATTTTATGAATGTATTATTGTTATAATTATTTTTAAAAATGTACTAGAATATGTAATTTACCCTTTTTGAAATCTGATGTTTGATGCTTCAATTTTGGGCCCACGAACTGATTTAGCTGATTGCATTACCGAGTCTGCAATTTAAATGTGTATGTGATGTACAGCTTGCATGGGCCCCACAGTTTGGGCTGATCTCATATCATGGGATGTTTAAGCCTTGGGGTCTGTTTGGTTTGTTTTGAGAAGAATCCGACGAATTTGGTACCCATCTTTGGATTGGGATTGGGTGGTGTTGGTCCGTGGATGGTACTTGGTAGCACAGCCAGAAAAAAATTTCTGGCTCCGCCCTTGGGTGGAAAACTTGGAGGAGAAGAATAGGGAGGGAGAGAGAGAGAATAAGTAAAATTTCAATTCATTGCCTAGAAAATATTGTTTACACGAGTCAATATAAATAACTCATGACAAGATAAAGTTAACAAACTCAGTAAATATCCACCGTACAGCTAGCATGATATTCCCAAATGAGAACCCTTGGATCTTGTACTCTAACTGAGCTATAATAATTCTAGATCATTTAATTCCTAGCTCTGTCTTTTCCATTCTTTCCCTTGATAATGATATAGCTGCTCATCCACCTGGGCTCTCTAATTTTTCTCTTTAATCTTCTTAGCTCATTCAATGTAGCTATTTCCTCTGGCTCAGCTGTTGTATAATTTTGGTCAGTATGAAATTAACTTTGATCAATTGATCAATACAATATCGACACATATGTCGAGAGTTAATCTCTTTTTATGTATCAACACTGTATTAATCAATTAACCAACTTAAAATGAAATTAACTTCAGTGTGATCGCTCACCCTGTCAGCATGGTTCGGAATGTTGTGTTCAGCCTCTGATATCACCTTGTGTACAGTAGTACACAAGGTACGTTCATTGTGGTCCCCTGGCTCAGTGTGTGGTCCAACTCTGGTAGTTGTGGGCTCGTAAATTCCTGACATTTGCTTAATTAGTGGTCCATTCCTTAGTGGTCCATTGCCTGTAACAATCCAAGGTAGGCGAATGATTAATATGGAGTAATACTCAATGATTAATTACCAGCTCTAAACAGTGGAATATATAAGCGTTTTCATTTATCATTCATGTTCCTTAATTTGTTTTTAAATTATATATATTTTTTAGTGTCATCGTTACTTAAATGTGTACATACATAATTAATTGAGGAGTCAAGTATATATATTAATTATGGGTCTTCTTAACATGTGTTTTAAGGGTATATGTTAAGTACACAGTTCAAGAGAATATTCTTTTAGACTGTGTGTATATTCTCTTGATTTCTGTAATTACACCAAGTTCAAAGGAATATGCACACAATTCAAAAAAATATTCTCTTAAACTGTGTGCTTAGCATGTGTCCTAAGTACACATGTTAAGAAATTCCATTAATTATATAAACCTCTACTAACCTAATTTTGTTGACCATATTTCAAAAAATATTAGTACAACATGATGGTGAAGCTGCTTTGATATTTCACCAAAAGGACGGTACTGTCAACAACTTGGCTAAAATATAAATAAATAAAAGAATTTCTTAACATGTGCCCTTAGGGCATATGCTAAACATACAATTCAAATGATTATTTTCTTGAATTGTGTGCATATTCTCTTGAAGTTGGTGCAAATGCAGAAATCAAAGGAATATTCACACAATTCAAAGGAACATTTGATTTAGGAACAATCTTCAAAGGAACATTTGATTTATTTGTATTGAAAATTCAAAACGACAATCTTTTAGGAACAAAAATTACTTTCTGAAAAGACAATTTTTTAAGAACGAAGATAATTTTTTAAGAACGAAGGGAGTAATAATTGATGAATAAATATTGTTAAAATATTTTCGTTTTTTTTATCAACAAACTTTAGCATTTATTTCTCCTGTGAGACCCACCAACATTTAACTTATTTAATAATTATTTCTCCTGTGAGACCCACCAACATTTAACTTATTTAACAATTATTTCTCCTGTGAGACCCACCATCATTAAACTTATTTAGCAATTAATTTTCGTGTAGACACAAATATTACTACTACTCCTTCTGTTCTTAAAATATTATCGTTTAAGGTTAATGCACACAGATTAAGGAATATAATTAATACCTAGCTAAAATATTATACTACTCTTATTAATTGTCTCAACCAATTATTCTCTTTCCAATATTTCTTATTCAATTCAACCAATTACTACTTGAATTATAGCATTGAATTGAATAAGAATCATTGGGAATGGAAGAAAACTTTAAATAAGAGTAAAGTAAGAAAAAAATACTCCCTCCTTTCCTTAATATAGGTCGTTTTAGACATGTGCACAAGAATTAAGAAAATGATTGAAAAGCATTAACTATACTATCAATTGTCTATAATATCCTTCAGATCACTTATCTCATATTCTCTCTTCAATAAAGTTTCCTATATATATTTACTCCTAAAAAATCTCAATGGTCTCATTTACTCTTACTCCATTTTCTTTCCCTTTCTCTCTCTCCATAAAACACCTTAATTATCATATTTTTAATTAGGGACAATTTGAAAAAAATAGTAATCAATTCTTTTAGATAACCACAAACAACAAATAATTAGTAATAACAAAAAAAGTCTAAAACGACTTACATATAGGAATGGAGTAGCTAATGTGTATTGATAAACTCAAAACGATAATTTTTTTGGAACAAAAATTACTTCCTAAAACGACAATCTTTTAAGAATGGAAGGAGTATAATTTAGTGTTGGATACTTCATCAAACATTATATTTGTACTTAAAATATTTATATAACAATCAATTTGTTAATTCAATTAAAAATCTTCTATAAAATTTAAATTTATTATATTTAAATTTTAAGATAATTTCTAATTATAAAAATTTATATAAAGATACTCTGATATATCGCGTTTTACCTATATTGTATATCACGTGCATGAATATTTTATGTTTGAGGTAACAGTGTAAAAGAGCCATGCATAATGTATGCGCAAATGTAAACTTCAGACAAACAAAATCATAAAAACAACAATCATGTCAGTACTCAATGTACGGTATACCTAACCATTCTCATTTCTCTCCTATATATTATAGTGTCACCATTACCTTTCCTTCACAATTACATTCAACCACCCTATCTCTCAACCAAGTTAACTATAATTAATATTATTTATCTAAATTAGCCATGGGAGAAGTTGATCCAAGCTTCATTCAATCCATTGAACACAGGCCTAAACCTACCATCATCGAAGCCCAAGGCATCCCGTTAATCGATCTTTCCGAATCAAACCCAGAAATTTTAGTTACCCAGATCGGCGATGCCTGCAAGAATTGGGGATTTTTCCAAGTGATCAATCATGGGGTGCCATTGGAGGTGCGCGAAAAGATGGAGTTGGGATCCAGGGAGTTCTTTGCTCAGCCGAAAGAGGAGAAGCTGAAGGTGAAGAGAGATGAAGAGAACCCGTTAGGTTATTATGATAAGGAGCATACTAAGAACGTAAGAGACTGGAAAGAAGTGTTTGATATTTCTGTTGAGAATCCAACCTTGATGCTCGCTTCACATGAGCCTGATGACGACAAGTTAGAGATAAAAGAGTGGGTTAATCAGTGGCCTCAATATCCACCGAACTTCAGGTAATTTATACTCCATTTCACATAACTAACTGGCTAGCTGGCTGGCTATAATATAAATTGTTTAAGCAAGGATATATTGGTTGAATTGTGAAAGTTATTTACAGTCTCTGATTTCTAGCTTGGATGCAAATAAAATGACTAATTAACATGTTTTCCTTTTTTGGTATGTTATAAATGATGACTTATTATAGGAAAATTATCATATTAATCTAATAAGGATTCAATGGGCGTTTGTATTCCCTCTAACCCATTTTATGTGTGGCAGTTATATTATTTATAACATATTGTTCCCTGGCCTCTTCCTGAATAGTCCAAAAGTTTTAGTTTCCATCTTTGATTTAGTTGAAAAACTAGATACAAACTCGAGGGGAGGAAGGAGGGGGTAACGTCCACTTCTTACTTACCCGACCGACTATTCCCGAAGATGCGGCGGAATTATTCAATAGATGAGTTGCATTTATATAGTAGAGAATTTGATACTATATATACATACATACAGCTGCAACTTATTTTGTACATTATATATATATATATATATATATCCAAATGAATTGACTAATTTAACTTGAAATTCAGATCCAAAGGAAACGTATATTAATTACGTGCCTAGCTAATGAATAGATTTTATATATGAACCTGCAGGGAGGTATCCGAAAAATATGCCCAAGAAATGTTAAAACTTTGTTACAAGTTAATGGAATTCATAGCCCTGAGCTTAGGCTTGGAAGCAAACCGATTCAGTGGATTCTTCAAAGACTCGACCAGCTTCATCAGGCTCATTCATTATCCACCCTGCCCTTTTCCTGACCTAGCCCTCGGTGTTGGCAGACACAAGGATACTAGCTCAATAACCGTTCTAGCTCAGGACGACGTGGGAGGACTTGAAGTAAAGCGAAAAACGGATGGAGAGTGGATTCGGGTGAAACCTACTCCTAATGCTTATATTATCAATGTCGGTGACCAGGTTCAGGTATTTTTTTTCTCGTCTGTTGGGAGCTAGCTAGCTAGAAACTAAATGATCAATTATTTTGAGTTACTTTTTCAATCTGCATTTTCATCTAAATTAATTAGAATAAGTTAGTAGGCGACTTTGCGTTTTAGGACATGGAAGTACTTCTATACTAGCAAAAAGTCTAGGGGGACCGTTTATGGCCGGAATTTTTTTACATATAAAAATCAGGGTTGTAAAGTCTGTGCAACCTCTGTTTTTTACATATACCCAAATGACACATAAATCACTGTATTTTTTAAAAATTCCAATTTCAATAAATATTATAAATTGTTTGGGAATCATAAAAAGAAAAAAAAAATCAGGGCGCTCACTATACCGGTCCCCCTAGAAGGGCTTAAGATGTTCTTCATTTGATATTCTAATGAATGCAGGTATGGAGCAATGACAAGTATGAGAGTGTGGAGCACAGGGCAATAGTGAACACACAGAGAGAAAGGTATTCCATCCCATTCTTCTTCCACCCCAAACACTCAACTATGGTGGGGCCTCTGGAGGAGCTGACAGATGAAAACAACCCTGCCAAGTATAAGGCATATAACTGGGGAAAGTTTTTTGCTTCCAGAAAGCTCAGTAATTTCAAGAAACTCCAGGTCGAAAACATTCAGATCTCTCATTTCAGGGTATCAGAATAGTACGTACTTGGGATTAATGAAAACAATTAAAAATGCATGCTATCATAAGTTAAGTCGTACGTAATCTAATAATGCATGTTGAATTATATATATATGCACTCAACTCGTGAGTTGCTTGTGATAATAACTTATTAATTATTAGCTCTTCCGGGATGATCGAGATTATCTATATGTAAGAGAAAAAGAATGTACAAATTAAGATCAATAAATTGTTTAAGTTTCATCTTTATGGAATGATTGTAACAATAATAATAATTAAAATTTTCACTTTAGTTTCAATTTAAATTTTAAAGGTTTCTTAACATTCATTACCCATTCTTCTTCTTTTTTGCACCTTATCCAGATTTCAGAGAGACAACATAAAATATTTGATTCAATGTAGTAGTAGTGGTAGTAACTAATTTGTAAAAGAGAATCAGAAAATTCTCTGATTAATCTATTGGGCACGTGATAATTATGCAGTGAACTAGTAGTAGTATATATAGACATGAATCATGTGACATAGTTTTTAATCACATACACTTCATTCGTGATCATGCTAGCTAGCACTACTCATGTCTCCTAATTGAGAAGATCTCGCATGTGAGCAAGACTTTTCTAAGGTCTACTATTCCTTGTTTATTTTAATTAATATGATACTCTCAATTTTAAAAAATATATAAGGGTATTAGTTTATAAATAAATAAATAAAAATTAGTACCCATTTTTGTAAAATATTCAAAAATACACACACCATGCACTTTCTTTTTTAAACAGTCTAAAGGCTGAAAAATATTACTACTATTAAACATGAGTGCTACTTTCGAACAAAACCAACATCAACTATCAAAATTCCCCTTCACACAATTAACACCAGCCTTGTAATTAGTTGTAACGTTATCTTAATTCAAGACTCTTGGATTAGATATTTCAGTAATAATAAATTTTGTCGTGCGTTTCAAGGAAAAAGGGAAAAAATATTGTCCTTAGTCGACAGTATATGGATCAAGTTGTACCCTTTTGAAAAGTATAACTGCCACTACATCATGCATGACGCATGATTCATGAACAGTGAAGCTAGAAAATCAATTTTTGATGACGTCTGGTTGAGTACTTCTATTCTATTCGGACAGAAAAATTGGACAGGAAGAATAAAATAAATTTATTCCCGCGAATAAATGGACAATACAATCTACTTATTCGTTGAAACAAATTTATTTTGTTCTTCCGATTTAATTTTTCTATCTGCGTATGCTTATTATGTCTCGTTTGCCGCCTCGACACATTCCCTTCTCTCAAGTAACAAAAATCAAACATAGGACTAATAAACAAAAATAATGTCCAGGTTCAATCGTATACCCCCTCCACCACTCTCATTTCTCACCCTATATAACAGTGCAACAATTATATACCTTTCTTGCAAACAAAAGTACCACCGTCTCTCTCAACAAACAAACTTAATTAATATCAATTGTGTCAACCATGGGAGAAGTTGATCCAAGCTTCATCCAAGCCATTGAACACAGGCCTAAACCTACCGTAATTGAAGCCCAAGGCATCCCCTTAATCGATCTTTCTGAATCAGATGTAAAACTTTTAGTTTCCCAGATAGGCGACGCCTGCCAGGAGTGGGGGTTTTTCCAAGTCATAAATCATGGGGTCGCATTAGAATTGCGCCAAAAAATGGAGTTGGCATCGAGGGAGTTTTTTGGTCAGTCCAAAGAGGAGAAGCTGAAGGTGAGGAGAGATGAATCGAACCCGTCAGGATATTATGATACGGAGCATACCAAAAATGTGAGAGATTGGAAACAAGTGTTTGATTTTTATGTGGAGAATCCAACGCTGATGTTCGCTTCTCACGAGCCCGATGACAAGGAGATACAAGTGCTGCTTAATAAATGGCCTCAATATCCACCACACTTGAGGTAATAGCTAGTAATATATATATATATATATAGCTTGCTACTCAAAAAAATACATATACTTGATACTATTTGGGACAGTCGATCCCCCCTTTTAAGCAAGTGTCTAATAGGTTTCTTGAATCAGGGAGATCTGCCAGGAATATGCTCAAGAAGTGAATAAATTGTGTTACAAATTACTGGAATTCATAGCCTTGAGCTTAGGCTTGGAAGCGAGCCGGTTCAATGGATTCTTCAAAGACTCAACCAGCTCCATCAGGATCAATCACTATCCGCCCTGTCCTGCCCCTGACCTAGCCCTTGGTGTTGGCAGACACAAGGATCCCGGTGCCTTGACCGTTCTAGCTCAAGACGACGTGGGAGGGCTTGAAGTAAAGCGAAAAACTGATGGAGAGTGGATTCGAGTAAAACCTACTCCTAATGCTTATATTATTAATGTTGGTGACATAATTCAGGTATATTCGTTAGGTGTTCCACATCTCATATATATATATATATACGTATACACGATTAGGCCAATTCTTGATGGTAAATATTAATGCAGGTATGGAGCAATGACAAGTACGAGAGTGTGGAGCACAGAGTAATGGTGAACTCAAAGAGGGAAAGGTTTTCCATCCCGTTCTTCTTCAACCCCAAACACTCAACTATGGTGGGGCCTCTAGATGAGCTAACAAATGAGAAGAACCCTGCCAAGTATAGGGCGTATAGCTGGGGAAAATTTAGAGCTACGCGAATACGTAGTAATTTCAAGAAACTCGATGTTGAAAACATACAGATATATCATTTCAAGATAACAGAATAGTTATCATCATATGTCAACCTAGCTAGCTTGCATGGTGAGCTCTTGATTTCATATAAGTTTGATGCACTGATCAACTTGTGATGTCAAGTACATATGGCTAGGCGGCCACTCACCTCATGATAGCAATATACATAATTACTCATTGGGGTATGAATTATGATGTCACGTAATGTACAAAGATTAATTAATAAATTGTTCAAAACTGTATGCATGTAATAATGATATTATATAGTAACAAAATCCAAGTTTCAGTTTTATTGCCAATATATATATATATATATATATATATATATATGTTTGTAAACGTTGAAGAGAGTAAGAAGAGAGAATTTGCAAAGTGCACCTAATAAAGCGGCAATGCATCGCAAACCCGCACCTGCTACCGGGTCTCGAGCAGGTGGTGCTTATACTTATAAAGCACTAAATAGTTTTAGTGCTTATCATCTATATGGAACTTTAAAAAAAAATAGTTTTTTAAAGCAACAATGAACATTTTTATATACCCCATTTTGGATATAATTAAAATACAATATATAATTACTACTTGAACCATATATTGTTCTTTCTTAATCTCCTTGTAGTAGACTATCAAATGCAATTTTAATTTAATTTAAATTCAATCAATTAATGGGTCTAAATGAATTCCAAAATTGATCAAAACTCATAAAAGAAAAGGTGCTATTTAACAGAAATTATAGTGATATTTTTATAAATTCTTAATAACTAATTTCTCAGTATAATAGTCTTAATCTATAAAATAATTAAATAAGTACCCCATTATGTAAAATATTCAAAGATACGTCATGCATGAGGAAATTATTTGTAGAAAAGAAGAGGTGCAACACAATTATGGGAAGCAAGAAAAAACAAATTACTAAGTCTCAAGGGAGTGGGAGTAGTGGGAGTAATTGTTTTTTGTGAACGTGCAATGGAAGATTCGTGGTTGTATCTTAATCCAAGAAGAAAAAACGAAAGAATAAACAAATTGAACCTTGATATAAAATTGATTGGGCTTCTTCATTTTGAAAAGTTTTTTGGGTTCATATGGTAATTATATATTTTTGTTTTCATGTTTCTGCTTTTTCTTTCTGTTAAAACAAAAATCAGCCAACAACTTTTGATAATTTTATTGTAAGTGTTAATTTTAATTATTTCATGAAGAGATATAGTTTGAAATTTTGTTGTTGACAAGATTTGATGTTTGAAACTTTAATATTAAAGTTGAAATTAATGACTCCTTGTGTTGTCAAAATTGAAGAAGCAGAGTTGATTTTGCTTCTATTTTTTTAAATAAAAATAATTATTAAATAATATTTTCTATTTTTGATCTCGACAAATGAAAATAAATATAAAAATTTAAAAATAAAAAAGGTTACCGAACGAAAGAAAGTTGGCCAGTGCATGCATCATGCTTGATTTATTAAGTGACAAAAAATCACACTCGTATACTCCACTCCAGAAAACAAAGTTGATGTCCCGGTATGCTTGAGTGACAAAAAACCACACATAGAAAACAAAGTTAATGTCCAGGTTCAATGTATGCCCCACCACACTCAATTCTCATCCTATATATTACAGTGGAACAATTACCTTTCCTACAAACAAAAACAAAACCACCCTCTATCTCAACAAACTTAATAGTAGTAGTACGTGGTATATAAATTGTGTCCACCAACACCATGGAAGAAGTTGATCCATGCTTCATCCAAGCTATTGAACACAGGCCGAAACCTTGTATAATCGAAGCCGAGGGCATCCCACAAATTGATCTTTCAATATCAGATCCAAAACTTGTAGTTTCCCGAATACACAATGCCTGCCAGAATTGGGGATTTTTCCAAGTCATAAATCATGGGGTGCCACTAGAATTGCGCGAAAAGATTTTGTTGGCATCGAGGGAGTTTTTTGGTCAGTCCAAAGAGGAGAAGCTGAAGGTGAGGAGAAATGAAGTGATCTCAATTGGCTATTCTGATACGGAGCATACCAAAAATGTGAGAGATTGGAAACAAGTGTTCGATTTTTATGTGGATAATCCCACGCAGATGTTCGCTTCTCATGAGCCTCATAACAAAGACATAGAAGAGTGGGTTAATAAGTGGCCACAATATCCAACACACTTCAGGTATATAATAGCTGCCCAGAAAAAAACATATCCCTTTCTTTCTAAATTATAACATTATTATTATTATTGAATTTTAAAAGTTGATTTAAATATTTTCAAACTCAAAATTTTGATAATGATACATTTAAAATTTTGAAACAATATATAAAACTTACTGTGACTAATAGATTTTACATACCTACCATGATGTACATGAATATTTGCACGTTGTTGAATATATAGATCTATATTCCGTAGCCTGTTTATCTGTTTATTTAATCAAATCATTCCTGATTATTTATGCAATTCAATCTAATTGTCTTCGAGATCTTGATACTGCGATGCATGTATAATTTTTAATTTCTTTTCTTCTACACCAGTAATTTAATTTAATTTTGGATAGTCCACCCAAATATATTTTATAAAAATTTAGAGATAAAAACTAAAAAATAAATTTTTGTTATAGAGAATATATATGAGGAATCCATATATACATTAATTTATACTCATGCTCAAATTTGATATATGTGCTAGCCCATATTCATCTATATTTATTTATGACCGTCCACTTACAATCCACTAAATTTGACTTAACCTATGTAAACTCAACCCATATATATCAAAACCCACTTATGTCCGCCACACCCACTCATTTGTCGGTTCTAGTTCGGAGCTATAGTCATTTGGATTTTAAATTTTAAATAAATACTGCTTTTATGAGTTTGTAAAATAAATTATTATTAGACGAACAGATTTCTCCAATGTGTTTGACGTGTTTGAAATTTTCAAACCTAAAATCTTAAATTAAATAAAATATGTATTTCTTGTCTATATTTTACAAGTTATTTACATCCATATATTTATATTTTTGTAAAAGGTCAGTGGAGTATAATTTAGGTACTCTAGTGGTAACTCTGACTCACATACCGGTATTTAATTAGTCCGCTGCTCCTGTTAAAGTTGTCCCGGCCCCCTTTTAAATGCTAATTAAGTAGGTGTTTAATTGGTTTCTTGAATAATTAGGGAGGTATGCGAAGAATATGCTCAAGAAGTGAAAAAACTGTGTTACAAACTAGTGGAATTCATAGCCTTGAGCTTAGGCTTGGAAGCGAGC
Organism: Panax stipuleanatus; assembly: GCA_020205555.1. Lineage (NCBI taxonomy): Eukaryota > Viridiplantae > Streptophyta > Magnoliopsida > Apiales > Araliaceae > Panax > Panax stipuleanatus. Next base: position 139,420,650 of record CM035116.1, on the reverse strand, counting down.
CGGTTCAGTGGATTCTTCAAAGACTCGACCAGCTCGATCCGGCTCAATCACTATTCGCCTTGCCCTGTCCCTGACCTAGTCCTTGGTGTTGGTAGACACAAGGATTCCGGTGCCTTGACGGTTCTAGCTCAGGACGACGTGGGAGGACTTGAAGTAAAGCGAAAAACGGAAGGAGAGTGGATTCGGGTGAAACCTACTCCTAATGCTTATATTATCAATGTTGGTGACATAATGCAGGTATATTTCACAAGTTAAGAAGTAGTTCAATTTTAAAGTCCTCGTATATATGAAAATGATTCTTGACGGAAAATAAAATGAGTGCAGGTATGGAGCAATGACAAGTACGAGAGTGTGGAGCACAGAGTAATGGTGAACTCAGAGAGGGAAAGGTTTTCCATCCCATTCTTCTTCAACCCCAGTCACTCAACTATGGTGGAGCCTCTAGATGAGCTAACAAATGAGGAAAATCCAGCCAAGTATAGGGCGTATAGCTGGGGTAAATTTTCAGCTACGCGAAAACGTGGTAATTTCAAGAAATCCAATGTTGAAAACCTCCAGATATATCATTTCAGGATATCATCAGAATAGTTGTCATGTGTCAACCTAGCTTGCATGGTGAGCTCTTGCATGATTTCATGCAATAAACTTGTGATGTCAAGTACATTAATTCTCAACAATTAAATGCGGAAGCTGAATTTCCTTATATTTATAACTCTATAAAACTACATAAGAATTTGAGAAATTAAGCTCAAATGAAACATTTGGATTCAGAACCTCACAATGTAGCTATTATCTAGGGTTTTCTCAGTTATATTGTAGGATCAATGTAATCGCTGTATATTGATTTTTTGTCCAACGGTAAATAGACAGACGATAGTAGATACTAATACATGCTTTCAACCGAAAAAAGAAAAGAATAAATGAATACAAGCTCAGCCCCTCCCCCCCTACCCACCCACCAAAAAAAAAAGAAGTTAAATAGCAATATTAAAATTTTCTGACCAAGTCCTGGTGTCGGTAGACACGAGGATACTACTAGTGCAGTAACCGTTCTAGCTCAAGACGACGTCGGAGGACTTAAAGTGAAAATCTAATGGTAGTAGGTGACTATCGTTTTAGGACATGAAAGTACTAGTAAGGTGTTAATTCCACATCTCATTAGGCAATTCTTGATGGAAGTTTAATGCAGGCATGGAGCAATGACAAGTACCAAAGTGTGGAGCACAGGGTAATGAATGGTGAACACATGCACAGAGGGAAAGGTTTTCCATCCCATTTTTCTTCAACCCCAATCACACAACTATGGTGGAGCCAATGGATGAGCTAATAGATGAACAAAACTCTGCCAAGTACCAAGTATAAGATATATAAAACGTAGTAATTTTCAGAAACTCAACGTTAAAATGGGGGCGATAATTTTCGATACGATACGGATTGGTGTCATAAACACGTCTCATAAATTGTTGCGTATCATAAACGCGTGTCATAAACAATTTCGTGTCATAAACATCATGTTACACACGGACTCTCTCCGTCTCTATTTAAATGAGGTTTTAGAGTTTCTACCATATCCTTTTAGGATAATTAGCCATTATTTTCCCTAAACTACCTTATTGATTGTGTACCAATTTTCTAGATTCTCTCTTTATCTAACCTCCTAATCTCTCTATTTGATTGTCAAATTGACTCCCTAATTTTTCTCTCCTATTTTCTCTCTCTATTTCACTATTTTATCTCTCTATTTCATCAATTTCAATTTCAATGATATTTATCTCTTCCTATTCTAAAAGTAATTATGGACTTTATTTTTTGTATTCTCAAAAAAAATTTGCCTTCATATATATGGTACATAGTAAAATTTCAATCTGAATTTTTGTTATGACACCATGGATAATTTTCAAAACTTGGTACTACAAAGATTTTCAAAACGTAAGAAAAAGAGAAAATGAGAGAGTTTTAAAAAGGTGAAAAGTAGTTATTTTATGGAGAGATGGAATGTAGACTTCTAGGTGAAATGAATGAATTTTTAAAAAAATATTGATAAACGTGTTGATGCGAGAGTAATTTATTTTTAAAAATAATCCCATGTTAGGGGTATTTTAGACAATTAAAATATTTTTAATTATTTTTTTTAATAAGTGTGTAAAGACTTCTAACGTCATTTAAATACGGACGGAAAGAGTATCAATTTTCGACATGAACACGATTTATAAATAGACTCATGTTATAAACAAGTGTATACACGACACGGAATCGAGATCTATCATTTTAGGGTGTTAATGAAATTTCTTTTTCCTGAGGTAAAAAAAGTCACACTGAGCTTTTTATCCACACAAGTTAGATGCACTCGACTCATGATATATATCGAGTTAATTGGCGCCATGATGATAACATTATTACTCATAGGGATGTGATTTAAAGAAGAATAGTAATGTATTAAGATGAATAAATTGATCAACTTGCTGCTTTGCTTTATGTAATGATGATTTTGTAAGTAATAAAGATAAAATTTTGAGTCCTTGAAACTAGCTTCAATTTAGTTTCAATTTAAATTTATAGCGTTCTTAAGCATTGATTACACGATATTTTAACCATATTTCTAATATTAGATATTTTCTTTAAAAAAATTATTTGTAACTAGATTTATGTTCATTAAACAAAAAGAAATTCTTTTACGTCTAACCTCTTATTTTCTTTTGTTCCACGTTATCCTATTTTTTGGCATACGCTAAAATATTTGATTTAATGAAATAGTAACTAATTTGTAAAAAATATTTTTGAGTGTTTTTATATAGAGTGATGTTAGGAGTTTCAAATTTTTGATCTCGAATGATGTGTCTGTGACAATTCGAGAAATCGGATAGTCTTATAAATTAGAATTAAGAATATTTATTGAATAAAATGAGTTTTTATTGATAATATTCTGTGTTATATGTTTAAAGGTTTTATTATGACCTACAATGTGTTTTTGTGTTAGAATTTACGAGTTTCAGATTATTAAAATAATAATTGTCACGACACAGTAACTCATATTATTAGACCAGTAAATATTATTGAAAATGTCGAGAAATTCTATCAAGAAAATGAGTTATTTAATTGCGCGTTGTTTTTACAGAAGGCCCCCACTCTCCTAGGACCGATTTGATTGTCAGTATTGTGAATATCTATTAAGTGTTAGATAGTGAGCGTTGGTCCACTGTAACAAATACATGAATTTGGAGATGTCACAACATTTCATAAAATTGAACCTATAATTGTCATTATAGTAAAGATAGTAACGAAAAGTTACATAATCAAAAGTTATTAATATTAAGTAGTTATATAGATTCATTATTTGAAGAATACTAATATCCCTAATATTAATATATTAGATTAATAATACAAAACATATATAATATAATAATAATTAATAAATAATTGTCGAAAGATTTTGATTTTTTTATCAGCAAACTTTAGCGATTATTTCTCCCGTGAGGCCACCATCATTTAACTTTTTTAACAACTAGTTCTCACGTGGAACCCACCATCATTTAACTTGTTTAGCAATTATTTCTCCTGCGGGACCACAATCATTTTCCTTACAACAATGTTACTCTCACATAAAAAATAGTCACATAAAATTCACATACACATATATTTTTGGACACCGCCTAACACATGGGACCCATAATATACATGTGTGTATATATGAACTTTATGTGATTATTTTTTATATGATAGTAACATTATTTTTTACCTATTTAGCATTTAATTCTCCTGTGAGACCCACCATCATTTAACTTATTTAAATAACTCTATGCAAATAGAAATTTTGAACAGAAAAATTGGACCAGAAGAACAAAAAAAATTTGTTCCAGTGAATAATTGGACAGTACAATCATTTGTTCGCTCGAACAAATATTTTTTGTTTTTCAAGTTCAATTATCATGTTCAATTTACATGTTCACATATAAATGTTCAACTTATTTAGCAATTAATTCTCTTGTGAGACCCACCATCATTTAACTTATTTAGCAAGCAATTCTCTTGTAGACACAAATATCAATATTATAATTTAATATTTGATGTTCGATAAAACATTACATTTGTACTTAAAATGTTTATATAACAATTAATTTGTTGATTCAACTAAAAATCTTCTATAAAATTTAGATTTATTACATTTAAATTTTAAGATAATTCCTAATTATAAAAACTTATGTAAAGATATTCTAATATTTCGCGTTTCGCTATGTAGCATACCATGTACGTTTTATATTTCAGCTAACACTGTATAAGAGTTGTGCATAATGTATACGCAAATGTAAACCACAGACAAACAAAATCATAAAAAAAGCATTACCTCCATTCTATAATAATTTATTTTTTAAAAGAAAAAATATGTTTTAATTTATTTATCGTTTATAATTTTTTAGGAGAATAAATTATTTATTTTTTCTATATCATCCTTAACTTCTCTCATTATTCAAGAAAGTTTCTTAATTGTATTAATAATTTTTAACTTCTCACAAATGAATAGTAATGTAATTTTATATAAATTTTAATTATTAAATAATTTTTATAATCCATGTGTATAAAAATAAAATTATTATTATTATGAAATAGAGAGAGTCGTTAACTTGCAAAAAATCAAACATAGTGGTTAATAAACAACAATCATATGCCTAACCATTCTCATTTCTCTCCTATATATTATACTGTCACCGTTTCCTTTCCTTCACAATTACATTCAACCACCCTCTCTCTCAACTAAGTTAACAATAACTAATATTATTTATCTAAATTAGCCATGGGAGAAGTTGATCCAAGCTTCATCCAAGCCATTGAACACAGGCCTAAACCTACCATCATTGAAGCCCAAGGCATCCCGTTAATCGATCTTTCCGAATCAAACCCAGAAATTTTAGTTTCCCAGATCGGCGATGCCTGCAAGAATTGGGGATTTTTCCAAGTGATCAATCATGGGGTGCCATTGGAAGTGCGGCAAATGATGGAATTGGCATCGAGGAAGTTCTTTGGTCAGTCGAAAGAAGAGAAATTGAAGGTTAGGAGAGATGAAGAGAATCCGATGGGTTATTATGATACCGAGCATACCAAAAATGTTAGGGATTGGAAAGAAGTGTTTGATTTTCCCGTGAGGATTCCGACTTTGTTGCCGGCGTCTCTTGATCCTGATGGCACGGCGGTGAAAGAGGTGGTTAATCAATGGCCGGATTATCCACCGGAGTTGAGGTAATGTGTTCAACTAGCTACTCCATTTGTCCCTCTCTCATTATCTAATAGATTTCTTGAATCAGGGAGGTATGCGAAAAATATGCTCAAGAAGTGGAAAAACTGTGTTACAAATTACTGGAATTCATAGCCTTGAGCTTAGGCTTGGAAGCAAACCGGTTCAGTGGATTCTTCAAAGACTCGACCAGCTTGATCCGGCTCAATCACTATCCTCCCTGCCCTGCCCCTGACCTAGCCCTTGGTGTTGGTAGACACAAGGATCCCGGTGCCTTGACTGTTCTAGCTCAAGACGACGTCGGAGGACTTGAAGTAAAGCGAAAAACTGATGGAGAATGGATTCGGGTGAAACCTACTCCGAATGCTTATATTATCAATGTTGCTGACATAATTCAGGTATAATTCATAAATTTCGGAGTTTAGATAAGTTAACTAGTTCAATTTGCACTGCATCAATTTTAAAGTCCTCCTCCTATGTAAACGAACTCGAATTCGAAATATAAATGATTCAAATATGAGCAAATTTTAAAATTCGATAAGTTATTCGAACATCCTCAAATTGCAATTTTCTATTGATACTCGAATCATATTGGTTCGAAAAGTTCAAACTACTCAGGCTCGATTCGAGATCGTACTTGACTAGTTAGCTAAACGAGCCTCAATCAAATTTTATTTTATACTTGAAATATTTTGTAAACTAAATCTGAGCAACTCAATACTCAGTTCATTTACACCCTTTCTCGTATCAAAATGATTGTTGATGGAAAATAAAATGAATGCAGGTATGGAGCAATGACCAGTACGAGAGTGTGGAGCACAGAGTAATGGTGAACTCAAAGAGCGAAAGGTTTTCCATCCCATTTTTCTTCAACCCCAAAATATCAACTATTGTGGAGCCTCTAGATGAGCTAACAAATGAGGAAAATCCTGCCAAGTATAGGGCGTATAGCTGGGGGGAATTTGTAGCTAACCGACTACTTAGTAATTTCAAGAAACTCGATGTTGAAAACATCCAGATCTATGATTTAAAGATAAATAATGCTACTATCACATAAAGTGAATCACATAAACATCACATAAAGATGATGTGGCTATATGTGATTTGTTGTTGAGTTAAGTGAGTCATGTTAATAACAAATCACATACTGTCACATCAGCAGTATGTGATGTTTATGTGATAATTTTATGTAATAGTACCATTACTCTTTAAAGATATCAGAATAGTTATCATATGTCAACCTAACCTAGCTTGCTTGGTGAGCTCTTGATTTCATACAATTAGTTTGATTGATGCACTCAACTTGTAATGTCAAGCACATATGGCTAGGCGGCCACTCACCTCATGATACCAATATTACTCATTGGGATTGGGGTATGATGTTAAATAATGTACAAAGATTAATAAATTCTTCAACTATGAGCTCTATGCATATAAAAATATATAAATTTTCATATACATACCCAATTATTATATACATGTTTTGATGTGGAATTATAATGAAATTTTTATAAACTCTCAATCGCCCGAGTGTGAAACTTATTTCTATATACGCGAATTGTGATGTTACACTTGAAAGAATATAACTTGAAAATTTATAAATTTGAGAGAAATTAAATGCTCAAAATAAATTTCCCTGTATCTATAGATGCGCGTAAATGACTTCTAGCCTTGCCTTGGTCCCGGCCTGGTCAACATTTAGACCGGTTAGACCCAATTTGGAAGGCTAGAAAAAGGCCAAGGTTTTGATCCCAAAACTCGGCTTGACTTAGTCGAGTCGGGCCTGGCTTGGTCCATTTACCAACCAACCAATTCCATTTAGTGAGCCCAATTCCATTTACTATTTCTTTTACCTCTAAGTTATGTTTGTTTGCAAAAATCATGTTTTGAATTGGATTATTTCTTTTAATTTAATATTACTTCGGATTATTTAATACTTTGACGAGAGAATAAAGTCATTTGATAGCTTAAAAGGAGGGGACTATTAATCCCACATTCATCATGGATTATATAGTCCCTCATAAATAGTCTTAAAAATAACAAAAATAGTCTATATATGTGATTATTTAAAGGACTATTAATATCCCACCATAAGATAAAATAGTCTAAAATAATATTAAATTAAGACGAATAATTCCAAATGTTTAACAACTCGTTAGATGAAAATGATCAGTGTATTTGATTAATTACACATGTTAGAATACATACTCATTAAAAGCAAATGATAAGTTCATTAGTGTAATTTGTAAGTTGTAATATATTGGTTTTAATTAATACATCAATAACGTTTAAAGTTTTAATTATTTATTTTTAATTTATTGTAAATATATTTAATTAATATACATCTATAATAAATAGAACTAGTTAGTTTAATTAATATTTAACACTAAAAATTAGTTGATTAAATATTAATTAATAATAATTTAATTTCTTAAAAATACTAATATTTAACATTAAAATTTTATTAATATTTCTTGTTATTTTTAATATTAGATAGTAATATTAATTAATACATTAATTAAAATCAGTTTCCATAATATTTTATTTTATTAAATATTCAACTACGTACCCTCTTTCCACCTCACAAAACCTTCCAAAAAATGCAACAAAAAATATGTCCAGGTTCAGTGTATCTAACTTATTACTCCGGACTCCAGGTTCACTGAATATACCTTGGAATCCTCGCCCAATATTACAGTATCAACATTATTATTCTTACAAACTAATTAACCCTCTTCTTTTCAATTATCCAGAAATATCTATTATCCGCCATGGGAAAAGTTGATCCAAGCTTCATCCAAGCCATTGAACACAGGCCCAAACCTACCATCACCGAAGCCGAAGGCATCCCACTAATCGATCTTTCCGAACCAAACCCAGAAATTTTAGTTACCCAGATCGGCGATGCCTGCAAAAATTGGGGATTTTTCCAAGTGATCAATCATGGGGTAGATTTGGAATTGCGGGAAAAGATGGAATTGGCATCGAAGAAGTTCTTTGGTCAGTCGAAAGAAGAGAAACTGAAGGTTAGGAGAGATGAAGAGAACCCAATGGGTTATTATGATACAGAGCATACCAAAAATGTTAGGGATTGGAAAGAAGTATTTGATTTTACTGTGGAGATTCCGACGTTGCTGCCGGCGTCTCATGATCCTGATGACACGGCGGTGAAAGAGGTGGTTAATCAATGGCCGGATTATCAACCGGAGTTGAGGTACAGTGTTGAACTAGACAAAAAAGTCTTATTTAAATAATAAATAAATAAAGAGCATTATTTTATATGCACGGCTTTGTAATCATAATTTCATTATCACGCTATCAATACTTAATTTATGATTGACACTTCTGTCTTTTTAAATTTTTATTTATTTTTAAAGTCGTTTTTAAAGTATTATTTTCGTCACTTAGGTTCTTAAAATGGCATTTTATTGGCGTTTCTGTTCCTTCAATCTATTTTAACCTAAACCCGATCTATTTTGACCAAGTTTAACCCAACCCAACCCAGTTTGACCTAACCCAAATTTTTAATATTTTAAAATATAATAATATTTTTAAAATAATAATTATATTTAATATTTTAAAAAAATAATATTTAATTATTTAAAATAAATTATTACTATTAAAATAATAATTATTTTAATATTTTAAAATAAAATAATTATTTTAAAAATAGTTATTTTTAATATTTAAAAATAAAATATTAGTTTTTTAAAAAAATAAAAATAATAATTATATTTAATATTCTAAAATGAATATTTTTTAAATATTTTTTATTTTTAATATTTTAAAAGTAAAAAATAAATTTGTAAATATTATTTTTAAAAATAATATTTACTTATAAAATATTAAAAATAATATTTATTTTAGAATATAAAAAATAATAATTATTTTAGAATATAAAAAATAATAATGTTTAAATTTTTTTTGAATAATTATTATATTTATATTTATATTTATTTTAATTTTTTAATATTTACTTTTAATATTATAAAATAAATATTATTTTTAATATTCTAAAATAAATATTGTTAATAATTATTGTTTTTGAAGGAAAAATAATATTTAATATTCTGAAATACTTATTAAAAAAATTATTATTTAATAATAATAATTATTAAGATTATTTTAATTTTTAAAATAATAATTATTAAGCTTATTTTAGTTTTTAAAATAATAATTATTAAGATTATTTTAATTTTTAAAATAATAGTTATTAAGATTATTTTAATTTTTTTTAATAATTATTAAATAATAATTTTTTTAATAATTATTTTAGAATATTAAATATTATTTTTCCTTCAAAAATAATAATTATTAAAAATATTTATTTTAGAATATTAAAAATAATAATTATTTTAGAATATTAAAAGTAAATATTAAAAAAATAAAATAAATATAAATATAAATATAATAATTATTCAAAAAAGTTTTTATAAAAAAACTAAAATAATTATTATTTTTAATATTCTAAATTAAATATTTTTTTAATATTTTAAAATAAATATTATATTTAATATTCTAAAATAATTATTATTTTTTAATATTCTAAAATAAATATTATTTTTAATATTTTAAAAGTAAATATTATTTTTAAAAATAATATTTACAAAAATATTTTTTACTTTTAAAATATTAAAAATAAAAAATATTTATTTTAGAATATTAAATATAATTATTAATTTTTTTATAAAAAACTAATATTTTATTTTAAAATAATTATTATTTTAATAATAATAATTTATTTTAAATAATTAAATATTATTTTTTTAAAATGTTAAATGTAATTATTATTTTAAACTTATTTTAAAAATACTATTATATTTTAAAATATTAAAAATTTGGGTTGGGTCAAACTGGGTCGGGTTGGGTTAAATATAGTCAAAATGGGTCGGATTTAGGTTAAAATGGGTTGAAGGAACAGAAACGTCAATAAAATGTCACTTTAAGGACCTAACTGACGAAAATGGTACTTTAGGGACGACTTTGAAAGTAGGTGACAACTTGGAGGGACAGAAGTGCCAATCAGCCAATACTTAATTATCAACTTATTTTAGGGATACTTAGGGGGTGTTTGATAAAAATTGAATGAATCTTATCTGTATGAAAAAAGTTGTTTGATAATTAACATGTCTGAATATCTGAATGACATGATTTTATTATTTTATTCTTCTGAAAAAATTCAAAATTGTTGTAAATTTATTTAATATTACTTAATATAATAGTTAATAATTTTTTTAAAAAAAATTTACTTTATCTAGATACTCATTCAATCAAAAATATCTACTTAGCCATTCAGCCGTACTTAATGGCTGACTAATTCAGTCATTCAGATATATTCAGTCCTAAACAAATAGCCCTTAGTTTTTTGCAAATGGGACTCTAGTTGGAAAATAAGGGAGTAACTTGTTTGAACAATGAATGGTTATTTTAATTTGAAAGTAAATAAAGTATGTGGTTCAAATCATTTGCTAATATTGATTTGCTTCTTCTTCTTCTTCTTCTTCTTTTCTCTCATTATATGATTTATACGTTTTGATCATGCAACGCACAATAAAGTTGTTTAGTTTACTAGTGTGACTATGTTTGATTACAATTTCATCAGCTTAAAAGTACTCATTTTGTTCCATATTTGGAGTTGCAGTTATATGTGGGGAATTCACCTTTATAAAAGTGATAAACATTTATGGATGTCCTAAATAGAAAGTAGTTACATAAAGTGGGATGGGGAGGGAATACTAACTTTTGGGCTTAAGATATGATTTTAAGTCCTAGCTTAGAATGGGGCTAGAGTTCTATTGGGACTGGATTGGATCTAGTCAATTAGAAAGGTTTGTGAGATGGAGAGTCTACTACGAAGACTTTAGTATACCAATTGGACCCAACTTGACTGAATAGTTTAAGTTGTTTGGTCATGAATCCAACCTTATTTATTAAGCATTTTAATTACACACCGTCTCAGTCGATATTAAAAGATCAAATCGGATTTATATTTGATTATTTTCACATGTATGATTTCCTCAATATGTCATGTGTAAGTTTGTTCAAAGAGAAAGAAAACAAGATTATTCATAAAGCGAATTATAGCCCGTCTCTTCAAGTTTTCGATGAATTTTTTGCTTTCAAATTCTGCTACATACATATGTCTAACAGATTTCCTAAACCAGGGAATTGTCCAAAGAATATGCTCAAGAATTGGAAAAATTGTCTTACAAATTATTGGAGCTCATTGCGTTGAGCTTAGGCTTGGCAAAAACCCGGTTGAATGGATTCTTTAAAGACTCAACCACTTTTATCAGGCTCAATCACTATCCCCCCTGCCCTATACCTGATCTAGCTCTTGGAGTTGGCAGACACAAAGATGGTGGTGCCTTAACCGTTCTTACTCAAGACGATGTTGGAGGACTTGAAGTGAAGCGAAAAACTGATGGAGAATGGGTCCGGGTAAAGCCCACACCCAATGCTTATATAATCAATATTGGTGACATAATCCAGGTAAAGTTCATAAACTTCATTTCTATTTGCTAAATTTAACTGTTGGAAATATTGATTTACTACACTCTCCAAGTCCCTCTGTCCTGCAGTAAGTGTCGTGTCCCAAATGAATTTTTTTCTTATGGTTGAAAGTGTGTCATTCTTTTGGGAATCAAGCAGACAGAGTATTTGCTCAAAAAGCTTTATACTTTTTTGTGAAGTCCGCTATAAATACAATGACATATATTTATGTTACGGCATCTTAATTTCAGGGGAAAATTTTAAATTTTGCACGTCACAAATTAGGATTTTGATTTTCAAAATTTAATCTCTACGATAAAAACATCATTTGGGACACCTTATTGATCAATTTTGAATTGGAATGTCTATACTATTATACAGGTGTGGAGCAATGACGAGTATGAGAGTGTGGAGCACAGGGTAATGGTGAACTCAGAGAGGGAAAGGTTTTCCATCCCATTCTTCTTCAACCCCAAACACTCAACTATGGTGGAGCCTCTAGAGGAGCTGACAGATGAGGGCAACCCTGCCAAGTATAAGGCATATAACTGGGGAAAGTTTTTTGCTACCAGAAAGGTCAGTAATTTCAAGAAACTTGATGTGGAAAACATTCAGATTTATCATTTCAAGGCGCCTGCATAATTGGGATCTAGAGAAGTTGGATGCACTCAACTTGTAATATCATGTCATATTGGCATTTCTCATTGCGAGAAATTGATGTACAAAAATCAATAAAATGTTCAACTTTATGTTATGGACCATTACAAATCAGAACTCGAAGGCTTCCAAGTAAATTGTATTTTAAATTTCTCCTTTCAGAGTCCTTGCTTTCTTTCTTCTCTCTTTTTTTTTTAATGGATTTTTGCATTTTTATTAAGTACTATTCCTTGCATAGACCTTTTGGCATAACTTTTAACAATTAACTACTGTCTAGATATGAATTTATTTTATTTTATTGACAAATGTTGAGAACTTCATTCAACGAAGTTGTAATTACAAGATAAGATTTTTATAGTTATCAATAATTGCGTCTAACTTGTCCATGTAGTCATATCATAATGCTGACATTTCGGTACAAAATTTATTAAGGAAAGTGATTTAGCTCAAGTTTTTGTATTTTATTCAAGAGTCTTTTTGTGCATTGGGATAAATTTACGTCGAATTACAATTGTGAAACTTATTAATACATGATATTGGTGAAAATTATAGGAGGATTTCACTTATTATAAATTTCTCTAAAAAATTATAAGTAATACTTATTCAGTAACTAACAATCGTAAACATTCGCAATATATATATATGGGTCCTAATCCATGGCAACCGGTTGCTAGGAGTACTATTCAGCAACCATAATCTTCACCATTGATCAATAAAATTAAGCGCTGAGATTGAAAATAAAAAGGCCCAGCCACTACTACTTCTACCGACTGTTACATCAACTTTTTTAGCATAATAATTTATCAAAATGTCCCTCATTATTAATAATATAATAAGAAATATTCACCGGCCGCTACTCTTAGTAGCGGCTGACTCCTATATAACTCAGCATACGCAGCACTCTCTCTCCTCTTTATATATTATATATTATATTCTATAATTATTATAATATTCTTTTAACATTATTGGTATTATCATAAGAAAAATAATTTTATCAAAATATTAAGTGTCATTTAAAATATTAAGATGTAATAATTTAAAAATATTAATAAATAATTTGGTATGAGAATATTTTTATTATAACAATATTAATAGTCTTTTTTTAATGTATGCAGTACGAAATTATAAATTTTAAGATATATTAAAAATTATAAAAATATTAAGATGTCTTAAAATTAATTTAATTTATATTAAAATTAAAAAAATGTAATATTTAACAATATTAATAGTCTTTTTTTAATATAATAGTTAAATATAAAACATATTAAAAATAATACTTTGCTGAATAGTTAAAATATTATTGTTAATTTTAAGACATCTTAATATTTTTATAATTTTTAATATGTCTTAAAATTTATAATTTCGTACTACATACATTAAAAAAAGACTATTAATATTGTTATAATAAAAATATTCTCATACCAAAATATTTATTAATATTTTTAAATTATTACATCTTAATATTTTAAATGACACTTAATATTTTGATAAAATTATTTTTCTTATGATAATATCAATAATGTTAAAAAGAATATTATAATAATTATAGAATATAATATATAGTAATATATAATGAGGAGAGAGAGTGCTGCGCATGCTGAGTTATATATGAGTCAGCCGCTACTAAGAGTAGCGGCCGGTGAATATTTCTTATTATATTATTAATAATGAGGGACATTTTGGTAAATTACTATGTTGAAAAAGTTGATGTAACAGTCGGTAGAAAGAGTAGAGGCTGGGCCTTTTTATTTTCAATCTCAACGCTTGATTTTATTGATCAATGGTGGAGATTATGGTTGCTGATTAGTACCCCCTAGCAATCGGTTGCCATGGATTAGGACCTTTTATATATATATATATATATATATATATATATATATATATATGTCTCCTTTGGTCAATGAAATATCAATTGTAGTTGCATGAACACAACTCATTAGTTAATTTGCAAATGGTTTATGTAAGGCAATTGCTTTTATGCTTCTTCAACTTAATTCTTCTTCTGGAAATATAAAACTGAATTTCGTCGCTAATGAAAAATACATAAATTGAGAGAGAGAGAGAGGGGGAGGCACATTTTATTTCATTTCATTTCATCTAGAATAAAATTAATAAATAACAAATCAATATAAATAACCAGTAAGTAATTACCTAGAGCTTTATAAATCTCACAAACTATTCAGAGAAACAAGTGAAATGAATGATCAAGATCGAAAATGATGATAATTTTTTTTTTATTTTAAATGAAAAAAAATAAAGTATTCAAGGAAGAATACCAATGTATAAGGTTTGTGCATTTATTGAGGATAATGGAGAGGAGTTTTGGTGGTGCATGACTCTTGTAACAGCTTCAATGAAGACCTTCACAAACTCTATTGCCAACTTGAGAATTTTCATGTACATTTCCAATCTAAAAATCACCATTCAATTCCTATCGAATACTTAGCTGCCTTCTCAGATACCTATATATATATAACTATATATCTCTTTCTTCAAATCTCCGCTTCTCAAGTTTCTTTTTATAATATTCATTTCAAGAAAAATGAATATATATATATATAGCTACCTTCATCCGGCCTTTGGAAGAACCCAAGGGACAACTATATCTTTTTCTCTCAATCATGCATATATATCCAACAATATAATATCTCAATCATCTTCAACTTGATTGTTTTACTTACAGTGAAGATTATATATATTGACAGAGCATATATCTGTATACTACAGCCAATATATCTAAACACATTTTATATCTTATCCACTTGATATGTTGTTTTTTTTGGACTTTGAAAACACATTTTGAAAATGATTGCAATATATATAAAACTACAGAGAATATGTTATGGGATATATATATATATATATATATATATATATATATATATGTATGGTGATAACTTTAGGGTCTGTTTTAAAATAAGTTAAAGTTAAATTTTAAGTTGACTTATAAGTTATTTTAAATTGAAACTTATAAGTCAAAGTGTTCGATATCCATTTGACTTATAAGTCAGAAATTAAGTTAAAACAAGTTATGAAGGTGTTCGGTTGATAATGACTTATAAGTTAAAATAAAATGTAAAGAATAATAAAAATGACATTAATAAAAGATATATTGATTGATCAATACCAAAACAGAAGAGGTGCAAAATGAACATTACGTATGGTCAAACCAATTTATTAGGAATGATTTATAAATCATTTTTAAATAAGTACCCAATTGTTGTTTATTTATTTTGATTTATAAATTAAAAAATAAATTATTACCAAACACCTCAACAGTAACAAATAACTTATAAGTAGATTAGTGATTTCCGAACACACCTTAGTCATTTGAGAAAGTAGATGAGGCTAGTGGGAGATGAATTTAAAATTATATATATATTTTTGAGAGCTTCATCGACGTTGTATGTGCGATTTTTTTTTTTTGGGGGGGGGGGGGGGGGGGCGGGGGGGGGGGGGGTCAAGATATACGTTCTAGAGTTTCCATGAGATATTATTCAACATGGTTTACATGTCATGCATAATCTTTATACCATGAAAAGAAGCAAAAACCCATACCATGTCTAACCTAGCTAGCCACTTTTGTTTACTTGCAAATTAATTAATATAATTTTGATTCGGAAGAATAATTAACGATGGAGATTGGGTTGGATAGGGTCGGGTCGGGAGAACTCAAATACTTATCTGCCTGTGGATTGGTGAATCTGGTAAGATATGTTGTCCAAGTTCAAGAGTATTATTTTTTTTGTAATTTATGGGACTGAATTAGAAAGAGAGAGAAAGGGAACTTGGACACTGTAAATTAAATAACGAGAGCTAGCCAGACATAATTTTGAACAATTAAGCTTTACTATGCTATTGGAAGTTAAAGTAAAAGTTAATCACTAACGCATCATAATCCAGTCTTTAAGGTTGACGATCATTCTTTTTTTCAAAAACAAGGAATAACATTAACTATTTAAAAGTTTCCGGTATAAACAACCAAAAATCACAAGGCATTTGGCGTGACAAGTCTCGTCTGACGTTTGATGTGACGAGCTATCTGACGTGTGGTGTGAAAATTGCCGTCTGACATTTGGTGTAATGAGTCTCGTTAATGGTTACCCGTCTAGTGTTTAGTGTAATAAGTCTCGTCTGGCGTTTGGTGTGAACGAGCCGTCTGGCGTGTGTGTGGTGTGACGAGTTCTTTGGTATTTGGTGTGACGAGTTCTTTGGTGTTCGGTGTGACAAAATTTTTGGTATTTAGTGTGACAAGCTTTCTGGTGTTTGGCGTGACGAGCTATCTGGTATTTGGTGTGCATGACAAGCCCTCTGATTTTCGATGTGACGAGCCTCGTCTAATTTTTGGTGTGACAAGCCTCGTTTGGAGTTTGGTGCGATGAGCTGTCTGGTGTTTAGTGTGACAAGTCTCATCAGGTGTTTTGTGTGACGAGTCGTCTGGCGTTTAGTGTGACGAGTCGTCTGGCGTTTGGTGTGACGAGGCGTCTAATATATTGTGTGACGAGTCATTTTGACGTGTCGTTTGTTTTATAAATTGTTGTGCTTGACTTGCCATCCGTTTTATATGATGTTATTGACACGCCATTCATTTTATAAGTCGTTGTGCTTGATGCGCTGTCTTCAGTATTATTATTTCACCTCTTATAATATACTCCCCTATCATATTTCTTATAATAATACTCCCCTATCATATTTCTTATAATAATGGAGTGGGGGCAATGTTGGCATGAGATTTTTCGGGCCCATAATCAATACTCTAGGCATATGCCACTTGACATATTAATTATTTGGCGGCTTGGTGTTCTGTAAGGGTCAAATTCTAATTGACTTATGATTTTTTATTCTATTTGATTTTCTATTTTTAAGAAAGTAGTATCCTAATTGATTATAGTGATCTAATCCCTATGAAAACTTTAAATCAGGACTCATATTCCTAATCAATCACGGACGAGTTATGACTAGGCAGTGTGGGAGACTATAAATTTAGTCACATACTAGGTAAAGATATATATATACATAACTATTACTCTCATACACTAGCAATTTTATACCTCTATTGTTGACGTTCTAACATGTACTTATTCTCATACCGGAGTTATCTCTCGGTTAAGCTTTTTGGTGTATTTATTTATTCGCTGTGCAAATTTTTAATTCGTTATTTGATAATTTAGCGAGCGATCAGATTTTGGCGTTACCAACCCCCTTTAAGGTAACCACCCTTTGACAAGCAGCAAGTAGGAGGCGAATTCCAAAAAACCAACACAGGGCAGGGGATACTTCGTGAAATTCAAGACGATTTACCCAGAAAACCAACTTAATAGCTTGTTGACGTGTAGCACGAACAAGATTTGGAATGGTTGAGCCTTTATCTTTAAAGACAATTTCATGATGGACAATATCAAAGTAGAGCATGTAATTTAAATGGCACAATTTTCTTAAATTAATTATGAATTCATTATCATACTATCCCTACTAAATTATAGTATAAATTAACACTTTATTATAATTTAGGATAGGATAAATAAAGTAAAAATACTTATTCCATCCAAGTTTACTTGTCTTAATTTAAAAATTCATACTTATTTCAAAAAAATTATCTCCAAATTATCCATTTTAAGTACTCTATTAGTATCTTATTTTTTAAAATTAATCTCTCAACTTTTTCTTGGAATAATAAAATAGAAGAGAAAGAACTGAGAAAAAAAGAGTATGATTGTGCATGCTACTCTTTCCAATGTATATGTAGTAGTATTGAAAAAACAAATTCAAAAATAATATTAAAATTGGAAAAGAACAAATAGATTTGAATAAATAAAAATAAAAATAAAAATTAGGACAAATAAATTTAGACCAAGGGAGTATATCCTTATTATTTACTCTATCCTTTTCCAGAAAGAGTCTCACTTGCAAATGTTAATTAAAGATGTATTTTATGTTTCAATGAGCTCTAGCTCAGTTATTGTACTAGAACTCTTGAAAAGCAACATGTCTTATTTAAATTTAGGTAGTGTTTGTTTGGATCTTATAGCCTCTTAATGATAGTAGATCAATTTTGGCCAGAGGTATAGTTTGTTTGGTAAAACTTAGAATAACTCTGACCAATTCTCCTCTGATTCGGTTAGATTGAAATTTTTCTCTTTATCATTCAGAGTCACATCTGGACAATATTATCCTCACAACAATACATTCCATTCTCCTCCCCTTCTCTCCTTTTCTTTTCTACAGTGCCAATAAAATAAATTCAACAATATTTTGCAAGACAATTGAAAAGTATTAACATCTTGAATGCAAAGATTGAGTCACAAATTTATCAAAAAAAAAAGATCGAGTCACAAATCAAATCTTTCCAACAAAACAAACAAAGTAGAAGGGGGAAAAATCTCAGAGATACACATGGGTTTAGTTCCCCATATGAGATTAGTGGCATCACTTGTAGGAAAAATCAATTGGAACAAAACTTGATGAAATTTATGAATGCAGAACGGTTTCAGATAAATTAATAGATAATAAGAAAATTATTTTTGAAAAAAAAAACAAAAATAATAGCTTAAAGAAAATGAGTTTTAACAAAAGAGGGAGACTCACAAATCATGAGAGGAGGGCGATTTTTTCTGGGTTTGGATATAGCTAAGATCCGTCATAGTATTTGCAGCTAATTCCATCATAAAAAAATTGAAGGTGAACCAGAACACACATATGAAGAGAGAAAAATTGAAAGTGAAGCAGAACAATATGAAGAGAAAGACATTCAACAATATTTTGCAAGACAATTGAAAAGTATTAACATCTTGAATGCAAAGATTGAGTAACAAATTTATCAAAAAAAAAAGATCGAGTCACAAATCAAATCTTTCCAACAAAACAAACAAAGTAGAAGGGGACAAAATCTCAGAGATACACATGGATTTAGTTCCCCAGATGAGATTGGTGGCATCACTTGTAGGAAAAATCAATTGGAACAAAATTTGATGAAATTTATGAATGTAGAACGGTTTCAGATAAATTAATCGGTAAATAAGAAAATTATTTTTGAAAAAAAACAAAAAAAAATAGCTTAAAGAAAGTGAGTTTCAACAAAAGAGGGAGAGTCACAAACCATGAGAGGAGGGCGATTTTTTCTGGGTTTGGATATTATGACTCCCCCAGAATAGGTCCAGTCAACCTAACCCATTCTGGGTCGTCAAATACATGGTACAGAATTCAAATACAAACTTTATATCACACGGTCGTTCAAAATACGACCACACAACTGTGAGTGTCAATACAAATATGTAAAAAATATTAACATTCAAACAAAGTCCTCATTACAATTATTCTCACACTATTTATTAGAAATAGTGAGGACTACTACTGCTCTAACTCGGACCATCATTCTGTTCCCCGACTAGTTCCTGCGATATTCTCATTCCCTGAAGAGGACAATAGATGAAAAAGGTGAGCTCAATTAGCCCAGTAAAAAATATTATGACTAAGATAATGGGAAATAAATTATCGTTAGTTTTTAACAATTCAGATAAAATATTATGGACAATAAGTTTTAAATCAATATTCGCAACGAAAAATAACAATTCATTAGAAGAGTTAAGTAAAGAATGAAGTCTACTATCTTCTATGATTTAAAAGTCCATCATCAATATTTTATTCCTGTAACATCAATCAATATACATCTCGAATCAAATATTCATCTTTGCACTACGGCCAAAGATATTCATTTGTGTAATTAGTTGGTCATATTCATCTCAACACCTGTCATTTTTGCACTACGGCCAAAGATATTCATCAGAAAATCATTCATCTTTGCTCTACAAGCCAAAGATATTCAGTTATATCACCATTTAGGACTGAGGATGATGAAAAATAATATAATTAACGAATCAAGTGAGATAAAGGACAAAGATTAAGGATTCGCATTTTAATTTATTCAAATTTAAAAATACTCCATAATAATACTTTGTGGAGCAAATTCAAGAATAGAACTCAAAACTTAGATCTAATCAAAGATAGTAATCATAACAGACAATTTGGACAAATAGAAAAAAAATTTAATTTTTTCGTGAATAGTGTCGTATACGTGAATAGTAACCCCGACGGAAAAAATAAGAATTTCATAATAAAATTCATGTCAATATTTTGGTACAATGATATTGAAAAGAATAACATCATTTACGAAAGAAAATAACATCCCTTACAAATACGAAAGAAATAATACCCCTTACCTTAGTAGAAGTTTGGATACTGCAATAGTACAGCAGCAGAATACTCTTCTTCTTTCTCTCTTATTCTATCTCTAAATCTTCTCTCTGTATAACTCTGTGAATTGGTGGTGAGAAATAATGAAGAATTGAACTTCTATTTATAGAAGAACCGAAAGTGGCCCTTGATTTTAACGAATGTCCAAAATGACTCCTATTAATATTGAAAAGGCAACTACTATTTGCGAAGAGGCAAATAACTCTTGAAAAAATGAAGAGACAAGTAACTCTTGAAAAAACAAATAGGCAAGTTACTATTTGAGTTACTATTTACGAAAGTGACTCTTAGATGATGACCTATGGGTCCCAACTTACAAAATGTCACATATCACCATAATTTCCTCTAATGGTTATGTTACTCATCACACAATTAATCAACGCTTTTTAATCCTTCCAAATTTCCAACCAAAAATGGTCGAAATTCACAAACGGATGATTTTTCACACCAAAACAATGATAAAAACACATCAGCACTAAGTCCTTCTTTTATATCCACCAAATAAATATTTTCTTATCATATAAATCAATAATTAATTATTCACAAATAATATTACAGAACTACAATATTGACAACCAGGTCGTTCCCAGAAAAAGAAGGGGCCTTTCGATAAGGACTTCTCCTTACTGGCGCGCAATTAAATAACCCTTCCTAGACAGAACTTTCTTAGACATTGTCAATAATGTTATCTAATAATATTATTCAAATAATATGAATTGTGAAATACTGTGCAGTGACAATTATTGAATCAATCATATAAAATAGCAACGTAGCAATTATTAATATAAAATATCAACGTAGCAATTATTGAATCAATAGAATATCATGGAATTATTGAATCAATAATATAAAATATTGAACAGTAATTACTGTAACAATTATTGAGTAAGTGACTTCTTACGTAAGAATCAATAATTCGAAATACTGTGCAATACCGTGTGCTACTGTATACAACGCGTATTACTGTATTTTTATCAACGGATATTTCAACAGTTTAACCGTTATTTATAAAAAGGTTATTTCTGTCGCTTTCTATATCCGACAGTAATTTCGTTGTGGGGCCACAAATAGCTGTGCCGTCGTACGAATATTATCCGACAACAAGAATATTTCACGACCAAACGAATATTCTCCGACAACAATGAATATTTTATAACCACTTGCTTATTTTAAAAAATTTACATATATCACCCTTAACTTTAAACTTTTATCAATTTAACCATTTACAAAATAAAAAAATTGAATACTTTTATTTCATAAAATTCGGGGTCTTACAGTCTCACCTCCTTATGAAATTTCGTCCCCGAAATTTACTTACCTGATATTTAAAAAAGTTGAGAATAACTTGCTTTCATTTCAGATTCCATCTTCCTTGTCATCATGATTTCTCCATTGCTCATTTTAAAATACCGCTTCAAAACAAAGGTTAATTAACATATCACAATTTGTCAACTTATCAAGTAAGAAATTTCAGCTTAGGTAAGTCACACACTAGCGAAGTATATTACTCGTCTATCTCCTCCTAGTTCTAAACTCAGATCTCTGTCAGCGACCATATCCCTAAGCTCTGATATCAAAAGTGACGCCTCCAGAATAGGTCCAGTCAACCCAACCCATTCTGAGTCGCCAAATACATGGTACATAATTCAAATATAAATTTTATATCATACGGTTGTGCAAAATACGACCACACAACTGTGAGTGTTAATACAAATATGTAGAAAATATTAACATTCAAACTAAGTCCTCATTACAATTATTCTCACACTATTTATTAGAAATAGTGAGGGCTACTACTGCTCTAACTCGGACCATCACTCTGTTCCCCGACTAGTTCCTGCGATATTCTCATTCCCTGAAGAGGACAATAGATGAAAAGGGTGAGCTCAACTAGCCCAGTAAAAAATATTATGACTAAGATAATGAAAAATAAATTATCGTTAATTTTTAACAATTCAGATAAAATATTATGGACAACAAATTTTAAATCAATATCCGCAGCGAAAAATAACAATTCATTAGAAGAGTTAAGTAGAGAATGAAGTCTACTATCTTCTATGATTTAAAAGTCCATCATCAATATTTTATCCCTGTAACATCAATCAATATACATCTCGAATCAAATATTCATCTTTACACTACGGCCAAAGATATTCATTTGTGTCATCAGTTGGTCATGTTCATCTCAACACCTGTCATCTTTGCACTACGGCCAAAGATATTCATCAGGTAATCATTCATCTTTGCTCTACAGGCCAAAGATATTCAGTTATATCACCATTTAGGACTGAGAATGATGAAAAATAATATAATTAACGAATCAAGTGAGATAAAGGACAAAGATTAAGGATTCGCATTTTAATTTATCCAAATTCAAAAATACTCCATAATAATACTTTGTGGAGCAAAATTCAAGAATAGGGCTCAAAACTTAGATCCAATCAAAGATAGTAACCATAACAGACAATTTAGATAAATAGAAGAAAATTTAATTTTTTTCGTGAATAGTGTCGTATACGTTAATAGTAATCTCGACGGAAAAAGTAAGAATTTCATAATAAAATCCATGTCAATATTTTGGTATAATGATATTGAAAAGAATAATATCATTTACGAAAGAAAATAACATCCCTTACAAATACGGAAGAAATAATACCCCTTACCTTAGTAGAAGTTTGGATACTGCAATAGTATAGCAGCAGAATACTCTTCTTCTTTC
Organism: Panax stipuleanatus; assembly: GCA_020205555.1. Classification (NCBI taxonomy): domain Eukaryota; kingdom Viridiplantae; phylum Streptophyta; class Magnoliopsida; order Apiales; family Araliaceae; genus Panax; species Panax stipuleanatus. The sequence goes on along the minus strand of CM035116.1, from coordinate 139,397,305 downwards.
TCTTTTATTCTCTCTGTAAAGCTTCTCTCTGTATAACTCTGTGAATTGGTGGTGAGAAATAATGAAGAATTGAACTTCTATTTATAGAAGAACTGAAAGTGGCCCTTGGTTTTAACGAATGTCCAAAATGACTCCTGGTAATATTGAAAAGGCAACTACTATTTGCGAAGAGGCAAATAACTCTTGAAAAAATGAAGAGGCAAGTAACTCTTGGAAAAACAAAGAGGCAAGTAACTCTTGAAAAAATAAAGAGGCAAGTTACTATTTGAGTTATTATTTACGAAAGTGACTCTTAGATGATGACCAATGGGTCTCAACTTACAAAATATCACATATCACCATAACTTCCTTTAATAGTTATGTTACTCATCACACAATTAATCAACGCTTTTTAATCCTTTCAAATTTCCAACCAAAAATGGCTGAAATTCACAAACGGAAGATTTTTCACACCAAAACACTGATAAAAATACATCAGCACTAATTCCTTCTTTTATATCCACCAAATAAATATTTTCTTATCATATAAATTAATAATTAATTATTCACAAATAATATTACAGAACTACAATATTGACAACCAGGTCGTTCCCAGGAAAGAGGGGGCTTTCCGATAAGAACTTCTCCTTACTGGCGCGCAATTAAATAACCTCTCCTAGACAGAACTTCCTTAGACATTGTCAATAATGTTATCTAATAATATTATTCAAATAATATGAATTATTGAGTTGATAATGTGAAATACTGTGCAGTGACAATTATTGAATCAATCATATAAAATAGCAACGTAGCAATTATTGATATAAAATATCAACGTAGCAATTATTGAACCAATAAAATATCATGCAATTATTGAATCAATAATATAAAATATTGAACAGTAATTACTGTAACAATTATTGAGTAAGTGACTTTTTACGTAAGAATCAATAATTTGAAATACTGTGCAATACCTTGTGCTACTATGCACAACGTGTATTACTGTATTTTTATCACCGGGTATTTCAACAGTTTAACCGTAACAGTTTTACCGTTATTTATAAAAAGATTATTTCTGTCGCTTTTTATATCCGACAGTAATTCATTTGTGGGGCCCACAAATAGCTGCGCCGTCGTACGAATATTTTTCGACAACAAGAATATTCCACGACCAAACGAATATTCCTCGACAACAATGAATATTTTATAACCACTTGCTTATTTTAAAAAATTTACATATATCACCCTTAACTTTAAACTTTTATCAATTTAAACATTTACTAAATAGATAAATTGAATATTTTTATTTCATAAAATTCGGGGTCTTACAGATATAGCTAAGATCCGTCATAGTATTTGCAGCTAATTCCATCATAAAAAAATTGAAGGTGAACCAGAACACACATATGAAGAGAGAGAAATTGAAAGTGAAGCAGAACAATATGAAGAGAGAGGCATGTGGGCAAACATACGAAGAGGGAGGCATGTGGAGAGGCACGTGGGCAAACCTATGAAGAGAGAGAGGCATGTGGGATTCTGAGGGTTTATCAAATAATTTTTTAAGTTCAGATACTCTTTCATTCAGACGATCTAATTTATTAAAACATATTAATTATTCAGATCTTAATTACTCAGTATTATCAAACACCACCTTAGTCTTGTTTATTAAATTGTACGAACATGATAACGAAATTATGATGATAACCTTAAATATCTAGAGGTAGTTGGTCGGTCGAACCAGTTCATCCGTGAACCGGTCAAGAAAATGATAAACCTTGTACATAATAAAATTTGGTCGAAATACTTTGTCAATCTAAAATGTTATTCTATCTTTTTTTTAAATTGCAACTAAAAAAATGATATATTTAACAAATTTAGAAATTTAAATTTTCTTTTCAACGCAGAATCCATCTTCAAATTGTTCACCCAAATTGTCAGTTTCAAATTTATCACACATATTACCTTTACTTTAGCCGTTATGATCATAATTATTCTACTTTTAATATTTTGGTTCCCTTACCTTTGTTTCTTTATTCAAAAAGACTATTACAGAAATTCAAAACTTGAAAGCGCGGTGACAATAACGGCGTCGGGAATTTCAAATCTGGATCACATCTACTTGAATCTCAAAACGGTCACACATATTTCAGAGCTTGAGAGTAGAGAGAGGAGAGAGATTGAGATTTGCTATCTGAATATGTTACTGAATCAAATCCCATTTGATTCTCATTCAGCTCAAAAAAACCCAAGAAAGAATCAGCTGAAATCGTTGCTCCCTAATCAATAACAATTTCAGGGATTCGGCAGCTTAAAATTCTCTTTTTCACTTCATCTTTCAGGTACACAAATTACCCACATTTCATCATTTATTTTGATTCCGAAACACATTTTTTCCATTACCCAGTTCTCATTCTTGGTTAAAAATCCAATGTTTTTCGTCTTTTATCAGAATGTTGCGGGATTTCAACTTCTCCCGGCGGAATTCAGGCAAAAGTTCCAATCTTGATGAAATAGAGAATATTCCCATAAACCCCAACACAACTGAAGATCTAGAAGTGGGTTTAAAGAGTACTAAAGTTTATAAAACCCCTACCGAATCCAGCAAGAGTAGTAGATATTCAGATGGTGGAATGCCGCTTAAAACTCCGGAAAAGCGAGGAGTTTCAGCCAGTAATCGATACGGGTGGCCCCACAAGAATGAATCTAGCTCAAATGCTATGGAAATGGGGGTTGATTCGAGTAATTATAGGAATGGAAATGGGGTTTTTGCAAATATGGGTACTCCTAGGTCAAATAAAGCAGTGGGGAGAGGCAATTCAAGTTATTCAGAATGTAATTCGAACCAAAGCACACCTACTAAGAGTGTAAACAAGCCTCCGAATCCGGGACATTGTTTAACTGGTGGTTCTAGACCTCCACCTGCCAGTGGAGGAGGTGCCCGGATGGCTAGTTTTGCTGCATTGTCGAAAGGGATTCCAATTTCTAGTAGTTCATCAACTGTGGTTAATTCTGCTGAAGTGTCCCATTTTTCTATGAAGGAAGATCCATCATTCTGGATGGATCACAATGTGCAAGTAGGCTTCATTTTGTTGCATAATTGATCAAGATTTTATTTTTATTTTTTTGAAGTTCCTGTTTTCACTTAATATATAACATACTTTTAGGTGTTGATTCGGGTTCGTCCTTTAAATAGCATGGAGAAAAGTACATATGGTTACAATAGGTGCTTGAAGCAGGAGAGTGCACAATGCATCAGTTGGGTTGGCCAACATGAAAATCGATTTACCTTTGATCATGTAGCCTGTGAAACTGTTGACCAGGTATAGTGAAAAGTAGAAAATATGATGGTTTTACTAATGTTGTATAATGTTTGTTATAGGCTGTTTAAAGTTATCGGGATTCTGCAGGAAACACTTTTTAGAATTGTTGGTCTGCCAATGGTGGAGAATTGCTTGTCTGGATACAATAGTTGTATGTTTGCCTATGGGCAGGTATGCTCCTAAACAAAAAATTAAACATTTTTTAGAATGATTGGTCTTCCAATGGTGGAGAATTGCTTGTCTTGATTTATGCACTACATTTCTTATTTGCTGTGCGCTAGCCTCTAGGCATGCTTGCGGGCAAAAATATAGTTCTTTGGAGTATATACTCTTTGCTTAACTTCTTTAGAGTATACTCCGTTGGAGCTTGTCAATAACTTTAGCAAGTTTGACAAACTGATCTTTGTAGAGGTGTTGGGATTCTTTATGATCTTCATTTCTGCCTCTCTTCTTCTTTCACTCCTTCCTATTCTTATTTTCCAAAATGGATCACTTGATATATATTCTTATTTTGATATGTATGATTAACCTTGTAGACTGGAAGTGGGAAGACATACACAATGCTTGGCGACATCGACGAGCTAGGAGTCAAGCCTAGTATCAATCGTGGAATGACACCACGAATATTTGAGTTTTTGTTCGCAAGAATAGGAGCAGTAACTTTCTGCAGTCTTTGCCTTTGCCTTCTATTAAACCTCTTATTTTTCATTATAATTTCAGTTGGCTTGTGCGCTCCTTATTATTCATCTCTGTGCAGGAGGAGGAGAGCCGAAGGGAAGAGAGACTGACATACAATTGCAAGTGCTCCTTTTTAGAGATATATAACGAACAAATTACTGATCTACTTGATCCGTCATCCACAAATTTGCAAGTAAGATTGCATCTGTATAATGCTCGAGTAGTGTATATCTAAATGATAGCTCTCATGCCTATTTTCCTGTTTGTAGCTACGGGAGGATATTAAGACTGGTGTATACGTTGAAAGTCTCTCAGAATTTGAAGTTCAGACTGTAGGTGATATTCTTAAGCTTCTCAGTCAGGTAACTTTTGATCCATAACTTGTTCAGTTTCTGTTGATCAAAATGCACGAATAAGCATGCATTCATTTATGTCATATTGTGCTTTCAAGCATTTAGTGTTGCTCGTCCCAATAGGGTTCTTCAAATAGGAAAGTTGCTGCAACGAACATGAATAGGGAGAGCAGCCGTTCACATAGTGTCTTTACATGCGTAATTGAGAGTAGGTGGGAAAAGGATTCTACATCCAACCTACGATTTGCAAGGTTAAACCTTGTTGATCTTGCTGGTTCAGAAAGGTAAAAATTATTCCTAAACTTTTTGAGTTATTTTTCCCTTATGAATTAACATTTGCATAATGGGACATTCACTGGTCTTATCATTACCATTGCAGGCAGAAAACTTCTGGTGCTGAGGGAGAACGTCTGAAGGAAGCTGCAAATATTAACAAATCGTTATCTACACTGGGGTAACTGAATTGATTTAGCATATTTCATTTTCTTTGCTGATTATGAAGTCTTTTCATTTGTCACAAGTCCTTCTTTGTTTATTTATGGTTAACTTTTTCTCTTCACAGTCATGTAATTATGGTTCTTGTGGATGCGGCACACGCTAAGACGAGGCATGTTCCTTATAGAGATTCAAGACTGACATTTCTTCTTCAGGTGAAACTAAAAATCAAATTTGTTCTTCATCATGCTTAAATGAGTTTCCATTATTTTATATTCAACTCCCAAGAAAATGCAGGACTCATTGGGTGGAAACTCAAAAACAATGATTATTGCCAATGTCAGCCCTTCTATCTGGTTTGTCCCTGTATGTGTGCTGATTTGTAATTATGTTGCTTTGATGCCAAAACCTCTAAAGCTTTAAGCTATATATTTTTTAGCTCTGCTGCTGAAACTCTTAACACTTTAAAGTTTGCACAACGGGCAAAGCTTATCCAGAACAATGTAAGCTCATTTCATGCTTGGTTGAGCTTGGTCATATGTCATTATAAGAATCCCTATTTACCAATGTTTATTTTTTTTCTCCTCTCTTAATGATGAAGGCTGTAGTAAATGAAGATTCTTCTGGAGATGTGATTGCACTACAACACCAGATACGCCTTTTAAAGGTTCTTTTTAGTTTTCTAAATTATTACAAGTCATGCATGAAACATGCTTATTTTATGAAACTAACAAATGGCTCTGAAATAGGAGGAGCTTCTTGCACTCAAACGTCAAAACGTATCCAGGTCTCTTACATTTGGTTCAGTCATTGGAGATGGAAGACAAGAGCATGACATTGCTTCCAAAACAAAAGCACTTGAAGTGGATCGTCATAGTTCTGATGATATGCTTGGATGTGAATCTAAAGGCATTCTGAGAGTTTCTTCTAAACAGGTACCTAAGTTTGTTTATGTTTTCTTACATTAGTGATAGAGTGATTCTGATTTTAGTAGTATCATTTTACGCAGATAATTAAGATGTTAAAATAATCTTCAATTTGCCTATTTATTCTTGTTTCTGGATTAAGAATCTGGTAAGTTTGTTTATGGTGGCTTAACTGTTGGCCTATCCATACACATCTCATTTTGTTTTAGACATAATGTTACAGCTATATTGTTTTCTGTTATTGCACGTCTTCATTTTTCAAGTTAGGTGGCATGTATGGACATGGTCTTAGTAATACTGATTGATATTCTAATGTTACAAGTCATGGCGCTTAGAAGTGTAGTATTTCGCTTTCTAATCCCATTTGTTTTTCTAGTTAAAATCTCTAGAGACTACACTTACGGGTTCCTTGAGGAGAGAACAAATGGCAGAAACTTCTTTCAAACACCTTGAAGCTGAGATTGAGCAGTTGAACCGTTTGGTATTTTATTCCTTTTCCCCCTTAAATCTCTTGTGTGTTTGTTTATTAATCTTTTTTGATGTCTATTTGTGCTAAATAGGGTAGGTTATAGGTTGTAAATGAAAGCACTAGATGGTACTGTTATGAACTGCTAATTTTATTCAAAGACCTTAATTGTTTATTAGGTTCGTGAAAGAGAGGAGGACAATAGGTGCACAAAGATGATGTTGAAATTTAGGGAAGAGAAAATTCAAAGAATGGAGAATCTTCTTGGTGGTTTAGTACCTGCAGATGCTTACTTACTAGAAGAGAACAAGGCACTCTCTGAAGAAATTCAGTACCTTCAAGCTAAAGTCGATAAAAACCCAGAAGTAACTCGCTTTGCCCTGGAAAACATCAGGCTTTTGGAACAGCTTAGAAGGTAGCTGCTTGTGAACAAAATCCATCCTTACAGGGCTTTTAGAAAAAAATTAAGCATCATAAAATTGGCTATATAGATTTCAGGACTTCTATGAAGAAGGAGAAAGAGAAATGCTGCTGACCGAAGTATCTGAACTGCGGGATCAGGTATTGCTAAATCTAAGACATAGCATCTTTGTTTTCATCTCTGTAATTATCTAAATCAAGTTCATCTGTTTACAGCTGGTTCTATTTCTTGATGGAAATTTACAACAGCATAGTCGTCCGAGTATAAATTTGCCTCCTAAGGTAATATTTGTGACTTTCCTTTTCCAATTAATCTAAAAATTTGGACTTTTGATTCTGCAACCTTATTCCAATCCTTACAAGTTCTTCTCCGTTGAACAGGAAGCTGATATCAACAAAGAAAATGCTTGTCTTCATCAGGAGGTTGCTTATTTGTATTCTATTAAATTGTGATTTTTCTCTTTTGCCTTAAGCTTCTACTCTCACATCTTCTTCTTTGGATTCAGTTAAAGATGACACTCAGTGAGTTAGAGGAGTGTAGGAGCAACCTAAATTCTTGCTTAGAGAACAACGCAAAACTCAGCAGGTAACAGTCCTTTTCATTTTATAAAGTTTCCTTGTCTGAAGCTTATTTTGTTTATCTTTTTTAAAATGGAACAACCTTTTCTTGCAGTTCACATAATATTATTTGGTACTTCCATCTTTGTGCAGAGAAATTGATGAACTACATGCTCCTCTAAACCCACATGATTATGATGGCAACGTCGAAGTAATAAAGGTTATATTTTTAGCATTATTCTTTAGTTGCGCTAAGATTTTTGTTTTTTGTAGAGAGAATGGTAGGAAGAGGAAAAGAGGACAAAACCACATGTTGTTAGTGTACAAGACCTAGCCAAAAGAATTGACTTAACCTTATATTTGATAGCATTTAGAATCTCAGGTTGCTTTTTTAACCATAACTTTCAGGAGTCCATACTAGAAGCTCCATCTCTCGATGAACTACTATTTGAGGCTGTTCAACACAAGAATGGAGAGATGCATGAAAACCTGATGAAGCATGCGCAAGAAGTTGTGGGTCTACAACTGGAATTGGATATTTTGAAGATCTTTCTCAAAGAAGAGGGGTCATCTCGTGGTGACCTTGAGGAAAAGGCACTGTGCTTGACTAGGGATCTTGAATTGGCAGAAGGAAAAGCTTCACTGTTAACCATGCAGTACAAGACTATGAAGGAAGAGCTCAGAGAAGCTAAGTCTATCATTGAAGCTCTAGAGTCTCAACAACTTATATCAATCAGTGAACTGGAGGATCTGAGGAACAGTAGCAACTACTTTGCGGAGCTTTTGCGAAAACAGGAGCTTGAAATCTTTTCTTTGAAAGGTCAAACTTTTGGTAAAGAGTTAAGAGATCCAGCATCTTCTAAACTTTCGAAATTTGAAGATTCTCCTTTACAAGTAAAGTTAAAGAAGATGCATGATTCTCTTGAAAAGGCCAAAAGAATGAATATGTGGTACCAAAGCGATCTTGCATCTCACGCATCTAATGAAGAAGAAATGGATGAAGTTCGTAGGCAGGCTGAGGCTGAAACTGCTGAGGCGATAGTTTGCTTGCAAGAAGAACTTGGCATTCTCCAGCAGGAAGTCCACAACAGCAACTTAAAAGAGATAGAGACTGAAGGGAGGTTGATTGTTCTGCAAACTGAGTTAAAGGAACTGCAGGAAAACTATGAAGTAATGACCCAAAACAATAAAAGTTTAGGTGCAAAGCTCGAAGAGAAACATAAACAATTAAGCACTTTGTCTGAAGAATTTGAATCAGTGATAAGTGAGATTGTAGTTGTTCTTGTTGGTGGAGACGAGGCGCTTAAAGATGCCTCTAATCAGCTTGATGCCATCTCTGGTTCATTTCCTCAGAAAAGAACTTGGATATCTGAACAATTAGGCAGGATGACAAGAAGCATCTCTGAAAAGGAGTTAATGATTGAAAAACTCAATCACTGTCTGGAGGATGCAAATACTAGAAGAAATGACATGGATAGCATGCTGAGGACCTTAAGAGGGGCGGCTTTGGTTATTACTGAAGCGCACCAGCAAGATTGCAGTGAAAAGGAGAAAGAGACCATCCTACTGAAGTCACAATTGAGTGAGAAAATGTTGACAATAGCAGGGTTAGAGGACAAAATTAAGCATGGGGAAGAACAGCTCAGAAAAGCATCAAAGAGTGCCACTGTTGCTTTTGTGATTGTAAGCAGATTATCTGAGATAAATTGTGATTACCTTCATGCATTGAAGCATAAGGACATCCAGCTTACTGAATCTAAAGGAATAAATATGCAGAAAGATGTGTTTCTCCATAATCAGGCTGTAGAAATTGATGAAGGAGAGAAACAAATACGTTCTTTAAGAATGGAATTAGACATGGCAGAGGAAGGATGTGAGAAACTAAAAGTGCAACTGTCAGAAGAGAAGAAACATGTTAGTGATTTGGAAAGAAAGCTTGAAGAAATCGAAGAAAATAACATTTTGAAGACAAAGGAGACACTCACAGAGCTAAAAGAGGGTATTTTAACACTCAAATCATGCATTAGCGGGTATGCAGACAAGGTTGCCAGTCATGAGAAAGATATTGTTGCTGGTGGTCCTGTTTGTAAATTATCTGATGACAAATGTGAAGCACGGGTAATCTAACGCTATTGCTACTGCTATTTCTTTTCTAATAGATATCAAAGACCATTTCATTCATTAACATTTTAAGGCATACCTGAAGTTTATAGTGTTCTTCATTATTAATTCACTTTATATGGGTATTGTTGCAGACAGGTACTGGAGAATATCAAGGCATCAACAACCAAGAGACATACGCTGTTGCAAGAATAAAAACTGATATTTCAGAGAGTCCTTTCGAAGTTGGTGAGAACTTGCACAAACACTCTAGTGATCAGAAAACTATGCCATTTGGAAGGACCTTGAATGATGCAAGTGGTAAGGATGCTACAGTTGCTCTTCTAAAAGTGGAAATAGAATCTTCCCTTGAAAGCTTAAAAGTGCTGCAAATTGAGATGGCCGGATTACGTTATGAGAAAGAAGAGGTATATAATTCTGAAAAACGGAGTCGACAGGGCATTGAATCGCTTATGTCACAGGTGCTTGTTTTACAAGCAGGTATGGGTAATTTTGAAGAGCAAGTTGGTCGAGAAATGGTTTCTTTGTATCATAAGCTACAAATGGTTGAAAGAACTTCTGAAGAATTTGTCACTTCATGGATTGTGAAAAGTGAGGTATGCTACTACCATTCTAACATAATTTCTCAGTTTATTGCTCTGTGCAGTGAACTCTGCTTTCTGTATAGCTTTAAAAATTATATTTTTCTTCCATACCATTATTTTCTGCTAGAATGCAAGTAACATATCTCGCTTATCTTCTAATAAAAATCACATTATCTAAATGATAACTGCATATGTTTTTTGGAAATGACATATTTCAGTGCCCGGACTAACTACTGCATTTTCTTTGTGCCTCCTACCCTAATTACCGCAGTCATATGAGCATGAACTTAGTGATGCAAAGATGATTGCAGTGCAGAAAACCGCAGAGACCTCTTGTATTCTAGCTAAATTCGAAGAAGCTCAAGACACCATTGAAGAAGCAGATATTATGGTCAATAAGCTGATGATAGCAAATGAAACCAACAAGCTTGAGATTGAAGCGATGAAGAAAGAGAGGGTTGTCTTTATCAATGAGAGGGATATCCTAATCAATGAGGTCCAGAGCTTGCAATCCAGCAACAATCAGAAGGACCAGTGTTATGAAAACCTTGAAAATCAGTTTGAATCAGAGGTCATAGCAATGAAGGGACTTGTGCAGGAGCTGGAAGATATAGTTTCACAGATCCAGATCACTTTTAAGGAGGATTTTATGTCTATATCCTCCGATTTCCTATGCCTGAAGTCTCAACTATATGACTCGACTAAGCTGATGCAGTCCTGGGTTGAGGACTTATGGTCTAAGATTATTGTAAAGGATTGTGTTGTGTCTGTATTACACCTTTGTCACATGGGAATACTGTTGGAAACAGTTACTGGACTGAATGCAGAGAATGGTCTCCTTCACCATGGACTATGTGAATCAAACTCTCTTATGTTTGAGTTGAGAGAGCACAACTTCAAATCCAGAAGAGATCTCGAAATATGCAGAGTCGTTGAGTGGAAGTTACTGGCCGACATAAAGAACAGTTTTGATCGCATCTCGAGGAAAGAAGATGAAACTGGGCTGCTCACCATCAAACTAACCAGTTTTGAGAAGAAGATATTAGATCTGCAGCTTCAAGAGGATTTAATGTTGCAAAGGTCTAACTATATGGGATCTGAGCTTACTATGCTGACAAAGGAGTTGAACAGCAGTAACAGAAACGTATTGGCATCCCTTTTGGATAGAGAAAAATTGCTGAAGGATAAAGAGGATGTTTTACAATATCAGGAGGAGAAGTTTCTGATTTACTTGTCTGCAAAAGATTTTGAGTTGGTTGTCTTGGCATCAGAGTTGGAACAAATGGCTGCCCAAAATGCTAAATTGCTGAAAGAGCAAATAGGTTTTGCCACTGTTCTTGACAAACTTAAGAAAGACATGGTACTTCTAAATTTAGATGCAGAATTGAAAGAATGGATCTTGTTTGACATGGAAGTTGAGGTTAATCATCTTGGGAATGAAGTTGAAGTAGCAAAAATGGAGAGAGATGATATCTTATCAGAGCTCAACCAAAGAAATTTAGAAATTTCCGAGATGAAAGAAGCAAACAAGGCTTTTGAGCAAGAAATCAAGCTACTGAAGGAAGTTGCTTGTTCAAATGATACTTTGAAAAAAGAACTTACTGAAGTGACAGAAGAAAAGATGAGAATGTCATCCCAGGTTCAAAAACTTGAATCTGAGTTTGAGAAATCATTGGAAGGCATGGAGATGAACGAAACATCTCTCGAGAGTTGTTCTTGTCGCGTCTCTATTCTTGATCAACAAAATCAAGTGTTGCAGAGTGACATTAGCTTGCTGGAAACGTCATTGTGCACACTTCAAAAAGAGTTGGATATTAAAAAGGCGGAGCTGACAGAAATGAGGTTCCTCAAGGAGGAGAATGAGTCATGGAAAAGTGAGTTAACAAAGTCCAAGGCAGAATATTGCTCCGTTCTTCAAGACCTGGAGGAGAAGAAATCTGAGATTGAATCATCTTTAAGTGGAAAGGAACTAGTTGACACTGAGAATCATAGGTTGCATGATGATATATTTTGTTTGAAGAGTTGCATTTCCAATTTACAAACCGAGCTGGACTCGGCGAATGTTGAACTCAATCAACTTCGACTTTGTGAGTCTGCACTTCAGGATGCTTTGTGCTCAAAAACACATGATCTGCAAATCTATGTTGATGAGGTTAATACGTTGAAGGAAGAGAATGTTTTCTTGGGGATTAAACTCAGATCCCATAAGGATAATAAAAGTGAAGCCTTCAGCACCTTGAGATTGAAAATTAAGAAATGTTCTGAATCAGTGGAAGTTGTAGATATGACAGGCAGCAGGGTATTTAATGTACTCGATGAAAAAATTGTTGTACTAGAAAAAATGTTTCAGGAGGGAGCATCCAAGTTTATAGAAGAGTTTGCATCATTGGAAATTTTTGCTAAAGACTTGATGTCTGAAAATTTGTCTCTTCAATCCGAGTTGGAAAGGAAGGATGATGTTCAAGAAGGATTGTTATTTGATCTTCGATTGTTACAAGAATCTGCATCTAATAACAAGGACCAGAAAGATGAAATTGAAGAACTGTTGAATTCTTTGGAGGCTTTAGAGAATGAGCTTTCCGAAAGATCAAGTGAGCTTGATGAAGCTGTTGGAAAAGGCCAAATATTTCAAGTTCAGTTGCAGGAGAAGATAGACATAATCTCCACCCTTGCATTAGATATCTCAAGACGGCGTGAATATGTAAAATCACTCTCCAGCATAAATCTTGAGCTGACAACCAACATCACAAATGCTTTACAAGAAAAAGAGTCCATTGAGGAGGAGTTAACACAGAGTAGGAAAGATAATGAAAACTTAAAATTGGAACTCCTTGAAATGGGTACAGCTCTTGAGCGAATGAACAACTTTATTGAATCCTTGAATATGAATTTGAATTCAGTTACTCGAGAGAGGGACGAAATTCAAGCAGAACTTGTTACATTGAAGAAGGAGTTTGAGATGGCAAAAGTGCTTGCTGAAAAAAATGAAGCTATTGCTATAGAAGCTAGACAGGTACATGCTAATTTTACAAATTATTTGAAGTCAAAGTCAAAAACTACCTATATTAAATGTTTTGGATGTTTTATTACGTTGTATCAAATTTAGGTAGCTGAAACCAGAAAGCTCTACGCTGATGACAAAGAGGAGGAGGTGAGGCTATTAGAGAGGTCTGTAGAAGAGCTAGAGTGTACTGTGAATGTACTTGAAAGCAAGGTAATCTCCTTGGATCAGTCTTTTACTGTTTGTTTTACAACTCTCTCTTTTTAAAATCATCGGCCAATAACCTGGTTTTCAATATGTAAGGTTGACATTGTTAAAGGGGAAGCTGAGCTACAACGGTTGCAGAGAGAGGAGTTAGAATTGGAGCTTCATTCTGTTAAACAGAAGATGCACAATGTCGAAAGTGGTGATGCCGAAATGAAAAGGTTTAACTAGCATCTAAGCAACTGAGATGCGAAAAAAACATTACATTCATTTAAAATTAGGAACTCTTACATAAACTACATAAATATGATACTTCTTTTAACAGGGGTCTAACTGATAAAGAGAAAAGCCTTCAAGAAGCTCTCCAGCATATGCAGATTCTTGAGCGAGAGATAGCTGCCAAAGATACAGAGGTAAGCTTAATCTCTTCTCTTTCTCTGCATATGTTAATATGAAACTTGAACCCATGACAGTTCATCAAGTTATTCCATCATCTGAGATTTATGTTTTTTGTTTTATAACAGATAGGTCAGTGCAAAGCTCATATCTCTGAGCTAAATCTGCATGCAGAGGCACAGGCTCACGAATACAAGCAAAAGGTAGGTCATCACAGGCTTAATAGACCACATTAGCTAATATTGATTTGTGTGAGATGAGAGCAGTGATGTTAATAAGTTCAAATCCTTTTTTTTTGAAAAATAGTTCAAGGCATTGGAAGTCATGGCTGAACAAGTTAAATGTGAGGGACCTGCTATCCATACCACAAATTCATCAATACACAAATTAGAAAAAAATGGTTCAAGGGCGAGAGGTTCTGGTTCCCCTTTCAAATGCATTGGATTGGGCTTGGTACAGCAAATCAAGTCCGAGAGAGATGACGAGCTTACTGCTTGTAGACTTCGTATTGAGGAGCTTGAAACCTTGGCTGCAAATCGACAAAAGGAGGTAGGCTTGATGCATTTATTTGACAGTGTATTGCTTCACTTCCCTCAAGATTGATGGCATTCATCATTATGTTTCTTGGACTATGTTCTCTTTCAGATATTCATACTGAACTCGAGATTAGCTACTGCAGAGAGCATGACCCATGATGTCCTACGTGATTTACTGGGACTAAAGTCAGATATTACCGGTTATGCGGTATACTCGTGCATTTATATCCATTCGTTTGATTGTTTGATTCTTTCAGAATTTTGTAGAACTTATGGTGCACTGTCTTAGAGTATGCATAGTGGATATATTGGTCCTGATTAAGAGTATCATATGTCGAATCTATTCATGAGTCCAACGTAGTTATGCTTATCTTGTTCTCTCTTTATGCGTGCTAGTCTTTACTGGATAACAAGCAACTGCAAAAGATAACAGAGGAGGCTCGACTTCATAATGCTGAAGTTCAGGTCAAGGTACACATCGTTTCGGTTACACTGAAACTACATTTGGATACATTTTAATTTTTTATTATTTTTAATAAAATAATTGTTTTGCAGGATCAAGAGGTCATCAGGCTAAAGCAGCAGCTTTGTGAGTTTGTTGAGGAAAGAAAGGGGTAAGAAGCTGTACCTTGAAGTCAAATTTGAGGTTTAATATTCTCCTGTGTTTCTTCAGCATGTCTAATATGCTTTGTTGTTTTCTTTTAGATGGCTCGAGGAAATTGATAGAAAACAGGCTGAGATGGTGGCAGGAGAGATTGCATTAGAGAAACATCATCAACAAGACCGGTTACTTGCAACTGAAAATGAAATGTTCAAGGTAATGGGGCCTCAAGTGTTGCTGCATCTTCAATAGACAAAGCTAAACTATTGCTTACACTAATTCTTTTTCTTCCTTAGATGGAGAATATTAATCATAAGAAAAAGGTGATGGAACTCGAAGCTGAAGTAAAGAAGTTGTCAGGCCAGCAAAACATCCAGCAACGTATTCATCATCATGCTAAAATAAAGGCAATATATCATTAATACCACTTCTATTTCAATTTTGAATTATTAGACAGCTAGTAGCTTTCATTACATCCCAATTGAACTTATCATGAGGTATATTATTCAGTTTTGGGCCAAACCATTGTTATCTTAAGATTTTACTCAATTTATCAGGAAGAAAACAATTTGCTGAAAACTCAAAATGAAGACCTCTGCAGCAAGCTGCATCGCACTGAAGCTGTCCTTTCACGTGTCAAGGAAGAACTTTCCCAATTTCGTGCAGCCAATGGCAGAAGCCCCCTTGCCCATTTTGACAAGGAGCAGCAGTTGAACGACAAATTGAAGGTTTGTATGGCCGTATATGGTCTGGCAGGAATTCTTTGTATTCTTACATGTATTTGAGCTAA
Organism: Panax stipuleanatus; assembly: GCA_020205555.1. NCBI lineage: Eukaryota > Viridiplantae > Streptophyta > Magnoliopsida > Apiales > Araliaceae > Panax > Panax stipuleanatus. The sequence goes on along the minus strand of CM035116.1, from coordinate 139,381,937 downwards.
TGCTTTATCTGCAACAGGAAACTGAAGAGGAGAGGATGCAATTAGCACACAAATTATTGGCTCTGTGCACCAGCATTTTAAAGGTTAGTGGTAATATAGTTCTTTCCTAGTATAACATATTCCACAAGAATATAGCACAAGTTTAATCTAGTAGTGATTCCGTTTATTACAGGCTGCTGGAGTAACCAGACCAGCCTCTGATATAAGCCTTTCTGAGGCCGAAGAAGCACTTGGGCAGCTCAAGGATAGGGCTAATATACTGGATAGGGAATTGCAAGAAGCCAAACTTCAGGTTTATAGAAATGAGTTAAGGTTCATATACCGACAAGTGTACACACGAGATGTGTTAGGATTATGACACATCATTAATTTACTTGTGTTGGACAACGTGTCATGATTCTAATTCAGCTCATGTATACACAATGTATCAAATTTAAACTATATAGAAGTTAATTTTTTAGTATATTCTTTTTCCTTTATCAAAATTCGGTTTGTTGACTCAACTGCCAGTAGCTAAGATGTTATTGATTTCTTTACAGAATAGAATCACTTGTGAAAGGAATCGGTTGGCCGAGCTCATGCCACGAATACAAGGCTCACCATTGAGTTTACGGGTCGATGGGAGCCGGCGATTTAGTGCTCCAAATAGAGTATTTCATAATCCATGTTTTTCTGCCTTAGATAGATAAGCCCAGCAAGCAAAACAGTTTGAATGGGGAGTATATCTTCAAGTGTACATAACTGTTTTAGTTAGCTTTTTGCTAACAATTCCGGGAGCTGTAAATTTGTTCTTTTTTGTATATTATTATATGCAAGTGTAACTAACAGGAGTATATAATAGAATCACAATGATTACCAAATTTGCTTTACAAGAGGTGTGCCTAGAAGTGAAATTGTTTGAAGTTTATTGAGAAGCCTACCTAAGGGACTTATTCAGCCTACATAAATTGTAATTGAACTTAATTCAGCTCTGTTTGATTGCTGATAGAATGAATTTTAGCTAAATTGAAAATTTTAGTTACTGTATTTTTTTTCTGCTGAGAGAGGGCAAACATTTTGTTTCTGTGAAAATGATTTACAAGCTTATATATACAACCTCCATTAGTCAAATTTTGGAATTTTTGTGGTATGCTTTTGTTAAACGATATATTCTAGTTGATGATGCATTCATAATTTTTCCTCATACTAATGACATCTTCTTCTTCACATCTCACTCAATAAATGGTAGCAAGATAGTATGTTTTTGGCCATTCAAGTATGTTTTGACCAAAAGTTTGCTCATCTTTGGGATGAATGAATATAATAATAAACAGAAATTTAGGTCCAGATGGGTATGCTGTAATATTTAGATTGGATAAAAGAAAAATATGTTGGTATTTAATATAAGGATAATATGAAAAAATTAAGTCATTAATGATTTCTTAAAAATTTATAAAAAACGACAAGTAAAAATGAACAAATTTTAGTCTCTAAAACAATAAATAAAAAAGAAAGAATGGAGTAATTTTTTTAAAACTAAAAAAAATGACAATAAATACATTATTTAGTAACATCCACTAATATATATATATATATATATATATATATATATATATATAAACGATCACTCTATAAAATTTTTCAGAGTCACTAAGAATAAACTTAAAACTTTTTTATTATCTTTCTTGTATTTTTTTTATTTTAAAATTTGTGTGCAAAATGGAGATCATGAAAGAGGGAATGATCTTTGAGCTTTGCAAAATGTATTTTGGACATCATGAAAGTAGAGGGAATATATAATAAGGAAAAATAGAAAAACATGATTTTTCAGCTTACAGATCCTTAAATTGTACGCGAGAGTATTGGATAACGTCACATCTATCTCTTAAACCCTACAACTGAAACTTTTCCCCTAGCTTTAAAATTTCTTGCAGATATCGGAAGGGTTTCAACTTTAAACACACATTATCCCTCAGTTACTTAAATTTCTAAACTATAAGCAAATGAATAGAATCATGGCATTCGTCAATCGTTATTGAAGCTTCTCAAAAATGTCACCTCCCCATTTGTTGACTGCTTCTACGCACCTCCAGTCTTCTCCTACTGTTATGGCTGCTAGACTTAGTTCTCCTTCTGCCACTGGATTTAAGGTCACTACTAACTTCTCATATATATGTATAAATTACACACACACACACACAAACATATATATATATATATATATGTGTGTGTGTGTGTGCGCGCGCGCGTGCATATGGGTTTGATTAAAACATGGGGTTTGTTACTATCTGAGAGAGATGTTGGTTTGGAGGATATTCTTGAATTTTCTTTTCTTTTCTTTCTTGGTGTGTTTGTTAGCTGGGAAAATTAAGAAATGTTTTTTTTTATGCTCAATGCTACAAGTTAGTTAATTTTTAAAAATGTTTACTTGGTGCTGCTGCCCAAGTCTCCTGGTGGGTGGGAAATTGATTTTTATGAACATAATAGGTGTTTATAGCTGAATTGTGGAGTTGCTGGAGTAAATTGTTACTCCCTTCCACCAAAAACGTCTCATTTGCCATTTTTTGTGTGCAAAGAAAAGAGTCTCATTTGTTTAATTGCACAATATCCTCAAGTTCTTCATCACAATTTCATTCATGCCAGCACTACTAAGCACTCTAGGGGCTAAACAAGGAACAAAAAGGATTCCTTAAAAATTGTAAATATGCTTTTAACAGCAATGTTCTGTTTTATATAAAAGCAGCTGCCATGTGATTGGATGGATAAAATGATAGTTGTATGTTGGCTAAGGGGGAAATCTGTAGATTCTTGTAGTGTATTTAAATTTCTCTAAAATGTTGGTGTATGTGTTTCAAATAACATATTTGCTTTTGTTGCAGCAGAAATGGTCATGGTGTCCTAGGACAAAAGGTTGCATCTTAAGTTTCAAGATAAACGGGGTGCATAGAAGTACGAGGCAAAAAATCTCATGTGCTATGAAAGAGACTGCTGGAGAGTCAGGTGAACCTATGAAAGTAAAGTTAGACCATTTATTTAAGAAGGCAAGAAAAGTTTGGGATAGTTCACCACAGCCGGTTAAGAGTTTTCCTTGGAACAGAGCTGTAGAAAGTTTCATCCAACTTATCCTTGACCTGATATTGGCAGTAATCAAATACTTGAGTGTACCTGTGCTAGCAGTTTCCTCCCTGAGTGAGATGTCTTATTGTGCTCATGAAAAGAAGCTGTTTCTTGTCCCTATTCCTCTACTAGTTGGTGTTGCTTTAGCTGGGATCCTAAAAGAGACAGCCTTGGAACTATCTCCGCTTCTCAAGGTGAATCAAGCATAGCATATTAGCATGTCAAGTATTTCTTCTATGCACGCGCACGTGAGCGTTCATATAATATATAGAATAGATATCGATCCTCATTATCAGCTTATGGCACCTTTCCAAGAAACCAGGAAATATTTGTTTTATGATTTTTATGAGATGTTAGAATTCGACTGGAGAGTATTATGAACCCTTTCGCCCTCATCAGATGAATATCAGTCTTTTGGGAATTGAATAAATAATTTAAATAAAGCGAACATTTTTTTTCTTATAAAACATGTGTTTCTTTTGCTGACAATCCTGAGAGATTCACTAGAATCACTCTAATAAGATGGACCCATACTTGCAACAGGCATTCACTTATGGGGCACATATATCATATGCATTGCAATGCTTTTAATCATTGGCCTAAAATTATGTGGTTTAGTTCATTCTGCATAAACTTTATTTTTACAATATTCTTAATGGTTTCAGGATGCAGAAGTCCCCTGGCATCTGATTGCTATTGCGATTTTCTTCACATTGATTAAATTGCCTGGGCCATATTATCCTTATTGGGGCCGCATTTTAGTTCCACACTTCGCCAATGGGGGATTACTGAGGACTCTATGGTTTGCAGTTCTATGGTACAGGACGCCCAAGAAAACAGCCGGACCAAGTGTACCCACAAATGAAAGTCTTCCGGAACAAACTGATGTTTAGTTTGTGCAGAAAAATATTTGAGCAGGTATCAAATGTCCATTCCTCATAGTGATGCTTCGTGAACACCCTGTCAGTGTTGTTAAGTTTAGATTATAACTTAAAGTATATTTTCTGGAGTAATTTTGATATTAATGTTAATACTGATTTTGACAATTGATGCTATTTTTCAAAAGAGATTAGACTTGTGTTTGTCTAGATGAAATCAAATTTGTATAGGCTTCTTAATGATAAACTTATGCATTAGACTAATGTTCTATGTACCTTAACAAACTACTGTTTAGACATGTTTTATACGTAGATAAATGCAAGAGTACCAGAATCTCTTTTTACTGCATAGGTGATTTTTGCCACCTCACATCACTCAACGAAGTGGTTCAGCTTGAATTTCAATTTGGTTCAACCGCAGTGTCTGTTACCATAAGCTGGACTCATCTTAGAATTTGTGCCAATTGGCCACCCATAGCTGGTCAATATTTATGTTATTTACTTGTTAAAAATAAATGGAGAAAAATGATAGCATCTTTTATGATTGTACTTTTTTAAGTAAAAGCTTTCATGATTCTAAGGATTATTACAGGATTTTTATTGATCCTTGAAATTATCTGACTGATGCAGGTGACGGTGTGCTTTTCCCAACTTACAACAGGAGGAGATTTTGAGTTTGAGTTTGAATGAGGACAGAGGGATTTATACTGGAAACATGTGTGGCAAACATGTCAGGGTGTTGTCAAACATGAAACAACAAACATTTTTGCTTGTTAAGATGTGCTTACAACTTCTAAAGCTTATGTTTGTATTAGTGTAAATGATAGAATTGAAAAGTTTGGCTGATACTTTATTTTAAAGATGAGCAGTTGCTAACCACTTGGTCATTGCATCTGTTGTTGCATAAAGAACACACAAAATGCACTAGTCATAATAGAAAAAGTTTGGTAGAAATCAAGATATTGAATGTTTTGGCCACAAAGTACTTGCCAGGAGTTTTGAAATCATCATGTTCCTAGTAGATAATTAAGTGCTGCGAACTCCAGTGAAGAACTAGGCTGTAACAGATACCTTGTTTTTATTAGCATTTTGCACAAGGAGTACACAAAGGACCAGGAAATTATACAAACAGAGAGTATCAGGTAACATTTTGGGTACAAATTGAGTAAATGCCATTGTAGTTGGCAACAACAGAAGAACATCAAGAGCATAGACGTTAATGAAAGTGGTACAGATAAAGGAACACAAGTGGGTAAAACAGTTGCCCTGATGCCTGCAAATTCCAAATTATAAATTTTTCCTGTGCCCAGGGGAAAAGGACTGCTTCCCCTATTTTTCCACACATGACCCAAATACCATATATATAAATTTTGACATCATATACGCCGTACGTCCTTCCCACCATCTGCCAGAACACGCCTTACAATCAAATTGCATAAACTATTTCTCCACTGCTGTCTAAATCAAGGTCTGGATCACTCTCTAGGTCGTCCTCCATGTCATCATCAATGTCCAGGCTACCGGTCAAATACTGATTGAGATTGTGGGCCCCAGCAGCAGGAATGGTTGCCTCCGCAATTATCTGCATTATTTCATCAATGCTCTGTGTGGGTTTATCAGATTCGTCAAACTGGTTCATTGTGTTCTCGTCCATGAGGTCTGCCGGTAGGTTATTAAGAAACCACTCATGGTTTCTGATTTCAGGTATGGTTATCCTCTGTTTCAATTTGAGGAATGAGAACAAAATCAGTAAGCCTATTCCTACAATCCATTTAAATGAGGGAAAATAACAAGAAGAATAATAGCATCAAGGCTTATAAGCAGATCAACAGTTTCTGTCAACACATTTCTTCTTGAAGCCACTTAACAAAGTATGTCAAAGTTCAGCAAAATAATGAATAACAGACTCTTCTCCCCTCAACAACCCACCCCCCCCCCCCCCCCCCCAAAAAAAAAAAAAAAAAAAAAAACTGTCAGAAAGAAATTTGATATACAAAACAAACGTATATATATTGATATAAATTCTACCCACAGAGACAGACAATAGAAGACGAACAAGAAAAGACATGCACATAATGAAAAAACATACGAGTATAAGTTCACTTAATACAAGAACACAAAAAGGAATTTTTTCCTTCCACGACAAAGAACATGACACCTGAGCAAATTATGTAAAGCTGAGACATTAAGTGTCTCCCAGTATGTTTCAAAAAAAAAAAGTGTCCCAGTGCACACAGGTATCAAGAAAGTCTGACCGACCTTTGCAGGGTCAGCTACAAAGATCCTTGAGATCAGATGGCGGCACTCGGCAGATATATGAACATAATCTGGAATTGAGTACTGGACATTCAAGATTCGCTGCATGAAAAAAAAACATCTACATGAGTCCAGCAATTCTGGCAAGAAGTCACAAGTAGTAATAACAAGGTGAACAATTACGTGTATTGTCTTGCGAAAATTCTTAGGTTCCTCAGGGTCCTCAAATGGATATGCACCCACCAGCATGACATACAATGTTACACCGCATGACCATACATCAGCAATCTGATATTGTAATGCCACACAAAAGCAAAGCATTAATATTGGACCAAAATACACATGATATTTATGCTTTAATAATAATCCAAAAGAATAACAAATTAAAGTGTTTTTCCTTTGATAATGTCAAGCATGAAACTGTAGACCTTCACTATGAAAGCATGCTCTAGAAACATGATATAGTTGAATCTTAAACTAAGTGCCCCATTCTTCTCACCAATTTGATAGATGTTTTCTCTTTTTGCTTCCTTAAAAATCAACTTTATTTGACGCACCATTATCACCACATACTGTTGCTGAACTCCACCCAACAATTTTATATTATTTTTCATAAGATATCCCTCCGGAAAATTAATAATTAGCATAGCTTAGTTTAGACAGTGCAAGCATGTATGGAGATAAAAATAACATTTTGTCATCTTCAAGGATTAAAAGATTCAACTTCCACTTTCTTTTCTTGGGACAAGCTTGACAGATATTTCGTTTCCATACGAGAATTCAGTCTAGTGCATAATTTATACTGGAACCTAAAAAACTCGAGTATAGCTCATAGGACTGAGCAGAACGAATAAAGACAACTTCGAAAATGTTGGATGTAATAATTTCAGATGTAGCCAGTTGATCAATGGCCCAAAAGTGACAGATTCATGTACATTAGATTTTTAATTTTTTATTTGACAAGTCAATCATGTAAATTAGAATTAATGTACCTTGCCATCATATTCTTTCTTTAGTAACACTTCAGGAGCAATATACGCCGGCGTTCCAACAGTTGACTTCGGTTGTGAATGCAGCACCGAGGACTGAATAAAGAAACAAAAAACAATCCACTTAAGAGACGTACAATTCAGGAACATGAAGAAAGAACAAAAATGAAACATAAATATATATCAGACCAATTACCCCCCACTAAGTATGAATAAATGGAAATAAAATATATGACAGAGATACACACTACCAAAGAAAACACACCATTGGCTCATTCAGATACATACAATCCCAAACTAGCACACTATGCGATAATCAAATAGGAGTACAAGAGTTATACTGAAATAGGACACCAAATAAGAAAAGTTCATACCTTGGAATAACCAAAATCACATATCTTCAACCGAGGAGCTGGGCTACCATCCAATAATGTGTTTTCCAATTTCAAGTCGCGGTGACATACTTGCTTCATGTAGGAGTAGGAAAAAAATTAATTTAATTGCCTCATTAAGTTTGAATTTCATGGCAAATCAAGTAATACTGTAAATGCAGAGAACTTCTTTGCATACCATTGCATGACAGTAGCTGACTCCTGATATGAGTTGTTGGAAGAAGAACCGTGCCTGTAGCATAAGCTAGAGTAAATGCACCATAAGCAAATATGAGACATTATTGACAACTAAAAATAATGCATTGGATAGAAACCTCGTCCTCGCTGAACCGTCCTGCATTGCATATTCGCTCAAAAAGTTCTCCTCCTGATGCATATTCCATTACAATAGCCAAATGGGATGGTGTCAAAATGACCTAGAAAATGATTTTTACATCAAAAAGTTTATCCTGAAGTGCCTCATCCTTGATATTTCATTTAAAAAAAATAAAAATAAGAACATATATAGAGTTTTATAGTGAAGAAACCTCTCTAAATCTGACAATATTGGGATGCCTCAGTGATCTGTGGTTGATAATTTCGCGGGAAACATTTTCATCAATCTGTTACAACAACAATTTAAACTTAACCAAATGATAAATACGTCAATAAACAATTGATGATGCTACTGCTACATAGCGTCAAATAAATTTTTTCCAGTATCATGAGAAAGTTGGAAGGTTTAAAACAACTTTTCAAGTGTCAATAGTATCAATCACTGAATCCCATTCTCAAAATGGGAGGTCACAGCATAAGGTCCAAGTACTATAGGTCTAAATATGCAACATTCTACATATAGAAGCAAATTAGAATCAGTATTATATTCCACGCCTTTATGGCACATAAACTCATAAAAGTGACTGTGACGAACAAGATTTTTGTAATTTAATTTGAATATTTATTGAATTAAATAAATATTTTTCGATGATTTAATTATTGAGTAAAATAATTAATTGATGAAATTGTGGTTGATTAATTTAATTATATGTGTAACATTAGTTAAATTAATGTGGTGAATTTTTATATTCAAAGTATGTATTTAATTGAGCTTATTTGATTAATATATTAATTAATAAGCATAATATTATTCTAATTAATTTAAATAATTAATTAGAGATTTAATGATTTGGCATAATTAATGAATGAGAATTTTAATTATATGACTGTGATTTAATATGAATTTATGCTATTTTATTTAAGTGATTTAAATAACATTATTTGATTTAATTGGGTGTGATATTAAAACTATATTATAAAGCTTTAATTAAATTAATGGGAAAGGAGATTATAAGGGGCAAGCAAACAAGGCCTTAGTAAGGGTTGGAGCCAGTTAACCCATTATGGGATTAACTGACGACCCATAACTCACGATCATTAACTATACGTATAATATATTCACTTATATATCTGCATCAGTTCATATTATATCATATATCGTATACTTTAGAGAGAAAAAAAAACTCAAAGAAGGAAACACAGAGAATTGAGATATTAGAACTAGAATTCATATCATCTTCACAGAGTTTGCAAGGGATAATTCCTTTGTCCCAGTTTTATTTCACGTACTATGTTTCCTTCATGAACATATATTCTGAGTTCTCTGTGTATGGGAAAAATTAACAATTTTTGATTATATGCTTATATATGTGTTATTATATCATTATAACATGTTTTGTATTTGGTATGAATGAATTAAAATAATCGAATTCATGCAATTAGGCCTTAATTGGTTTTCAAAATTTTATAGAGTTTTTTCATTTACGTGCTTTAAAAAAATTCTCTGTGAATGGAAAAATTGATATTTATTCATTATATGGCTATATGTGTGTTCATATGTGTTTATAACATATTATATGTCATATATACATAACTTCAGTGATCAAACCATCGAAATTTTGTTTATACTTGGGTTTTCAAAATTACAGAGTCGTATATATGGCCATACGGCCTTTACGTACAAATTTTATACCATGAATCGATGGTTTAACTTTAAATTGACACTTGCATATAATTGTGTACGTTTAAACGAGCAAAATGGAAGTTAAACGAACGGATTCGGTGTTATAACGAATCCGTAACGTTAAATTTCTTGTTTTCTTTCAAAACTTTACAAAGTATGAAGAACAGTGAAATTGAGCGCTGTAATTTGTGTAATTACGTGATTTAAAACCTTAGAAGCATGATAGGAACGTTGTAAAATGTTTCTATGAAGTTTTTACATTATGGGTAGCCTTATAATTCATTAAGTTAGTTTAATTTTGATTTATTTGGGCTGTTCTGTGTTCTTCGCGAACTGCAAAAAATCTGGGTCTGCGTAGCTGCGCGACCGCGCCGCTTCAAGGCATACTTGGAGCGCGCCAGCGCCGCCTGCAGAATTCTGAAAATTTTCTAAGTATTCAAGATTTCAAAGATGTATTTTAAAAACCTAATGTGATGAACATGAAGACATGTTAAGCATATAATAGATGTTAATAACTTATATTACGTGAGTAATTAATAAGTTAATTGGATGACTTAAATCGTTAATCGTAAAGTCTAATAACGTGTTCGAAGACCAATGTTGTAATTCGATAAGTATATCGAATTTATTATTAATCTATGTTGTGAATGGATGGTTATGTAGGACTAAGTAAATGACGTGAATTATAACTTGTAGCTTGTACGAGAGACAAGTATCTTATCCCTAACTTATTGTTATTAAGCAAGTTTCTAACTTTACTTTCATTGAACAAACTTTCTAAATTCAAGGTTATCGATTGAACAAGTTCTTATCCTTGTTTATTCAAGTTAAGATTTTCATATGAGATATTGTTATTCCTTTAAGTATTACTTTAGTTATACAATATTTATTCGATTGTATACTCTTGAGATTTATTGTTCAAGTTGAATATCGATGTTATTGTTGAACCTTATAGAACTAGTGAACCCTTATTGATTCGACTAGTCCATAGTTGATGAACGTTTCAAATTCTAGAATACTTATTGAGCTTATCCAAATCAAACTTCCTTTGGTGCGGACTCTGATGTCAAAACTGAGATGAACAACCCTGTAAAGGGGATTATTTACGCTTTAGCGTTGAGATATTGTGCACAGTATGGTACTAAGGGCTGATCCCCCTAAGTACGAGAAGTAGAGTCCATAGTCTTATGACTGTTAAAGGTTTGAAGTTTAACACTTTACAACCTAGGACATAGTTCGAAGTCTTATGACTCTCAGATATTATTTTGATTCTTGTTATTCATTCTTGAGTCAAAAGTTGAGTTTCTTTATTCAGATGTCTTTGATTCACTCGCATGTTATTATATTATTGTTGTACTGTTATACTTGTGGGCAATCGTGCTCACTCTTGCGTAATAATAACATTGCAGTTAAGAACGAAAGGTCCAACGAGCCTTCTACTAGCAAAGACAAGGGCAAGGTCAACAAGTGATGAAGACTTGTTTATTTTTATATGTTATGTTTCAGACTTATGTTAAAGTTGTGAAAAACTTATTTATTTGTTATGTTCCGCTCAGATGTTTAAGGTTAGTATGACCTGGGATTGATTATGTATTTCTGTTCAGATGTTGTAACCCCATAAGGGGAGGATTTATTTCTATTTATTGCATGGTTTGCATTTATTATGGGTAGATAGATAGATGATATTTGTACAGTAAACACCAAATCCCGTGGAATTGAAGTACCCGAATTTGGGGGTGTCACAGTGACTGTCAGCTTCACTTCACACTTAATGCCAGTGTAACGGTCACATGTAAATATATGGAGTTTTATAGATTTCCCAATCTGTTTTATGATGTACTTCTTATAGAGCCGTTCTATGCAATCAAGTATCAACTATTTATGTGAAAATGGCTGCAGGAGTGTTAGGTGAGGATTTGAGCTAAGATTTGAGTAGTTCTTACTAGGTATGTGAGATATTATGAAGATCTGTCTTCATAGCAGATAACTTGGATAGCTTTAATCGCAAAACTGACAGAAAGTTATAACTTCTAAGCTGGCAGACCAATTTAAATACATGTTTCAGAAAGTCAAACTTTTACAGGAAAGAAACAAAATACTCCCTCCATTCTAAAATATAAGATCAACTTTGATTTTTTTTTGACCTTTTGAAGTCAATTTAACAAAATTTCCAATTCAAAAGTAATATGGTTTTACTCAATTTTAGTCAATATAATTGTGAATATTCTAAACTATTCAAAAAGTATTTTCAAAGTTTAAATAAATTACACTAATTGTATTTTGAAAATGTTTCAAATTGACTTCAAAAAGTCAAACATGATCCTATATTTTGAAATGGTGGGAATATATGACATGATACACATAACTATCTAAGCTTTTTTTTACAACTTTTTATTCTTTTTATTTTTTGGGTGGTTGTTGAAGAAGAAATGTGCGCATCCATGTTGAAATTATATGACAGAATAAGGTTCCAAAGAACTTTGAATTCACATAGTGCATTAGTGTTAATAGGTGGCCCATAAGTGCTAAACCAGAAGAAAAAAATGCAGCAATTCATAAATTTAGCAACCATGGATGCTTCTGATTATATCATTCATGAAACATGTTTTGAGGCGCTATGAAGCTAGCTTGCTGCAGGTAACCATGACTCCTTGGCATCTACCGTTGGATTCTTAAAAGCATTAAAATTCCAGAAGGTCTTCAAAGACAACAGCTGAGATATTGTTACACTCTCTTCGGTGATTGATATTGCTATTACCTCAACATTTCTCTATAAGAAAAATTGGTTGACAACATGACTTATTAAATGATTGACCTCATCAAACCTAGAAACTAAACCTACTTACCACCTTTATTTATAGTGAATTAGAACTTCCTTTCAGGACAGGGTGAATCAAGGAACTAATTCCCAATTCGAACTCAACATACCAACATACTGAAAATGAAAACCCAAATAGAAAACCAATAATTAAACTCAAATGAACTTCAAAAAAACCAAGAAAAGGCTCAAACTTTGTGGAATGAAAACAGAAGTAGATACGCAGTAAATTAGATGACTAACCTTCTCACCTCTCTCGATATACTTAACGGCAACAAGCTCGTTACTCTGCTTATCCCTCATCAACCGCGCCACCCCAAAATTACCAGACCCGATATCACGAACCAGCTCGTACCGATCACTGTCGTGCATGATCGGCATGTCCATACCCGGTCCCACAGTAATCGCCGATCGATCCATTTATAGAACCCAAAACCCCTAAATTTCAGTAATCTCTCACTTACATTATCATCATCATCATTTACATACTAAAAAACAAAAACAACATACACCCAACCCAATCATCGAACAAACCCCGGCAATACGTGGCGTTAGGCTGATCACAGGATTTGCTGAGAAATTGAAAACTGTAGTTGTTGTTGGTTGCAGATAGATAGATAGAGATAGAGACCGAAAGTTGAGGTATAGCCCGTGAAGCTTTACTTACCCCAAACCCAACAACAGTTAGCAGATTCTTAGCTTTTTTTCTAGGGTTTTGAAGTTGGACACTTCAACATAGATGATGATATGTATACATAACACACATAATTATACAGAGATTAAAAAAAAAAAGTGAAGAAAAGATAGAGCTCGTGAGGGTTTGGTGCTTTATTCCTGCGCTTTCTCTCTCTACAATTTTTTTATACAAATCTTTTTAATTATCCATTCCAATGGTGAGGATTGAGGAGAGAGAGATTTTTGAATAGTTTTAATAAGAGTAATCCTGCTATCACAAAAATATTACATACTGTTAATGTGATAGTACGTAATTTATTATTGATATAATCCACTTAACTCAATAACAAATTATATATAATCACATCATTATTATGTGAACATTACGTGACTCACTTTATGTGATAGTAGCATTATTTTTTTAATAATGGGTGGACAAAGATCTAGTACTCCTACTATTATTGTTCTGTTTTCTCTGAATCAGTGCAACGGGAAAGATTAAATATGAGATGGGAGATTACGTGCATGTCCCTGTCCCTGTCCCTGTCCCTGTCCCTGTCCCTGTCCAGGAGCTTGTGAGTTGGAATGACGGTAGTGCCCTTGAAGCGGTGCATAAGGTTCACAAATCACGGGGGATCTTTCGCTTCTTCTTTTTTTCTTCTAATTTATATAATTTCTTTCGCGAGAGGTTTAGAGTGACACTCAAGTCAAAAGCTATCGATTGATTTTTTGCTTTCTTTTTAGAGTATTTATTTTTTCTATATTAAATAATAATTTATGACATCATAAAAAAGAATTATAATATTATTTTTTATCGCTTATAATTTTATATTAGTGATCATTTAAATTTGTCGAATTAATCATCATGCATAAATGTTTCTCCTTTTTTGTTCCTATTAAGACCTCTATTTCATAAAATATATTTCGTTTTTGAAAAATTTACTAATTTTAATGTCATATTTTTATTTCAAATTTAGAAATGTAAGTCATTTTATAAAATTATTATTATAAAAAAAGAATAATAAATGAGATTTTTTTTTTTGAATCAATTAGAATAATAATTTATGGTAACGTAAAACTATGGAAGTGGGGACTGATTGAGTGCAAGGAAAAGGAAGGTCTTTTTTAGGTGCAAAGTTTGACAAAATGAATGAAGATTTTGATTGGTTGATGAGGGAGGCAAGGCAACCCACCTAACTTAGTTACTTCATTGGACCCACAACTCTCTAGTTGGCCCAAACCAATGCATATTGATAATTAAACTTTTAAAAAATATTACTAGTCTCAATCTCAATAAATTCTACTATTAGAGTATTTAATTTAAATTTATTATAAATTCACAATTTATAATTGAAAATTGTATTTTTTTTAGCAACACGCACCTAAAAGTGTATTTGAAATTAAGACCCTCTGTTCTTTTTTACGTATCGAATTAACTTATTTTTATTTATAGTAGAAATTTAATTGATTGCAAGTAATTCAAGACAAATTAACATTACTACTATTAGATTGACTTTTAGAAATTATAGGTAATTTTATTTACTTATTTAATTTTAATAATCAAATATTATAGGGTTGGAAGAAAAGAAATAGAAACCCTATTACTTAACTCCTATTTCAGGACAAAGGTGATAGCTGAAATAGTAATAATAATAAAAGGGAATTTTGCAACATATGCACAGGCCTTGAGGCCCATATATGAAGAGAGGTCCAAAGTGCTCAGTGCTCCAGAACCATTAACTGCGGACCTATTAGGTTGTCAGTTACAAATATAGGAAAGACTCTATGATTTGTGAGGAGAAACTTAAATTATTATGATTAGTAAAATAATTGGGTTCTTTACAGAAATATACAATAATTAAAAAGTAATTACACTATTAATGCATCCACAAAATAATTACAAAAAGAGGCAACAAATTCAAACCATTCAATTTCACATTAATAAGGAAACCTAAAATCAAGGAGAATTAATAATTCAAATTCAAATCTTTTGGATCTAACAACAAAATCAAATCCATAATTCAAATCAAAAGGAGGAAATTAAAAACAAAAAATTATGAAAGAGTTACTGTTCATCATCCTCCTCCGCCGCCTCCCCTTCATAATTCTCTTCATCATCCTCCTCCGCCGCGAATATCCAGAAGTCTTTGGTTGCGCCGCCGCTATGTCGCCAGAGTTGCTGTTCTGAATTTTTTTTTTGACGATTTAGTTACCCACAAAAATTAAAATGGTTACCTTTATACGAAGTTTTGGCTACCAACTGCATCACATTCAAAATAAATTGGTAATCTAATAAAACTGAATTGGTTACCTTATCGGAAGGTTTGGCAACCAACTGCATGAAGTTTGGTTACCAATTGCATCACATTCAAAATAAATTGGTAACCTAATAAAACTGAATTAGTTACCTTGGTATGAAGGTTTGGCTACCAACTGCACTATGAAAAAAATACAGGTGTGGAGGTGGATCGGTTACCTTGGTATGAAGGTTTGGTTACTTTGATATAAAAGTTTGGTTACTTGGTATGAATCTTTGGTTACCTTGGTATGAATCTTTGGTTATCTTGGTATAAATGTTTGGTTATCTTGGTATGAAGGTTTGGTTACCGTGGTATGACTGTTTAGTTACCAACGTATAAAGGTTTGGTTACCTCCCAATCTTCTTTTATTTCCCTCTCCGCCCCTCCTTCTGTCATCAACTCCCTTAACGTCGACACCGCTCCCGTCCGATCACACGTCGCCATGTGAAGCCGAAGAACCACTGCCCATTCGTCGTCGCTCAGGCGGTCACACGCCGCCGTGTGAAGCCGAAGAACCACCGTCCACCGTTAGTTTTTGTTCAGTTCGTGCTCTATGATGAGTTGGAAAGGAGAAACAGTGGCAACGGAGGGGGAGTGGATGATCGCGACGTTGATTGGAGATCGAATGGTTGGATTTGGAGGTGGGCAGGTGGCAGGGGTGATGAAGGAGAATTCGTTGGTGGTGATAAATTTTGTAATTATTTTTAAAAATGTACTATAATTTGTAATTGTCCCTAAAATTTACTACCAGGCCTGGACTTATTTATAGTGAACTTCGGCCGAGTGGTACGGTGAGATAGATGGTGAAATTAAATATGAGAATATTTTAGTATTTGGTGATTGTCTGAATTTATTTTTAAACCAACATCACACTGCTCTAGAGGAGTATAAATGAATCGAGTCGAACCGAATATTGAGTTGTTCAGATTTGATTTACAAAATTTATCGAGTATGATATAATATTTGATTGAGACTCGTTTAAATACCGAGCCGAGAACGATCTCGAATCGAGCCCGAACAGTTTAAACTTTTTCAAGCGAATATGATCCGAGTATCAATAGAATATTTGTACATTACGTTTTGGCCAAAATTATTTTCAATCAAAATCTCTACTTAACAAAATCATTTTTAGAAAGTCATTAGACACTAAAATATTTATATAAGAGTATATAATTTAGAATTGTACACTCGGTGCAATTTTTCAATGAAATTTCAAAGAAAAACAGTACTCTGGTATTATTCCTCTTTTTAGGCTGGTTGAGAAAAGCTGAATTATGTGTTCAGTGTATGTAATGACCAAATTTGGATTTGGGTACCATGTAATTTTGCTTTTACAAACATATAGATATATGTCTATCTATATTATTATAACATGCTTTGATTTAAAAACTAATATTGAAGAAAAACTCATACATAAATAATGTACATTATGTAATTTGTACATGTATTATTATAATTATATAATTTATACTTTAGAATTAGAAATTAATGACTAAATTATTGTTGGAATAATCAACTAAATTAATTGCTTATTATATACTTGTATTTGATAAAAGGAATATTTTCCCCCATAGATAGTAATATAAATTAACACAATATTTTCAAGTTCGCCATTGTAATTTTATTATTATCATGTTATAACTATTAAGCTAACAATTTATCATGAATAATTATAGAATAAAAATTACCTACATGAAAGACCGTATATCTAGTTACTCAGAAGTTCAACACTTGAAAATCTTATTTATCTAGTAATAATTTATTTTAAATGTAACTTATTTAACTCATAAACGTAATTTTTTTTAATTTTTCATGTGAAAAAATAACAATTTCTCATACTCCTATAAACTATCATGGCTAGATTCCGTTTTATAGATTTAAAAGAAAAAGAGAAAAAGAAAACAAAAAAAGTAGCATAATTCAAGAATTAACCAAAAACATTATGAATTAGATTAAATTAACAAAAAAAAAAAACACCCAATTTCACATATTGTGAAAAGTGTATGAATTACCAAATTTCAACACTCGGCTCTCTAATGTATATTGTGTTGCTGTTGAGCTATCTCTTCCTCCTTCCTCTCTTCACTTGCTGTTTCTTCCTGACCGCCGGCCGGCACGGCCTCCGGCAGCGGAACCACCCGGGGCGGATTCGGTTCGACCTGGCCATCGAGACAAGCCGCGCATTTGGCCTCGACCCAAGTTTCAAAATCGTACTGGCCATGACCCATGATCCTTCGACCCGAACAAAGCCTGCCGACCATAACAGCCAGTGCACCCAATATGGCAATCACTGCAAGAACCCCAATGACGGGTCCGACCGAGCCGTGACCCGAATGAGATGTGTAGGCTTGTTGGGTCATTGCTAATGGCGGTGGTTGCTGTTGTTCTGGCTCTAGTGTTGGTGTAGTATACATTTTTGAGTGACACCCAGAAAAGGAAAGACTGTAAATTTGTGAAAAATCGAATCGTTTTGAAGTTTTTGGGTTTAAGAAGAGATTCTTATGCTTTTAGATTGGTGAAATAGGAAATAAATAAAGAACCAAAGATTTATAAAAGTGAATGTAAAATAAGAAGTGGGATTTTCTTGAATTTTTTACTGGTAAAGCTTTGCTCCTGAGAAACCAAAAACTACATCTAAGTAATTAAAACAATGTGAAGGTAAATAATGAAGAAGAAAGAGGGGTTGAAAAAAGAGCAAATGGGAAAGGGAAAATTGTACTATTAGCAGAAAGTGGAGGAGAGGAGAATGGATTTTGGAGTGTGTTTGGGCAAAACCCAAGAAAAAAAAATTTGAGGGAGACCTTTTGACAAGACCAATTTTGATTTAACAAAAAACAAAAGAGTTCCAATTTTGCTACATTTTTTGGTACTGCAAGAATGTGCAGAAAACAACTTTCAGGTAATTTAAAAATGGTAGAAGAAAAGGGACTTCGGATAGAAATAGAGGTGCAGGGGAAGGACTGCAGAATTGCTGCAATCTCTCTGCTTTGAGAGTTAATCTTGGTAATTGGTGGTAATAATTTTGATTCTCTTCTTTCTCTCTCTCTCTCTCTTTCTCTCTCTCTATATATATATGTACACGCACATATTCTCTCTCTCTATATATATTGTTCTGATTAAATCTTAGGATTCTTACTAGTAGTGTTGGACCACAAAAATATGTTGAGTTTTGGGATTGTGTGAATACTGAATACTAACCGGTAGGTGGATGGATGGATGGCTTGTAAGTGGTAAGGAGCTTTTTGGCTTCTATTTTCTATTTTTGAGTTTAAAATCACTTACTCTTGTCCTTCTGCGTCAAGTTGCAAGGCAGCCAAGCAATTATTAAGTGGAAAAGAAAATTAAAACTACAAGGCTTGCCAAACAGAGCCATGTATAGTTTCAATTCATGAGATGCAGGGGCGGAGCCACACTGGGTTGGGTGGGCTGTAACTCGGGTGAAGTTCTCTCTCTCCATTGTCCAATCCAACCTCCCCAAAATCTCTGTTCAAATTTCCTTTGGATTCAGCAGCTAGCCTTAAGAGTAATTGGGATTGAGACTTGATTCCGATAGCAGGTAGCAACGATGAGAATTATAGCTGACCCATAAACATAACATAAGATTCAACCCATTGAACCATCATAGCAAGGTAAGTTCTGATTCTTGACTTTAAAAGCAATAATAGATTGTTTTATGCGAAATTGAGACTGTTATTGTGGTAATGTTGAGATCTGCGAAAGAAAGAGAATAGTTGTTGTTGTGCGGAGTAATAAGGAGGAAAATTATGGTTTAAAAACATATACAAATACTTATGAACTCTGTCCACAAAAATAATGCACATATCATGTTCAATAAATTGTTTCTTATAGATTCTTAAGCTCAAATCGAGCAATTAAGCTGAGATAGTAAACAAGAACTCTTAACACATGTTATATTAATTAAATGAAGTGATTTTTATAAGTTTAAATAGGGTAGAATTCTGTTTTAGACTGGTCTATAATGTCTGAAATGGACGAATTATATTTTTAAAAATACCTTGTCATGCCCTCTACAACATATCAAAATTTCGTTTCAATCGGATGTGCGGTCTGTAATCTAGAACGTGGAAAAACTAGCAACTTGATCATGGTATGGGCTGGGCAGTAGCAACATTTGTGCGATGCAGCAGCTGGGCTGTAAATGATTGGTACTTGGTGGGACAATTTCTTGTATATATGGTTGGTACTTGGTAGTCCAAGACGGAAATTATTCCTGGCACCGCCCTTAATGAGATGTGAAAACAAACTTATCGATAAAGTATTTTTTTTGAAACAAAAATTATGAATACATGATAACTCTTTTACTTTCTTTTTTTTTTTCAAAGTGTGGAAGCACATGACAATTTTCTTTTTCGGGTCATTCATATTAAGACTATATCTTCCCTATTCATTGCAGGGTTGGTTAAAATGCTAGTTGACGATATCGATGGTGATCTCATACATATATTTATTTTTTTCTCCTTTTTTAAATACGAATTTCTCTCTTTTTTTTATAACCAGGGAGTTTTCCAATCGCATCTAGACTTAATCTTCACGACTCGGATCAAACTTTTTATACGGATTTACGCCCGCATTCCCGTTGCCGCATGAATCATTTCTGGCATTAACTAATTTCAACCATCAAGAAAATAAAGGATTACATGATGTTTGGGATTCTAACTCAACTCACAATAAATAATGCTACTATCACATAAATTTTGTTATATAATTCTCACACACTCACGTACATACTGCGGGTCTCGCATGTCAGGCGGGATCCTGCAGTATATATGTATGTGTATGTGAGAATTATGTAAAAAAATTATGTGATAGTAGCATTGTTCACTCACAATGGCCTGCGGGCTGTGGCTACATATATGAGAAGAGAGCACCAACTTTGTTTTGCTAAAATAACTGGAATCTAGTCAAAATATGAAAACATGGAATTCTTTGGGAATATGTACCAAATATAATTTCATCACAAAAAATGCATCAAATCATGATGTGATATCCTAAGAATTAATTATTCATATTTTATGTTAATATATCCTTTTCTTGAAAACACAGAATATATCCTTTAATTTTTTTTATTCACAAAATATAATTACATTGCTAAATGCTTTCAAGATGTATCCAATTATATTCTTTATAGTCACATGCTTTTTCTTTTCTTTTTTTGTGTGTGTCAGTCAGTGTGTGTGTCCTACTGCAGATAAAACAGCTTTATTAAGAAGTCAAAAAGTTCAAACTTTATGTTCTTTTTAATTATTTCTGTTGTTCAATAGTAATGATGATGGTAAAGTCTATGATAGTGGTAATGTTACTAGTGTCCAATACCAGTGAAGCAAATGTGACAATCAGATTCAATGCTTCTAATAAAAATAGCAATTAATTCACTAATTTTTTCAAGCCCAGATTCCTTAATAAAAGAAATTTGGAAAAGAATAAGATATACATTAACCATCCATTTGAATAAACTGTTGTTTTGATTTAGTGATTAATTAGGATACTAATAAGTGATATGAATCTTTTGAATCTAGTTTAACAAGAATTCAAAAAAAAAAAGAGAGTCAATTATATGTATACCTGCAATTGACTCTATGGCGTACTGTCGCCATAGCCCCATTGACGGGTAAGGACCATTGCCCCATAAATGTTTTCTGTTCTATGGCGTACTGTTGCCATAGTCCCGTCCGTAAACGGACTGTCCGTTTCTGAGTGCCGGCATATATATATAAACACCCACACTTTATTAATAATGCTTCATTACAAGCAGAATCTCAGTTTACAGAACCACATTTCTTCCTAATTTGCCCAGCTTGCCCTGTAATCACTCCAATGTTGCTAAGCTTCACCATGGATGCTGCAAAATCTGTTCCAAAAAGATACGGGTACATACTATAGTCATTCACCATTGCTGCAGTTTTGGGGTTCCCCATCAAGGCTTGATCAGATTCAAGTAGGCCGTAATTGTTCACAAGGTTCTTGTAATAGGCGTTATCGAACATGTAAGTAGTTGAGGTATCTAGAGGATTGAGCTTGCTGTTTGATCCGTCTGCATTGGGACAACTTACTTGCAAATTTGATAGCAAAGATGGATCAAGAGTGGGATCAGGCTTGCCGGAGTTCTTGAAATCAAATAGCCTCCTCTTGAATGTGAAGCATTGAGCATAACCAATAGTGTGTGCTCCTATACATAACAATATTAGTCACGTTTAAAAGCTTGAAATCTAGCTGAAATAAGTGTAAAAATGTGGTTAAATTTAGGTAAAAGTAGAATGGTGATGGACAAGTAGTACCAGAGAGGACCACAACATCCTTCAAGTCAAGACCATTTGATGCAAACTTGGCAACTGATTTTATCCAGAGGCTCTATAGGTGATGGTAAATTGTTATTCGCCGCTTTCTTACTTGCTGTTAATCCGTCTCTGCGGCCTAGTGAGAGAGGCCAATAAGGTCCTCCTGCCATAATGACAGCTTCTCTAGCTGCAAGAGCTAATATGTCAACACAGGAAACGGTTAGGGGGCAAGCTCTTTCGAGGTCCTGCTTTGATGTTGTCGATCACTTCAAATCCTCTGATCGAGTTTCGGTTGGGCAAAGCGTTCTTCTCCCCTTTAAAATCTCTAGTGTCATCAAGAAGAACAGAAGCATCACAACCCTGTGACAAATCAAGCAACACCACACCATTAGATGCAATATTTGGTTATGCAACAGAAATAAATGATCTAAGTGACAGTTTTTGGAGGACTAAGGGGTACTAGTAGTTTTCATGAGAAAGTACAGCCTATAAAACTCAAACTAATGGTGGCCAAAAAAAAAAAAGGGATAGTACTAAAGAGGGTTTATAAAATGGCCAAAACTGCAGGGGAAAATAGTTTGCAGAGAATTTACATTAACAAAACAATCATGAAACTGCAGCCGAAGCAAGGATGCAGCAATTCTTGTGTCATTCCTGAAGGCTTCCCAAACATTAAACCTAACAATCATGGGCAAGTTAGGGCATGATCTCTCGTAGAAATCGTAATCAAGTTGAGCATTTGCAAGGATTGCCAAAAGGATTGGAATAACAAGACAGTGGAAGATTTTATGAGTCCATACTTCTTCTTAATTTGTTACAGAAATGCAGACGTTGATGAGTTATTTGACGCGCATTGTGGCAATTTATACGCGAAATGGGAGGAATATTGAACTGAATTCATTGGTAGGACTGGACTTGGTGAGTGGCAATGCCACTATGTTTGTGACAACCTAATGGCCATGGCCAGCCGCCATGCATGCTGCAAGTAATCAATTTTTAAGTACTCCAGGATTAAATTCATTTATCTTTAATAAAAATTATTTGTTTTTCTACTAATTTTGCATTGAAATGTTAACATGAATCACAACTAGCTAGGTAACACCTGGTCAAAAAGTAATTAATCCTATGCAAACGACATAGTAAGTCAAGTGTACTATGCAAACCTTAAAAAGCTTATATGAAAAGGGTTTAAATGTTGGGTATTGTTGGTTAATGTCCCTATTATTCGTTAATCTTTGATTTTATAATTTCTCATGTATTTTGTCATTTAAAGATCTCTTCACATTCCTAGTGTACTCCTCTACTTAGTTTAACATTCAAAAGTACCTCCCATTGAGGTCATAAGTCACTACTCTATATTTTTAAAAGTATTAAAAAAATAAAATAAAATAAAAAACAAAAACATGTTACATGTGCTAAAAGAACCTTTAGAGGATGCAATGGACACTGAACAACTGATCTTCAAGAGTATAATTCTACTCATCAAAAAGGAAGTGGAAATACGATTAAGGCACACTATCCACTAGAAAGTGTAATCAGCACTATGCAATATGCCTAATATAAGATCTGGTTTCTGATATAGTTCATTTAAAAAGCATAATGACAACAACCTAATATTCTGATTATTGGGTTCAATAGATAAAGCTTGAGAACATATTTGATTTCAAATCAGAAAGAAAAAAAAATTATGACACAATCGGGCAAGATTTCATAGTACAGAGAGGTCGAAATCCTGCCAAATGAAGGAACATCCAAGAATATATTGAGAATATGAGATCAAACAGCCAGCCATGAAATGTGATCATGGTTTCTTCTTTCAAAGAATTCTATACATATTAGTTTGTTGTTATGATCACTAAATAAGCTTATAGATGTTAAAGCCACCGGTTTCAAATTTCGATTATTAGCTACATAACAAAGTTTCCACTTACAAACACTCGGTATGAAATATAGATACTAGTACTCTCTAGTGATTGGTATTTTGAAACAAAACTGAGCACCATCTGTCACTCCATTGGACTGGCTGAAATCGGAGTACAGATTGGCTTCCCCCGTCCCATGGTGAAGCCCCTGGTTCCATCTGGCATTCTCGGTCCTTTTGTGACGTGCTTGGTAGATGATCCTTCACATTGGGCGGAGCAGCTCAATTGTGGAGATGGCGCAAGCAAGCCACGCCCATTGTGACTCTGAGTACGCGATCTTGACTTCCCAGCTCGGCCCCGAGCCCATCCTTTCTTTGCTCCTGATGAACTCTCTTCAGCCTACAACATATTCATAGCAAGATTTTACAGCAATTAACCCTTTAGAACTAGAAACGTGGCACTATTTATTTTGGTGAATTATGTAATCATTTTGTTGTTGAAAGTTGAAACTTCTCATAGAATAATATTATGTAGGTTTACAAATTGCAATGAGCCCTCATTACTTGTAATAGGAAGAATCTCTACATGAGTATCGTCATAGTATTATTTTTGCATCAAGCAAGAATGTAGTAAAATTTAGTTAAAGAGGCATAACAGACGTTCTACAAAGAAATGTTAAAAACTAAGATACTTACATTACTTTCGACAGAGTCATTAGGCTGAGAGGAATCTTCTGATAATCCAATATCCGGTACCTCATCATCATCACAATCATCAAAATACCCATCGAAGTCTGACTTCCTGCTCTTCAATACAGATTTTGGCTGCAGATGTTGATAATGAAAATTTTTCATCAATTTCCATCTAGCAGCAGAAACATAGAGAAACAGATTTTATCGAAACTATATATAAGTTCATCCTAGTTAAACATACTGAGCGTCTCAGCAGCAACGTTACTCTGAGGCCCTTTCTCCAGTTCCTTTCATCATTTAACTTGTCAATCTGTTGAAGTTAAACAACTCTCAGTGCTGGTGCATTATATTGGCAAAGGGAAAAAAAGAGCATAAAAAGGAAGAGAAGATGTAGAATTTAGGATTCCGAATGGTAACATACTGCTTTCTCTGCTACTTCAGCAGTCTCATACTCCACGAGTGCATGGAGCTTCCCAAGAAAAGAAGACAGAAGAGGATACACAATAAGAACGTCAAAAAGAAGGGAAAAAGAAAAGGAGCTATTAGAACTTCTTGGACCAGTCTTCTTGCTACATCAGAGATAAAGATGTATGTAATATTTGAACTGTTCTTCATACCTTATTACTGATAATAATGTTCCCTTTCAAACGGGAAGAATTGGCATCCGGAGGATGGCATATTCGGATAGTTTTCACACTGTGCATGACAGTTTATTAGTATCCACATGAAGATCTACTTGACATGTGAGAATCCAAAAATAAAATTTAACAAGCAGGGAAGATGTCAAACCTTCCAACCACCTTGAAAATTTTCTCAAGATTTTGATGAGAGTGGTCATCAGGCAGATTCTCTACAACAATGGTACGGGCCTGCATGACGTACATGATTACTCTTCATTACATTGAAACAATCTAAGAACTTGTGACCAACAAAGAAATTAAAAAAATAACCTGCAAGTCCTCTTTGTCTTTTTCAGTGAAAGGGTGTTTCCGTTTAACCTTTTTTCCATCATTGCTTACAACCTACAGGAAAAAAGATATCAAATCAGACTTCAAAGGTTAGCCAATCATTTATCTCTGTTTGTCTGTGCTCTAGGAAAATACTACAACAAATGAATCAAGGAACTCACAAGCTTTGTAGAGGAGCGTAAAGCTTGGGCAAGCAATTGGTTATTGCTGATGAGGGACTTGATCTTCTTAGTAGATGCAATAAAAGATAGTGGAACTGTTACAGTGCCATTATTCATGAATGAAATCATATAAACTGTACAATAGAAATATTGGCATAGACTCCGTATCATAATTTATTATGATTCTCACCATAACCTTCAGGGTCCTTGTTAATGTGTTTTATCAAGGACTCATTTGCAAGCAAGCTCATGGCGCTGAACTGGTATTCGGCCTGTTAAACATACAACCCTCAGTACATCAATATACTGCCTGAATGTAAAATGTCTGTTCTCCAAGGAAGTTATGTTAGCAGAAGAGAGACAACTGGAGATGCTTGTATAACTACAGATATGTTAAAGCAAATATTTATTCCCCTCGGTTGGAAGTTTCAAGAATTAATGGTGATAAAAATAACAAAGATAGTGTTTGTAATTTCTATATAAATAAAGCAACTAACTGGGAACAAGTATTTTTGCATTTAACTAGAAGCAGCAAATACTTGGCAGCTGGTTTTCCACAAAGGATGAGAGCCCCAGGAGACTGTTAGCCAGATGAAACAGCTGCATAGATCACCTCAGAGGCTCAAAGGTTCAATAAAATTATACAAATGGTACATATTAATACAAGTGCTGAATCTTCACACTAAAATCCAAACAGAATTTCTACAAAAGATGTCCCTGTACGGGAACTATGAACATAGAAATTGTGAACTAAGACAAATCCCTTTTGGAAATTTGGACAATCAAAAGGAAGGTTTTGTAGTTTAACTTATTTACCAACTTTCACAAAAAGATTCAATATAGACCCCAATTAAGAAAGTGAGCATCTTGTATCAGCATATATATGAAGATATGGGAAGTTAGGAAAAGAGTAGTAAAGCTATATGGAGAGTCTGATGATAGGCCATAGAAGAATAAACATCCTTTGATCATAAATGAAAGCAGAATCCAAAAATAAGAGAATATTAACCATGGATACTAAAAAATAATATCAGAACAAAATGTTATGATAAGGGGGGCTGTAGGGACTAATTGTGAGGCCTGCTCGAAAAAGGGGGGGCTCAATTTTAAAGCATTGATCTAACACATTCCATCAGTCCTAGAATTATTTAAAAATGGCGACAAGTTCCTAGTATCAACAAATTTAATCAAAAGAAATGCAAGGGTACCCACACAACCTAATGTTTAGGCCTTTAAGCTCTAAGAAAAAAATATCCATTTGGACTCACACCAATCCATCTTGTTGATATGGTTTGAAGCCTTAATCGCATAGATTTACAACCTAGGCCACACAGAGATGTACGTGATTGGAACGTTACACCACTCAATATCATCACATTCTGTGACAATCCCACCAGATATCGCCTTGTGTACAGTTCTTTGGGTGACCTCAGTCATCCCACCCCCACCCACACAAAAAAAATAAAAAAATAAAAAGGAAACCAGAAACCAAAAAGAAAATAGTGGAAAAAGGAAACCTGCTTAATGATCTTTTGCTTGAGTTCATCAGTGAGGACATCTTTCGAACAGTTGGGGATCATAGAAGTTGGAGACGAAACCAATTGTAGGGAATCTTGATCACCAACATAAAGCCAATCAGCCCCATCATTCCCAGCAATATAGTGAAAGCATGGATAAAAATACCCAGAAATGGGCATCTGGGTATATGAACTCGGCACGAATTCTGGTGCCTGAACATTGAATTTAAAAGGAGCACCACTATTACTACCAGTACTAGTACTACTAGTGCTTGTATTCTCCTTCTTTTTACCAATCTTTATCTCCAACTGATCTGGTTTTTCTTTAATCTTTTCCTCTGGGTATGACTGTGCCATATTGTTGAATCTTTTTAATTATTTTTACACTTTCTCAATCAATAATTAATCTGGGATTTCTTCTTTCTTGTTCAATCTCTCTCTTTCTCCTAAATTTCTCTCTCATCTTTTTCTCTGTTTCATGGTGGAGATGTGTTGTTGGAGCGGGGAAGTTGGTATATTTCTCCTCAAGTTTAGTAACTGTATTACTGGTATTGAATCCACGTTTCCCGCCCAAATAACGGGCGACATGATTTTCATTAACTACCTTCTTACATATGACCGTTTGTTGTGGCAACCATAAATTAGCCCCACTTTGTTTATAGGATAATCTTAGGGAGTTTAATATTAACGGGGTAAAAAGTGTGGAAAGAAAAATAATTGTTTTTTTGGACAAGTGTACTGTGTTGAGTTGATTTGGGTTGGTTAGAGTCTGATTTTTCTAACCGTTCTAAAATTATATTTATTTTGTTCTAAATTATAAAATTATTATTGATGTTTAAAAATTAATTTAAAATATTTTTAAACTAAAATAAAAAAATATTCATTAAATATTATAAAATAATCAAATCCATCATTAATAATAACTTTTAGATAATTTGTGATCTCTATCATTGTATAAATAAATATATATCACTATTGAGTTTGAAAAATTCTTAAATTAACTTCAATTATATAATTTAATATTTTAGAAGGAAAATATTATATCATAGATAATTTATTCTATTATTTTACCATGCAATAGTAATATGTACGTAAAAGTAAAGTTCCAAAATAAACCAAACAGTTCGGGCTCGATTCGTACTGGCTCGACTAAAAGTTCGATTCGAACTCAACTCGAAATATAAATGATTCAGATATGAGTAAATTTTAAAATTTGATAAATTATTCGAACATATTCAAATTACAATTTTATATTGATATTCGAATTATATTCGCTCGAAAAAGTTCAAATTACTCGGACTCGATTCGAGATTATGTTCGACTCGATAGCTAAACGCGTCAATCAAATTTTATTCAGTACTCGATAAATTTTGTGAACCAAATTTAAACAGAATACTCGACTCAATTCATTACACTCCTATAAAATTGCTTACTCTAATAAATGATTGTATAGGCAATTAGACACTTCATTACCTTTCTCATATATGTAGTAAAATATTCTATTAAAGATTGCAATCAGGAGATTAAATGAGTTTATAATTGAATTATGGTTCTTTGGTCAATGGGAGTGCAAAGGCCCTATAAAGAGAATATGAATACAAATCATGGAGTCTTAGTGGATGATTGTAAGGCCCGAGCAAAAGTTGACGTCAAGAGTTTGTTTAAATAGGTTAGTTAGTTGTATGGCGTATTAGCCCATCTCTTGCTAGGCCTTGACTATGGGCAAATAGCCTTTCTCGTCGCTGTGTTATTGTCCATATATACAACAGTGGTAATGGTGTAAATGAACTGACAGTCGAGTATTGAATTGTTCAGATTTGATTCATAAAATTTATCGAGTATAAAATAAGATTTAATTGATGTTCATTTAGCTATTGATTCGAGTACGATCTCGAAGCGAGCCAAAAAGTTTAAATTTTTCGAACGAATATGATCCGAGTATTAATAGAAAATTGTAATTTAAGGAGGTTCGAGTAATTTATCGAACTTTAAAATTTGCTCATATTTGAGTCATTTATATTTTCAGTCGAACTCGAATTGAACTTTTAGTCGAGCGAGTATGAATTGAGTCCGAACTGTTTGCTCAATTTACAGCCTTAAACTGTGGTGGCAAAATAAAAAATTTATGATAACAAATTTAAGAATATTATATCTTTTTATATTATCATTAATAAAAGAGATTAATTTAATTTTTTGTAAAATTAAATATTACTCCCTCTCTCCCAAGATAAAAATCTGAATTGACTTTTTGTTCATATTAAGAAAATGATAAAATAACAAAATTGCTTATACTTAAATTCTCATTATATAGAATAGAAATATAATAATTAATATTAAGGGTATTATAAATAAATTATTATAAAAAATAAATTATTTAAAATAAATAGATATTTAACTTAATACTACATAAAATAGTAATAAAAAAAATTATCCGGGAAGGAAGGGGTAAGAAATAATACTATATTTTTGTGGATGGAGTATAAAAGAGATGGTAGGGTAAGGATTTTCGTTAAATGTCACTTGATTGAAAGTTCCTTCTTACCAAACACTTCTCTCTCCATAATCCTTTTGAATAATTATTTTCCCACTTAATATGTAAATGAATATTATTTATTTATAGGTGTGGCTTTCATTTCAGTCTTGGACAAAGTCTTCAGTTTAACCTGCCATCTGAAGAGACAATGTGCTTAGCTGCTCCATATATTCTATTCCTTATCTCCACTACCAAATACAATAATATAATTTGTTGAATTTAAAATTGTGCGGTTATTAAATTTAATAATTATAATTATACGATTACTTGTAATGACTAAGTGGATCCTTTTAACATATGTCTTTAGAGCATATACTAAGTACATACTTTAAGAGAATATTCTCTTGAACTGTGTACATATTTTTTTGATTTCTGCATTTGTATCAAGTTCAAGGGAATATGCACACAATTCAAGAAAATATTCCCTTGAACTGTGTGCTTAACATGTAACCTATGAGCACATGTTAAGAAATTCTTTACTAAATTACACCCACAAAAAATTTATTACATTATATATATATATATATATATATATATATGAAAAGGTAATTAAATTACAAAGAGCTTTGCTTTCCATCATTTTTATCTCAGATCCATTTCTTAGAAAATGGCCATATCCATGTGGGCTCACACATGATATCTTGTCTGCAAGATTCTCTTCTCCATTATTTTGCTTGTGAAAGAGACTGTTTTGTCAAGGACATTGGATAAACATACCACCAACAGATTGTATTTTAATTTGGAGTGGGATATGACAAATTAATTAGGTTTTAAAAAAAGTCATCCATAATATCAAAACGATAATTATTTTATCAGAATAATAAATATTGTTAAAAATTTAAACAATTAATAAAAACAAAAGTAAAAAATATCGCTAAATATATATTTTCTGTAACAACATAAATATTGCTATGAAATTATCAATTGTCTTTAAAAAAAAGTCATTGATAATGCTAGAATAATAAGTATCGTTAAAAATATGTATTGTCGCTCAATTAAATGTAAAATTGTCGCTAAATATGTTTGCAATGTCAACGTAAGTATATATATATATATATTTTGACATTATCAACCGAAGGAACAAAAGGTTCATGTAATTTAGAACAAATTGACTTGTTAAAGACCTACTTTGAACTTGGCATAATTCTCATTATAAAAATTTTAGTGGAGTGGTCAAAGAAGGAATTAGATGTAGGCTGGTTATTAGGCAATAGTCCGGAAAAGAAGGGTTTTAGTTAGACTGAATAAGATGAAGAATCTAGCTAGCATTCTTCTGTCTTTGAACCATTCTTTCTTCTCATTCCCTCTATCAAGTGATTCTACAATTTAGACAAAGACCATAATGGTCTTTAGTTGTAATTATATTACCCCCAACAACCATTATTATTATTAGTATTATTATTATTATACCGATGAAAGAAATAATCAAACTTTAGTCCTCTAGCTGGGAGGATGATGTCAAATCCTCTGTTTTTCAAGGTAAGATAAAATATATATATATATATATATATATACCTAAAACAAAATAAATACTGATAAAATAGTCTTGCTGAACCACTAAGACATTGACTAATCATTTTCAAGCAAACAAAATTAAAACATTGAATAATCATTTGTTGAAACCATGCTTCTTCTTTGTTTACAGATCACACTCATTGCTTATGGGATACATGTGAAAAAGAATGGACAGAATTATTTCACATGTATGAAAAGATAGAAGAGAATAGGATCTCAAACCACAACAACTTGGCAGTCAAGCATTTTAAACGGGCAAAGCAGAATGGAAAGAAAGAAAGAATGCAGTTTTCCTTGAAGTGGGTTGCTAATGTTTGACTTCAACAAATTTTCAAGAATCTTGTGTTTTGAAGAAAACTTCAAGAGAAAGAAAAGAAAACAAGTAGTAATATTGTGTTTGGTAGAAGGGAAAGGAAAAGAATGGTGTAAAGGGCAACCATTTCATTTCATTTTCATTATGTAAAACCTCAAGACTCTAGTCAGCCAGCCAAACACAGTCTACAAAATTAACAACTAGGGACTAAATTTGAAAAGTTCCATCAACTTGGCCACCATTTTTTAACCATAGCTTGCACCCAAAATAGGAATTCTGAACCCAAATTATAAATAAATAAAAAAAATAGCGGAAAAAAACAAGAAAAGTAAAGAAAAGCCAAAGATTTCTCAAAGAAATTATGAGGTATATAGAATCATATCTCAGTTTAGTAAAACTCATCCTGTTTTTCCATTCTCAGCACAAATGGACTGCAACTGAAGTTCTTTATACTGAAACCATGAAACAACTAAAATCAAGACGATAACTAATTCCACAAAATTTCACAGCCTCTTTGAAAATCCTTCATTTGTAAAATGTATTATTGTCAAGTCCTTAAATCCTCCCATGTATACTTTATATCTGCAAAATTTATGGTGGATATATATTTATACATCAACTTTTCCAGAAGTTTGAATCCGAGTTTTCCAGTTATAGCTCTCGGATTTTTCATCTTCTTCATCTTCCATGCTATCACCCCCTGTGGTAGAAGTCCCTCCAGTGGTTTCAGTTAACTGGAAGGGACCCTGGGGAGAACCATTCTGTGAACGACTCTGCTTTGAGGAGGATTCACCGTACTGATCTTTCCACAAGCCTCCCAAACCAAGGGCAGATTGAGTTGTAGGGGTGGCAGTAAGAGCAGCTGGGTTTTTACGAGTATGAAGCCGGTATTTCTGGAATCAAAGAAAGCCATTAGCATCATGTGCCATAATAAAACTTTAAATCAATATAAATGGGATAAGATGAAAGCTCAAAACCCACTTGCAAATGACTCTTGACTTCATCATTTGTAAGACCATCAACCTGCATAAGCTCTCTAATCTGCTTAGGAGTGGCTGCTGCAAAACGATGAACAAGATCAATTTAGACAAATGAAGGGCGGGCGTTAGTCTTTGATATTGTGTTTCCATGTTTTCTGCTCTCTTCCTACTTCTCCAATTAATTCTGTTGTACATATTGCATAAGCATCGGATATTTTAACATAAAGAGGAGAAGAATAGAGAGCATAGATTTTACATCCAATTTTAACCTTTATGAAATTGGTAGGACAGTTGAGTTGACCATCAAAAACATTATAGGAACCTCCCATCATGGATAAACCAAGATCTAGATTCTTCATAAACCAAATAATTTCAATATAACAATTTATAAGATTCCCCTAATTTCTGCTCAATTTGCTTTCCAAGTTTTCCTACTGAGTTAAAAGATTGATAAGTTCTGTGTCAATTTTTCATTTAAACGTTATTCAGTTTCAACTAACCTTGAGAACCTCCAAGTTGTTGCAGGGCACAGACAAAGCGTCTATGCAACTCCTGAGACCAGCACCGTCTTTGTTTCCTAGATGTCTGCTGCTGTGGTGGCTGGGTGCTAGTCCTTAAGTTTGATTGAACATTAGGACCGGAAGAAGAAACTGCTCTACTACTACTACTGGTTTTTGGACTCAAAACACCAGACCCCAATTCTTCCCTCGGACTACTAGTTCCAGGAGTGAGAAGGGAAAGCCTAGCAACTGGTAGTTCCTCCTTAATCTCCTTCACAGCTGCCACCACCGGAAAATCCGTGTATCCCTTAAATGGCATGAATGTTCTTCCTTCTGTCCTGCTTTTACAGGATGGATATAAATTGTCTGCCATTGCACCATTTTCCTGCTCAGATTTCTATCGCCAAAACATTTATAAATTCAATCAGTATATCTATATACAAATATAAAATTCAGGAGAAAAGGAAAAAGCATTTCATGTTATACCTTGTTAATTTCCACTAGTAAATTTGGTTTTCGATTGTAATTGAATTCAGTACTTTGATTATCTGTATTGTTCCAAAGCTGCACAGAGCTCATCCAACTCTTCTTGTCTCTACTCTCCTTTTCCTTCCTAACGTCATCCTTTTCAGCTTCAACACAACTCTTCTTTAATGGCATAAATTCTTCCAATACTGGCTCAACATTTGTTTTCCTACACTGAATTAGCTCCTCCTTCAAGGAAACAATTGCTGCAACAAGAATACAACAATCACCCAAGATGAACAAATTAACTAGCTATATATCTTATAGTAAATAAGCACATTAAATAGAAAATCATAAAAAACCCAAAACCCATCTACAGAATTATATTTAATTTGACCCCAAAAACATAAACATCTCGAAATCATCAAAAGCTCAAGCGCCAACATCCAAGAGTAGTCAAATTCATCCAAAACAAAAAAAAAACACCCAGTAATGAAAATCAACCGAAATCAATAACCTATCTCCCAAATTATCTATCTATAGATTGAAAAACGTAAAACCCAGCTCAGATGTATGATGATAAAATTAGATAAGATTAAAAACGAACCATCATTGATTAGAACCACGCTAAGAGGAAGCTCTCGTTTAAAAGCATCGATCTTTCTCATTTCTTCTTCTAATTTCTTAATGAAACCATCTAGCTTCAAAACCTTCTCCGACACGTTACGGATCGTCATCACTTCACCCAGAAATTCATTGATTGTTTTGGGAATATAAGTTGGTTTAATATTTAAGCTCAGTTCATGCGGATTTAAAACCATTTTTTCCGATCGTTCACACACTATTCAAAATCCTCTCAATTCAGATCTTGGATAGATTATAATCGGAGCATACAACCATAGAAAGCACAAATAGTGAAGATCTATGGATGTGTATATGTATATGAATAGGATGAGAGATGAAAGAGTGAAGAAAGGTGAGGGATGAAAAAAATCGAGGGAGAGAAAAAGTGGGTTTTGTTGTAAAAGATCCAATAGAGAGAGAATCGGGAAAATGGGGATTGAAACGTGAAGATTCTGTTTAACAACGCCGGGTCTCAACATACAGGCTATACTATATATACACACATATCGGGTGTATATCAGCCAGCTACGGGCAGTCGCATCTTTATCTTCCAAGCTCCAATGGCCACTCACTTTCTGAAAAAAGAATCAAAACTCTTTTTTGCTGAATGACTATAATACCCTTTGCTCTTTGTAAGGACGATTAGTATTGTAAAAGCAACAAATAATATTGACGTAGTAATAAAGTTGATCAAGCCATACCGAGCCTATTAGAGTCAATCAAACCGGTGTGGGTATTCAAAATGTTGGAAATTACCAAGAAAAAGGATTAGGTATTCAAAACTTCAAAGTTACAATTGCGAGAAAATTCTTATCCATTACCTTCAACTATATTACTATCTCAATTACAGGTAAGGGTGTAAATAAATTCAATCGAGTCAATTATTGAGTTGTTTATGTTTGATTTATAAAATTTATCGAGTATAAAATATGATTTGATTGAAACTCGTTTAGCTATCGAGTCGAGCACGATTTCGAATCGAGCCCGAGCAGTTTGAACTTTTCGAACGAATATGATTCGAGTATCAAAAAAAATTACAATTTGAGGAGGTTCGAGTCAATTATCGAACTTTAAAATTTGCTCATATTTGACTCATTTATATTTCGAGTCGAGCTCGAATCGAACTTTTAGTCGAGCGAGTACGAATCGAGCCCGAACTGTTTGTTCATTTTACAGCCTTAACTACATGGAGAAGGATATTAAAGCAGAAAGAGCAAAGGGTCAAAATTGTCAATAGGTGAATATTTTATCGTACAAAAAATAATTGTTTTTTTGGGTGATAGGTACATGAAAATTATCAGGAATATTAACACACCACATCTAGTACGCCACCACCTCTTTGAGATTCTAACACGTGTATTTTATAGCAAATTCTTACTATTTGTCTTTATTCTTGCCATACTAGAAAGAAAATGCTTTTCAAAGTAGTAGAAATTTGCTAAACTTTGTCTATAAATAATATCAGACACTCAAATCAACTCAAATATATTAAAATTATAGATTATTATAATGATGAAAAAGTTATAGTATAAAAAATTAACAATATAATCTTTTCAAACAAAATAAATCAGATAATCAAAAAAAGGTGAATCGTATAATTATTACTAATATAACATATATTATTTCACTGTTCAAATTGATATTACATAGAATTATTATTAACAATTAATAAGCTGTGATGTTTCACCTAACAATTTTACTACATAAGATGTGATGTTTTTAATTCAAACCCTGATAAAAGAATTAAGCAAAAATTACTTGGTTTAGAGATACATAATTAAGGGTCAACACCATGTATTTTCAGAAAAGGGGATACATACAAGTTCTTGCGTAATTAAAACTCCCATCCATAAAAAGAGAGAAATAATTTCCACCAAAAGATAGAGAAATTATTCTGTAAAAGGAAAACAGAACAAACTAAAATCAATCAACATAAAAAGAAAAAGACGGTGAAGAGGTCTTAGACGAATGGTTAAGACTAAAATCTTAGAACCATTAAGTTTGTATTTTATTTTCATTGTGGGACTTTTTTTCTTATTGTAAATTTTGTGTTATTATTGGTAGATTGTGAAATAATTGAGAGCTTTTTGTTATTAAACTTATATTGATGGGGATATTAATAAAAAATAAAGATACTTAATAAACAATCACAAGAAATATTCTCAATACAGATTAGTGTTTGGCTAATAAGATCCTTCTTTTCTAACTAAGAAAAGACGAGTTTTCTTTTACATAGATTAGATTCCTCCCTCCCCCTCCCCCCCCCCCCCACCCCCCCCCAATTTTAATTATTCTATCTTAGGGGTGTTTATTTAGAGCTGAATGGCTGAATCGGTCTGTTATTCAATGCATTTATTTTGAATAAAAATCGTCTGAATAGCTGAATCGGTCAGATTTTTGGGCCGAATGACTAAAGTGTAATTTTTTTAGTTGAATGGACTGAATGATTGCTGAATGAAGTATTTTATATTATTTTTTTACAATATTAACTATTATATTAAGTAATATTAAATAAATTTATAATAATTTTGAATTTTTTCAAAAGGATAAAATAATAAAAATATGCTATTCAGATATTTCAAATATGTCAATTATCAAATAATTTTTTTTATTCAATATTCAAAATTCTATTTTATTCAACTTATTCAAATTATTTAAACACTCAAAATTATTTTATTCAATTTTATCAAACACCCTTAGACTGTTACTTGTACTTCATTTTCTCTTGCTCTTAATCTTTATTGTCTGAGAATGAGAATCTATAACTATATTCCAGTAATGCCCTTCAACTAATAAAAAAAGAAATAAAAAGGGTCTTAGTAGGTGAGACACGTGTGTAGGTTTGCTGCTCTTTTGTTCGTTTGAAATCAATTACTCCATTCTTGTAGGTGAACTGAACAGTCGAAGGGTATTAGTAGATTCCTCTTAAACCTGAATCCTTCTTCCACTGGCAGAAGTAAGGAATATTTGGTACACGTGTCAGGATGTGATTATTCAGTTAAATAAGCTTAGTCAATTTTAGAAAAAAAAAGGAGCATGAAAAGAAAAATGAAATTTATTGGAGGAGGAGATAGGCCAGGTGCCAAGCATCTAATAAAGAGAATATATATATATATATATATGAGTAATGCTACTATCACATAAAACCGCTCATATACACTCACACGCATATTGTGATAGTCCACATACAAAGTAAATCACCTGAACCATCATAATATGCATATGAATATATATAAACAGTATGTGAGCGATTTTTATATAATAGTAGATTTATTATATATATATATATATATTCGAGGATACTGTAAGTCAACAATCCAATAGATGCACGGAACGCTTTTGGTCCGAATAGTATTATTCGACCCCATGTTAATTATAAGATTGAGAGCTTGAACATTTGACATGTCAAGACAAGAATGTGTTTAAATTAGCAAAAAAAAAAAATCCAATAGATGGGGTATCTCAATAAACAATGGGATGGCAGTGTGATAAATTATTAATGAATCAAATTTATTAATGAATCAACCAGACACTTGTATCTACCTTAGTCTTAATCGTGAGTGGTTAGCTTAAAATAAATTTTATGATAAGTTCACTTCATATTTAATATATTGCTGACACACAGGTGGAAAAATCATCCTCCCGCCTGTGTGTCAGTAATGTATTGAATATGAAGTGAATTTAACATGAAATTCACTTCATGCTAACTTGATTCGTTTTAATTATTAGGTTAACAACTCATCGACAATATTATATAATTCTAATCACAATGAATTAATATTTTTACAAGTACAAGTGATGGTTTCACGAGATCTCTCACATGAATAGTAATTAAGTCTTACAATTATGTTAAAAAATCTTATAAAAATACCAATATTAGTCGTGAAAAAACAATAATTTTGGATATATACTACACTTACAAAAAAAAGGGGACAATTTCTTAAAAGATTTTATCAAGATTCACTTGGAATGAATCATTGAAATTTTTTTTGAGAGAGAGAGAGAGAGAGAGAAGGAGAGATGTAGAAGAGGCAAGTGTCAAAAGATGAAAACCAAACAAACCCCTAAATGAATGGCTTTGGAAGAAGACACAAGACTCTCCTTTTCAATCCAAAGCATCATCAACCACGTGATTGACAGCCTCTTTTCATATTCTTCATCACATTTAAATTTTTGTGACCATTCATCCCATTGTTTTCTCTACTGTTTTTCCTCTATTCACATGGAATCTTTTGTATCTAGAATGGGTAGTAAGTACTATTACTCGTTGGCACTTGTAGGGTTATTTTTGTCATTTTAGTGTCTACTTTTTTTTTTCTTTTTTGGGAGTTGTTGAGTGACATTATTGAGAAACAAACTCCTTTGCAAAAGTTCCACCCAAAAAACAATAAATTTGACAACATCATTGTTTCACATTCTTACGTTGCTATTATAACCCCAATCTCATTTCCATATGGAATGAAATGATGCAAACATATATTTTTCTTATGTAAAGAAGTTCAAAATATGATCAACAATCATTTTTTTTATTTAACTAACTAATGATCTTGGCCTATTACAAACAAATCTTTGTGGTGATCTTAACAAGTAGCATAATTCTACTTAAATTAGTCTTTTTAACTTAAACTTCGATAATATATTAGTCTAATAGTTACTCCTTCCGTCCCACTTAAATTATTTCACGAGAAAATATTACAGATGAGAGAGAGTATGAGATAAATATAGTAATTATAAAAATTTAAGAGTACTATATAATTATTTTCTTAATTCTTATGCATTACTTTAAAAACGACATATATTAAGAGACAGCAGAATCGGTATTATCCCACTTGGAATTTGGAAATGATCCATTTCATTTTCATTAATTTGGGAAGCATTTGGACAAAGTTATGAATCTTGGGCCAGCTTAATGCTGTACACAAGAAGTAAATTACAGGCCTACCTATATATGGCCTCAAAAGATGTATTAATAATGCTCAAATGGACCGACCCTCTCTTTGTATTGGAGTCTGGAAATTACTATCTGCCCACCTATGAAACTAACTTCAGCTTTGCTTGAATTCTATAAATAACTTGGGCCCTTCTTAGAGGTGGAAGTAACTCATGCGTATAAGATGCTACTTTATACTAAGATACACATCTCCTTATAAAAAATATTTATTGAATTTAAAGAAAATATAATTAAAATGAATGAGATACATAATTAAAATGGATAAGGAGAGATATTAGAGGATGCAACCACATACTTCCAAGATTTTTTTTTCTTCAAGGAAAATAATCAGTTGATTGATAATCAGCTTCCGCTATCGCACCAGTCAAAATTCCAAAAATTCAAATCTGAGCAGATCCATATTAAAATAATGAAAAATCTTCGACTAAATGATAGATAATTTGAACTTTTCACCTTCTTAGAGGATGAGAATGATACCACATGAACTAAAACTCATTGATTATATCAAATATATTGTTAAAATAAATTATAACATATTGTACTTTTTAAATATTTTTTTCTCTTCTTTTTTTATAAAAAAAATAAAAATTTAATTGCACTTTTAAAGTTCTAAATAAAGAAGCTGAAAAGGGGTACAAACCATTTCAACTTATCTGATCCTACTATCTGGTAATGTAGTGGATTGTTGATGTAATGAAGGCCCAATTAAGTGCCATATGTGTGTTAGATGATGATTGTGAAGAAATTTGGCTTTAAATAAATTGAAAACCAATAATGTGGTATTCATCTATTTTATCATCACTAATGAGTAGTTGAACCATCCTTTTGGTGGTGCATCACACTTTACTGAGGGTGACGTAATAAATAGCAAATCTGAAACTTTTTTTTTTTTACTCCAAAAAGCAATTCGAATAATTGCATATAAGTAGATTCAAACGGGCCTATTCAGCCAATTTCACACTCCTTAGCTTCCATTGAATTTGGACCAACATTTTCACGTCAGAATGGGGGCCCCGGCCCTTCTCTGGGAGCTTTACAAGTTGTCTCCTTTGTATCATTGTATTAGTACAAATTTTGTAAAATAAAATAAAAATTTTAAACACTAAATAAAAATAATATAAAATAAAGTCTCGTTTTTTTAAAAAAAAACATCTTTTTGATTTATATATTTTATTAGGTTCAACGACTGTAAGAACCTTCTCGCACGAGGGTTGGTCAGCTCCACATTTGAGGAAACATGATTACTTAATAAAATTATTGGTAAAAGTAGGTAATCTCTTTGGTAGGATATTTGATTATAAGGAACTGATATTTTTAAATGTATTTTTGATATTTTTATATAGTTTTCTATCATATGAGCATACAGTGGTCTCATATGAGCATACAGTGATCCCGGTAAAAATCAAACAACTATGCTCAAGTTCTATTTTGGTACTGTCCCTTTTATTTATTATTGTCAATGAAATAACCCGAGTCAAATTTTGAGTCCGGATCTACTTAAATTTATTCAAATAAGACTTTAAGCCACTGACCTAATAGTATACTGTTAGTAATTTAATTTCTTATATACAGATAAATTTTAATGTGGGACTGAAGTGTTACGGTGGTTGCAATTACTTGCAAGTTGCAACAACTCCTCCTCCAGGAACATATTTTTTTAGTGTCATCTTTAATCTTATTTTACTTGCAAGTTCTCTTTAATGAAAATATTTTACTGACTTCTTAATGAAACCTATAGTTAACTAGTAATATATTTGTCAATATCCCCGCGTCGCGTATCGATGTTTTGGTCGTAATTACCCATTCAAGGCTTTTCTTGATCTGTAAATTGTCCCCTTACTAATTCATTAACATTATTAACTAACTACTTCAAATTTTATTCTTAACTTTTAGTGATTGAAGCTCCAAATGTAATACTAACTACTGTTTTTCTTTTCTTTAAAAAAATAACTTGATTAAAATTTAAGCCAACAAGTGTCTCCTAATTAGTATACAAAAATAAAGTTGTTTGACCCATGAAAAATGCTTTGAAAGACCCTTCTGCCCTCATCACACTACAAACTCATATGCAAGTGTGGATATAATATGGGGAATTAATATTTTCACAAATAAAAGCGTTAGTTCTACAAGGTCTCACGCGAGGATGGATCTCATTACTATTCATGTGGGAAGGAACTTGTGGAACTATCAAATTTATATGTGTAAATATTAATTCCCTATAATATAATATGAGAACTAATATTTTCATATAAAAAATTGATAATCACTCTCACATGAATAATGAATGAATTTCACATTCATGTGAAAGAGATTCGTATAAAAATATAATTTTACCATGTTAAAATATCAGTTTCTTAGTATTGTACTGGACAATCTTTCTATTTGACGTACCCAAAGATTTCATTATTTAATTTATTTTCACCCAATGTGTTGTGCTTTTTGTACACAAAG
Source organism: Panax stipuleanatus (assembly GCA_020205555.1). Lineage (NCBI taxonomy): Eukaryota > Viridiplantae > Streptophyta > Magnoliopsida > Apiales > Araliaceae > Panax > Panax stipuleanatus. The sequence continues at coordinate 139,340,706 of CM035116.1, read as the reverse complement.
CGCCAGACAATCCGCGACACTCTTTGACATTTATGTAGATTGTTCATCCCAAAATTAGTGTCCAATGTCACTTTTATCACCTACACCTTTTTTGCTGAAAAAAATAAATAAAATTAGAGCATCAAAAAATATACAAGTTCATTCGTAAAATTTTAATATGTAAAATTCGTAACAACTTATTTAAGTTTTTTTATATATATATACGGTCCGGATTTTAAGTTCACTCAACTAAAAGCTCACCCAATTCACCCTCTTTAGCGACGGAAAGACGAATATACAACCGTCGTCTTAGCTTTTAGCGACGGACAACATATAAACGACGGTTGTATATATAGCAACGGACGAACCGTCGTCCGGTCCGTCGCTAAAAAGGGACGAGTTTGGGTAAGTTTTTAGTTAGGTGAACTTAAGATCCTTATCGTATATATATATAAACATTAAAGTACTACTATATTTACTATTTAGGGTTATAAAAGATAAATTCAATCTTGTTTATATAACAAGGCCTCAAAGCTACTTTTTCATCGACAAATTCTTACACAAAGCGAACCAAAATAATAACAGTAAGTTCGACAAGGGAACGAGAAAGACATTACTAACCTACTCAGCTGAAATTCACTTATTAGGGGCTGAGTGATATTTAAAAATCTAAAAAAAAAGTCTTATTCAAATAACATAAATGATGGGCGAATTTAGGCGTGATTGAACCCAAAATGCATTTCTATTTCATTGTAGCATTTTGAAGTTTAAAAAATAATATACAATTGAAATGTTAAGGTGAAGACACTAAAAAAAATTCACTCACTTTTTTTATTTATTAAGGTATTATTTTTTCAGCAATATTTGACTAAAGAGGTAAAAAAAAAAGACTAAAAAGAGACGGGTATCTAAAGAAAAGTGGGTGAGGCGAGGCAATGAATTAGGATCCTTTTCATTTCATCATTCATTTTACTCTTATTTTATGGTCTAAATTAAAAATATGCATTCTCTCTCCTATCAACATAATGTCACGTTCTCTTATATTTTAAATATAAATTATAAAATAAAAAATAAAATAGAAGGTAAAATGGAAATGATCCTAGTCCCGAGGCGAGGGGAGGAGGGGGAGAGGGACATTGTGCACGGGGCGTAATTTAGTACTTAACAAGGAGTAGTGAAGACAAATCGTGTAGAATTAAAGAACGAGCTTTTTTTTGGGTTGCTAAGAGTGAGGGAAGCAAGACAATACAGTATAACTTTGAATAACCAGGAGAACTGAGAAGGAGGAAGAAGCACCCTCAAACCCAATTTAATTTATCTTCTTTCTGCTCTTTCCCTATACATATATATACAAATATACATATACAGATATAGATATATAGAGAGAGAGAGAGAGTCAGAGATGGGGAGAACAAAGTGCTATTTGGATATAAGCATTGGAGGGGAGCTTGAAGGAAGGATAATTGTTGAACTATATAACGATGTCGTTCCCAAAACCGCCGAGAATTTTAGGGCTCTCTGCACTGGCGAGAAAGGCATTGGCCCCAATACTTCTGCTCCTCTCCATTACAAGGTATTTAGTTCCAGTTTTTTCTTATGAGAATGATTCATATTCTTATTATTTGGTCTCTATCTAGCCTATATTTTTCTGGGTTCTTTTTTAGTAATATTCCTGACATTCAAGATTCATTTAGCATTACTGAAAGTAACAGTTGGCATCTGAGAGATCAAAATGCAATTTTTTTTGTTCTTTTTTTGTTATTCTGAAATTTAATTAATTTGTGCTGCCTTCTGTTGTTATGAACATCAATGAAAATATGTTAAATAATGATTTTTTTTCATATTCTAATTCTTGAGATTTAGTAGCTTTATCTTTCTCTTTTTGAAATATTTTTGGGGGTGATTGTTTCCACCTTTGCCCATTTAGACATTTACTATGCTAGTGTTTCTTTAAGGCATTGTGAATTCCTTGGTTTAGATTCTTATTCTTTTCTCTTTTTATGTTTAGTTAGTTCCAAAGATTTGATTAATGTTATTTTACAGCCCCACCCCCCCCCCCCCCCCCCCCCCACCCCTCATTCCTCAAAATAAATAAATAAATAAAAATTTGTGGCCAAATTCTATAGCTTGAGAAGTTTGTATCAATTCTAATACCCTTTTGCCCTTAATTCAACATTGAAACCCCTTAAAATACTCTTTGTCCAGATTTTTTTTGCTGAATTAGTTGAAAATCGTTCAAACTACTATTTCATGATCAAGCCAATACCATACTTTGATACTTCTTCTGTACATGAGCCTATGAAGCTTAGTCAAATTCACAAAATCTAAACCTTTAAGTTTCTTATTCATTTCAGGGAGTCTGTTTTCATCGTGTTATTAAAAGCTTTTTGGTTCAAGGTGGTGATATTTCTGCTGGCGATGGTACTGGGGGTGAATCCATCTATGGATTGACATTTGAAGACGAGAATTTTGAACTAAAACATGAAAGGAAAGGAATGTTGTCTATGGCCAACTCTAGCCCTAACACAAACGGGTCCCAGTTTTTCATTTCTACAACTCGCACTTCTCATCTAGATGGAAAGCATGTTGTATTTGGAAAAGTAGTTAAAGGCATGGGAGTTGTTCGTGCCATTGAGCATGTTTCTATGGGAGAAAATGATTTGCCTTCGCTTGACATTATAATTGCGGATTGTGGAGAAATTCCTGAGGGTGTAGACGAGGGGCTTGCAAATTTTTTCAACGATGGTGACATGTATCCAGATTGGCCAGCTGATCTTGACAACAATCCTAGTGAGCTGTCATGGTGGATGAGTGCTGTAGACTCTGTTAAAGGTTTTGGAAATGATCACTTCAGGGTAATCAATTGTAATGTTATTATTGTATTAGTTTTGGGATTTCTCAATGTTTAAAATTGTTCCAGAAAAAATAATATTTTTATGTTTGGATCAAGAGATAGTTTCCACCAGATGGCTATACCGTGAAAGCTACTTTAGCTTTACCCAAATCAATATTTAACTGTAAATTCTCACAGTATAGTTATTCATAACATTACTTGGTACTTAATTTGGCAATATGCACATCGTTTGTATTCCCTGAAGATTGAAAGACACTAGCTATGCTTTAAGTGAAGTTGCTAGGGTTGCATTCTCTTTTGGATTTTTTGTTCGACCCAAACACCATGTTTCTTTTTCCTATTTCGTCTCTGTGGATGCTAATAATTTCTGTTTTCAGAAGCTAGATTACAAGATGGCACTCAAAAAGTACAGGAAGGCCTTGCGTTTTTTGGATGTCTGCTGGGAGAAGGAAGGGATTGATGAAGGTGGACCGTCTGTTTTACATGACAATGTCTATTACATACATTATACTTCATTGAATGTGAATACCTATTCTCCATGCTTCAGTGCCATCTGAACCATGACTAATTCTTCTATTACTTGCCTTCTCCAAAGTGCAGAGAAAAGTTCGTGCTTGAGAAAGATGAAGTCACAGATATTTACGAACAGTTCTGTAAGTTTCTTTTTATTGCTTATTTGTATTTTATAAAATTCAAGGTCTCCAACCATAGACACCTCCGAAACGACTTGTATATCATCTTAATGATATGGTATTCCATGTGAAAGTTATGCTTAGATATTAACTAGAGAACGAATAACAGGAAAAGTCTAGTTTACCATAAAAATACTTTTGCAAGCACGAATGTTAGCATGGTCCATTTAAAAAATTGGTATTTCTTAATTTGATGACACCTTTGCCTCCTTTACTTCTTTACAATAACTCACTCTCCTCCACATTCCCAAACATTCTTTGCTGGTCTTTAGCACATTAGTTTTTTGTCTTTTATGTTGGGTACAATTGGCTATCTTGGCTAGCCTGAACACATATTTGGAAAAGAAGTCATCAGATAGTAATCATCTGAAATTTGGTGATTAGATTGCTATTATTAACTGTTTACATAATCAGCTTTAGATTGTTATTGAAAACGCTAATTTATTTCTATATTTTATTTTTGTTAACTATATCATGTTATTATCATATGTGCAAGAGTAGTCCATTCATTGGCCCCTTTAACTTGTCTGTTGTGGGACAATTATCATCATATGTGCATCTCGCATGGATTTTTCACCTATTTCCCAGTAAAACTATTTTGTGTACCACTTTTCAGCAGAGTTCTGCTGGAGTTAACCAGTAGTTTTGTCATCCTTCCCTAGGCTTGTAAATTGAAATTAGGAGACCTGAAGGGAGCACTCTTGGACACTGACTTTGCAATCCGTGATGGCGAGAACAATGTGAAGGCTTTGTTTCGGCAAGGTCAGGTTGGTGATACCATTAATTAGAAATTAGCTGCTATGAACATTTTTTCCCCTTTTCTGATTCATCTGGTTATGTAATCTAAAGAAATTTTAGTGATAGGTGTTTTGTTTTCTTGTCTGCACATGAGGTTTTGCTATATTTCAATTTTTTCCTTATCCCAATGCTCTCTCTCTCTATATATAGTAAAAGGCATCTTAGATCAACTTAAGATAAGTTATCTTAGGTCACTTTCAATACATCATCATTTGATCGTCAATTTAATAATCTGACCGTACGGTTGTAATGAGCATGTAGAAATATGAGATTATGTAAAATTTTGTTTGATTTGAAGCTATAGATCAGCAACTTTATAATAATAGAAGTTACTAAAATCTGAGTTGTCGAAATATATACTTATATACATATTATTTACACTATTATAAAAATGATATTCCAATGGCTCAAATCAAATGAAATTTTACATAATCTCATATTTTTGTATACTCATTACATCCGTACGGTCAGATTATTAAGTTGACGATCAAATGATGATGTATTGGAAGTGACCTAAGATAACTTATCTCAGGTCGATCTAAGATGTCTTTTACTCATATATATATATATATATCAGCTTTTTTTAATATTATTCTTATGATGTGCCTATGACCGTATGCTAGTCAATTCGAGAAATTTGCTGTTAATTTTCATATGATGTGCATTCACACTCAGTTGTTCAGATGTGCTATTAAGTACTTCATGTTATTTTCTTTGATCTTACAGATACACTTTCTAAATTATATTTGCTTTACACTGTCTCGTATTTCTGCGTCTTTCAATTCCTCATTCTCACAGGCAGTTTTCTTCTGCTTACAATGTTCACTAAAAAAAATTAGGGCCCTACTTATTATGATTTACATATCTGTCAGGTGCACATGGCACTCAATGATATAGATGCTGCAGTTGAAAGCTTCAAAAATGCACTGGAATTGGAGCCAAAAGATGGTTAGCACAGTTTCTGACAATGCATTGGCTCAACTTTAATGAACTAAATTCTTTTATTATCATAACTGGATTGTAATTACATATATTAGGGCTGCAAACTTATATGTTGTCTTGGTTTTCCTTTAGTGTGGCTCTCAACATCTCTTTAACATAGAAACTAGCAAACTTGGTTTACATGGAAAATTTGGTTCCCCTATGTTTAAGAAATACAACTGTTGTGCTGAATTGAAATAATGATGTCTTTCAGTTGGAATAAAGAAGGAGCTCGCCGCTGGGAATAAGAAGGTCTGTATACCATTTCTAGTTTGGAACTGTTGGTGCTAATAATTGCTCATTCTAAACTGGGGTTTACATAATGGAAATGCGTAGATTGCTGACAGGCGCGAGCGTGAGAAAAAAGCATTTGCCAATATGTTCAAATCAGTTGAGAAGTGATATGCTAATAAGGTACTTCATTAATTTATTTATTTCACAAGGTATCTTGAATACCTTTTAAAGTATGGTCTTTTTGGCGTTTAGAGTGGGTTCTGAACTTGGTTCCGTATCTGAAACGAACATTACTTCAGATTTCATCTCCTGGTTCAATTTTAGACAGAGTTGTCACATTCAGGTTATTTTGGACTACAGGCACCGATTAGGTGGAAGACTGACTCAGGTATCAACAATCTCTGTCTTTCTGTTGTATCCTTAAGAACCAACGGGGGCAAGTGTGAACGAGAACTTTAAAACTGATGAGCAATGACCTGACTGAGAGTTTTTAAACACCAAAAAAGGATAAAGAAACCTTATGGGCAAAATTGCTTGCTGTGATAGTTTTTTCTATTAATGCCCAAGAGATATAAAAAAAAGCATATACCAGGTGTTCAATTTGGGCATTGATCTTGTTTAATTAATTTTTTTCCCATGTTTTGTTCTTAAAGAGCTGCTAAAGGAGGGAGCCAACTGCCAAGCCTTGGGCCTTGGGGTACTACTACTAGCGAAACTTTTTATGGTTGATATTAAGTTAGCTGTCGCAATTTACAGCAACGCTAATGGATTGTTATTCAATCATCTGAACATTTTTGTGTATTTTTTTTGGGGTCGGACGTATTTGTGTATGTTGCTTGGACCGTCATTTTGTACTCTTTTTTATCTTCTTAATGGAGGTTGATAAAACATTCTTGTGTATGATGCTGGACTTGTCTTCTGTTATTTTTCTACATAATATGGAGGTTCATAAATGGACATCTACATTTACTCCAAAGTCTCATCCAACATTCAAGTTTATATATATATATATATATATATATATATATATATATATATATATATATATATATATATATATATATAGTGGATCAGGTTAGCATGAAGTTATTTTTTTGCTAAGTTGGTCAATTGACCAATAAAATGTTGATACACATACAGCCTCGCTTGCATGTCAGTATTTTATTGATCAATTAATCAATTAACCAACTTACTTCAAAATAAATTTCATACTAACCACTTTCATATATAGTTATCTTTGTCAGTATTTTAATTTGTAAACATGGTAGTAGTGTAAGATTTAAACTTCATATTGATAAGCCATTAAAGTGTCATCATTATGTCATTTGGTACGTAGTCTTTGGATATGACCAATGATTTTGAGTTCAAACAGCAACGTAGACTTGAGACTTGTTGAAAAATGATACTACTAATATATCAGTAGTTAATTTTGACCTTCATCTAATTAATTTCCTCGATCACTTGTGTACTATTTTGTCAAATCCGGTCCCGATTAAACTAAATAAGACTTGTTAAATTTCTTACCAGCAACAACCCATTAATGATCGATCCACTCGGTGTAAACCATTCTGGCTGCAAGTTGAAAAATATACTAATCGAATGCATGTGGACTCAAAGAGCTAGGAGATGAAATGAATATATATATATATATATATATATATATATATATATATAGGGTCCTTTTAACGTGCGTCCTTTAGGGCGCATGTTAAACACACAGTTTAAGAGAATATTCTCTTGAATTGTATGCATATTCTCTTGATTTATGCACTAATTGAATGCATGTGGACTCAAAGAGCTAGGAGATGAAATGAATATATATAGGGTCCTTTTAACATGTGCCGTAAGGGCATATGTTAAGCACACAGTTTAAGAGAATATTTTGTTGAATTGTATGCATATTCTCTTGATTTATATATATATATATAACAGGTGCATGTGATGGTATTACAAGGTCATCACCACATCACTCCATTACCTTTTCTAGACGTTCTTTATGCACTTTCCTTCCCTCTGTTTAGTTTAAATTGCAAACTCACAAACTTAATTTTCTATTGTGATATCTTTCAGCCATTTTTGACTAAAAAATAAGTTAATTATATAGAGTATCCATATGGTTGACTCACCAAGTCTTGCAAATTAATGCTCTTGTCGCAAGAAGTCAATCCACAAAATTAATAGCAGCGGATCATTTGAAAAACTCCCGACTAGTAACAATCCATTGGATCTTAACTTCTGCAAGTGCTTTTTTTCTTCATGGGGAACTTTTCCAAACAAGTTACTCACAAATTAAGAAATGTAACTAATCATTTAATTATCTGATTGATCAAATAGGATGTAAATGTCAATATTGTCTTTCTAAAATTTATTAAAAAGATGAAAGAGAAACAAATTAATTAGTATTTAATGTAATGATAGTATAGATGAGAAATTAAGTCGTTAATGCTTTTTTTATTGAAATATAAAAAAGACAAAAAATAATAATGAGTATAGGTATATATTGAAAAAGTTGTGCATATATCATTTTTTTTCTTTTGTCATACCAACCCAACTTAGAGAAATGGTTGACATGCATACATATTAGGCTAACTTGCATTTTTGACTTATTCCTTCTCCTAGCTAGCTATTTGTTCCTATATATACCCATAAGCTCATTCTTTCATTTCCACACCATCTACTTGTACTATCTATTTCTCAAGCTAATTAATTCCTTTTTGTTTAGAAGTAAGAGTATCAGACTAAAAATGGTTTTTAGATGTACTCATCTAGCTATCCTGCTATTTGTCTCTGCTACATTGTTGGCTGTTGGTGAGGCCAACAAGGACTTCACTACTACACAGAATTGGAACTATGGCTACAACTTCACGGCCGGCTGGCCGGGGAATCATCCGAATGCTTCTCAGAGTTCCAACAGGATCATCGTCGGAGGGGACCAAAAATGGCACTTTGGCTTTAACTACACCGACTGGGCTATCAAAAATGCACCCTTTTACCTAAATGACACTCTAGGTATAAATTCCCATCACTATATATATATATATATATATATATATATATATATATATATATTACAAATAGATTCAATGACAACTCATACATTTCAGCTTTTCTTTTTAATTATTACCGAAAAAATTAAGGATTTATTTATTTATTATTTTTGTGTGCATGCATGGTGGTTGTTGCAGTGTTTAAGTTTGATCCACCAAGCAACACAACATTTCCTCACAGTGTGTATTTGCTAAGAAATTATGGGAGCTTCGTAAAGTGTGACCTGAGAAGAGCGAAGAAGGTGGCAGCAGTGACACAAGGAGGAGGAAAAGGATTCCAGTTCGTGCTCAAGAGGTGGCAGCCCTACTACTTTGCCTGCGGTGAGCGAAATGGATTCCATTGCAACGTTGGGATGATGAAGTTCGCCGTAATGCCACTTTTTCGTTGGAAATTTTGAGGGAAGGAGGGACCTAATTCATACCTACGTACGTACCTGCATGCATGGGAAGAGGCAGTGCCTATAGCTATAATTAGCTGCTATATTTCCTTTTTAATAATTGAATTATGTCTTGCTTGAACAATAATGGAATTACTTTTCAAGTGTTTTAGCTTACTTTTGATATTACTTACTTGAAATTAAATTCGAATAATTACAGTTTGAGAGAATATCGAATTAATACATGTATTCCTTTTATATTTATACGTTTCTTATATACTTTTGGCAATTTATAACATATTCCGAACCAAGTTGTTATAAATGACAAAATCTTAAAATAAAGGATCCTCTTAACATGGTTTTAATACACATGCTAAACACACAGTTCAATAGAATATTACCTTGAATTGTATGCATATTCCTTTGATTTCTGCATTTACACTAAATTCAAGAGAATATGCACGCAATTCAAAAAAATATTCTCTTGAACTGTGTGCTTAGCATGTGCCCTAAAGGTACATATTAAGAAATTCCTATAATAAATTAGATTAAACTACAAATAATTTTGTATTAAAAAAATAACAAAAAGACAAAATAAATATATAGAAAACTCTCCTGGTCTCACATACTGCTAAAGAACATGGACATTAAAACTCTGATGAAGGGGCTTATATATACTGCAGTACTACCAAAAACTTCAGCATCTCCATTTGCTGTCCATGGGCCACAACTATGGGCCGCAAGGTACAAAGCAACTTGGAATGAACCAACGACGACACGTATATCATCTTCTTCTTAATTAGAGTAGGCACCAGAAAGCTACAAGGGAAAACGCATATAACACTGTGAACATGGGAGAAATAATTAAGGCCATGGGAACCTAATTGCAACTCAATGAACTCTCTGACAAAGGAAAACCCCCACATAATCACATAGGCTACATATCCGGAGTGCCACACTATGCAAGCCCAAAGACCCGCAAGGCAACAATATCAATAATGCAGCCCAAACAAAAACACAATAATGAAACTTACTTGAAACCAAACAGTCTTCCATTAACAAATTTACACTAAGATACAATAACTAAATACTGAAAACATAACTTTGGAGACACAGCTCCATTAAACAAAAGTCTTATCATAATTCTAGAATATTCCTAAACTTCTTAAACAAAAATATTTTCCGGTCTTCCACAAAAGTGCCACAATGCTCGGCTCTTAACAAGTTTCCTGTAGAAATTATGAAAAGGTGAGCGATGAAGCCCAACAAATGACAATCTTTATTATTTAGGTGGATCAAGTACAATTAGCAAAACACTTTTTCAAAATAACTTTTTGAATTCAATAACAATAATAAACATACTTTTTATTTGATAACAATAGTCAATATATACTTACAAAACCAAAATCAATAATCACAAAATATAATTCGAAAACGATTTCAATATATTCCAATAAACGATTTCAATATATATTCAATGTATCTTTTAATCCACAGTCCTGATGACTAAGGTTACAGCAACCCTGTAACACGGTCCAATGGTTCGATAATGTTAATGATACGCCCCCTACTAAGGTATCTTATCACGCATGAGCACCGAAAAGCGTCCCCCGAAGGGTATCTAAAGGTGGGCACCTTAGTAGGTCTTAAATTGTTCCAGAACTAGCGTAAACACTAACGTTTCTGTACATAGTCAGACTGAGGTTTTTAAAAATAATTTCTCAATATTTTTGATATTCAAAATTATACTTATTTCACAGTTCCAAATCACATAATATCATTATCTAAATCAAAATTCTATTTTGATGCTTGATTCGAGATTTTAAACAAAATAGAGTAACATTTTTATTCAAATGAAAGCCGTAAATAAAGTATAACAATTTTTGAAACAATACATTTAGACATTCGAATAATTACTAAAGCATACATAATTCTAAACGAAAATTTCAAAATACTAAATAGCTTGGAAAGTCACTTACCTCGATATCGCTGACACAAATTTAATAGCCGAACAATTCCTAAATATAAATTTAGAACAATTAAATGTCAAAAGGATATAATTCTATTATTTAATAGCTTTCTTATTATTATTATAACTATAAGTATATTTAATAAATATTCTTTCCATATTTAATCATTTTTCAAACAAATATTACAATTATGCCAAAATAATACTCTTAATACAAAATAATAATTAAAGCCAATAATATTAATCCAAACTATTAATTAATAATCTAAATACAAAGCAATAATTAAAACTACAAAAATAACAACAATGGAAAATACTAATTACTAACAAATATACCAAAATATCCACTTTAACTAACAAACTAACTACAATATTTAACATAATAACAATACAGAAAATTACGTGAAAAACATATCCGAAAATAAGAGCTCCACAAACTGCCTACGCATTCGAAGCCAAAATTTAACTAAGAAGGTTTTTTTTAAAAACCCTCCCACAATAAAGTATTTCTCAAAATTGGAGGTCTTATTGTTGGTGAATGAAACAAAAGGACTAAGCCCTTCTATTTATAGACTTAGGAAAGGATAAATGTTTCAAATTTAGGTTATGTGGGACATGGGTCATTACAATTAAGATCCACTCAATCTTGCAAAAAACTCCATTTCCATTTAAGCAACCCAATAGCTTTTCCACCCTCGTCCCTTCACCAAAGACCAATTCCAAGAAAACAGGATAAGGCTCTCCTTTGAAAAGATAGAACTACGTCCACTCCTTTCACAACCATAAAAGAAGAAAGACAGAAGTAGAAAAAGATCCCATTTTTCCTTCTAGCAGATGACTAAACCAGATTGTGCTTATTTAGCTTTTTACATATCTCAAGATAAGACTTGTCAGTTTCATCAACATTTGTAGCTAAACCAGATTTGTTAGAAGGAAAAATCTACATGACTATTTATGTGCCAAAGGCAAAGATGATGATGACTTGAAAGAACACCAACTGAACTGCTCCTGTCCCACCAAAGGCATGATCATCTCCATGTTGCTGTTGATGACACAACTAGACACTAGAGAGATACAATGGGTAAGGAAATTAAGCTGTCCAGCAAGAGCCATGGGGGGAAATGGGGCTACCAGAAACTTAACGAATAGTTTAAGGCCAAGCAACACAATGGAATCTTTTACAAAGGAAAACCACCGCACGATATATCTAAAATAAAACACTTCCAGGGATTAAGTTGCCAGATGGGGTCTGTACCTTTCCAAGAAAGGTAGAGTGGTGTAAACTAAATTAGTAAATGAATGCATAACAAGTAAATAAATAAAATAATCTAATAAAAACATATAAAAAGTATTACTCTTTGTGCTGACTTTTCCTAGACATTAATCTCATTTTAAGTAAATTACATATAACATTTCCTACACCCTTTTAGAATAGGTTCTGCACATATATGCTTATAACCAGCTATGCAATCAAATGCTTTCTTTTCTTATTTACTCTTTTCAGTTGAGGGAAGAATCATGTTTCAATCACACTACACAGTGAGAACTGGCAAACGGAAAAATATCATAAAGTACAAAAGATGGATGAGCAATGACACTTTCTCCCATCGATGACTATTGACTACATTGCATTAAGTTCCATAACATTTGAGCTTGTGTCATAGATTACAAGAGATATTCATCATAATTAAATACAAGTACAACATAACCAAATTTTGATAGTTATTAGTAAAGATAAAAGTCAGTTGTCGTCTAAAGCAAGTTAGATTGACAAGGAGAAGTATCCTTACATAGAAGCACATGCGCAATATATACCTCCTCCTCGTGAATTATGCCTCATCTTGATGAAAGCCTTTGGTATAAATCATCAGCCAATGCCTGCCTCAAGCTTTCCCCAAAATAGTAATAAGACTTCTCATTTTCCAATATTCTGGGAGCCGGTGAATTCTCTTCTGGTTCCTTCCACAGCTCGGGCTCAGGCTCCCTAGCAATCTGACACAAATTATGCAATACACAACATGCAACAATCGTCTGAGGCACATGATTGAGATCCACATTCAAGTCCTGTAAAATCTTCCACCTCCCCTTAAGCAATCCAATAGCTTCCACCACATTCTTCCTCCCCTTCATCAAGGCCTCGTCAAAGGCATTCTGTGAAGGACTCCCAGTTCTATTCCAAGAAAACGGTGTCAACAAAAACGACAACAAAGGATAACACCAATCCCCAACAATATAAGGCCTCAAATTATGTCCCCTCACATTTATAACCTTATCCCACACAATATCCCCAGAAATCAATCTATTATACAATAAACTATCTCTTAAATGCGTGGAATCATCGAACCCACCAGGGGCTTTTACACAAACATCCCAGAAAATCTTTTTATGATCAGCAACAACCTGTAAAAGAACTGAGGGAAACCCTTGTTTAGAAGTGAATGTACCAGGAAGATTTTTAGACCGAATTTGAACTGGAGTGCTATCAATTGCCCCACAAATATTGGGGAGGGACGTTAATTCTTCAAAAGCCTGGGTGGTTTCGTGAAGGCGGCGTCGCGAGACTGGGATTTTGATGAATTCAGGATAGAGCTTGGTGGCGAGGAGGCGGGTGACCATGTTGGTGATTTTGGAGATCAGGTAGGGTTCTAGAGAGTAACGGGTGGCTAGGGTTTTAGAGGAGAGGCCAAGAGAGAGACGGGAGAGGACCATTGCGACGGCATAATCGGAGGGGAGAGAGAGATTTGACTGGGCAATGTAGGGTTTGAGTTTTTCAACAACGGTGATGAAGACTGGGTAAGACAGGCCGTAAAGGGATCGCCATTGAGCGTCCCGGAGAGGGGCTTCCATGGTCCATATGTGTTCGGTGGAGAGGGCTCTGAAGGCTGAGATGGAAAATTGAGAGGTGGAATTGGCAGAAGATGAAGATGGGTCTTTTGAGTTTTGTTTGTTTTCTTCGGATTGGGAAGAAGGGGCGGTGGCGGTGGCGGTGAGGTAGGAGAGTACTGAGGCGATGGTGAAGAAGAGGAGGGGGGCGGCGGAGGTGGAGGTTAGGAGGGAGGTTGGGGAGGAGCAGGAGGAGGCGGCGGTGGTGGAGGTGAGGAGAGAAGCGGTGGGGTCAAGGTGGTTTTGGAGGTGGAGGAGATTTGACAGCATTATCAAGAACGATTGATCCATTTTTTTGATTCTTCTTCTTTACGGAAGAGATTGAACGGATTTTGCTCTCAATTGTTAACTCTGAACCATTTTGGGAGGATGATGAAATGATTTCTAATTATACGGCACCGTATTAAGAGTATCAAACTGAGTCAACTCGCTTGTCAACTCAAATTTGACTCAATTTAGGAAAAGGTCCAATTAGTTATAAGGCGATCGTGTTTCAAATTCTGGTCCAGCTGAGAAATTCGGAGGAGAGAGAAAGCTAGGTTTTCTACGAATAGATAAGGGTTATTTTTACTCAAATTGCGTAGTTTCAAATAGAAAGAGGTAAAGCTAGCCATTCATCGACCCGAAATTTGAAGTCTTGTGTAGTGAAGATCTAATTTTTGCAGTAAAATACCCTGTTTGCAGCCATGACTGAGGTGACCATCTCTATCTCATTGTAAAATCTCTCTTCGAAGCTCAATTTTCGTCTGCAACATTTATGTTTTGTATAATAGATTGCTCGTTGTTATGCAAATTTTGTTTATATTTGTGTATTAATTTGTACTAAAAAAAGAAGAAGAAAAGAATTCCGTGTTATAATTATAAGAGAACAAAAACAAGGGATTGTTTGGGCTTCATTTCTTTTAGGCGGCATATTTTACTCAGTAATTTCCATGGGATCTGTTATGTTGTTGGCTTTTATGTTCACCTTCAAATGATGCACAAATTGTAATGGATTATAAGCAGGTTACAGTCCTTTATTCATTTTTGAGTGGGCAAATGAAAATTCTTAGCTGGTAGCTGCTACAGTGCTACTCTATTTGTAGTCATTTCTCGTGAATTATGGGAAAGACAGGAGTTTTATTGGATTGATAGATTAGTAGAGAAATGAATTATGGGAAAGACGGAGTTTTATTGGATTGATAGATTAATAGTAATAGAGTAGTCCCTCCTTTCCAGATTAGTTTTATTTATGTTCTTGGATGTTTCAAAATTTATGTGCCTAAGTTTTAACTTATGATAGCATCACCATTATATCATTGTTTTGAGAAAAAACAAAACTTTGCATTATATGCCTATGTCATTGTTTTCTTAAAATGAGGGGTATTATGTTGCACCTCTTTGTGTGAAGACTGTTGATTTAGAGGGGAACAAACAAAACATATATGTTTAAGATGTTGGTTTATGTGCAACTTTATGGTTTCTTTTTTATTTTTGATTTGTTTTTCAAAAACTTTTGATCCATACAACGCCATATATTGTACCTTTCAGATGGTTCATTCGTCTTACAAGGAGGATCCATCAATTTGTTTTCTCATTATTTTACTGTACAGAGTCTAATCTACTATTAGATCAACCCACCTCCCCTTATTTTCTTCAACAAATGTTACCAAGTATTTACATGATCTCTATGTGTGTGAACTTATGTTTCATAATTAGACATAGTTTTCTGTATTATAAATTTTTAGTGGTTACATTTTCTTACTATTAAAGTTAATGTGATTTAATGTAGTTATTTCCTTTAAATTCCTGCTCTTTGGCCCCCTAAGCCCCAACTCTAATATTTATATCACTTAAGCATGCAATTTCCGACTCTTTTGTGGCTGCTTTTTAATTACTTTACGTGTTTTGTTTACTAAATTCCTGCTTCCATAGAGTATATATTTCTAGCATAGGCTGCTAATCTGCTAAACTTCAATTTCTGTAATAGCTATAGACATTTGAAATAACTTTTTATTCTAAGATCTGATTGGTTTGCCTATTGTATCCTTTTTCAGTACTGGGTTAGTCAGGGTAACAAATGGTGTGATTTCTGTAAAATTTTTATATCCAACAATCCTACCAGCATTAGAAACCATGAGCTTGGTCAACGTCACAAAGATGCTGTTACCAAGAAGATTGCAACCATGAGACAGGAAAAAGCTGCCAAGGACAAAGAAGAGAAGGAAGCTGCTCGTACCCTTGAACAGATTGAAGTGGTAAGTGTTCTCATTAAGCCTTATCTACTTACCACCTAGTTGACATCACTTCTTATGCTGGTCAAATTATTGTGATTTAACAAATAACAATGTTTGAAGACTGTAAAGGATTGGATTTCTGAAGTTCATGTACTTCTGGTTGGTTGTACTGATATAAAAACACTAACTTGGAGGTTAAACCAAAAAAGAAAAAAGAAGAATAAAAGAAGATGAAGAAAGAAAAAGATCATGAAGGTTAACCATTCTTATAAGTTCTTAAGGTAGCCCAAAAGTTTCCTATGGTACATCTTTATTTTATTTTATTTTTTCTTTTGGGGGTTTGTCAGGTTGGCGGAGCATGGTTTGAACTAGAATATGTGGTGTATTTCTTTTTTGGCAGCCACTTGACTTCTCCCAGTTGAAAATGTATTCTGAACATCAGAACGTTGTAATAGACAGTCCCCATTTGTGATTGATGTAGTTGCAATGTAGCAGGAATAAGATATTCCCTTGAGTCTCTGCACTTGGGGAAAATAATGGCTTTTATATTATATCGTAAGTTACAGAACTAGCTCCTCTTAAAGCAAACACACCTTTTGGCTTAAGTGGTACTTTACATCCTTGTACATTTATTATATTACCATTAAAAGTTGAGGGAAGTGAGCCAACTTCATATTTCTTCTCTTTCTCTGATCAAAGATTTATGAATTACTGCAGAAAGTATAGATGGTAGTATTCGTTTCGTATTTCTAATAATCCTATATTGTCGTACTCCTAAAAATCCCTTAACCAATGCTGTCATACCATTGCTTATGCGGCTGTGCAAACCTAATCCACTTTTTATTAGTGAGCTATAGGTTGTGCGTGATTCCAAAACTAGGGCTCAAAGAATCTGATGTTATGTTTCAGGAAATTTTTAGAGCAACTAACCCTCATGCAGTATGGCATTCAAGCCGTTGCTGCTTAGGCACAATCAGAGGCAGCTATTTATAGCTGACAGACAAGACCAGACACTTGCTAGGTAGCTTGAAGTGAATTCCTATCAGTCTAATGTTAATGACATGGTTTGATGTGGACTACATTTTGATTTAATGATTTATTCTGATTCTCTATTTATTGTCAGCTGCTTATGTATCTCGTAAAACTTTACATACTGATTTTAGTTTCTTTAGGTTTATATAGCCATTTGGGAGCTATCTGCCTTACCATCAGTAAAGAATACCAAATTGTAAAAGCTGTTATTTTCAATCTGTTTCAAGGGATTTAAATGATTACACATTAATATTTTGTAATATGATATCCTGTGGTATTTATTGGTAACTTTCAAATAATAATGAGTAGGGGAAAGTAAATCATGAAAGGGAACATAGTCAAACTGATGAATAATTTGGGAAATGTATGGAAAACATTCTATTCAACAGTATTGGCTATTCTGTGAATTCCTTAGGTTTAGAATTTACTGAATTAGTTCATTTTTAGAATAGAATTGATCTTATTAACAGTGTTATAATGTTAGCGCCAGAGAGAATCCTTATCTTTGTTATTACCTTAGAGCTGCTTTTAGGATTATAAAGAAATCAATAGGATTAACTCAATAGTAACATGGTCTGGATTTTATCAATCACCTTAACGAAGGAGGTGCACTTCAGCCAAGTCAGCCCTTCTTATGAAGTGGCTATGGATATTTCCAAAGAAAGGAAAAGAAAAAACCATGGTGCTCATATTTGGCTGCTAAGTACCTCTCCAATGGTAAAAATGGATTGACCAACCCACCTCTTAAATATCCTGCATCGAGAAAGGTATCATATTATTTGATACAGAGAGACTTTCAGGCAGAACTTAGGCTAGACTTTGGTTGGGCAACGGTAAGCTGATTCGCTAGCAGACCTGAATTTTCAGTTCTCACCTTAGCACTGTGCATATTATTTGTTAATCCTAATATCAGTTTACATTGATCAGACGCATGCACCAGTACATGATTGGAGTATTTTTCATGGTATACAGAATTCAATGCATTAATTCTGTATTCTTACTTATTTCCATTTAATTGAGTTTCAGAAAGCCCAGCGCAGCTATCAGAAGGACATATCAACTTTCAGAGAGGCCAGAGATTCTAATGCACATGCATTAATTTCTCAGGAAGATGGTCAAGGGACTGCTAAAAGATCTGCAATGTCTGCAGGTGAGAATTCTTTTAAATAATAAATAGTACTACTAGCACAAGTTTTTTTAACATGAGTAAGCTATATATATATGTGATGTAACTGAGTCTTAGCAACTTCTGTTCATTCAATCCTGCAAGCTCATGGTAGAGGAAGCATCATGATGATTGATCATGTGCCTTGCTAGGAAATTCATCCCTGAATCAGCAAAAGGGTTGTTACCTATGAGATTATTGTTTCAGTCGATGCTTTTCAGTATCCTTCCGTGTTCTTACTTATGGTTTGAGTTGAAAATTTCTTAGTGCTATAGTTCGATTTTGGAAGTATTTTTCAATGATCTTGTACAACTTTTAAATCTTTTAGTAGCTAAGCATGATTTCAAGAAACAGTACTGTTTAATTATGACCTGAACCAATTTATACTTTCTAGAAAACTGAATTCCAGCAACTGCATATGCCGTGTTCTTAATGATCTGAATTGCCCTTGATTTTTCATTGGAAGCAATTCAACAGCATTCTTGAGAATCTTTTTTGGAGATGTTGATGTTCTCATTGTAGTATGTCACCAGACCCCAATTGTTGACCTAATTGATAACAAATTCGTTTGAAAACAATGAATTCAGTTATATACAAAAAGCGGAAAATTCCTTTGCCTCCTATGTCTGCCTAGCGATTTTAGAACGCTGCTTGAACTTTAAACTTGTCTTAGTTTGGGCTGGTACAGAACTTTTTTGTTTAGAGTAGTTATAATACAACCTTGAGTGCACATTAATCAATTAAAGAATCTTTCTTGGTTTATTATATGTTTCAGCTGATTCCGCTTTGAATGATGACAGAGTGGGAGTTTGACAGCACTTCAGGTTATTACTACAATCAAAGTAACGGCTGTCACTACGATCCAAACTCTGGATTCTACTACACTGATGCTATAGGTATTGATTCCTGCAAGTTATTAAGTTCTATATCATTTCTTGGTGGCATCTTGCTCATAATTTTTCTTTTTCCATGGAATGAAACAGGCAAGTGGGTGACGACACAGGAAGAGGCACTCGCTGCATCTCATAGTTCTTCAGATTCCATAAAAAAAAAGTCCATATTGAAAAAGCCGTTGTCATCTTCTGAAAGTAAAACTGATGCTAAAAGTCAAAAAGGTCCCCCGGCATCTCTAAATCCTACGAGAGCTGTCAAAGGTGCTCCTTCATCGCTCACTATTAACAAGAGGAAAAGACAAGATAAGCCCAAGGCTATATCTGCAGAGGAAGCTGCTGCACTTAAGACGAGGGAGGCTGCAAGGAAGAGAGTCGAAGAAAGAGAGAAATCGTTGCTTGGTCTTTATAGGCACTGATATATACAGCATCAACAAACGTCTCAATTTAAGAGGGAGCTTATTCAGCACGTCCAAATAGCATTCATAATGCACTACTCTGGTGGCAAGAATGTTTTCTTTATCAAATTGGCTGAACTGTTGTACTAGTTCTGCTTCCCTCGACAGCTTATAATCATATTTTATGTTGCATTGTCCTTCATTCTCGCGAATATCACCACCATTTTGTGATGTATTTCTGGCTAGAAACTGCATGTAATTTCACGTCAAATCATCCTTGTTGGTTGAAAGCATTGCTGAAAATAAAATGGTGGTTTCACAGTTTTTATATTTTTCGAAATGATGTGTACACAAATATCAAAATTAGATATTTGTTCTGGGTTTGATTCCTTTGCATGCCATGGATATGTGGGTTTGTGGTGGTGTTTTTTTCTTCCATTCTTCTACCGCTTGCATTCATTCATTTGAGTGATCTCATTTGCTAATCCATCCCATGAGGTTGGCTTGAAGCTAGGACTCCAACCATCCCATAATAATACTTCCTTCCTTTTAAATTATAAATACATTTTTCTTTTTTATCCATTCTAAATCACAAATACATTATATTTTTAGACTACAAAAATGACGTGAAATTCTTAAATAGACTATTATTTTTATTCTTTTTGATCGATTACTATTATACCGCCACTACTGTATTTCTGAATAAATTTGGATAAATAAAATTATGAAAAAGGGAGTAAACTTAAATGTGAATTGCTAATGGTTTTGAGTAGATGAATGGAGACCAGTTTACCACTGAATACTGAGACTCAAATTGGTAGTGAATGAGTGTGTATACATATAATAGTTAGTCTTTGTTGACAAGTATTCAATATTCATATTTTTCAGTTTAGTTAATTTAGTGCCACAAACATAGTCATAGATTCCGGCCGGTGTTGAAAATAACGACTCTATATTTCCCTATGGACTACCCTCTCCCCCACAACCAAAGTCATTTCTGTAAAAAATATTTCAAAATCATATTATCAAACACTTTTTGATTCTTAAAATTGAACTTTATTTCAGATGCATGATGTTTTTAAGCGGCAGCTTTAATTTGGGACTGGAGAATATATATATATATATATATATATATATATATATATAGGAAAGAAAGATTGTTTTAAGATTGAACCAGAGATGCTATAATAATGAAATGCCTATAATAATACGTACCTTTTAAATCTATAAAAGTACATTTATGAAGCATAAAACAGAATTGCAGTGTGGACATGCAGCCTAAACAAATACTAGAACTACTACCCAAATCATTATAGTATCATCACCCTCAAACTATAGTACATAAGACAACATCTTTTAATGTGATTTTTTTTATATGTATATGGTGAGCATTACATGTTATATATATATATATATATATATATATATATATATATATATATATATGATTTCATTCCCTGTATTGGCCATATAATCCAATCCTTTTCTTTTAACTAAGCTGGCTAAACAGAGAGGAATAGAAAAGCAAAGCAAACTTAGACATGATTACTACCAATTGATGACTAGATTTGTGGTAATGTGGGTGTCCTTGGTAATTAACACTAAAAATGGCTTTTAATAAAGTTAGTTTACCTAGTAATCATATGGTGGGGTATGATTAATGAAGTTGGTAGTTCCTTCTTTTTAATACAAACAACACTATTGCTTAATTATAGCATAACCCCCACAGAATCACAATCTTTTTCTTTTGAAATATATATACTCATCATTTTCTTGATCACTAAATCGAGTGAGAAACCTAGCTATAAATCCGATGATGAGCAATATGGCCATATACAGCCGTGTATGCTTTATTTGTACACAGTCTGCCGAAATTACGTCATTTTGGCAGTTTTTTTATATAAAAAAACAGTTTCGCTTCTCCTAAATCAGAAATCAAAAACAAATCTGTGAACTTAAGTAAATGTAAGCATATGATTTAGCGATATGACAAAGTTTATGTCATGAATTTTAAACTAAATGGTTGTTAGGTTTTACTCTTGTGTTTTATAGTTGGAGTAATTAATGTTGAAGCACAATTTTGTTATGAACCTCTCTCTCTCTCTATTTGAATTTTGATAGTATCTGTTGCTTGGAATATCAAATGGAAGCAAAACATTGAATTTCAAATGATGAAGAGCACCAAATATGAAACCATAGAAATAAATTCAGTTTTGTTGAAAAGAGATGCAGAAGGAATTAAGAGAGAAAACAATCTGAGCAATCATCATTCCCTATTCCCTGTTGAACTAAATCCCCTTGGGCTAGTAGAAAGTTGATGAACCCCAGGAATACTGAACCCCAAGCACCCCAATAAACCTCGCTTGTACGGCAAGAAAGTCTTCCTCCTCATCTCCTCCGCCGCTGCCCTGTTCACCGTATAATGCCACTCGTGCGCCGATACCCGTCCCTTTCCCAGCCGCCCACTGGACACCGAACCACCACCACCACTATCCGTCGACCGGAAACTCCAATTCTTCCCATCTTCGTTCTCACTTTTCTTCACCATGCCATATTTTTCCTTGTCACCCTCCGAAGCACTTCGAAACAGTAACAAATCCTTGAGCTTCCATTTTCTATACCAAATTGAGCACGAACCCGAATTTGAATTTACAGAGGATCTCTGTTTCGAGCTTAACCTTTCATTTGCTTCATCAATATTTTGTGTGGGTGTTGATTTTGGAGATTCACGACCTCTAATTTCGGTA
This sequence comes from Panax stipuleanatus, assembly GCA_020205555.1. Lineage (NCBI taxonomy): Eukaryota > Viridiplantae > Streptophyta > Magnoliopsida > Apiales > Araliaceae > Panax > Panax stipuleanatus. Next base: position 139,318,444 of record CM035116.1, on the reverse strand, counting down.
TTTTGCAAGCTTGGCTGTGGCTTTAATGGCTTGATTTTGCCACAGTCGAAGAGCTCGTCGGCGGAGAGAGAAATTTGGTCATTGTCCAAATGTCCACTGAAATCAAAGGCGAATTCGGTTTGGTAATCGAATTGGGTGTCTTTTGTTTTTTGGGTTCCGGGTTTTTCTGAAGGGCCGTTGTTGGGGGTGGTGGTGTCGGCGGAGAGAGAAAATGGGTCGTTGAAATCACGGTGGAAGGTGGTGGCGCATGTGGGGCTGGTGGGAGCACTGAAGAAGTAGTTGCCGAAACGTTGTGGGCTTGAAGGGGCACTCACGTAGGGTGAAGTGGATGCACTGTTGAAGTTGAATTCACCACCGCCGCCTGCCGGTGACGGTGTCATCATCGTCACTTTCATCTGCATTCTGGGACTCTGTAAATTGAAAATATTGAGAAATATATATAGAGAAGTAAGAAGAGACAAAAGGGAAATGAGGAGGAAGGAGAGGGAGGGGGCCGGGAAGAAATGAAGGCTGGGGAGCCGCCTTTTTAAACTTTTTTATCTTCCATAATGTTGAAATTACTTCCCTTGGAAATAAATCACTTGAAAATGAAAAACTTTTTGCGGTCATATGATAATTAAACACAAAAATTCCGACACGAGTATTTTATAATTTTAATTGTTTATATTTTGATTTTTAATAAAAAAATATAAATAAATAAAATTATAAAATATCGATAACTATTCTATTACCAGTATTATTTAAAATATTTGAGTGAATTTAGTATTATATTTGAGATCTCTAGTATTATTTAAAATATTTGAGCATACAACTTAAAATGGAAAATCGATCAAATTTTGGTATTATGTTTGAGATTTTAAATATTATTTAAAATATTTGAGTGAGTCGAGTTTTTAACCCGTTTGGTAAGTAAAACGTATTAGTTAATAGTAGTTATCTAATTTCAAGTTTAATCATTAGAAGTTAGGGTACATTTTAGGAATGAAGGGGATTTAGGGTGTCGGTTTTGGAGATTTGGCTATTGAAATTTGAACTGCCACTTTGTTTCCATTTCGGATTTCAGGGTTGATAATTAATAATGGTTAAAGAAGAACAATCACTCAATATTTTTAAATTAGTGCTTTTACCATTTAACAACTCGAATGGTTGAATTCTATTGTTTTACAAGATTGGATTGCAATTAATCATATATCAAGTTAACTGTACGTCATTCAGATAAACTCAATCAACTGATCAACTTATTAAATATCAAATTATGTAAAAATGTACGTCATAATCACGGATTTCCGGAGTGGAAAGCTAACAGAGCTTGGTATCCGAGTATTATTCCTTAAGTGAGAAATAAAAATGAGTGACACGATAATAAATAAACATAACTCAGTTAAAAATTAAGAGCGTGCGGTAAATTAATAATTCCTGATTTTAGCTTCTTTTTTTAAAAAAAAAACTTTAGTTCGCATTTTCTAATTTCACCCTGTTTTTGAAATTTAAAATTTGAGGAATAATAATGATGAGAATGACTTTTCCGTGAACATATATATATATATATATATATATATATATATATATATATATTAAATGTTGTCAGTCCAATACAGTTACTTATGAGGAAGAATTATCTTAAATTTAAAAGAGAGATGATGATGAGCTCATTTCATAACGTTGCTTCTCATTCTGTACTTTGTGAGCTCGAGTATAAATTTTATATATATATATATATATATATATATATATATATATATATATATATAAATGATTCAATTTTTGTTTTTGTTTTGACTGAAATTAATTTAATGCTGACCATATTGGAGCTCTACAAATAAAGGTTGAAAGTCAACCGTTAAAATGTCTAGTATTCAACTTTGATGATGCTCTTTTCGTATGGCAACTTCTTCACTAACTAAGAATTAAAGAAGCTAAGCGTATCTTCTTTGTTGGTATTTCATTTTTTAACTATGATTATCATTCGGTAAGGTAAATATGTTCTTTTAATTTATGTTTACGAGATTTTACATTATTCTTAAATTATATTAATTTTCTTTTTATTTGTTAACTAATTCCAATTCATAATAATGGGGGAAGAGAGTAGTCTTTCTACAACTAACAGTTCCGTCCCATACTCTAATCACTTAAACAAAAATAAACGTACTCTCAATCTATTATCTATGATGGTTTCCGAATTAATACTTTCTTGTTGAAGCAAACTTTATTTATTTATTTATATATAATGTGGTATTATATTTTTCTTCCTAACATAGAAAAATAATTAAAATAAAACGTGACCAAATGAATAAAAAATAATTAAACTATATATAGTATATTCATTCCACTTTCTAATGAAAAACTAAAAACATTTAACTATGGCACAAGTCAACAAACTCGGCCCGCTTGATAATTAATAATGACTATGGGTTGATGGATCTTGTTACCAACTTATCAGTACAGTACCTTTTCTTTAAAGCCCAACTACACAAAAGTATTTAGCAGATCAAGCGGCCCAAAGAGGTTTGTCCATTGTTTCTATATATTGGATAATAATTAAATTTTTACTAATAAGTCATAACCATGGTGATTATCTTTTACATTTCTTTTCTTTGTTTTTTAACATCTAATCTTTCATTCTAATATAATTATGAATTTTTATGTATATCCAATGGGTTCAATATATTTTAAAACTAAGACAAAATCATAATTAGAAGAAATGAATATGCATACACACATATAAAAGAAAAGTCAACTACAATGAGTATACAACAATAGCCTATAAAGACGTCAATTTAAATAATGGAATGCTAAAATTATATGATATTTTGAATTGTTTTGCCATAACAGATTAGCACTGCAACCACAATCAAATTATATTGTGGTGGGAGGGAGATTTTGTAGCTAAAAATGTTAATTTTTCTCGCAACATATATGTTTATATTTTGAATAGTGATATATAAGTAATTTGTTTTAGAAAAAATTAAAAAGATTAAATAAAATATTTTAAAAAGAAATAATATATTTATTATGCAATATGTTGATTATATATCCTTTGCAATCAATAAAGAAACTAGTGTAAAAGTATTTAAAGCTCATATAATTAATAGTAATGAAGAGGGTGTCAATTAATAACAAAAGAAAAAAAGGAGGGAGCGAGCGAGGGAGGGGAGGCGAGGGGAGCTAGGGGGAGGGGAGGCGTGGGGTACGTTTCATAATCATTACTTTTCTTAATCTTATTCTTATTCTTATTCCTACTAAAGTGCATTGATTTATATTTTTCTTAATTAAGTTTCTCCGGCCTCATCCAGAAAATCAAAATAAATGTGATAAGGGACAGGCATACATTTTGATTTTGTGGATAACTCCTTGTCCTTCCCTTCTCTTTCCTCCTTGACAAACAGACAGACTAATCCACTGAATTTGACAATTCCTAAACAATCAATAAATAATGTCCATCCAATTCAACACGTGACTTAAATTAAATAAACAATTAGAAATTTCTCAATTTAAACTAGTGTGTGCCTGTTTGTGTGTGCATGCATAAGTCAAATGTTGCGAATAGAATAATATCCAAATCAAACTAATACTAGTAAAATAAAATATAATAAAAATTAAAATAATTAAGTGATATTTAATTTCGTTGTTGGTATCTTACTTTTTTTTTTCAATTTGACCACAACAGACAAATTAAACCAGTCACTTGCTACTCAACTTGCCATGCCCCTACTTTACGTACCAATAATGTGTACAAGAGGATCAAATGAAATTAATGTTCTACAACAAATAATAGGGATTATGCAAGTTTTTGTCCAAAAAAAAGATAAATTTCTCAAATAAAAATATGGCATGTTAATAACAAGTCATATATATATATATATATATATATATATATATCAGCTAGCACATTGTCTATACAATATTGGTTATCAGAGAAAGTCACTAGCTACTAACTAATGCTCAACTAATATACAAATTCAACATCACCAGGTACTGTTATGCTTTCAATTGATAATTAATCATTTCTATCTTTAGAAAGGACAAAAAAATTTAAAAAAAATTATTATATATATTCATTTTCTTAGGGTTTTTTTCATTAAAATATTCTGTTCGTATATGTATTTTTTCTTTTTTTAAAAAATAATCTTAAAACAATATTAATTTTTGAAAAATTAAAGTCTCTCTATTTCATGAGTGAAGGGGAGATAATTATCTTGTACCTTATTCATTTACAAGTTTGCTAATTTGTGCCTCAACTAACTACGTACTATCATGATACAAATATTAAATCCATCATGGAGTACAAGCCTCACCACTAAAGGAAGTTGAGACATTAACTGAAGATGTATTAAACTTCTTCTTTTTTCCAAAAGTTTTACTTTGTGGAATAATGTTACAGACACAAATAATTCTATAAATATTTTATAAACTGTTGATGTGACACATTAATTTTATATGTGGGATCAAAGACTATATTAAAATAATTTATTAATTAATGTACTGAGATAGAATATATCACTTCAATAATTTATAAAATATTTATAGAATAATTTATAAGTATATCATTACTCTACTTTGTGAGCCTTGATTTTCAAAAGGTCATGTGCCTTTATGAGTTGGTGGTTGCTAAAAGTACAAATAAATGAAGTAGATAAGTTGTATCCACTAATAATAATAATATATAATATAACATATATATTAAATTCGACTTCATATCTAATATTTAGTATTTATAATAAAAGTTGGTTGTACACGCTAGTGTAATACCAAACTTTATTTAATATTTAATTATTACACTAAAAAAAAAGAGTGAAAGAACATATTCTAAGAGCAATACATCATATATATTTTCTGAATAATAAATATTAATTAAAGTACAATCATATCCCAACAGCCAAACTTTATAACACAAGTGGGCATGCATGCATGGCCCATTTGGTTCCTATGTACCGGCAATGTCAACAAAACCATACAACTAAAAAAAAATGTGAAATCAATATTGGCGCATCATCACTTGTGAATTACTAACCCTAGTTCTGCAGGAAGGCTCACGAACAACAGCATCCAAATCCATGCACCCCATGAGATTTTGCTTGTAAGGCAAGAAAGTCTTCCTCCTCATCTCCCCGGCTGCCGCCCGGTTCACCTTATAATGCCACTCATGAGCCGACACCATCTCCTTTTTCCGGCCGTCCTCCGACACGGAACCACTTTTATCCTTTGACCTAAAACTCGAATTCTTCACATCCTCAGGTTGACTTTTCCTGAAATAATCATATTTCTTGTTTGTTGCATGACCTTCAGATGCGCTACGAAATAGCAATAAGTCCGTCAATTTCCATTTCCCATACCAACTCGAACTTGACGTCTGTTTAGAACTGTGTTCATTATTATTAAGTACCGACTCTGATACCGTGTTAGAATCCCGTAGGGGAGATAAAGACTTTGACCCCTTTTGTGATCTTCTAGTTGAAATAGAAGAATCGTATACTCTTTCTCTTCCACGTTCATCCCTTCCCTCACATATATTTGATTCTGTAATTGTTTTTGTGCATGGATCAGAATATTTCTTCTTCTTACGAAACGATAACGCATTTCTAAGAATCTTCTTAGGTGACGGCTCCAAAGGCTTGATCTTGCCGCCGTCAAAGAGCTCATCGGCCGGCAGAGAAGGTGTGGACTCCAGCTGTCCACTGAAATCGAAAGCGAAATCCGTACTACTGTCAGCTTCATCTTCCTCAGAATTATTACTATGTGTAAATAATTCTCCAGAATTTTCAGGGTTTTCAAGACTTTCTTCCCAATCACATGGATTTTGAGGTGCCGGACTAGTGCAGCCGGCGGCCGTGAAGGCAAAAGAAATTTGACGGTAGAAGACGGAGGCGCTAGTGGGGCTGGTAGGAGCACTGAAGAAATAGTCGCCGGAGCCTCCATGTGGGCTACTAGGGGCACTTCCGATCGGGGAAGTGCATGTGCTGTTGAAGTTGAATTCTGCTCCGGCCGGCGTCGGCATCATTACTTCCATATATGTATTGTTGTTTTGGAGAGAGAAAGGAAGAGATATGGAGGGATCTTAGTGTTTTGTAAGTTGATAAGTTAATTTTGGGATATGTATATACACTATATATATATATATATATATATATATATATATATATATATATATAGAAAAATATATAGACAGCGACAAAGGAGGAAAGAGAATACGAAACTGAGGTGTATTTGTAATTTAAAAATAGCCGCCTTCCGGTCACTTGCATCATGTATAATGTTTTAATTTAGGAGCACACTCAAATGCGGACTTAATTGGATATATAGGACCACATGCATTATTATTTTTGTGGGCGTTAGGTGATAAGAGTATTATTATTATTTTTTGGCTTAAATACATTTAAATTTTAAATTTTAATATTTTAACTTTAAGATATATATTGAATTTTAATATTTTTATAGATAAAACCTTTTGACTACTGAATTAAGTATTTTTTTATCGGAATAAGTCATGTATCTCAAAATAAAGGGTAATTAACTTTTTTAAGTGTCTATATCATTTATATTGATTTTGATTTTTTTTTCTTCTTCATCACACACTAATCACGTAACTATAATTTTGTGTGCTTTTAAAGATATTTAAGGTTTTCTATCAATTCAGAAAATTAAGTCTTTTGAAGGTATATATCTTTTATATCAAATTAGATTTTTTCTATATTTTCACCATTGCACACTAATCACGTGCCTACATCTTTTTTTGTGTTATTAAAGATATTTTGGAGTAAAATTACTCAAAATACTTTCATTCGGATCAATTATTACTCGTCAATGATCACAAGGTTTAATTTATAAAAATTTAAATTAAACACTAAAGTTCAATGTCTTAAAGTTGAATTATATCAGGATTTAAGTCCTAAAAAGTGATAATTTTAAAAGTTTAAAGTGTATTTAACCCTAATTTTATTTGCGTGTAGTAATCTAATGAAAAATTCTGAAGAATGTTACTCAATTCTATGAATATTAAATTAAATCCCACTAGGATGTACAATAACCCCACAAAAGCATAATTTATGAGACTCTATATTGCAATAGCATAATAATAGTATATAATAATAGGAGGAGGGAGGGTGATTGGGTGGGTGTGGGAGGGAGGGAGGGAAGGAGGGGCCGGGGGTGGGGGGGGGGTGTTAAATACTCCAAACAAATGAAGTCTCAAATGTACAACGTAAATCTAACTTATTCAATAACTAAGTTACGTATGTCTAAATACTCCAATCAAAATCTCATATGTATAACGTAAAACTAATTTAATTAGTCAATAAGTAAGTTACGTATATGAGATATATATAAGGCAAAAGGCTATCAGTTTGACCGGAAGGTTCTTATTATATCAAGTCTAGCTATTAAAAAAAGAAAAAAAAAGTTACATTTATACAGGAGATACATATTTGTATCTACTTGACCGAATTGATACAGAAAAAAGTAAAGAGATACAACTCTCTCTATATATATTATACACATGTAATATTTTTCTGTAACTTATAACATGACCTAATATAAGAACAGAATCCTATTGTTAATAATTGTATTGTATTTACACTTATATATCTTAGTAATAATAATAGATTTGTATGATTTTGAATCTGAATATAGTAATTAACAATAAGTACTTCTTAAAGGTTTCTATTTAATATAATACATATGATTTTAAATTGAGTAATAAATTAGGTCATAGCAAGGAATAAATTAATGACTTGATCATTTAGTGAGTAGTTGATATTTGCTCATGATTTCGGTTTTCATTGCTATATTTAGATTAAGCAACTATTACTGGTGTCACATGGTTAATTAATTAGATATTTCTATTTTGGAGTCATTACATTTAACGGAGTCACTATATATTTTGTCCGGAATATTATTTTACAAGGTAAAAGAAAAGGACGAATAAATGCTTCATGTCATTTTCTATTTATTTTGTTTTTGGGAGAACCTTTACTGTTCTGTTGTTTGAATTTTTAGCTTCTGGTCATTTCTTTAGGTATTAATGCATGTGGATATGTGTGGATTGTGTGTTATTTTATCTTATTAAGAACATATATTTATGGTAAAATATGACATTAATATGATTAAATAACCTATACATGTATATGTGTTAGAAAATTACAAGTAAATTAGAGTTTCACATCGAAAAATAATAAAAAAGATAAAGGTTAATATATATGAATATACTCGAGACCTAGTGACTTAAACTTTTGAGACAAATTAAATTGTAAATATGTGTTAATATCTTGTATAAGCACATACGACCCGTTAAGAAAAAAAGAGAAAGAAGAAAACCTAACTAGCCAGCCACTTAAATGACTATATTCGATATATACAGATTTCCAATCACACATACGCAGTATTGTCTACATCTTTTAAAATCTCAAAAGTACGTACGGATTCGATCTTATTTGTGGGAAATATCAACCCATCGAATATAGTTAGATATATCTATCATTTTAATTTTTAATTACATTGAAATAACAAAATTAACATTAGTATTCTTGGTGGCACAAGACAACAATTAATTAAGCTGTGTACGTACAAGGCTTTAACTCAATCATGATAGTACTTGTCAATGTCTTGGCCACAAAGGCACAACCAGGTGGTGGATATATATATATACCCTATGCTTACTCCAAATCTATCTATCTATGTTGATGCATGGTTCAATTTCCTACCATGCATTTTAGACTTTTATGTCTTCTCTTGTGGGGAGAATTCAGTCATGGGGTTGAAATATCAAACAAGATTTGATCTTCGGCAAATAATTAAGTGAAATAGTTTCCCAAATATTTCATTCATCTAAATCATGTTTCATATTTAATATTTATTATATAAATTTAGTCTATTGTACGTCGGTTCAACATATTTAGAAAAACTCTTTAACTCGTCATGAAAAGATTTTTGTAAGTAAACCTAAAAGATTGTGGCAAGTAACATATGTATATATAATTCTTTTAAAACTCAAGAATATTAGTACAATTTTTTTTCTTCTTCTTCTTACAAAATTTAGAAGTGGAAAGCATGTCAAAGTTAATAGAGAATAAATTAGCGAGCACCTGACAAAGGGTTAATTAATTAAAAGTTTGTGTGTGTGTGTGTGTGGTGGTATGACCATATGCATGGATAAGGTACTAATGTTTACCAATGTTATTATTTTATTCAAATAATTGAGGTCTGGGGTAGTTAATTATTAGACATGGATTAGGTTAATTATTAGACATGGGTAGTTTGTGTGTGTGTGTGTGTGTGTGTGTGTGTAGTAGTAGTAGTAGTAGTAGTAGTAGACATGGATTAGTTAATTATTAGACATGGATTAGGTTTACTAAACCCACCAATGAAATAATGGAAATAATGTGTATTACATTTACAATGTCAAATTTGATTTCCCTTCTTTTTAAAGAAAAAGGTGACCAGATTTTGCTTACCCATGAAATCTAGCGACTTTTATAGAGAGGAATTTTTTTTACATTAATTTGTAGACAAAACCAGTGCAACAAATAGTTTATGCAGACTCTCGAATGAGGGTAGAAGAGCATTTGACCATTCAATTAATTTCATCTACGTCGTTATTGGTCGTGTTGCGAAGTAAATTTAATTAACTTGATAATGATACGTGCGTAGTACATAATTAGTTTACAATATGGCGAGCACATGTAAATATAATTTTTGAAAATTATATTTTCAATAATTAAACCATTTAAAGCCATATATTCACATTATCAAAACATCATACATAGTGATAGCGAGTATAGCTAGGTAGGAATAGAATGCCTTAACATAGTACATAGATCTTGCGGTCAATATAGATAACTATTATTGTGTCAAGAAGATTGATTAAGAAGACTGGTTTCTGAGGATAGAATGAAGAAGATAAGGTTAGATATCTTCTTTATTTATTTTGTAATTTAATATTGAATTTGTATTAGATTGATAATTTAAATATTTTTATACTGTCAAACTTAAAAATATATATGGTAAAATTGCATTTATACTTATGTGGCCGGAGCATGTGATCACTCTGGTATCTTTTTGGTCGGAATTTTGGGAGGATCGTGTTACTTTTTGAACTGGATATAAGGAATTATACTTCTGGTACGACATGTAAAAATGTGCATATTTCGGGATTGAATATGCAATAACCCTAATACTTAATACACTACAATTAATGAAAGGAAAAAAAGAAGTTAAAACAATAATATTCTTAATGAAGGGCCATACATCATATAAGAGATATTATAGCTGGTACGTAGAATCATATCGCTACAAACAAACTTTATAACACAAGTGGGCATGCAAGCACATGGCCCATTTGGTTCCTATGTACCCCCCTCCGGCGATGTCAACAAAAGCATGCAACTGAGAAAAAAAATGTGAAATCAATATTGGCGAATCATAACTTGCGAATTACTAATTCTTCTGCGGGAAGGCTCACGAACAACAGCATCCAAATCCATGCACCCCATGAGATTTTGCTTGTAAGGCAGGAAAGTCTTCCTCCTCATCTCCCCGGCGGCCTGCCGGTTCACCTTATAATGCCACACATGAGCCGACACCATCTCCTTTTTCCGGCCGCCGTTCGACACCGAAGCACTTTTGTCCTTTGACCTAAAACCCGAATTCTTCTCATCCTCAGTTTGACTTCTCCTGAACAAATCATATTTCTTATTTGTTGCATGACCTTCAGATGCGTTACGAAATAGCAATAAGTCCGTCAATTTCCATCTCCGTTTGGAACTCCGGTCATGATTAATTAGTACGGGCTCGGGTATCATTTTCGAATCCCGTAACGCAGATAAAGACTGTGATCCTTTTTGTCTTCTAGTTGAACTAGGAGAATCGTGAACTATATCTCTTCCACGTTGATCCCTTCCTTCAAATACATTAGTATCATTACGTGTCTTTATAATTGTTTCTGTGCATGGATCCGAATATTTCTTCTTCTTACGAAACGACAGCGCATTTCTAAGAATCTTCTTAGGTGGCGTCTCCAATGGCTTGATCTTGCCGCCGTCAAAGAGCTCATCGGCCGGTAACGAAGGTGTGGACTCCAGCTGCCCACTAAAATCGAAAGCGAAATCCGTACTACTGTCATCGTCATCCTCCTCAGAATTATTACTATGTGTAAATAATTCTTCAGGATTTTCAGGGGTTTCTTCCCAATCGCAAGGATTTTGTGGTGCCGGACTAGAGCTGCCACCGTCTGTGAAAGCGAAAGAAATTTGACGGTAAAAAACGGAGGCGCTAGTGGGGCTAGTAGGAGCGCTGAAGAAATAGTTGCCGGAGCAGCCATGTGGGCTACTAGGGGCACTCTCAATCGGAGAAGTGCATGTGCTGTTGAAGTTGAATTCTGCTCCGGCCACTGGGGACGGCATCATCACTTCCATGTGTATACTTAATTAGTTTGCCTGTTTCAGAGAGAGAAAAGGAAAAGATATGGAGGTATCTCAGGCCTTTGCGAGTTGATAAGTTAATTTTGGGAGAAGTATATGCTGTATATATATAGGGGCTGCATCCACAGCAATCGGTTGCTGGGAACAACTCTTTTATATGAAGTTTGGGAATCATTATTATAATAGGACTCATTGTACTTGGGGAATAAATTAAGTCAAAAACTCTTACAAATAATGGAATAAAGTGATTACTGCCAACAATCGTTGTTGTGTATCACATATATATATATATATATATAGCGACAAAGAAGGAAAGAGAGAGGAAATTTATAAATAGCCGCCTTCCAATCAGGTGCATGTATGATTGTTTAGGATCACACTACAATGTGGACTTAATTGGATATATAGGACCACATATGCATTATTATTATAATTTAATTTAATATTCATATCTAAATTTGAAGAATGATACTTAGTTTTATACATATTAATTAAATCCTACTAGCATACTAACCCTACAACGGCATGCTGTCTGTATAGCATTTTAGGATTATATATATAATCGAAAAAAATATTATGAATAAAAAATAGCCTCCGGGGAAAAAACTATTTGAAATTATTACCCCAATAAAAGATTGTATATTTGAAATTAGTGAGGATCAACAATTTTAAAAAAAAAAAAAAGAAAATCTGATTTTAATAATCAATAGTCAGTTTTAGGTTTGCATTTGATAATACATACTATCATTTTGAGTTTTTTAAAAATTTTAATTGAGTAACAGATTAGGTGATAGCAATCACGAATAAATTAATGATTTGAGAAAGGATTTAGATAAAACTTTAAAATTAAAGAAACAATTTAAATTTGAGTTCTTTTGTGATGATTTGATCGAATTGTTTTGATTGAATTTGCAGGAGTTTTCCGTTTTCGTTGTTATCCTTAGATTAAGCAACTGCTACTCGTACGTGTCACGTGTTTAATTGGTTAGATGTTTCTATTTTGGAGTCATGAAGTCACTATTTTGACCGGAATATTATTTTGCTACTCCAAGAAAATTAAATAAATCATCTCCGGCAATGAATCTGGAAAGTGCAAGGAAAAAGAAAATGTCCTGTGTACCTTTACTTTCTTATTTTAATTTTCCTTTCACTTAAATCTCACATAAACCTTATTAATTTTTCTGGTACATTATAGATATGGCGTTCGTTACCTGGTGTACTGCTGGCTTAGCAGTTTTAGAGCTCTTTATTTTGTTTTGGGTAGAACGTGATTGATCCGGTTAGCTCGAAGTTATCGCCCCATTTTACGCAACTTTTCATTACATTGGTAATTAAAAATGTTGTATTAATTAATGCAATAAAAACTAAGTTATAATAGAACATAACAATACAATATGTTTCTATAACCAATACAATAACAAGTTATAGAAGTAAAATTAGTAACATGTTAGGATGACAACTTCACCCTAACATGTTCTTGATTATTTTATTTGGTACTGGTCATTTCTTTAGGTACTACTAGTGCATGTGGATCTCTTTATTAGTAGTGCATGTGGATAGTTGTTTTAGGGAGTACTAGTGCATTCACTTTTCAAATAATTAATTGAGGTATGGGTAGTTATTGAACATGGATTAGGTTTAGTACGTATGCAGATTAATTAAGAAAAGTAAAACCTAAAAGGTTCAAATGACAGTGACTCGATCTAATAAACCAGGCCACCAATGAAGTAATGAAGATAATGTACATTACTTTTATAATGTCAAATTTAATTTCCCTACTTTTTCAAGAAGACAAAAAGTTACAAGATTTTGCTTACCCATGAAATATTCTTGTGACTTTTGTTGAGGAAAACTTTGATATTTTGACACTTTTAGACAATCATTTTAATATACGTATATATACATCTTAAACTCTATGCAGATCGACTCTCGAATTAGAGTATAGAATTTGACCATTCAATTAATTAATTACTTTCATCTACCACATGATTGGTTGTGTTGCTAGTAAAGTCAATTATGAGCACCTGTATATATATATGAAGCCAAAAATGTTAAAGAAGTAACATATTTAAAACCATATATTCCTTATTATATATAATACATGGGTCTTGCACTCAATATATAGATGTTATATTTTAAATTAACAATTAACAACTCGGCACTGTCTATTTAAAAAATACATTAATTACTATACACATTAATCTTTTTAATTAATCATTTCTTCTAAATTCTAGTTAGCACATCCCTTAAAAAAGCTCACAAACACCACCATTAATATCCATGCAACCCATGAGATTTTTCTTGTAAGGCAAGAAAGTCTTCCTCTTCATCTCCTCCGCCACCGCCCGATTCACCTTATAGTGCCATTCGTGAGCAGACACATGATTCCCATTCTTCCTCCGGCGGCCACTCGACGACCCCAAACCACTATTATCCGTTGACCTAAAGCTCGAATTCTTCACATCCTCATTTTGACTCATTCTCTTAAAAATGTTGTTCCTCTTGTTTGTTGCATGACCTTCGGACACGCTACGAAACAACAGCAAATCAGCCAGCTTCCATTTTCCATACCAACTTGAACTCGAGCTCGAACTTGTAATTAAAGAGGGTGATATTTGCTTTGAAATTCGTGCATTACTAATGCGCTCTGATATCATGTTAGAATTTCTTAAAGGCGACAAAGATTTTGACTGTCGTCTTCTTGAATTGGATGACTCATAAACTCTTTCCCTTCCTCGTTGATCGATATCCTTTCCTTCCAAAAGAGTACTATCTCTACGTGTTTCTATAATTGTTTTTTGGTTAGAATTTTTGAGGATTCTTTTAGGTGAACGTGGTGGCGGCTCTAATGGCTTGATCTTGCCGCCGTCAAAAAGCTCCTCGGCTGAGAGAGAAGGTGTTGGATCCAACTGTCCACTGAAATCAAAAGCAAAATCTGTGGTAGTACTGTCATAATCATCGTCCTCAAAATTATTCTGAGGTTTAAGTGGAAGTGGAGTATCGCAGCCGGTGGTGGAGAAAGAAATTTGACGGTGGAAGACGGAGGAGTATGCAGGGGCATTGAAGAAGTAGTTGGCGGCGGAGCCACCTTGTGGGCTCCCCGGAGAAGTGCATGTGGTGGATCCGGCCGGTGAAGGCATCATCACTTCCATCAGGTTCTGGAGAGAGAATGGAGAAGAGGAGCTAGGACTCTTAGTTTATTTATTTTTTTGAGAAGTTAATTAATTTGAGACATGAATTAATATATATATATATATATATATATATATAGAGAGAGAGAGAGAGAGAGAGAGAGAGAGAGAGAGAGAGAGAGAGAGAGAGAGAGAGAGAGAGAGAGAGAGAGAGAGAGAGAGATAGATAGATTAAATGACTGAGATATTAAGAAGGAAAGAGAGGAGGAAATTGAGGGGAACGTGCGAAGCCGCATTCCAATCACTTACATGTTTTTCACTTCAATATTGACTTGGTTGATTAGGACTACTTACGTAAAATACTATCCACAAGACAAACAGTAAGACATACTATTTACATTACATAATTTAATATTCGATATATTTGTATGCTTGACCTGTACTGACTTGGCCTTAGTTGGGCAGTTTTGTCCAAAATTAATTTTAAACATGTACTCTAGAATTACTAGCGCACGGCGTATGTATGTATTAAATCAGTCTTTCATTTTTATAATAGAATGTATAAATGTTATATGTCAATTTTTAATACATAACAAATAGATGTTATGAATTATTAATCATATATATATATATATATGGGTCCTCTTAACATGTGTTCCTAAGAGTACATGCTAAGCACACAGTTCAAGAGAATATTCTCTTGAACTGTGTGTATATTTTCTTGATTTATGCATTTGCACCAAGTTCAAGGGAATATACACACAATTCAAGAGAATATTCTCTTGAACTGTGTGCTTAGCATGTGCCCTAAGAGCACATGTTAAGAAATTCTTATATATATTAGTTCATGTCCTCCCATAGAGGAGATCTAAAATATGGGTCTCCTCGAACACCCACCCTTGAAGCTTACCAAGTAGAGAGCTAGAAGTACTAATGATATATTCATGCTAACCACTCCCTCTTTGAATCTTAATTAAGTTGATGAATCATAATTGATGATAGCAAGTTAAGTTGATGATTCATGATAGATGGGTCGTTTTTGAGTCTTTGGACTTGAGTGACATGTGTTTCGGAAATTTGTTCTGTTTCGGACTAATATCACTATTTTGTAGTGTTGCACAAATGTGTTTTTGGGTACATTTTGGAGTTATTATGTTGACGATATTTTTATTGCGTTACATGTTTTAGATCATCATTCTTGCATCATTAGTGCTCCAGAAAATATCAAAACTCATTCATCAAGTATGGAACTCGGAAACTGCGAGGAAAATAAAAAGAAGAAGAAAAAAAAGAGAGTAGTACGTGCCTCTTAATAGAAATATCATGAAATACACTCAATTATTCCTAATATATATATATATATGCATAATAAATTTTGGGAATTTTAGTATTTTATTTGAATTTACTTTAATTTTACTTCAATACTCGGAATAAGCCTTAAAGTTTATCTTATAATAATAATAATAATAATAATAATTAAAACTAATTAAACATAAATAGACTGTGATTAACAGAACATTTATTTTCCCCTCACTTGAATTACAGTTATTGCTTTTACTCAATTATGATCTTTGTCAATTTCTTGTCCTTAAACCGCAGCCACATACAATCGAGTAACTCCATAATCTATTCATTTATTTTGCGACTTCATTTTCCCCACTATTAACTTTAGGCTTTATGTATCTCTTATTTTAATTGACCTCTAACGGTAAAACTTGCCGAATTTGGGCAAAATAACAGAAGAATATATATTTTTGGGGTTCAATTTTAAATATATATACAACAATAGGCACAAAAAAAAAAAAGGAGTGATGCTCCATATAATTGAACGAGTTATCGCACAAAATGACATTATTTTGTATAATTAAATATATAAAAAAACACTTTTTCTCATACTGTTTATAAGAGAGAGTTTTGAAAATTTTCAAAATAATATTATTAAAAATGACAGCTTATATAAAACGTGAGTTGTAGCTCACCTCCTGTTCTAATATATTTATACGTTAGAATATCTTAGCCAAATACTAAAAATTATTTTATAAAGAAAATTTTTGGTATTCAAAATTTTGACTACAGGTGACAAGGATAATGTGTAGTTACATATTTCCATGCCCAACAACATGTTTATATCCTTTTCTCTTCTGTTTTTTTCAACAAATCAGCAGCCCATGATTTACACTAGCTAGTACATGTTTATTTAATTATGTTTTTTATGAAATCATGTCACAAGTAGGAAGTTTCCACCAAAGCCTCAACATATATACATACATTATTGAAATTATGCATTTTCAACTTGAAATTTTCCTTTCTAGGTTATGTATTCAAATCGTCATTTGAATCAAATTCAGGTCAATAGTTGCAAACACACAGTAACATCTACTTTGGTTGTGGCTCAAATCTCAATATTACAATGACATCCCAATAACTTAATCTATATTTTAATTACAACAATGCTACTATCACATAAAAAATGTCACATAAAGTTCGCATACACACACATGTATATTTTTGAATCCCACCTGGCACGTGGGGCCCACAATATACATGTGTGTGTATGTAAATTTTATGCGACCATTTTTTATGTGATAGTAGCATTATTTTTTTAATTATACCAAATATATATATATTGGTTGGATTTCCATCATAGTATCAGTGTGCCAGATTGCCATATATGGTCATATATAGTATAGTACTTTCCTGTAAAGGTCCAACTTATTATAATGTTACAGTCAATTTTTTATTTAATTTGCTAAACAACATGTACAATCTTAAATATAAAAGGAAATTGTTAAATCTACAACACTTTTTGTTATTTTTAAAATAAAAGTGTCGTTGTAGATGTATAGCGACGGTGAAAACAGTCGCTATAGAATCTATAGCGACACTTTTGTTGTGAAAATAACATTTTCTATTGTGGATATAACAATTTCCTAAATATATAATACATGCTTTGAGGTCATTAAATTAATCCAAATAAAATAATGTTCAATTGTCAATTTTTCATTATTAATTCTACTCTCAATCATATCAAGACAACTTATACTGAGTATGTATTTTATTCCTAACTTAATTTAAATTAAACGCGCTGCTTAATATTATTCAAATAAGAATTGAAAGCATGTTCAAATGGGTTTTTCCCCTTCAAATGGTTTGTTGAGAAAGAATGTGTGAGCTTAGAACAACTACTAATTAATCACTACCCTAGTACTGTTATTATACTAGTATCTGACCATATCATTAAAATGCTTTTATTTTCTTATGTTATCTTTTTGTTTCTTTAACTATTACTACTACCTCCGTCCCACACTAAATAAGTATTTTTTTAGGTTTAATATTTTTTCTTAAAATAAGTGATGTGTTAGAATTTTAATACAATTTTTATAATATTTTCTCATATGTACCCTTATGCAACCAATGGTATTTATTGGGAAGTTAAAAGGTTGAAGAAAGAAAAAAAGAGACCAAAATGCAATAAAAAAAGTCTCAAATAAAATAAAAAAAAGTATATTAAGGGTATTTTTATCATTTTAACTTGTGTATTAATATGTGTGATTTAAGTTAAAAAAATATTTATTATGAGACGGAGGTAGTATTACATAAATTCATTAATACGTACTCCTTTGTAGTCAACAAGCCTAAACACGTGGTCAAAAGGTTAAGGCAATCATGCAACTTCAACAAATGTACTAGTACTAGTATCTAATTAAGAGTAATCAAATAATTACAAATATTGGAGTTTAGTTAATTTATGCACCAACTAATTTTGTTTAATACTAGTAGTAACTTACAAATTACCATCACCATCTAATTAAGTACCATCCTAGAGTTGACAGTGTATGCATGGGAGTTTTAAATAATTCATTACTCCCTTCCTCCTTAATTATTTGACGTTTTAAAATTTTTTATTTGTTTTTAATTATTTGACGTTTGTTCAAATCTTGGAGAATTAATGATAAATTTTTCAAAATTTTCCCTCATTACTCTGCCTATTTTTTGATACTTTAAACTCTTTCTCTCTCTTTATCCCAACAAAACTCTTCTTATCCCTACAAAAAATTTAGGGTATTATAAATAATTGAATACTATATTTAATATTTTTCAATCATTATTTTAATTCTTGTATCCACCTCTAAAACGTCAAATAATCAAAGACGGAGGGAGTACTAAATTAAACTGAACAAATTAAATTGATGAAAATGTCTTTGTTTAATGACGGACAGTAGGGGATCGAAAAGGTTGACAGATCGAGGTATAGACTTCATTAGCAGATGATGCGATGGATTTTTGATCAACTTTAACTCAGAAGAAAAATTGGTACTCCCTCCGTTTTTAAAAGATTGTTGTTTAAAAAGAAAAAATTTGTTTTAAAATATTTATTGTTTACAATTTTTTAGAAAAATAAATTATTTACTTTTCTATATTATCCCTTATCTTCTCTCATTGTCCTAATAAATTCTCTCTTTTATATTAATAGTTTTCAATTTTCTATAAAGGGGTAGTGATGAAATTTTAAATAAATTTTACTAATATTAAATAATTTTTTTAATCCATGTGTCAAAACCTTAAACGATAATCTTTTAAGAACGGAGGGAGTATTATTTTCATGGCTTTAATTTATTTATTTACAACATTATTATAAGATCGCTGGACGCTGATGCATATCATTAGATCATTTCATAATTTATATATATATATATATATATATATATATGGAAAAGGAAATGTGTGTCTTAAACACACACAAGTTTGTGTGTCTTATTATTTGAAGAGTTTTTATTAAGTCGGTTGATAAGCTGAAGCAATATTATTTTTTTGTCAAAACAAATATGCATTTAATAACACTTCTACACTTATTTTAACAATACTTTAAACATTTAGTGATATTTATTATTCTGACAGAATAATTTTTACTCTGACATTATCAGTGACCTTTATTAAGGGCAGTTTTAGTACTTCACTATTTTTATTAATAATTGTTTTGACATTTCACCATTTTATTAACTAAAATTAGGTCGTATTAAGTGTAGGACACACACAAGCTTGTATGTCTAAGACACACACTCTCTTTTTCCATATATATATATATATTAAAATCATAAAATGTCAAAATAACCATTAAAAAAATTAGTAAAATATTAAAAATACCATTAATAAAATCTCTTTAAATAACAGAACACCCAAAAACTTATGTATGTCTAAGAAACATGCTCTATTTTTTTCATATACATATATACTACTCCCTCCATCCCATAATAATTGTCGTTTTAGAAGAAAATTTTTTTTTCAATTTATTTATCGTTTACAATTTTCTAAAAAAATAAATTATTTACTTTTTATATCACCCATACTTTCTCTCATTGTCCCAAGAAATTCTCTCTCTTGTATTAATAGTTTTCAACTTTTCATAAAGGGGTAGTGATGAAATTTTACATAAATTTTAATTAATAAATAATAGCATTAAATAATTTTTTTAATTCATATATATAAAATTAAAACGATAGTTATTATGGAACGGAGTAAGTATAACTTAAGTAGTCACTTCCCTTCGCTACCATCTTTAATATCACCCCCCTTCACGCACATGACACCTCGATGTACAATTGAAGAAAAGATCGCTAAAATCCAATATCGTGGGCGGCTAATATTGTCAGTTTTTTCATAGTAAAAATTAGTGTTGTCTAATCAATATACCTAAAGTGTTAAACGTCATTAAAATAATTAATTATAAAAATATCATTAAATAAATTTTAATTTGATAATATTTTCTTTTCTCAAACAATACCAACAACTTAATTTTATCGTAAATTTTATATAAAAGAATTATTAACTTATCAAATCTTTAATTGATTGTAGGGTTGATCATAATTCGAAATTCGTACCTTTCAACTCATAAATATTTCTTCGTAAGGACCATAAGGAATTAAAATTCAATTCATAACACTGGTTGTGCTGCATGTTGAAAATTATTCAATCATATTTCACAGGAGTAACTGCTAATTAATAGTATTAATCAAAATTCAGAAACCGAATTAAATTGCTATGAAACCAATCAAAATATATACACTCTATAAACATAGTCGCATCAAATTTGTTGATTGATTAGCATTTGATTTCAACTGCATGAATCCACCTAGAAACAGGATCAAGATCCACGCAACCCAACAGATTTTTCTTGTAAGGCAAGAAAGTCTTCCTCCTCCTCTCCTCCGCGGCCGCCCTGTTCTTCTTGTAATGCCATTCATGAGCAGACACCCGCCCCGCCGTCTTCCTCCGCCCGCTCCTCGACCCCGAATTACTACCATCTTCCGACCTAAAACTGAAATTCTTGACATGACTTTTCCTAAGAAACGAATTACTACTACCGTCCTTGCCTGTGGCATGTCCCTCTGACGCACTACGGAATAAAAGCCTCCACTTTCTACTCCAACTCGAGCTCGAGCTCGAGCTCGAACTTGAACTCAGAGACTGCGTCTCTTTTGAAATTTGTTGTATTTTAGTTGGCTCTGATAAGCAGCACTTGGACTGATCTTTTTGTCTTGTACTTATGAATGCCTTGGTAAGCATTCTCTTTGGTGAAGGAGGAGAATCGCTGCTGCCCCAGTATTGAGAGCGTACTGGCAGTAGTAGCTTCAAGGGTCTGATTTTGCCTCCATCAAAGAGCTCCGCGGCAGAGAGAGGAGGCGGCTTCAACTGTCCATTCAAATTAAAAGCAAATTCTATATCATCGTCTGCTTCTGGGAAATCTCCCGATGGCAAACTACTCATTTTCAAAGAAACACAGACGGGAGAAGAAGTCTTAATTTGAGAAGTTATTTTGGGACATGTACTCATATATAGAGGGACTAGGGAGACAGAAATGGAAAATGAAGAGGAAGAAGGGAGAGAATTGACCAGAGTGCAACGTACTTAGCCGCTTCTACCTTCCTATTTAGATTGGTAGATTATTTTATAATTTTTTGGCGGCCAGCATTGCCCTTGTTGTTAATCTGCCCAATATTCTCTCTATTGGGGTTGGGTAATTCAAGCCAAAAATGGTGGGGGAAATTGACCATTAAAAAACACCTCCCATGCATATGATCATACCTTACATTATTTTCGAGTTTATTTGATTTATTTATATATTATTAATTTTCTAAATAAATAAAAATTATACGACACCAATACAAAAAAAAAATTCAAATATGAAATGAGATAAATTAAAACAAGAGTGTGACATGTACATAAGTCTAAATTCTATATATTTCACGTTTGAATTCTGAAAGAAATGTATTTGTGAGCTTAACTGTCAGAGTTGTTGAAAATCAGAAAAACTTATTGAAAAGGAAGAAGTATGGAGCAAGAGAAGGAGAGGAATATATGGAACCTTAGCTTTATTAATCTGATGAGGAAAACAGAAACAATTTCTTCATATATAAAAACAGAGTACTACTAGCCTATTTATAATAGGCACTTAAACAACAACTCCTGCTTTCATGTCACTACCAACTGAATGGCGTAAGACTAGAACTTACCCAATTTATTCTAACTGAAGTAAAGCAGTTCAATCTAATAAATAAATAAGACTAAAACTTGTTCAACCAACTAACTAGCACAGAATCAGGATTACACATCAACATCTTTCCTTAATCCAGATTCGACAAAGTCGTCATTCCCATCTTCTGCTTCAGCTTGATGAAGGCGTCATACTTCAGTGGCTTAGTTAGGATGTCTGCCACTTGATCTTCAGACTTGCAGTACTCCAATTCTATCTCCTTTGTGGCAACTTGATCTCTCAAAAAATGATAGCGAGTGTCAATATGCTTGCTTCTTTCATGTATGACAGGATTCTTGGCTAGACTGATTGCAGAAACATTATCAACGAAAATCTTCATAGGCTTCTTCTGTGGAACACAAATTTGACTTGTTAAATAATGCAGCCAGATTGCTTGACATGCACTTGATGCTGCTGCAACATACTTTGCTTCAAAGGTTGAAAGTGCAACAATTGATTGCTTCTTAGAGGACCACGAAAAAGCTGTATTTCCGAAATTAAAACAATAGCCAGAGGTGCTTTTACGATCATCTAAATCTCCTCCCCAGTCACTGTCTGAGTAACCTACAAAAGCACACTGGGTTGTTGAAGCATAAAACAAACCATGATCATAAGTGCCCTTTAGGTATCGCATGATTCTCTTGGCAACTTGTATATGAGATTGTCGAGGAGATTCCATAAACCTGCTAATCAAACCAACTCCATAAGAGATATCAGGTCTTGTGCATGTTAAATATCGCAAGCTGCCAACAATTTGCTTGAAATAAGTTGGGTCAACAGGAGCCCCATCATCATTCTTTGATAATTTTGTTCCAACTTCCACAGGAGTTCTCACAGGATTGCATTCAAACATATGAAACTTCTTTAAAAGATCAACAACATACTTCTTTTGGGAAATAAAAATCCCATCTTCTCTCTGAACTACTTCTATCCCAAGATAATATGACATCAGACCAAGGTCTGTCATTTCGAACTCATCCATCATAGATCTCTTAAACTCTGAAACCAGTTTGGGATTATTGCTTGTAAAGATTAAATCATCAACATAAAGACACAGCACTAATATATCACCAGAATTATTAACTTTGACATATAGAGAGTGCTCGGAGGGGCATTTTTCAAAACCTATTTTACTGAAGAAGGAATCAATGCACTTGTTCCATGCTCTCGGTGCTTGTTTCAGGCCATACAAGGCTTTCTTGAGTCTATAAACTTTATCTTCCTTTCCCTTCTTCAAGAATCCTGGCGGTTGCTTGACAAAAACCTCTTCTTCCAAAGGACCATTTAAAAATGCCGACTTCACGTCCATTTGGTGAACCTTCCAATGGTTCTGCGCAGCCAAAGCAATAAGCAATCTAACAGTTTCAATTCGAGCAACAGGAGAAAATACCTCTTGATAGTCATAACCCGGTTGTTGCTCATATCCCTTCGCCACCAATCTCGCCTTATGCTTCTCTACCTTGCCATCTGATTTTCTTTTTGTCTTGAAGACCCACTTCACATCAATTACTTTGTGTCCTTGTGGAATATCAATAAGCTCCCATGTGTCATTTCTTTCTATAGCATTTATTTCTTCGTTCATGGCATTCACCCACTTGGAATCTCAATTTGCTTCTTCAAAAGTCGTTGGTTCACAGTCTGCGAACATAGCATAATGCACATAATTTCCATCATCATCAATAGCATTATCAGAAATTACCTCAAAATCACGCAACGTAAACGGTGGCTGTTGTTGTCTCCTTGGTCTTTCTGTTTCCAAGGGGTAAATCTTTCTTGAGCAGAGATTGGTGAAGCCTCTTGATTTCTGACGAGAATTGAAACTTCAGAGACCTCTTCAAGGTTAGGAACGAGGTGTCTATTCGAATCACCATGTATTTCTTCATCCCATTTCCAAACCTCATTTTCGGCAAACGTCACATCCCTGCTTACAATAACCTTATTTGTCACTGGATTATACAGCTTGTAGCCACCACGCTTGTAGCCAACACAGATAGTTTTCACCCCTCGGTTATCAAGCTTTGTCCTTGTTTGCGCTGGAACATGAGCATAAGTGTGACGCCCCCAGAATAGGTCCATTCAACCCAACCCATTCTGAGCCGCCAAATACATGGTACAGAATTCAAATACAAACTTTATATCATACGGTCGTGCAAAATACGACCACACAATTGTGAGTGTCAATACAAATATGTAGAAAATATTAAGATTCAAACTAAGTCCTCATTACAATTATTATCACACTATTTATCAGAAATAGTGAGGACTACTACTGCTCTAACTCGGACCATCACTCTGTCCCCCGACTAGTCCCCGCAACATTCTCATTTCCTGAAGAGGACAACAGATGAAAAGGGTGAGCTCAACTAGCTCAGTAAAGAATATTATGACTAAGATAATGGAAAATAAATTATCGTTAGCCTTCAATAAATCAGATAAAATATAATGGACAACCAATCTTAGATCAATATTCGCAGCGGAAATAACAATTCATTAGAAGAGTTAAGCAGAGAATCAAGTCTACTATCTTCTATGATTTAAAAGTCCATCATCAATATTTTATCCCTGTAACATCAATCAATATACATCTCGAATCAATATTCATCTTTGCACTACAGGCCAAAGATATTCATTTGTATCATCAGTGGTCATATTCATCTCAACACCTGTCATCTTTGCACTACAGGCCAAAGATATTCATCAGGTAATCATTCATCTTTGCTCTACAGGCCAAAGATATTCATCAAGTAATCATTCATCTTTGCTCTACAGGCCAAAGATATTCAGTTACATCACCTTTTAGGACTGAGAATGATGAAAAATATTTAAAAAAAAATGAATCCAGTGAGATAAAAGACAAAGATTAAGGATTCGTATTTTAGTATATCCAATTCAAAAATACCTCGTAATAATCAATTATGAAGCAAAATTCAAGAATAGAGCTCAAAACTTGGATACAATCAAAGATAGTAACCTTAACAAGCAATTTGAACAAATAGAAGAAAATTTATTTTTTTCGTGAATAGTGCCGTATACGTGAATAGTAACCCCGACGAAAAAAGTAAGAATTTCATAACAAAATTCATGACAATATTTCTGTATAATGATATTGAAAAGAATAACATCATTTACGAAAGAAATAACATCCCTTACCTCAAAAAGATAGTACCTCTGACTGGAATATCGGATATAATACCGAAGGAAACTTGCACTGAATACTAATACTCAAAGTATAGAAATACTCACAAAATACGCTCGATATTATAGAGAGATAAAACTTCTGATTCTGGTGTGATTTTCAATTCTAACCTAAGCACCCTATTTATAGGAAAAGCTTAGGATGCCAAAGGAGACTAAAATAATAAAATATTATTATTTTAAAAAAAAATCCGCCGCCTGGCGGCTTCCCAAAAATTTGAATTTTCAACAAAAGTGGGGCCCACCCATTTAAATAATATTTATTTTCTGAAACTTCAATAATTCATAACAAATAGCCCCTTTGTCAGAAAAATACAAATTCTATGTCCTTCCATAGGAAATTTAATTCTCTACAACTTTGCAGAAGAAATTTTTTCCAAATTCCAAACATAAATTATCCGAAATCCATAAACAGATGATTTCTCACACCAAAATATTGATAAAAACTCATCAGCGCCAATTCCTTCTTTAATATCCACAAAATAAATATTTTCTTATCATATAAATCAATAATTAATTATTCACAAATAATATTATAGAACTACAATATTAACAACCAGGTCGTTCCCAGGAAAGAGGGGGCCTTCCGATACGGACTTCTCCTTACTGGCGCGCAATTAAATAACCCCTCCTAAACAGAACTTCCTTAAACATTGTCAATAATGCTATCTAATAATATTATTCAAATAATATGAATTATTGAGTTGATAATGTGAAATACTGTGCAATGACAATTATTGAATCAATACTACAAAATATCAACTGTAGCCATTATTGAATCAATCATAAAAAATAGCAACGTAGCAATTATTGAGTCAATAATATAAAATATTGAACAGTAATTACTGTAACAATAATTGAGTAATAGCTTCTCACATAAGACTCAATAATTCGAAATACTGTGCAATACCGTGTGCTACTATGCAACACCGTGTATCACTGTATTTTAACCACCGGGTATTTCAACAGTACTAACGGTAACAACCACGCCGTTTTTCTGTAAAAAAGTTATTTCTGTCGCTTTCTATATCCGACAGTTATTCCGTTGTGGGGGCCCACAAATAGCTGCGCCGTCGTACGAATATTTTCCGACAATAAGAATATTCCCCGACCAAACGAATATTCCCCAACAACAAGAATATTTTATAACCACTTGCTCATTTTAAAAATATTTGCACATTTCACCCATAACTTTCATATTTATCAAATCAACACCTTATTGTTTCAAAATAATATATAAAGAAAACTAAATCTTTATTCATAAAAGTTGGGGTCTTACAATAAGCAACTGATCCAAACACCTTCAGGTGTTTTACACTTGGCTTGTAACCACTCCATGCTTCTACAAGGGTAATATCTGGGACACTCCTTGTTGGAGACCTGTTTAATAAATAAACTGAACACGATACAGCTTCTGCCCAAAAAGAATTAGGCATACCTGTGGCCCTTAACATGCTCCTCGTTATATTCATTATCGTTCTATTTTTTCGCTCGGCAACTCCATTGTGCTGTGGAGTATAAGGGAACGTGACTTCATGCTTGATTCCCTGTTCATCACAAAACTTATTGAATTCACCAGATACATATTCACCACCACCATCAGTTCGCAGCACCTTAATAAACCGACCACTTTCCTTTTCGACATGGGCCTTGAATTTTTTAAAATACCCAAAAACATGAGATTTCCTTTGCAGAAAATAAACCCAGATTTTTCTGCTATAATCGTCAATGAAAGTGAGAAAATACTTATTGTTCCCAATTGACAGCGTGTTCATTGGGCCACATACATCAGAGTGAATGAGCTCAAGTGGTTGTACTGCACGCTGATTTTCTGCAACAAAGGGCTGCCTACTTTGCTTTCCAAGAGTACATGCTTCACACAACTGATCATGATGTTGAATGCTTGGTAAACCTGTTACCATATTTTTCTGAGCAAGCAACTTTAAACTACGAAAATTTAAATGTCCGTAACGAAGATGCCACAACCAAGATTCATCCTTTACAATAGCATTGAGGCAGGAATAATTACCACTAGAAATATCAACCCGAAACATTCTATTTATGGTTAGAGGAGCCTTAAGAATGAGTGTACCTCTTTTGTCAAGAATGGAGAGTTGTTTGTTCCGAATACTCATGACATACCCTTTTTCCAGTAGTTGGCCAATACTAAGCAGATTGTTTTTCATGTCCGGCACATAAAAAACATCAGAGATGTACTTATGATCTCCATTCTTCAATTTGATGAAAATCTTCCCTTTCCCCATTACTGGAATTGAGCTGTCATCGGCAAATTTCACCTTAGATCTCACTGATTCATCAAGGTCTGTAAAGAGTTCCTTCTTGCCACACATATGATTCGTACATCCGGTGTCAAGAAACCAAGTGTGATAGCTTGGTCCTTCATCCGCTGCTGTAACCATTAAGAGAGCATGACTCTCATCATCATCACTTCCTTGTACATACTGAGCCCTTTGATCATCCTCCTTGTAGCTGCACTCATTAGCGTAGTGTCCAAATCTATGACAGGAATAACATTCAACATTGGACTTGTCATACCTCCCTTTACCACGTCCTCGACCTCGACTTCTGGAGTTTGAGTTGTGTTGATGATAATTATTTCCTTGAGAATCGTTTTGACTACCACGCCCTCGTCCTCTGTTGTTGTGACTCCCACGTCCCCGTCCTCTACCTCGAGAACTGCCTCGTCTTGAGTTGGTGTCACTGCTGCGTTCAGCTTTGGTGGAAACTTGACTTTGAAAGGCCTGCTCAATAGGCTTTTCAATTTGCTTCTCATTCATACGCTGCTCATGTGCTTGTAACATACCTGATAGCTCATCAATTGTCATCTTAGCCAAATCATGAGCTTCTTCTATTGCCACTACAATATGCTCAAATCTGGGTGTTAGTGTCCGCAAAAAATTTTCAACTTTTATATGCTCTGAATATTCCTCCCCGTTGGTTTTCATTTGGTTTATCAAAGAAAGAACTCGACTTACATAATCGGAAACACTTTCAGAAGATTCCATTTGTAAGAGTTCATATTGACGTCTTAAGGTTTGGAGTCTCACCTTCTCAACTTTATCCACACCCTTAAATGACGTCATCAGGGTATCCCATGCTTTCTTTGATGTTGTTGCATCTGCAACCTTCTCAAAGACCTCATCATTCACTCCTTGATGAATGAAATACAATGCCTTCTTGTCCTTCTTCTTCTGGTCATGATGAGCATTTCGCTGTGCTTCAGTTGCTGTTTCAGCAATTACTGAGACTCCATTCTCCACCACGCTTAGCAATTCATGGTAGTCAATAAGCACTCTCATCTGAACGCTCCATCGGTTGTAATTTTTCCCAGTCAAAATGGGAACAGAAATTTGATTTGAGCCGTTCATGAACCTTAGCTCTGATACCACTGTTGAAAATCAGAAAAACTTATTGAAAAGGAAGAAGTATGGAGCAAGAGAAGGAGAGGAATATATGGAACCTTAGCTTTATTAATCTGATGAGGAAAACAGAAACAATTTCTTCATATATAAAAACAGAGTACTACTAGCCTATTTATAATAGGCACTTAAACAACAACTCCTACTTTCATGCCACTACCAACTGAATGGCGTAAGACCAGAACTTACCCAATTTATTCTAACTGAAGTAAAGCAGTTCAATCTAGTAAATAAATAAGACTAAAACTTGTTCAACCAACTAACTAGCACAGAATCAGGATTACACATCAACAAGAGTGAAATATAGTTATATTGGAGTATATATGAAGGCAATCTTTTTTGACTATTAACTAAGGGTATTTATGTCATTTTTTCATAATAATTTAATTTTTTTTAAATGACACAAATACCTTTAATGAAATAAAAGGAAAAATACACCTATGCAAACGGTCACCACATATATATAAAGATATATATATATATATATATATTTCTAACCCAATGATTTTAAATAAAATTTTATTTTTTCGAATATGTACCTCACAATAATATCAACAAATATAGTAGTGGTTGACATAATAGTACTTAACTAATTAAAAATAAAAGTAATGACTTACTCGAGCTTCATGTTACTCGACAAGGGGAAAATATATCTTTATATATTTTTTAAATAGAGGGAGTACAATTTTTTATATTTTTATGACTCTAAGTCTCATTTTAAGTTTGCTTGCAATTAATAACACATGATTTTTTTTTCCAATCAAAAATTGAGAAATAATAATTATGGGGACATGGGATGAACACGACTTGAATTTAAATGTGTCAATTATTAGGATATATTTTTGAAAAATTCACGCAAAGCTCGTGTGCGTGATGTCTCTGTTGAAATTATGTTGTGTCATACTATTTCATTAATTAGATTCTGTATTTAATTGAATGGGACCATCACATCTTAATTGTTTTAAAAGTTTAATTCATTCAATGGGATATGCAGTTCATTAAATTAGAGGGTTATTGTAGTACTAGTAGTAGAAGGGCTTCATAAAAACCCCAACTCAATTATGATGGGGGAGTAAAGAAGGGAAATTAATTAGATTGAGACAATTCAATGAAGTTGGGTAGGCTTATGGTTCTGGTGCAGCGGTAACTCTGGCTTTGTGGTTCTATGGTAACTCTGGCTTTGTAGTTCTATGAGGTCAACGGTTTGATTATTGGTGTGTATGCGAAAATTAGCGGAAAAAAAAAACAAACAAAAACAAGTTGGGTGGGACATATTGAACAATTAATGCATGCTTTTTAAGTACTCCACTCGATTAGGATCTTATTTGTCATAATCATTGTCTCATTGAAGAAAAGCCAATTGGTCATATATATGGCTGCTCCAATAAAACTAGGCTAATTAAGTGGCTAACTTTATATTCAGTAATATATGTCATTCCATCAATATTAAAATTACAGAATTATGGGTTTAAGAAGATCAAGGCTCAAAAGAAATGATAGGCGTAACGTTTAGATATATTCAGTAAAATTGTCACATCGTAGATCATATATAAATTTATAATTTTTTGTTGTATTTATTATTTGAGGTCTTTTTTACAAAACAAAATAGACGTAACAAAAAGTATCAAAGAATATGTAAACGTATTCTAGAAGGTTTGATATATATATATAAATAAGTTGAAATGAAATGGTGGGCGGAGGATGAAGCAAAGGTATAGGAAAATTAGAGTAAGCCACTTTAATTCAGTGGAGTTTCATAGGACTAGTCAAAAATGCTACCCTACCTCTAGCTACCTAGGTTTTCAAAGTTGCACTCAATTAGCTACCAAGTATGTTGTTTGTTTGTCATATCCTTGTCCCAAAAAAGAACAGCCAGGTGGTCAAAGGGCTGCATGCTCCAAACCTATAGTGCCGGGCGGCTGGGCGGCCGGGGAGATTCACCACTTTATGCTAATTAAGTGGTTAGTAATACTAATTAGGAGCTCAACAACTCCTGACAAAATAAATGGAAAAAATGATGAGTACGTAGTCTTACAGTTTGCATGTATATACATACAGATATATGTATAATATATAAATGACTTTATATGTACGCACGTATCAAATACAATATGCGCTACTAACCATTTTTTGATACGGAACTACTGAATTCCCCGCCTTTTAACTTTGTTTGTGTTTTGTGGAGTTAATCAAACTTAAGGGATTGAATAATTATATATAATTTTGGATCAAGATCAAGCTAAGCATTTTAATTTTACGAGATTTTACCTTTACTTTGTCAAAGGCAGGCAAGCTGGTGGTTCAATTTCAATTGTTTAGAGTTTTTTTTTGTTTTGTTTTTGTGTATATATATATAGTTTTTAACGAACTAGTAGTAGGTATCAATTAGTAAAGTAGTAAGTGACCATGTTTTCAAGGTGTGACCATGTTTTCAAGGTGCAATATGCTAATCATGGTGTATAATTAACTATGTAAAATAGTAGCGATTCCCAAAACGTTTTGATTAATCCACGAACCTGACCTATCAATGGATGAATTTAAGTAAATAAATAAGTTGCAGCTCCAGTACCCAACTGCATGTGCATGCATGGACTAGTCAACTCGATCATGTCTCAGTGAACAAAACAAAATCTAATGTTTCTAAATCTATTTAAAATATTTTTTAGCCTAGTTGCAAGAGCATCTCTTTTTATATCCTAATAGAAAAATCCAACTATGTTTATATATATTACTATATCGAAACGCCCTACAGTCCTTCCCACTTTTACATAATTTTCTTTGCCAGCACAAAACTAAATTTAGTCTTGGTATAGAATACTGAATAACTAAGGAAAAATTAAAAGATTGGAAGGTTGAATTGAATATATATTGAAATAAGGAAAATTAGGTTATATGGTTGTGCTTCTAATTTGAAAATTAGGTTATATGGTTGTGCTTCTAATGTTAGTTCATGAATGTGCTTCCAATTTAATCTCTTGGCAATATATGGCATTACAATCCAAAAAAGATAACTGTAATTGGTACAAAAAGAAACTTTCATACACTTAAACTGGAAGAGTATCATTGGTATGGTATGGTACCAAAAATATTGTCGCAGCTGTCTGCAGAACTTCAATGGAGATTTCCTAAGAACTTGTTCAACAGGGACAGAGATCTTCGTGGCTGAACTCGAGGAACTTCATGCCCAGCGCCTCGAACTGTTGAGAAAGTAAGTTAGTCCATGATAAACAATTTGATATCCACCAACCTGCACAAACAATCGAACCAAATCAACACAGTGTTGATGCCAAAACTGACAAGAAAATTTGATGAGCAAATTATTGAAATTTATAAGGTTGTAACATACTTCTCCGGTATCATCTAACCAAAAGTGCCAAGGTTTGATCACTTTAAGGTTTAAGGCATTAATGGAATATCGAGTGCCGGTCACCGGAACCACTGCATCCATATCTCCA
Source organism: Panax stipuleanatus (assembly GCA_020205555.1). Classification (NCBI taxonomy): domain Eukaryota; kingdom Viridiplantae; phylum Streptophyta; class Magnoliopsida; order Apiales; family Araliaceae; genus Panax; species Panax stipuleanatus. The sequence goes on along the minus strand of CM035116.1, from coordinate 139,286,281 downwards.
CTGTCCAAAATATGATCACATACACAAATTTGTGTCATGAATTAACAAATACACAATCTTATATACTATGTCCAAAAAAAAAAAGAGGTTCAAATAAATATTGATTAAACCTGCAAGAATCCCAAGCATATTAAGGCAGTTTTGTTGTGTTTGCATGTAAAGATTCCTGTACTTGTGGAAGATTGAGATAATTCCGAACATACGATATTTCACACGGATCATAACCCCCACTGCATTTACTCTTTCTTGATGCATTTGAGGAATGTGAACACACTGGACCATATATATATATATATATATTGTAAAAATCTATATATATTTCCAACTTCATTATCAACTGCATATTGTATAAATAACATCACATTTTGTTCTGTTGAAATTTGGGGTAGTGCAGCATTGCACAAGTATTTGATATGTTTCATCAGAAATCATTGCATGGCTTCACATATAATCAAAACTTCCTTTGTTATTTGTAGCATCATTCATTATCTCATTTCCCACCTATTGGAATTAATTTACCCCAAAAAAATAAGAATGAAATAATATTGCCACTCCCTCCGTCACTCAAAAACGGGTTTTTATCGACTTTTTTGGTCAAATTGACCAATTTTTGAACTAAAAATTTAACATATTTATTTATATTTTCAAACTTATGAAAATTGTAACATGTTAATCTCTGTGAAATTGTAATGTAGAAAGTTTAAATAGACAATTTCACGTGCGGGCAATATAGTGCTAAATTATTTTCACGGGCAAAAATATACTGTTAAAAAATTACTGCAAGTCATTAATGTTGGTAAGCAAATGAACAAATTTTACCATAATCCCCTTGAGTTGGATCTTTGAGGTAGAATTTTTATCCATGTTTGTCTTGATCATAATGACTTCAGCGAGCTCGGGAATATAAAACCCTGTACCAATAATTTTAAAAATAATACTCCCCCCTCCGTTCTTAAAAGATTGTCGTTTTAAAAGAAAAAATTTATTCCAAAATATTTATCGTTTACAACTTCTTAGAAGAATAAGTTATTTACTTTCCTATATTACCATCATCTCCTCTCATTGTCCCAATAAATTCTATCCCTTATATTAATAGTTTTTAATTTTCCATAAAGAGGTAGTGATGGAATTTCAAACAAATTTTACTAGTATTAAATGACTTTCTTAATTCATGTGTCAAAACCTTAAACGACAATCTGTTAAGAATGGAGGGAGTAATTATTTGTCGGCAAGAGTATAAATAAGGCCAAAACAATGTCAGTTATCTTGACCACCATAAGCCATGATTATGTTATTTAGCTACGTGTTTGTATTATGAATTTCTGCCGTTTAAAAGTGGCCAATGGATATTCTTTCATTTGAATTGTTTTATGCAATTATTTTGTATTTTATTTTTTTGCTTTTTAAGCTTACCTGCATAACTTTCACCAATAATATAGAAATCTTTGGTTATATACTGTGGGAATCTTTTGAACCAATATACCAAGAAGGTGTATGCATCCTGAGCTGCAGTATATATATAAAGATCAGAGAAAATTAATAGAATAAGTTAAAGATCCTCCCTCAAACATGCCTTTAAAAAGCTTAATCAATAATGATGGACCTCACAAGTACAAGTGCAAACCAATTTGAATTGAACAAATAACAGGTTTAAAAATAGCATAATCACATCCGAATGGCCAAATATTTCAATCTTTTATACAATTAAACTAGAGGCCCACCATCAGAATTATTCTCTTTTGCCGGCACAATTAAACATCAACAATTATCGTCCGTATAATTAAACTACGGACGAAAGTTAAATTTGACTTATCATCCGTAGTTTAATTTGTTACCGTCTCCCAAACTAAACTGGGACGATGATTATCTTAGTCATTCAATCACAATTTAGACGGTAAAGATCTCTTGGTGGGTAGGCTATCATGCATGTGACTATACATTTGCTAATATTAAGTGTGTTACTTACCAGTTCCTTTATCCCCTGACAAAGCGTAATCGGAGGTATGATTAGAGTAAGAGAATCCGACACCTACTGGTTACTCCAGATACAGCACATTTGCAACTGAAGGCACGAAAAATCAGTCACATTTGCATCTCTATAAAATTAGGAATTTCTTAATACGTGCTCTTAAGTCACATGTTAAGCACACAGTTCAAAAGATTATTCTTTTAAATTGTATGCATATTCCCTTGGACTTGGTGTAAATGCAGAAATCAAGGGAATATGCACACAGTTCAAGATAATATTTTCTTGAACTGTGTGCATATTCTCTTGATTTCTACATTTGCACCAAGTTCAAGAGAATATGCACACAATCCAAAGAAATATTCTGTTGAACTGTATGCTTAGCATGTGCTTTAAGGGCACATATTATAGTAAGAAATACCATTTTCAAATATAGAGTGTTACTAAATTCAAAGTATGGGTATTTTAGGAATGAGGAAAAGTTAAAAGAAGGAACCTTTGTTCCAGGCGAAACGTCTTGGGTAAAGTGTTTTGCCATCTGGTTTGATACCAAAAGGTTCAATCTCTACCATCGCACCCACACCCAGAGATGAACAACCAGGCCCTGTAGAATCACGATATTAGCCTCTTTCATGAATTATCTACAACAAAAAATAAAAATAAATATACTTGTGACACTAAAAATACTCCATGTTTGTCAACTCAATTTCAAGTCATAAGACTTGGAAATCACTTACTAAAAAATGTAACATCATTAGAAATATATGTATATATATATAAATAAAATACTCTCATTCGGATTGATTATTACACGGGGATGGTCAAAAAGTTACATTTATAAAATTTTAAAGACATTAAGCTAGCGAAAAATATGCGAAAAGATGGAGATTTTCTTATATACCTCCATTTAGCCAGGGAATTGGTGGGTTGGAAGATGAATTATCAACAGCGAGCCTCGGTGAAATAATAGAAAAGATTTCGCCCTTTGGATTTATGGACGACGTTGATATACCCTGCGTACTGCTTAAACTTTGCCCCCGAAGGCTGACCAGGAAGCCCTTCATTCAGCAATGAGATATATCGTCACCTTCCAATATCATCCAAATATTAATTCCTCATCAAAACTCATGCTGCTCCACTCCACAGTATCACCTTGACTTATCATCTTAGCATGCCGAAAGGCCGTGATCAGTAGACCGGCTTGATTGATCATTGAGCCGTACGTGGCTAAGGCAGTAAGGCCATAGAACACCAACATGAGGAGAAGAGGAATGAACAAGCTGATGAGTTGATCATTCATTGCGTACGTAGAAATTGCAGGAAAGGGTACTACTGTCCCTTGCACAAACTTTTATAGTGTCTCTTACTTGTTTATATATAAACCTCCTCATAATACATCCTCAGTTTCAAAATATTATTGAGTTTATGAAAGTCAATTTTTTTTAAAAAAATCAACCTCAAAATTGGCTTTGTTAGTAACAGCCTTATGATTTCATGAGGTCAATGGTTCGATTCTTTGAGTGTGAGTGTGATGTTGTGTGCGCGCGAAAATTAGCAACAAAATAAAAATGGCATTATTCCTTTAATTTTAATCAATACAATACAATGATAAATATTATAAAATATTTATTAAAAAAAATATGATTTACTGAAGCATTACTCGGGGCCACCTTAAAATCACGGGTATTAGCTCTACCTCCTGCATCAATCCTCATACATCACACCCGACCCGATAACTAGAAAGACTGAAAAGCAAGATATGGGCCACTTTTGTTCCATGTGACTTTTCCTATTGGGATTGGAAACTTGCTATAGAAATGCTCGATGCATATCGTCATCTTGAGAAAATTGAAGCAGGCCACAAAACTACAAATAATCATGAATGGCCAGAGTAAACGTCTTCCCTGTTGGCATATGGGGTTTGTTTATTATGATTGCTTAAACGTCTTCCCTTTCTTCATTAACTAAACTCGTAAACTTGCAAGCTCTGCTTGAGCTCCCCCATTTAGTGAAAGAACCGAGCTTCAACCAAGTTTTGAGCCTAATCATAACAAATGAACTCAACAATACCTACTCATCTTTTGGGATTAAAATAGCGACAACAGAAGCGAGTCTAAGTTCGGCTCAGCTTATGAACGCAAACTGTATACCCTATTCAATACCTATGAACTACTGACTTCTCTACTTGTGAAGAAGACAGACTATCTTATATGATGTCCTGCACAATGGAAAGTAGAAAATCAATGAAGCTCACGCCAAAAATAGGCTATGCCTTCAAAATTCAAACTAGGTCTCAATAGAAAATACTAGACAAGTCTCCAATTTTCATGATATGAAACTAAATCCAGCTACAAAATTCAGCATAGTACACATATTTTAGTCTAAAAAACATATCCTCTAAGCCTGTTGTATGTTTGATGACTCAAACGTTAAAGCACCACCAAAATTCAGCTTAAAGGCTGATCTATTGGTTTCCATACCCATTTGTAGATGTCCCATAAGCTGTAGCAGCAGCAGCAGGAGGAGCATACATGCTTGGATCCTGATTCTGCGGAGGAGCAGTATATCAATACCCATTGTAACCTTGCTTCCCGTAAAAATTTCCGTTCCATTGATTACTGGAATCCGCTCTAAACTGCAAACCATATGAATATGTAAACAAGACTGTATACATTGTGAACAGATCAAAGTGAGGTGATAACATCAAAATATTCCATGTTTGTTGTGCAACCTTATTCCCTGTGGTGGGTGGATTGCAGGGAAGTGTTGCAAAATATAAATCATTTCATTGAAAACTCATTTTAAATTCAGAGTTGCAACCACCAGTAGTTTGGGCCGGCTTGAACAAATGAGTTTCTTTCATGAAACCTAAAGAAACTGATCATGAGCAATACCTTTCCGTATGACATTAAGGTAAAAACAGAGTGAACAGACGAAATTCAATTTCAGTAGATAACAGAGTGGGGGGTAAGAAGATGCAAGCTGTTATAAATCATTGTAGCTTCCTATTTTTCCCATTAAAATATATGTTTGTAAGCAATTCTAATTTTATTCATGCAGATCTTTTATAGTACATTCGCAATGATTAATAAATAAAAAGTCATTTTGCTTACTTTTCGATAACGTAGAGCTTGTCGTGCTATTGACTATGGACGGCAAAGACAAAAATGGCCAAATAAATTATAGAGTCGATTAAAGATACCAAAAAAATGTACCTGCTTGTTCCCAGGATTCCGACCCCAAGACAAACGGACTGTCTGCTTGCCAATAACTGTCCCGTTCAATTGTTGGATCGAGTCCTCAGCACTAGTTCTGTATACAAAGTTTAGAATACATGGGGGGATCATTCCAAGATTATCGAGTCAACTATTTTATTTTCATTATTATTTAATTTTTAAAGTAACAGAAGCATTCAATAATTCTTCAGATTTGAGGACCTGTTCCCTCAACATAACAATTCCCAAGTTACCAAATTCAAAATAATTAGTTATTCTATTAGTAAACCGCATCAGTATTGATGGTGGGCCCTTGAAAAATCAAGTGTCCTATCAACAACAACAACAATAATGATAATTCTATATAAGTAACCGAACTGGAGACGAATACCTGTCAGCAAATTGTACAAAACCACATCCTTTTCCAGGTTGGTATTTTCACAGAAACAACCTCGCCGAATTGGGAAAAGGTCTGTCTGAGTTCTTCATCAGTTACATCAGAATCAAGGCCTCCAACAAATATCTACAAGAATACAAGAATTAACAAAGTAACTAGGATAGTTGATAATTGACACAGCAAGGGAAGCCTTACTCACTGTTGTGTTAGATGTATCACTCTCAGACTGGGAGCCTTGATGCAGAGCACCATTTGCAGCAGCCCGCCAGCCAATACCACAGCTGATCAAAAAATGTGAGTTAATGCCCAAACCACTTGAAAAATAAAATGAAGCTCAAATTCATACGTAGAAAATACATACACTTCATAATAAGTTTAAATCAAAGTAGAAAATTTAACTTCTATTGATAACACATTATTTATGAGCAATTTAAAGCTACAAATTTAAAAATTCACCCTCCCTTCGCTAGATTTTACAATATAGAAACGCGAGAAACACAACTAAAACAAGATTACAAAACATAAACAACAAAACACTGGATTATGATAGGTCATAGGTCAGTTTATACCGACTTAAATTGAGACAGAGACTATGAACCAGTAAGTGAAAGACAGAATTTTATGTTTCACACCTTGTGTAGAATACTGCTGCTGTGCTGATGGCTTTTTGGGAGTTGCAACGCCTATGCGCATGGGCCTACTAGAACAATACTGGCCATTCATTTCACTCATGGCCCTTGACCTCTCATTTTCATCTCCGAACCTAACAAAGCCATAACCTTTTGAACGGCCAGTGTTTGTATCAACAACAACTTTTGCACCTCTAACAGATTGATATCTAGTAGCAAATGTTTCGTGCAGTATTGTATCATTGACATCTGAAGCCAAATCGCCTACAAATATAGATAGATCAGAACCAGCATCTTGGCGCCTTTCACCCGTGCTAAAGGTTGCCCAGTTCAGCCGGAACGCTTGATCTGTATTAGGCATGACAGTGCCATTATAGCCCTGCAGGACCTTCTCAGCTGCTGCATGAGAAACAAACTCGATGAATCCAAATCGCTCTGATTGACCAGTCTGCTTATTACGAATAATCTTTACGGATATAGCCTGCTTACGCCATGGCACCAAAAGTCAGTAAGCAATGGCATAGTAACAAATCTCACACACACACACACAACATACTCCTGCATAGAGAGAAACTAAACAGGAAAAATAGGTAAATCATTTTCTATAACACAAACAGCATATTTTAACATATGTATTTATCGTACAACTTAGCCAGTAAAAGGGTGGCCATAAAAATAATCAGCACAAATATGAAGACACATGAAACTGGATCATGTAACATAGGAGGATGTTGGAATAGGTCAAGGACTCAAGGCGTCATATATTTTCCCATTTATAGGAGATAGGTGATGGTTTCAAGTCACCAACAATTGCTCTAAAAACTTAAGTTGTTAGAGAATGACCAAATAACATATATAAGACTCAGGAGTCAGGACTCCACACATGCAACCTTCATTATCAAATATTAACCAGGGTGCAGGGGGAAGTAACCTGTACATGTTAATACATAAAATGTGTCCGGCATATTTAAACAGTCATTTAAACACAATAAAATGTGCCAAATTACAATAATTTTCCTGATTTTTTTTTAGCGAATCAACATAAAAAATATTCAACTTAAAACCGAACCTTAATTTAGTCCAAATTCAATGATACAACATTTCGGGAATGAAATTAAACAAGATTTAAATGAGCTAAAAATAGCATAACGAGCTTAACGCTATCTGTTAGAACCTAAATATAAGAGTTTGTTTCAATATCAAAATAATCCATACACCAAATAAAGGTTCGATAGTTATGCGAAACTAAAAGAAATGGCATTGAGTAAGTCATGTAGAATGTACTATGTAGGGGCCATTCAAAATGCAAATCCAAGTACTACAATTGTATTAGAAGTATTCAAATAACATAAGAAAAATATTAAAGACAGTCACATAAAAATTGGAAGTCATCTGACCAGACTCTTTAGGGCAAGCAAAAACTTGACTCAAGATACTGTAAAGTATTGCAGATAAATGTCCAGCAATTTCTTAAATATATGGAGCTTCCTACAACGTTGAGGTTACAAGTGCAAGAACAGTACATGCCATGCATTGTAGGTTTAGTTAAGACCTTTCTACCTCTTTAAGACGACAAGTTCCCTTGAAGTCTATACAATTTCCATACAACTATACAAGCTTTATTTCATCATTGTACTACATTGACTTTCAAAATCTATTTGTAGGATCTTTTCAATTACCTTGACTGGAGGTCTTCACATTTCTATTGAGTCACTTGGGAACATTTAAGCCATTTGGGGTTGAAAAGCCAATCAAGATTTTAGAAATATAATATCCAGTAGTCATGCTACTATCACATAAAACAATCACATAACGCTCACATACTTTGACGTGGCAGTATGTGATTTGTTGTTGACATGACCCACTTAACTCAACAACAAATCACATACTGACACATCAGCAGTATGTGATAATCTTTATGTGATAGTAGCATTATTAAATATCCAGGTTAAGCGTCAGTATTATATGACCAAAACTTTTTGGGCAATCATTGAGAAACAACCCCATTTAAACCCCCAGATTAATCTAAAAACATTAAAAACTACGAAATTTCATGTGATATATATTTCCTAGTAACTTTATGTCTTGATGGTATCTGGGTTGTTTATGCTTGGTTCACATATATCTTTCAATCTTTCTATGATGTATTGCACGCACTTTCTCCATTTCTTGAGGAACCCTCTTCCATGTGCTTGATGTCAGTTAATACTTTACATCAGACAATAAAGGTATGACTATGATTTCCCACTTAAATAAAAACAGAATGTAACTAGAGCCGCATCATTCACTTAAATGCTTCTGTAATCTGTATAATGTCATTTAAGGTCCTTGACATATTTTCAGGAGGCCAGACATCCTAATCTCTGTCAAGGTAGCTAAGTCATGTGCATAAGTGAGAAAAAACTGTATTTACTAGTGATGACGAAGTGCTTATCATTATGCTAATTTGTCTACATATGAAAAATATCAAGATTTAGGTGCTATTTGTTTACATCTGATTGCCTCTTAATGGACTGCCTCTTATTCGCTAAGAGGCATGATGCTATTTGTTTTTTTTTGTTACATCTGAATGCCTCTTAATCGGTAAAACAGAAAATAAAATCTTAATAATTAAGAGGTACCTCTTAATGAAATTTTTTTGATAATTTTTTTTTTATATAAATATATTCAACAATATTATTCACTCATTTTATTAAATTGAATATTTAAAATTATTAAATAAAAATTTACCCTTTAAAATAGTAAAATAGTGTCATTAAGAGACAATTTACTTTTTAGTTATCAAACAGTTTTTTAGATTCAGACCTCATAACCATTCAGATGATCTAATTTATTAAGACATCATAATCATTCAGATCTTAATCGCCAGATTTATCAAACACAACCTTAGTCTGTTCAAATGGTAGCTTCATACTTTAGTATGACTTCCTGGAGAATCCACTAAGTCACCAACCAGTGTTTCTCTATTAAGGATATCCAAACTTTCTCACAAAGTAAGCTTATGAACTTCAATAGTTTAGGAATTAGACATCACTGCCAACTAACTAACATCAACTATGTGAAGTGGGTCTTCTCTAATAAGTCTATATCACTGAAATTCTATAGACTTCCCACTATATATTTGTGGCCTTTGCCAAATAATGTCATCTTCAAGTCCTGAGAGCTTAAGAAATACTACTATAAGACTACACTCATCAATTCTGCCTACACTTATCTAAAATGCATAATGCTAGGGATCCCATATTTCAAACTCCAAATGATGTGGTAGTGCCACATTAATTGGCCAAATCACCGCTAAATAAGTAATACACTAATAATTAACGAGATAGTGCTGCCATTTCATTTGGGTTTCAAATTTGGTATATTATTTGGCATCACAAGCATTACTCATATAAAATAATATTATTCTAAAGAATGTGAAAACATTTCACAAGCTCAAGAAGAATTTAATAGATTTCACATACCTATTCTTATGATATGGAAGCTCAGAACTGGAATCAAACATTCCAAAGCCCAAAATAAGTTTACATCTTTTAAATCATCTATCCAAGTTCAAATTAACTTAAATGCCAAAAAATAGATTAATAATAATAATTAAAAAACACGTTTCTTTCTCCAAACACATAATATATTCACTGTTACTCCAAACTCCTTTTACAACACAATTTTTCATCATATCATACAATTCAATATTTTCCGTTTCAACAAATGCTTGAACTCCTACAATACTTCCACCTCCTACACATCCAATGTTGTTTGATAGACACATAATTCATACATTTTAGTATCCTTAATTTTGTCATTTTAATTATTTTAGTTTAATTAATTAATATGTTTTATTTTATTTTGTAGGATTTAATATTTTGTTGCAATAAAGTCAATATCTTGGTGATCAAGCAATATTTAATGTTCTTATTAATGGAAGGAAAGAAACAAGAAGAATCCTACAAGGAGAATGAAGTCAAATCCAATGAAGGAAAGAAAAGTCCATCTAGAAGATCTCTTTGAAAGAAGTTTAATGTCAGTAAGAAGTTAATTCCTAGAAGGAATTAATTGAGCCTTGATGCCTATAAATAGAGGATTACCAAGAGAGATCGAGAGAAGGAGAGAGATATTTGATATTTTTTATGTATTAGTTTAGGTTAGGAGTAAGATTAAATTATTTCTTCATTGTACGCTCGTTGAATGATCGTTAATAAAAGGAATTTTCTTATTTATTTTTAATTTTCTTCTTTTTCTTTATTTTAGTTAATTTATTTATTTTTAATGTCTACCTAATTTCTTTAATATAGGATGAAGAAGAAATTAAATAATTATTCATGATAATATTCTTTATCTCATCCATTATTTATATTTTTATATTTAATTGATTTCGCTTTCATGTTTCGTTATTAAAATACCTTCGTTTTATATTTCATATGTGATTTTAAATTAATTAAGAGGTTTTGATAGATTATTATTAAGCTATGTGTTTATCATAATCTATACTTGCTAGAAGAAGTTTTGATGGATTATAATTAATCCTTAAATTTTCAATATTTATACTTGTCCACGTTAATTGTAAAAGTACTAAATTAAAGGAAAGGGAGATCAAACCATAGTTAAGTTATTAAAATAGAAGAGATTGGATTACTTATTATGTTTATTGTTTAATGAATTTGGATGATTGCTTCCTCATTATTAGTTTTCATATTCTAATTAGTTTAATTATAGTTAATCAATTCTTCATCTTTATTTATAATTTGTCTGAAATAAATATTAAGGATATTTTAAAATTAATGTAGTCTCTGTGGGTTCGACTTGTACTTGTCAGTTCTTCAATTTTTTTGCAATTATATATTTTTATCATATCACTAATCGAGTCAAATCGAGCTCGTATAGAGTTAGGTTCGAGTTTTTATCAAGCATAAATGATGGTAAATATAATGGGAATTTGCTATTTCCACCAATTATTTTGCTAGTTCCACCAGGTCCTTCACATGTATAGTTAATGGGCTCCAAAGAAAGGTAGGACTTTGGAATGAAAAAGAGGCAGAAGTCCTTCACATGAATAGTTAATAGGTTCCACACATTAGCAAAGAGAACCTGATGAAACTAACAAAATAATTCGTAGAAATAGCACCCATATAATTTACATATACTTGGTATTTAGCCCAAGCTTATACCAGCTTAACTGAACCTAGATGAGTCGAGCTATGTTATAACTAAGGCTCAGCTCATCTAACTCACAAAACGAGTCGAAATGATCAGTTAGAAAAGTCCAACTGTACCATTAATTTACAACCCTAGTTAATTACAACAACAAAAACTGCCGTAATACTTCTCATTAATTAAAGAAGAGCATTGAACAAATGCAACTCACTTTACAATTAAAAAAAACATATATGTGCAAAAATTGACTTAAGCTAGAAGTCTCAATTTTGTTAACAAAGATTAAAAACAACAAAGCAACATAGAGAGACATATATCTAATATACATAACTACATATACGAGTATATATACAGAGAAGCCCTAACCTCGCCGGTCGGAGCAAAGCAAGATTGGAGGTAATTTTCGTCCATCCAGGTCTGCAAATCACCGATCCAGATCGATTTGTTCTCTTCACTTGAAGTCTGAATCTGAACTTGATTTTGACTTTGACTTTGATTTTGCTGTTGCTGATGTTGGTACTGTTGTTGCTGATATTGATACGGCATGTACTGAGGCTGCTGGTACATCATCTGCTGCTGCTGCATCGCCGCCACCGCCGCTGCTGGATACTGCTGCATGGCCATCCATTGCTGCTGATACTGCTGCTGCATAGCCAACCACTGCTGCTGCTGCTGTTGCTGTTGCTGTTGAGTCAAATCGCCGCCGTTGGTTGATGGCATCATTTTCCGATCCTATCTGTCTACTTAGATTCGCTCCTCTCTCTATCTGACTACTCTCGAATTCAGGAAAATGGTGTTTTTAGAGAGAGAAAGTCTAGAGAGAGAGGGGAGCTGGTCTGAATCCAATCAGGTTAGAGAGAGAAAATGAAAGCGAAGAGAAAGAGATAGTCGGCTTACGAGGTGATTCCTATTGATGGGGTGGGTGATGGATCTGGCGGAATGCCCTCGTGAGCTGGTTGTCACATTGTTTACGACGATGTTTGAATCCCAGCCGTTGGATTGGATCATCATTTAGTGCTTGTTTGGTGTGTAGCCGCGTTTCGAACACCTTCACTTTAAATTTTTGAATGGAATTTGTATTGTGATGGAGTGTACTAAAAGGGATTTTATTTTGAAAATTGTTTTGACTTAAAATTTATCAAAATGATAAAATAAACTTATTTTTTAATTATTATTCAAAGAACATTATTATTTTTAGAAGAAAAAAAATATTAATATTTTTACACATTCTTATACACACGATGAATGTAGATCTTATTTATTACGTATTTATGTAAGAGGCCTATCAAATTCTCTCGTGAAAGTATATTCTTTATTCAAATTTATCGTCATATATTTAATAATTTTACTAATAAAAATTAATTATTGTCAATTAACTGTTTTTATGTTCATTTTGAATTTTAAAATATTAATAATAATTTTATATTTTAAGAGTGAGTATATATAATTGTAGCAATAACCTAGTAATAATCCTCCGGTCAACTTTTCAAAGACTTGTTATCTAGAACTGGACGAATGAGAATCCTCTTCATTTTAAATGAAATGAAATGGAGAGTTTATTTCATGGTCCAAATTTAAAATATATTGGAATATAAGACGATGATAATGAAAAAGATGATAATGAGAAATGTGTTAAAATAGAGAATTTTCATTTCATTTAAAATAGAGAAGATCTTAATCAAAACCGGACATGGGCGTAGGGAGACCAAGTCCAGTCAAATTAGGGCTCTTTGATTGCCCTACATGTTCTATGTTTTTATAGAAGTTGGTTGTTCAATGTTTTTGAAGTAAGGAACTTTGAGTGTGTGGATCACGTGTTTCCTCATTTGTTCTATTTGGACATGTCAGGTGGTTTTTACTGTTTTTCAGTTTGCAAACCAAAAAAAAAACAACTTATGCGTTATTGAGTATATTTAATGACAAAATTGCAAAGAGTAAAAAGGTGATAATTTAATGGTAGCGATTTCTCTTTTTATTGTGCGGATCGGTGAAGAGAACAAGTCTCATCTCGGAAATAGACAAGTCTCATCTCGGAAATAGACATGTCTAGCTTAGGGTTCTCGGGCTTCTCGGCATAAGGTCCTAGGAATGTACTTGATAGTTGATATAATTGGAATATTTGTTATGACTTGGTTGTTACGGAAATAAGACTTGAGAGAGTAAGGGTATAAATGAATTGAATCGAGTTATTCAGATTTGATTTATAAAATTTATCGAGTATAAAATAAGATTTGAGTGAGACTCGTTTAACTATCGAGTCGAGCACAATTCACAATTTGAACTTTTCGAACGAATATGATCCGAGTATAAATAGAAAATTACAATTTGAATAGGTTCGAATAATTTATCAAACTTTAAATTTATTCATATTTAAATCATTTATAATTCGAATCGAACTTTTAATCAAATCAGTACAAATTGAACCCAAATTATTATTCATCTTACAGTGTTAATTGAGAGGGACAAAAATAGTTTATCGTTATCTTTTCACCTAATCCCTTAATTTTATCCTCTATCTTTTGATTTCTTCTTTTTGTTCCGTCTACATAAAAAGGTACTGCTAAATTACAAATACAAACATTAACTGCAATGTAAATTAGTTTATCTAATTCTTATTTTTCTCCCTGACTGACATGACACAACGATTTTTCAAAATGCGAAATTTTGTTTTTCTTTGGGTTTTTTAATTTAGCATGCATATACTTATTTTGTAATAATTTAAAATGGAAGCGGAACAACCGAGGGAGTTCTACCCACCGTGGCTTGAATATGACTCTCAAACTACCACAATACCTACTCCCTATAGTTTTATACCAGCTCTCTATCGGTCCTGTAATACTGCAAAATTACATCTCTTTCATCTCGAATCTGCTCTTCCAGAAATGGAATCACCGCCCACAACTGAGGTGATCCATAACTTTCCACCCTTTTTCAGAGTCCACAAAGACGGCACCATCACGAGATTTTTCGACAGCCCAATTGTCCCTCCGTCTGACGAAGAATCCAACAGCACCGGGGTCATATCCAAAGATGTCGTCATTTTACCGGAACCCAAAGTCTCCGCCCGCCTCTTCCTCCCCAAAACCACCATTCCTAACCAAAAACTCCCTCTCCTCGTCTACATCCACGGTGGAGGTTTCTCGATCGGATCCGCTTTTTCCCAATTCTACACAAACTATCTCAATTCTCTGGTCGAAAGTTCCAATGTCATTGCTGTCTCCGTCGACTACAGATTGGCCCCGGAGCACCCGATTCCGGCTTGCTATGAAGATTCATGGGCAGTCCTGAAATGGGTCACTTCCCACGGGACTGGAAAAGGATCCGACCCGTGGTTAAACGAGCATGGTGATTTTGGGCGGGTTTTCTTGGCGGGTGACAGTGCGGGAGGTAATATCGCGCATAACATGGCGACCCGAGCTTGGGTAGATGGACTCGGGTGTGGTGTGAAGATTACGGGTATGGTTCTGGTTCATCCATTCTTTGGGGATGGTAATGAGCCTGGTAGTATGTGGAAGATTATATGCCCCGATAGTAGCGGTGGTTCTGACCCGAGGTTGAACCCGGGTGTGGATATGGGTTTGTTGGGTAAGATTGGGTGCGGTAAGGTGCTGATTTGTAATGCTGAAAATGATATTTTGAAAGAAAGGGGATGGAGATACTATGAGGATTTGAAGAAGAGTGAGTGGGGAGGAGTAATTGAGATTGTGGAAACAAAAGGGGAAGGTCATGTTTTTCATTTGTTTAACCCAACTTGTGAAAAAGCGGGGGAACTCATGAATTTGATGGCTTCTTTCTTCAATAAATGATCAAGTCAAATCCCTTCTTTGTTATAGTTAGTTGTTTTTTCCTACTGAATTCTCAGTTTTGATGGCTGATGTTTACATGCATGTTAATGGAGATCCTTTTGATTGATTGATGGCATCAAATATCAATAGTAAGACTTGGTTCAATTATTCTGTTTAAATTGATTTTTCAGTATATAAAGCCTAAAACTTTGCTTCTGAGTTTTGAATGGAAAATAAAATAAGTACAACATGAAATAAAAAAAAAACTTTATATTTCCTTTCGTATTGTTATTGAATTTATAAAGGAAAAGAATAAAAAACTTAAATTTCACATTTAAGCTATTAAGTTACTATTATATAAGTTTTTTTTATGTTTATACAAAAAATCTCTCTAACGAACCATTAAAAACGAGCCAAAATCGAACTGGCTATATCGACGGTTTGTCCGTCGTTATAACATAGAAAATTTTGTTTTCTGAGATATAATGACGGTACGAATCGTCGCCATTGCTATGGCGTCGACTTTTTATGTTATAGCGACAGACTAAACCGTCGCTATAACCAGTTCGCCAGAGAATCAGACTGTATGTTTATAATGTAGAAAGTATAATAAGGGATTATAAAAGATGATCTTATGTTATTTAGTTTTTTGTTTAAATTAATTTATTTTTAGATGGAAAAATTTAACAAAAAAAGTGATTAAATTTTCCATCCATTTTTATTCTTTTCCGTTTATTTTAAAACTCAATAACAGAGCGTAAAACTCTTTACGTGAATGTGTTAGTAGCTACACCTAAATATTATGTTTTCGTATCACATTTTGAAATTAATGTACATATATGTTCACAAGGAATACAAGGGCAATATAATTAGGTGGTAAATCCAGGGGTTGAAACTTATGTGCCAAATTAGGAAGCCTGCGAATTTGTGTCGGACACATATTAGATACAAATTTGCTTGGATACGCCTTCGACACACTCTCGATGTATCTGTAAGTCTTCTTTTTTTCTTTTTCTTTTTTTTAAAAAACTCAAACACGTTTCAGACACGTCCCAACTCGCTTTGAACATGCAAGGTATACCCTTGGGGTAAAATAAAAATTTCAATACTTAACCCATATGCAATTGATATCTTTTAAACCTAATTTCTTTAAGTCTGTACTTTTAAATGGACTATATGGTGTAGGATGTATATGTTATAAATTTGTAGATGGAACATGTGGGCTGCCTAAAATTGATACGTAATAAAATGGGTTTGTTATAAATTTATTTAAATTTTTATCATGTTCTATTAACAATTAAATTTATTTATTATAAAAAATATATTTATGTTACTAACACTATGTTCGAATCAGTGCGTCATAGCTGCCGAATGAAAGTAGATGTAAAGATTGCAGGTATGATTATGGTTCATCCATTTTTCGGGAATGATGAGCCTGATGAATTATGGACGTTTATTTGCCCCGATAATGGTGGGGTTAATGAGCCGAGGTCGAACCCGGCTGTGGATCCGGGTGTGTTGGATAAGCTTGGGTGTGGAAAGGTGCTGGTTTGTATTGCTGAAAATGATTTTTTAAGAGAGAGGGGATGGAGTTACTGTGAGGTTTTGAGGAAGAGTGAGTGGGGAGGAGAAGTTGAGATTGTGGAAATACAAGGGGAAGGTCATGTGTTCCATTTGTTCAACCCAACTTGTGAAAAGGCTGGGGAACTCATGAAGTTGATGGCTTCTTTCTTGAATAAATGATCCAACTCCCCTGTAGCCAGTTCGTTAACGAATCGATCCATTACAGAGCCGGACTATATATATATATATATATGTGTGTGTGTGTGAATGTGTGATGAATTGTTTTTTCAGTTTATATAGAATTGACTAATACAAAATAATTGAGCAATCCTCTAATTTTAAGGTCTACTTTTGATTAAATAATGAACCGCCATATCACTTTTATATTTGATCAATTTCGAATAATATTACACTTTCAATTATTAAAATAAGATAAACATCTGCACATAAATTTTAAAAACTAATAATTAACCAACTTTGAATTCATCACACTTTTCTCACTCCTCAACATCCACGTGTTATAGAGCATCATTCATCACACGAGTCTTCACATCTCCATGAATCTCCCCCCCCCCCCCCCCAAAACTGATCATAACCAATTACAAACTCTACCTCCTTTCTTTATTTCTCTATCTTTTTGCAATAATGGCTTCAAACATGCCTGAATTAGCTTATGAATTGCCTGGTTTTGTCAAAGTCTACAAAGATGGAAGTGTTGATAGATTAATGGGCACGGAGACTGTTCCCCCGTGTATTGATCTAGACACCAGAGTCGAATCCAAAGACATTGTGGTTACACCGGAGATCGGTGTATCCGCTAGGATTTACGTGCCCAAAATCATTAAGTCAAACACAAAGTTTCCTCTTGTAATTTATTTTCACGGGGGAGGATTTTATGTTCAAACTCCATTTTCTCCCTTGTATCAACCTTTTTTGAATTCAATTGTCGCGAAAGCTAATATTATTTTAATATCGATCGATTATAGGAGGGCCCCCGAATATCATCTCCCGATCGATCGCCTACGACGACTCGTGGACCGCGGTCAAATGGGTGGCTTCTCATTCCGATGGAAATGGCAATGAGGTATGGCTCAATAATTTTGCTGATTTTAGACGTGTACATTTTGGAGGAGATAGTGCAGGTGCAAATATTGCACATAATGTGGCTATGAGGGCCGGGTCAGAGAAGTTGGATGGTGTCAATTTTGATGGGCTTATGTTGTTCCATCCTTTCTTTTGGGGGAAGGATCCGGTTGGTGAAGAAGCTGTCAATCTAGAAATAAGGGCCCGTATCGATAGGTTCTGGCTCTTGGCATGCCCGTCGAGCAGCGGAGTAGATGACCCGTGGATGAACCCGCCTTTGGATCCGAAACTGTCAAGCCTCGGGTGCAGAAGGGTTTTGGTTTTTGGGGCTGAACTAGATTTTCTAAGATACAGGGCTAGGTATTACAATGAGGCATTGGGTAAAAGTGGATGGGGAGGGACTGTAGAGTTTGCTGAGAGTGAAGGAGAAGCGCATGTGTTTCATTTGTACAAGCCCAAAGATGAGAAGACCATGGATATGATCCAAAGAATAGTTTCCTTCATACATCAAGACAAACCCCATTTACTTTAAATCAATATTCTCTTTCTACCTAGGTTATTTCCTCTATAAGGACCATGATTTTATTATCATCATACATATTTTGTGTAAATGACCCAATTTTCCACTGGTTTGCTCCTCTATGATTATCAACTCTTTTTTTTTGCTATGTGGAGTGTCCCGACCTTGCAACCAGACAATATTTCGGCACCCCGAACAATGCTTCCAAAACAGGCCGAAACCTCGGTCCGTGGCCCCTATGTTTGTTGTTGGTGAAAGTCAAACTTAGAACTTTCGGTTGATCTCATGCTCTCCTTTAAACTACTGTGCCAAGCGACAGTGTTTATGAGTATCAATTTTCACATATATATATATATATAGATCTAATAAAATAAATGTTTTGTAATATAAATTAGAATAAATAAATATTAACTTTCCTTTGTTTTATGGACCTATTTAATTAATTGTTGCATATATATATATATATATAGAAAATGGTATATATGTTTGTCGAAGTTAGATTGCGACCAACGTGTAGCATAGATGTATGCGATAAGATATAATAAATTAAAGTAATTTTTTTTAATTTTTACATACCATATATATGCACGTGCGTCGCAATTATAATTCGACTAAATGTTTTGGCTATATACCCTGTCCGTTGTATCTCATTTTTGGGCTACTACTTTTGAGCACCACCCACCCAAAATAAAGAAGGTCCCTTCATACCGATATTCATTCATAGAGGCATGATCCGTGATGTTTATAAAAAATTAATGGAATTTGTTAACATGTGCCCTAAGGGCACATGCTAAGCACACAGTTAAAAAAAATATTTTTTTGAACTGTGTGTGTAAGACCCCAACTTTTATGAATAAAGATTTAATTTTCTTTATATATTATTTCGAAACAGTAAGGTGTTGTTTTAATAAATATGAAAGTTATGGGTGAAATGTGCAAATATTTTTAAAATGAGCAAGTGGTTATAAAATATTCTTGTTGTCGGAGAATATTCATTTGGTCGTGGAATATTCTTGTTGTCGGGGAATATTCGTACGACGGCGCAGCTATTTGTGGGCCCCCACAACAGAATAACTGTCAGCTATAGAAAACGATAGAAATAACTTTTTTATAAAATAACGGCGTGGTTATTACCGTTAGTACTGTTGAAATACCCGGTGGTTAAAATACAGTGATACACGGTGTTGCGTAGTAGCACACGGTATTGCACAGTAATTCTAATTATTGATTCTTATGTGATAAGTCATTACTCAATAATTGTTACAGTAATTACTGTTCAATATTTTATATTATTGACTCAATAATTGCTATGTTGATATTTTATTGACTCAATAATTGCTACGTTGCCATTTTATATGATTAATTCAATAATGGCTACAGTTGATATTTTGGTATTATTGATTCAATAATTGTCACTGCACAGTATTTCACATTATCAACTCAATAATTCATATTATTTAAATAATATTATTAGATAGCATTATTGACAATGTCTAAGGAAGTTCTGTCTAGGAGGGGTTATTTAATTGCGCGCCAGTAAGGAGAAGTCCTTATCGGAAGGCCCCCTCTTTCCTGGGAACGACCTGGTTGTCAATATTGTAGTTCTGTAATATTATTTGCGAATAATTAATTATTAATTTATATGATAAAAAAATATTTATTTTGTGAAGGAATTAGTGCTGATGTGTTTTTATCAGTATTTTGGTGTGAGAAATCATCTGTTTATGAATTTCGGATAATTTATGTTTGGAATTTGAAAAAACTTCCTTCTACAAAGTTGTAGAGAATTAAATTTCCTATGGAAGGACATAGAATTTGTATTTTTCTGACAAAGGGGCTATTTGTTATGAATTATTGAAGTTTCGGAAATTTTTTTTTTTTTTATGGGCGGGCCCCACTTTTGTTGGAAAATTTTTAGCCGCCAGGCGGCAGAATTTTTTTTAAAAATATATTATTTTATTATTTTAGTCTCCTTTGGCATCCTAAGTTTTTTCTATAAATAGGGTGCTTAGGTTATAATTGAAAATCACACCAGAATCATAAGTTTTCTCTCTCTATAATATCGAGCGTATTTTTGTGAGTATTTAGATACTTTGAGTATTACTATTAAGTGCAAGTTTTCTTCGGTATTATATCCGATATTCCAGTCAGAGGTACTATTTTTTTGAGGTAAGGGATGTTATTTTATTTCGTAAATGATATTATTCTTTTCAATATCATTATACCAAAATATTGACATGGATTTTATGTTGAAATTCTTACTTTTTTCGTCGGGGTTACTATTCACGTATACGGCACTATTCACGTATACGGCACTATTCACGGAAAAATTAAATTTTTTTCTATTTGTCCAGATTGTTTGTCAAGGTTACTATCTTTGGTTGGATCTAAGTTTTGAGCTTTATTCTTGAATTTTGCTGCACAATTGATTATTACGAAGTATTTTTGAATACTAAAATACGAATTCTTAATCTTATCCTTTATTTCACTGAATTCGTTATTTATATGGTTTTTCATCATCCTCAGTCCTAAAAGGTGATGTAACTGAATATCTTTGGCCTGTAGAGCAAAGATGAATGATTACCTGATGAATATCTTTGGCCTGTAGTGCAAAGATGACAGGTGTTGAGATGAACATGACCACTGATGATACAAATGAATATCTTTGGCCTGTAGTGCAAAGATGAATATTTGAATCGAGATGTATATTGATTGATGTTACAGGGATAAAATATTGATGATGGACTTTTAAATCATAGAAGATAGTAGACTTCATTCTCTGCTTAACTCTTCTAATGAATTGTTATTTTCGCTGCGAATATTGATCTAAAATTGGTTGTCCATTATATTTTATCTGAGTTATTGAAGGCTAACGATAATTTATTTTCCATTATCTTAGTCATAATATTCTTTACTGAGCTAGTTGAGCTCACCCTTTTCATCTGTTGTCCTCTTCAAGAAATGAGAATGTTGCGGGAACTAGTCGGGGGACAGAGTGATGGTTCGAGTTAGAGCAGTAGTAGTCCTCACTATTTTCTGATAACTAGTGTGATAATAATTGTAATGAGGACTTAGTTTGAATATTAATATTTTCTATACATTTGTATTGACACTCACAGTTGTGTGGTTGTATTTTGCACGACCGTATGATATAAGTTTGTATTTGAATTTTGTACCATGTATTTGGCGACTCAGAATGGGTTGAGTTGACTGGACCTATTCTGGGGGCGTCACAGTGTGCATATTTCCTTGAATTTGATGTAAATGCAGAAATCAAAGGAATATACACACAGTTCAAGAGAATATTCTCTTGAACTATGTGCTTAGCATGTGCCCTAAGGGCACATGTTAAGAAGACCCAAAATTAATAAGGTGTTTTCTTAAAAAAAGAAGAATTTAGTATTATATCTTTTGAAAGGAAATATAAGATCACATTTTTTTTGTCCACAAAGAGTGACATATTTGTCAAAAAAAATTCTTCAAGAAAAGAGTTTAATTTATTCGATGATAATATAAAATTACACAATTTTATCATCATACTTTTTATTATTAAACTAAATACTTAATAGATTTAAAAATAAACATGAAATAAAAATACAATCTTAACAAATGAAATTATTTTTGTAGAACATGTATAAAAAAAACTCAAAAAAATTGTCAAAGCCCTTACCGCACCCATATGTTAAAGGAACAAAAATGAAAAACAATGAAAGTAAAAAAAAAAGAAAAGAGAAAGAGGAAAACTATAGGTATGGTTGATGAAGAAGAATTATATTAAGAATTAAAAAAAAAAGAATTTAAATTAAAGGATGAAAGCCTTGCAAAATGGCATAGTGGTTCACCATAAAAATTGTCCCAAATATGCCAAAATTATAGTCTTAGTCTTCAACCTTCAACACAAATTCTTACTCGCCACGCCAAATATTCCCTTTTGATATTTCCCTCCCTAAACTAAACACCGCTCTGGCGCTCTCATCATTTGCCTCCCTCCATCTCTTTTCTCTCTCCTCATCTTCATCTTCAACTCAACTTCACTTTCTCTCTCTAAATCTATACATATATTCATATACACAGCTCGTCGGCAATGGAGAGAGCCGTATTCCTCCGTTCTCTTTCAGGTACTACTTCACGAGTCTGCACCCGAATCTTATCCCGTCGTTACTCTTCTCTTTCCTCGAAGCGACACCGTATTATCCCAAACCTCCATAGACGCTCTCTTCTTCGCCAGCATCTGAGACTCATATCAACAGCTTCGCCTCCTTCAAGTTACCTGAACAGGCATTTTTGCCCTCTGACTCCGCGCGCTATTGCCACTTCTTCTCCGCAGTCTTCTCCGGGTAAATAAGCAATCGGATTTTCCCCCAAATTGTGATGAATTTGATTTGTTTTTAGGTTAAATTTCGGATTTTTTGGTTGTTGTAGATGTTTATGATGCTCCTGAGAAGTTTGGCTTCGAGAAAGTCTCGGAGGAATTCATTGAAGAGTGTAAATCAAAGGCTGTTTTGTATAAACATAAAAAAACAGGCGCTGAGGTTATGTCTGTATCGAATGACGATGAGAATAAGGTCTTTGGTGTTGTTTTTCGAACTCCTCCGTAAGAACATATGCATTCACCATTTAATTTCTGTTTAAACACACACAGACACATACATGTGTATATATAGAGTTGGTTTCTGATTGGTTGATAACTCGGTATCTTGTTTGTAATGTCTTGCTAATGCAGAAAAGATTCAACTGGAATCCCTCACATATTGGAACACAGTGTATTGTGTGGCTCGAGAAAGTACCCTTTGAAGGAACCCTTTGTTGAACTACTGAAAGGGAGCTTGCACACTTTTCTGAATGCATTCACTTATCCTGATAGGACCTGCTATCCTGTTGCTTCCACGAACACAAAGGTTAAAACTTTCTACCAAGGTTCTTGAGGAAATATTGAATGGGGATTTCCATATTAATGTATAATTATCTTTTACAAATAGGATTTCTATAATTTGGTTGATGTGTACCTGGATGCCGTTTTCTTCCCTAAATGCGTGGAGGACTTTCAGACTTTTCAACAAGAGGGTTGGCATTATGAGCTGAACGACCCTTCAGAAGACATAACCTATAAAGGTTTTCTTTTTTGGCTTTCTGTTTTCTTTGTCCTCCTTTTGTTTCTTATATTTCTTGCTTCATTTTTTTGAAATTTAGTATGTTCTTTCATTTGACAGTGTACCACGTGTTCTGGTCATGCTATTCTTTCTTTCCATCTGAAAGAATGCAATTGGTCCTTAATAATATGACATATATGCATTCTTTCTGAAATGCTCTTTTCTGCCAATTTCAGGCGTTGTCTTTAATGAAATGAAAGGTGTTTACTCTCAGCCAGATAACATATTAGGCCGAACTTCTCAGCAGGCAAGTTTGAAAATTTCATTCATGAATTCATTTTTATTATTTATTAAATATGGTGATTCTTTCAAACACAATTCCGTAAACTGTTCGCAATGGCATCATGTATGTTACCCTGTTGGCCATATTTCCTGTCAAAATTAAGTTAGTTCGCTAATTGTTTCTCTTTTATAACATTGAAGTAGTGATAATTTATCGTCCATTCTTACCAAACATCTTTAATCTCTAAACATATACTCAATGATACTACTTTTGAATTTCCTGCTATTTTCTATACTTTCTCTGCTATGCTACACACTGAGTAGGTTCGAAGTATGTTAAGATCCTTTATGTTGTTGGCCCTAAACTACGGAATTTGCTTTGTGCAAATTTCAGTTAATTAGAGAACCCAATGCTTGCAACAACCTTAACATGTTCATACATAAATAACTTCTTAATAGATAAGTAAATAGTTTATCCTACACACCAACTCCTATGTGTTGGTTTTGTTGATTTATCCCAAGCTGTACTATTATATGAAAGATAAAGATTATGTTATTTTGGAAATTTTGATCACAATTTTAAAATTTTCATGTTTGGCTGGTTTAAAGCTTGATAAGATTGATTTTGGGATGGACTTTGAGACTTTAATTTGTTGGTTGACATTATGAAGCATTATTAATTCTCAAGCTAGTAAGTCAAGCAATTGTTACTAACTAGCACACTTCTGCTCAGGCTGTTTTTCCAGACAATACTTATGGAGTTGATAGTGGAGGTGATCCACTAGTTATCCCCAAACTCACATTTGATGAATTCAAGGTTTGTTGCATGCATCGTGCTCATTGTTTAAAGAATTTTGTCTCATAGTGAACTATTGCGAATTTTGCGTTTTCTTTCCCGTGGCTTGTTTTAAGTAATAAATACAATACTTGTTTAAAGTATTAAAAATTAGTATATGCTCTTTGGTACCCTCCTAATATGTTGCATTAATATCTGAATTTCTAGATGGAAACCATATAAGATTGCTTCTATTGCATGTAAACTTACACACACATGCATTCACATATCTGTATACTCATTGTTTGCCTTATAGTATAACAATCTTGTCATTTCTTACTTATTGCATCTGTAATAGAGCATTAGCTGCTAGGCTGTTAGTTACTCCTGTTTAAATTGGCGATAATTCTGTTATGTCATAGTTAAAACTTTATGTTTGAATACATACTAATGTAATTATAAATTCTCTTGTGTTAAGGGGTCTTACTTATTTAAAATACTCAAACTAGGTTGCCCCCTCCAGTATTTAGGATTTCTCCATTTTCTCCTGGTACCTTGACTAATTACTGGAATAAAGGCTCACATTGACTATGATAAATTTGCCCGTTGATGTATTTTGATGCCTTACCTTCAACTACTTCAAATTCATGGTCTGTAACCTGGTCTTTTGGTTATGCTTTTATACTTATGATGTTTGTTTGTGGATAAGTATGCATGCATATTACTGGTTTGACTTCTTGGAGTGTTTTTAATGCTTTATGTTATTACATTTACAGGAGTTCCACCGTAAATATTACCATCCTAGCAATGCAAGGATATGGTTTTATGGCGATGATGATCCAGTTGAACGCCTGCGCATCTTGAGTGGTATTAGAATTCATCAATCCAATTTTTTAAGTCTCATCCATCTGTGAATTGATAGTTACACGTGCTTGAGAAAGAATACTTTACATGATATGAATCCACTTATAGCTCTGTTTTGAATCTCTGTCTGGACTGTTCAGTTGACCAATAGCCAGTCACCTTTTTAAGTTTTATGTAATGTTTTTCTAGGTGTTTCTTTCGAAAAATAAAGTATTATAGATATTTATGTAATTAACTTTGGACATGTATCATATTATAAATTCGCTTATTAAAAGAAAAGAGTGTAAATATGATGTCTTCTATGCATGATCTCTCTTGTTTGGTTGGCATCTGCAAATCATGTTATTTAAATTTTCTTTCAGATTTTGATGTGTGTGTATAGATTTACGTGTATGTGAGTCAAAACTATGTAAATGTAATAACTTGAAATTATAAAAGACAAGGTTAAGTGGTTAAAAATGATGGAACTGTATGCTTCTCCATTTTCATGCGAACGTGAAAATTGTACTACTTAGTGATTGGATCTATTCAATAATGCGTGTATCAAGAATAATTATTACCCTTACTCATTTCAATCATTTACAGTCTACATTTACTCAAATTTCGTTGCATTAAAAATCTGGCATTGTGATGAGCAAGTATAGAATTTAATGCAACTTTGTTAAAACTACTCATGCTTCTTGCAGAATATCTAGATATGTTTGATGCAAGTTCAGCTCCCAATGAATCAATAATCAAACCACAGAAACTATTTTCGGAGCCAGTAAGGATAATTGAGAAATATCCTGCTGCTGAAGGTGGTGACTTGAAAAAGAAGCACATGGTATGCCTTAATTGGTTGATTTCAGAAAAACCACTGGATTTGGAAACTGAGCTTGCCCTTGGTTTCCTGGATCATTTATTGCTGGGAACACCTGCTTCTCCTTTAAGGAAAATCCTTCTTGAAAGTGGTTTGGGAGATGCCATAGTTGGAGGAGGGGTTGAAGATGAGCTGCTGCAACCGCAGTTTAGCATTGGATTGAAGGGTGTTTCTCAAGATGACATCCAAAAGGTAGAGGATTTAATCATAAATACACTAAAATCTTTGGCAGATGAAGGTTTTGATTCAGATGCCGTGGAGGCATCCATGAATACAATAGAGTTCTCTTTGAGAGAAAACAACACTGGGTCATTCCCTCGTGGCTTAGCCCTGATGCTTAGATCAATTGTAAGGATGCTTTTGTGTTGTTCTTATTGTTTGATCGTCTAGGTGTAACTTTCTGTTCCTCAATCTGGATTACATTCTTATTTAGATTTCTCTATTGTAGGGGAAATGGGTTTATGATATGGATCCATTTGAACCTTTAAAATATCAAAAGCCCCTGATGGCTCTGAAAGCCAGGATTGCTGAGGAAGGCTCCAAAGCTGTTTTTGCTCCTTTGATAGAAAAATTCATCTTGAATAACTCTCATCGTGTAACCATTGAAATGCAGGTACTTATTTTTGCCCAAAAATTTCTCTTATTATAGATATAGTATATTACTTTTTTGTTCAAATGTAATGGATAGCAATGGTTGTTATTCTTGTCAGCCTGATCCAGAGAAGGCTTCTCGTGATGAAGCAGCTGAGAGAGAAATTTTGGATAAACTTAAAGCAAGTTTGACTGAAGCAGATCTTGCTGAGCTGGCTCGTGCAACTCATGAGCTGCGATTAAAGCAGGAAACTCCTGACCCTCCGGAAGCTTTAAAAAGTGTGCCAAGCCTCTCTCTTCAAGACATACCAAAAAAACCTATACAAGTTCCCATAGAGGTAATTGTAAACCTTTATATATCTTTTTTGGAAAACGTATGTGTATTTTTCTGGTTCAGATACTCACTGAACATGCCTTCACAAATTGTAGATTGGGGATATCAACGGGGTACAGGTATTGAAGCACGACCTCTTCACCAATGATGTATTGTACAGTGAGGTTGTGTTTGACATGAGTCCGCTGAAGCAAGAGCTTCTTCCTCTAGTGCCATTGTTCTGGTGAGATGCAAACTACATAATTTATATGCTTTTAATAGTGCGCATCTAGTTTCTATTTCAATTTGTGAATTGCTACGACTTTTTAAAGATTTTGTACCTCGTTGCTGTTATACTGGGCATGCTGGTTTTTCCATATCAAATCATAAATTTATGTAGATAGGCAAAAGAAGAAACAAATCATGAAAAAAGTAATAAGAATACATAGATTATTCTGAGCCTTAGCTCAATGGATGGTCATATATTTTTTGAATTATTCTTCTTTGCGTCTATTTTGAAGTTCTAACTGCCACAACTGTAATCTACTGACTTCCCCAATTAATCCACTATTTTTTAGTGCACTCGCTGCTTTTGTTTGCACATGACCAAAGTACTATAAAACTAGCCAAACTCCCATTATCTCTTTTCATTGGAAACTTCCTCTTTCTTATCGCAAAGTATTAGCTTTCTTTAGTTTGGTTCATATAAATATCAATTCTATCGTATTGACATTTGGTTATTGTCAATTTCTTAACATTTGGGCCAATGTGGCATAAGTAGTTCAGTGATCTCATATATTGACTGCCAAAAAACAAAGTTTGTATATACTACTCCCTCTGTTCCAAAAATATGTGTCACTTTTGGTTATTGCACACAAATTTAGGAAACAATTTTCATTGAACAAAATTTATTTACTTGCACAATCCATAATCCATCCCGTTCTACATACACAATGTGTTTTACTTGTGCAATTGGCACAATTTTACTTAATAGCGACCTCAGTTTTCTTGCACAATTATTTGAATGAGGACATAGTTTTTTTTTTAAAAGAAAATGAGACTAACGTAACAATTATTACAAAACTTAGATATTATATTTTATTCCTTGATTTGGTTAGTATCCTCAAGATTCTATGCCTATTTGGACAACACCAAGATAGCAAGAATGATTACCATGGTATCTTTTAGAAAAGTTAGATTGTATTATGCTTTACAAAATTACAGTCACTTATATTCTTACTCCCTCTCACTTTGGGGTGTGTCCCAATCTCTTGCTCTATGTGGTTCATTAATGTATTTTTGTGTCTGTTTTGTGTACAATGTATTACTTTTATAACAGAACTGTATGCTTTTAGGATACCCGATACTCTTGTCTACATTTCTTTGCAAAATTTGAATATTTGTTCCTTTCTATGAACTTGTTTAGTTACTACATATGTAATCAGGTAACAAAGGGGTGCTTAATTTCAATAGTAATCTGTGACGGTCATGAGAATTCATTTATTTCTTCTGTTCTTGCCAAAGCTTTCAGTTGCAGACTTGCAGTAGGCACGTTTTAGTGCACACCCCATAAACATAATGCTACATATTTTGCGATTGTATTTTTCCATTATTTTGTTTTAACATCAGCCCAGATCTCGTTGTGTTCATTCTTTTTTGGTACCTTTTTCTAATTGCCCGGTTCCTAGAAATAATATTCCCTGTGAAGTTGGTACCTTTTATGTGATTTTGTCTGTTGCCTATGAAATGGGTAAAATCAGCCATCTTTCTAGCATTAAGTGAAAAGCTGTCTCTTATGTTAAAGTTACTCCAGCTCTTCTATAAAGTCTAGAGGTTTGCAATCTTTACTGAATAGATTGTGGATAAAACTTATATTCAGCATATAACTTGTAAGTATGGATTGAAACAAGAAAAGCCAAGATAAACGAAACAAAGCCAAGGAGTAAAAATGAACTTATAAAATACGCAACTACCTGTAAGGCAATAAGTTGTTCATCTACATTGTTTTATGATGATGATATGAATATACACATGGAAAATCTAAAAATTAGCTAATTAATTCAAATTGTTGACAGTCAATCACTGCTGGAGATGGGTACGAAAGACATGGATTTTGTACAACTTAATCAGTTGATTGGAAGGAAAACTGGAGGGATATCCGTATATCCTTTCACATCATCAGTGAGGGGCAAGGAGGATCCATGTAGCCATATCATTGTTCGAGGCAAAGCCATGTCTGGACGCACCGAAGACCTATTTAACTTGGTATATTATTTGGTGTCCTTCTAGATACATAACATAATCTGTTACCACCTATCAAAAATAAAGTAAAATAAAATAAAAAATGTTACAATAGTTTTGAGCGGTAATGTTCTTGAGCAAAGCTATTTAATTAACGATTGGACAATAATCAACTGATGACAATGACATTGAATACATTTATTGTAGATAAACCGCATTATTCAAGATGTTCAGTTTACAGACCAGAAGCGTTTCAAGCAGTTTGTTTCCCAAAGCAAAGCAAGAATGGAGGTACTTGTAGAGTATTGAAATTGCCTGGGAATTCCTTCTTTTCCTATTATTTAATTTCATATGCTCTGTGTTCTTAGAACCGACTGAGAGGCAGTGGTCACGGCATTGCGGCTGCAAGGATGGATGCGAAGTTGAATGTTGCAGGGTGGATAGGCGAACAAATGGGTGGTGTCAGGTTGGAATATTTTATAGTTTTTCAACTGGTTGACTTTC
Source organism: Panax stipuleanatus (assembly GCA_020205555.1). Classification (NCBI taxonomy): domain Eukaryota; kingdom Viridiplantae; phylum Streptophyta; class Magnoliopsida; order Apiales; family Araliaceae; genus Panax; species Panax stipuleanatus. The sequence goes on along the minus strand of CM035116.1, from coordinate 139,256,453 downwards.
ATGTTGGGACAACAAAATATTTTATCAGTTACTAATTTCTTGCTCAACAGCACATTAAGTGTTGTCTAGGATTAAACATTCGTCATTCAGATTCAATAGCTCAAAATTGATTTGATATTTTACTCAGTTACGTTCATAAGAACCTACTTGGATGTACAGAAATATTTAATGCTAGTTTCTAGGAGGTCACTCTTACCATTATACTGCAATATACCACATGCATATTAATTTAAACACCTAAACTTGCATTGTTTTGAACTACTACTATGTAGTTTAGTGTTCTAAAAATTCCCGTCTAGGCCCCGCCTAGGCGCTAGGCCCCCCCTTGGCTCCCGCCTAGGTGCTAGGTCCCCCTTGGGACCTCACCTAGGCCAAAGGCGGCAAAAAATTCCTCTAGGAAATTAGGCGTGGCTTAGGCGGAGATGTAAAATAACTATCCAAACCAGATCTTGATATATTTATTTTTCTAATGATTTACTATATTCATAATGCAAGTTATAGCATATCCAATCACAACAAGAAGTGAACAAGATCAAATCAAAATGAATAATTTTATTATAGTTGTAATTTTTTGAACTTGTACCAACTTCAAATTATATAAATGATGATACATTTGTAATATTTAGTTTAATTCAATATAATTGTTAAATTTATGTTTAGTTTCTTAAGTTTTAATATTGAATTGAATTCTTGAAATTTTAAATTTTACTATGTAATAGAAGTCTTATTTATGAATAAAACTAATACGTTAAAGATATGTTTGAACTTTGAACAATTGCATGTTTGTGTTTGAACTTTGACATTGGCAATATGGATATGTTTGAACTTTAAGCAAAGGCCTTTATTATAGATTGTTTTGCTTTATATTATTGTTTTGTTTGGATAAATGTAAGATAAAATATTAAAATTGACTTAAAATAAAAAATTTCGCTTAGGCTGTGCCTAGGCGCTAGGCCCCTCCCACCCGCCCGCTCACCCGCCCGCTCACCCGCCTGCCCGTCCGCTTGCCCGCTCGCCTAGCGCCTTTTAGAACATTGATGTAGTTCCAACTTAGGTATGAAAAGGTCTTGAAGTTATACAACACTATTCTTAATTTTACCTGAAACTTATTTCGTTGTAGAACTAATGAGCCTAATGTAGTTTGTACTTTGGGTGTACTTGCAGTTATCTAGAATTCCTACAAGCTCTTGAAGAGAAAGTTGATCTGAACTGGAATGAAATCTCTTCATCACTTGAGGAGATCCGCAAATCTTTAATTTCAAGAAAGGGTTGCCTAATAAATCTTACTGCTGATGGAAAGAACCTCACAAGCTCAGAGAAGTATGTTAGCAAATTTCTTGATTTGCTTCCAAGCTCTTCCCCAGCAAAATCAGATAGCTGGAATGCTCGGCTTCGTTCGACCAATGAAGCTATTGTGATACCTACCCAGGTTTAATTGTAGACATCTTTAGTTGAACATATTTTCTTTGTGTATTTCTTTCAGGGCCGGTCCTAAGAATTTGGAGGTCCTGTGCGAGAAAAAAATAGGGGCCCTCTCGCATATAAAAATACTACTATCTCCGTCCTATAATAAGTGTTTTTTTAGCTTAAATCACACATACCAATACAAAAGTTAAAATGATAAAAATACCCTTAATATACTTTGTTTGTTTTGTTTGAGACTTTTTTTTATTACATTTTGGTCTCTCTTTCTCTTTCTTCAACCTTTCAACTTTCTAATAAATACACAATAAATACCATTGGTTGCATAAGGGCACATATGAAAAAATATTGTAAAAATTGTATTGAAATTCTAACACATTACTTATTTTGGGAAAAAATGTTAAGCCTAAAAAAGCACTTATTGTGGGACGGAAGTAGTAATTTTTTTATCAGCACCAATATATAAAGCACAATTTATATCAAAATTCATCATTAATTAAAATAATAAATGTCAACGTCGAGTAACAAAATTATCAATTAGAAAAAAAATATAGCTAAAACTTCAATAAATTATCAATTAAAAAGAAAAGGTAGCTAAAACTTAAATGGACAATAAACTACACACGATTGTTAGCATCGTTCTTGCATTTTTTATTGCAAAATCATCAATCAAACTTCCATAATCAATTTTCTACATATACACAAAAAAAAAAAAATAAATCGGGGGCCCTCCGAATTTGGGGGCCCTGTGCGGTCGCTCCTTCTGCACCCCCTCAGGGCCGGCCCTGATTTCTTTTCTTGTTGAATTAATTGATTGTGTGAACAGGTGAATTATGTTGGAAAAGCGGCAAACGTCTACGAAACTGGTTATCAGCTCAAGGGGAGTGCATATGTTATTTCTAAATACGTTAGTAATACATGGTTATGGGATCGTGTACGGGTTAGCGGTGGAGCTTATGGTGGTTTCTGCGATTTTGACACTCATTCAGGTACTAATGAATGTCATGTCAAGGCATAGTCTAAAGCGACTCCATTGTATTTACTGTCAAATTTACTTGTGCAGGAGTGTTCTCATTCCTGTCCTATCGGGACCCCAATTTGCTGAAGACGCTGGATGTATATGATGGTACCAGTAATTTTTTGCGTGAGTTAGAAATGGATGAAGATTCTCTTACAAAATCAATTATTGGGACCATTGGAGATGTAGATTCCTACCAGCTACCCGATGCCAAAGGATACAGTAGGTAAGTGGGAGTTTTGTTTTTGGGTTTTGGGTTTTTGATATTTAAATATTTATGCAAGCTCTTTTTTGTGAATAATAGATAGTCCATTTATACTAGGATCTCTGTCAAGAAGAGTATATTCCAGTTAGACTTAATTATAAACTGATTAAAATTGAGGGACTTCAACTTAAGTTTTAGATTGGGTTGGTTAGCTATATATTTCAACAAGATGAAAATCTATAGTTGAGAGCCTTTTATGAGTGGAATAGTCATTTATCTCAAAATGGTTCTACTTGCAGAAAGATTCGTATATGATGCATCTCTATGAACCTACCTCTTCTCTAATTCCAATTGCAGTTCTTTGTTTCGTACTTGTGAATTTGAACCTTAAACTTCCTTCATTTCCGTATCTTCAATTCAAATGCTATTTTGAAGATTATGGGAGTTGAGCATTTAATTTTTTACGACTCGAAGAGGCATTCTAGATGAACCTGTATCTGATTTAAAATGAAGATGCCAATTAGTACATTCAAGGAGTACAGCTTTAACTTAAAATATTTATTGTAATATATTACAAACTCATGCTTTGTATGCGGTAAGGGAGGTTTATCTTCCCAGGATTAAAATGATTGGCTTCTTATATCATGGCTGCATGGTCAATGATTTTTTCTGTTATTTCAGTTTATTGCGACACCTATTGGGAGTTAAAGAAGAAGAAAGACAAAAGAGACGTGAAGAGATATTATCAACAAGGTAAGTGACATTATTTTTATCTTAACATATGCATTGACCAGTTGTGAATAATAGCTGTGCAAAGTTGATTTAATCATACTATCACAGGCCTCAGCTATTGTTGCTGTCACTGACCATTCCTCAACTCCCAGTTTTCTTTATATTTTTCCCTGGTAATTCATGAGAACAAACCTGCAACAGAACATGCTCTCATGCTTTATCATATTCATAATTGAATGGGTTGTTCCATATTTATCCAGGTCATTTGGGATTTTATGGTGCTGGGTAGCATTTACTTTTCAGTTTTCAGACGAGCAAAAGTAGTAGTAGTAGTAAAGTTGTGGGTCAGAGCTCGTTTTTGTCGTCTTCTTTCAATCTTCTTAGTTCATATACCACACTAGTAGGAAGAAAAAAAATGGTGGATAAGTATGATACACTTGTAAGATTCTATATTGGAGTTCTCCCAAGACCTGTAAAATTTATTTATTTCACCACTAGTAGTAAACATGCTTAACTGCTACAATAAATAAGTTTTTTATAGGTGAACCAGCCAAACTGTTGTTTATTTCTTGTTTTGGATGAATATATATTCCAAGTAACACGACACTTCCAAAAAATTTCTTTTCTGCATAGTCAGACTGTTCTCCCTAAACACACTTTGGCATCCTAGTAAGCCCTTTATTTCACATTGTTTGGAGGCGCACATGTTGCATTGAATTAGAGTGTTTCTGCATATCTAGGAGACTAATTAAAAAGGGGGGGGGGGGGGGGGGGGGGAGGGCGGCAATTTATAGATATGATTTTCATATGGCATAGGAAATTTTTGTAGTTGGTTTACTCTGAATCTATCTTGGAAACAGCAGGGAAATTATTTCTATATACCTGATTACAAGTCTGCCTTCATTTAAATAACAACATGAGCTTAGGCATATATAACATTTTGTTATCATAACCACAATCGCTGACCAGGTTATCCTCTTGGTAGCGTTTCTGGCTGATTATCAGAATTCTTCTGCTCAGAAGTTTCTTGCACCTTACTCTACTGTTCTAATTCTTCCTCTATTCTCTCTTAAAGCTTGGGTGACTTCAAGGAATTTGCGGATGCAATTGATGCAGTTAAAGACATAGGGGTTGTGGTTGCAGTGGCATCTCCAGATGATGTTGATGCTGCCAACAAGGAACGATCCGACTTCTTTCAAGTGAAGAAAGTTCTATAAGAATATCCCTGAAAGCAATTCGACTCTTATATACCATTTTTCTTGTTAGTTTTGGATGCTCAAAACTTTGGTGCAATTCTATTTTTCCAACAATTTACATTGTAGCAACTATATATGCGGTAGGGCAGGCGTGAAATTTGCACAAACTTTGGGGCGCAAATTTTTTTATATCAAGTTGTAACCCACCCACCCCCCCCCCCACCACCACCACCACCACCACCACCATACACCAACATCAAAGAAAAATGAATAATTTGTATACGACTTTAATGTGGAAGAAGTTTTAGGTTTATTTTACCATATGCTATGTATTACTAATATAGTTATTGTGTATAAGCTTGAAAGTATTTCTACTAATTATAATATGTTACTTACAAAATTAAAATGAAATCGTATCAATTTTAAATTCAGGAGTTCACAAATTTAAATGCATTCCAAAATCCTAATTTTAGAAAGGAGATAGTATTAATAGTAATGAATGTGAATTAATCTCGAATGTTGGTTCCAACGTTAGAGATGATGTATGTTTATTTTTGATCAATAACAAATATATGGTATAGATCATTATCCATATATATATATATATATAGGGTCAGTCTCTCCAGCGAACCATAAAGAACGAACTAAAAATGAACTGGCTATAGCGACGTTTTTTTCCATCACTAGAACATAGAAAGCTTGTTTTTTATGTTATAGCGACAAAAAAAACCGTCGCTATAGCCGGTTCGTCATTAGTTCGCTCCCTATGGTTCGCTAGAGAGACGGACATTGTAAATTTTGGATCCTCGCGAGGGTTTGGACCATTTTTTACAACAGATAAGAGGAGAGACAAGCATCCTTATCTTTAGGGGGGCGATGGTGATATGCCCAACAATCTGCAATGGTCTTTGTGGTAACCGATCCGCCGCACATTTCCAAATGCAGCGCATCTCCGACAAAATTACCAATGGTATCCTATGTAAGAATCATTTTATATAATAAATTGGAGTAACAATGGTAGTCAGTTTTTTCACAAAATATTCCATGCTTTTGCAACAAGTATATTCAAGATTCCCTGGAAAATTTTAACATTCCCGCGGGGGAAGGGGGCAGTTTGACAATAGCATCAATTTATCTCTCTCTCTCTCTCTCTCTCTCTCTATATATATATATATATATATGAGTATATGATTTTTATATAAAATGTCACTCCTATGGTTAGGACCTTAATTATGTCATTTTGCCAATGCACTACATGCCCCATGTGTAAGTGAGTATCCTAAAGTGAAATATTTGACTACTTCCACTCTAAAAGGGCTAAGGTTTGATTTATGGCTCGTGGTTTAATTGATGGAGGTTCCGCGATCCAAACCTTTTTGTTTCAGAAAGGTGTTTATATGTTTAAAATGTTATGACATACTTTCTAGAAAAAAAATGAAATAGTGAAAAAAGTACTAGATATATTTTGAATATATATATATATATGGATAGTGATAAATAGCAAGTGTTTGATATAGAATATTCTAGCAAATAAATCTCTCAACGTCCAATGTGAGATCTAAGGGCCGAAATTAACTTGGGCATAGGCCCGACCGTTAATCTTTCTGGCGGCCACGAAAACACTTATCAACGGTCACTGTAATGACTAAGTTGCCTTCGAAGATTAATAAAAAAATTTCGGCCCACTACTACTACTGGCCAGGCTAAACGATGACATTTATCATTAATACGACATTTTATAGCCTGGCCATAGTAAGAACAGCGGCCAGACTTCCTATATATATTTTTTTATTTTTATAATTAAATTTGGCTAGCTAGTTATAAATAACACCCAAGGTTGAAGAAGGCATAGAGCTCTCTGAAATTTGGATAGTGTGCATGCATTTCAGTAAGTTTTTTTTTAGTAATTTCTTTTTAGTCAATAAGATATTAAATGAAGAAAAAGAAGTATATCTAGAAATAATACTTCTTATGTTTCAAACTACAATTTTAATATTGAATTTTTAAAAATCAATTTGAGATATCTTCATATTTAAAAAATAATTAATTTCATAATTAATTTATAATATTCATATTTATAAAAACAAAATTTTAATTTTTTAAAGAGTAAATATTGATGTGGACGTGGGAGTAATATTTAAGTTTATGAGCATGTAGAAATTGATTATTTGAAAATACCCATTTGAAAATACCCATAGGGTCCTCGTAACATGTGCCCTTAGGGCATGTGCTAAGCACGGAATCCAATAGATATGCACTGAATTCAAGAGATAGGGTCTACTGAAATATAATTAAAATAATATTTTAGTGGGGCCATATGCATTTAAAAAATTATATTTCAATGGACCCCATCTCTTAAATTCAGTGTCCATCCATTAAACTCCGCGCTTAACATGTGCTCTTAGGACATATGTTAAGAAAATCCTTTAACTTTATCAGCGGACCATTGTAATTCTACAAATGGACCACGTACATACTCACGTGTCATCGAGAACACAAATTACCCGCATCATTATCCTCTTTAATTTGTTTAGAATCATATATATATATAGGGTCCGTCTCTCTAGTGAACCATAGGGAGCGAACTAATGACGAACCGGCTATAGCGACGGATTTTTTTGTCGCTATAACATAAAAAACCGGCTTTCTATGTTATAGCTACGGAAAAAACCGTCGCTATAGCCAGTTCGTTTTTAGTTCGCTCTTTATGGTTCGTTGGAGAGACTGACCCTATATATATATATATATATATATAATTTCTCCAGCAAATCGAATAAAATAAATCAAAGACGAACCGACTATAGCGACGATTCATTTGTCGCTAAATCACAAAAAAATCGATTTTCTAAATTACGACGGTACGAACCGTCGCTATAGCTATAACATCGACTTTCTATGCTATAGTGACGGATTGAACCGTCGCTATAGCCGATTCACTGACCGCTATTAGGAATAGCGGTTAGGCTATAGTTGATGAGAGTTTTCTTGACTGCTAGAATGACTAGCAGTCATACATATACCCAAACTGACCTCGTCCTTAGATATCACATTAGAGTGAAAAATTTATAAAAACATTTGTCATAAATGATTACCCAATATATATATATATATATATATGTCCGTGACATATCCCTTTTATAAACTGCTGCTGCCTGCTAATCATCTTTAATTCTATATATAATCATGGTGATTATCATTATTTACTATTAGTGCTACTATTATATTATTGGACTAGGATCCTCTCTATTTTACTCTCCATTTCATGATCCATATTTAAAATGTAAGGGAATGTGACATCATGCTGACAGGAGAGAGAGCGCACATTTTAAATCTGGACCATGAAATGGAGAATGAAATAATTAAGAGTAAAATGGAGGGTGAAATGGAAAGAATTACCATTTATGCATTGAGATTGACAAACACTCACAAAAAAGTGGGACGACTATATATGTATGAATATATATAACTACTTCTTGACATAGGTGAAGATTATAACACAACTCATCCACACACATATATATATATATAGCCATGCATGCATGCCGCGTTGCAATGCAAGCAAAAATTATTAGATTTTTTCTATGTTTTCCTTGATTAGTATTACTGATGTTATTTTCTTAAGACTTTTAAATTTGAAAGTGTTGGTGAGAAGTGCTTTATAATTATGTTTTAAAGTCTATATTTATTTTATATATACCGAAGGTAAACAGTAACAAAGCAGGCAAATAAGGCTAATAATATACCAGGGACGAAATCAGGATTTATTTTTTTTGGGGGCTAAGAATTTTTTTAACAACATATAATATACATTCAGAAAAAGGGTAATCGAAAAGAATGTATTGATATGGACTGTAATAGATATAAGCTCGTCGACCTTCATCACATCACGAAATTTTCATATTTCGATACGTTTTTCAAGATCACGTTCCAAATAATTAATATCTCATTTTTTACCTTCAATTCTTGGTGATTTTAGAGAACGTTGTTCTTGTTCAGAGGTAGACAAAGATGTTTGAACATTAGACTAAGGGGTAAGCAGAGATGTGTCAACATGATTTGATTGCTTTCTTTTGAAAATTGAATCAATAGTATGTGATTTTCTCATAATTTTAAAATAAAAAATAAAAAATTCAATTAACTACACTACAAGAATGAGTTAATCAATATTATTGGACCATTTATTGAACTCTTAAATAATAAAATTTTCATAAATTTACAATCAAATAAGTAAGGTTTTAGTTAGTTATCGGAAAACAAATTGAATATGCAATTGGAATTAACATATACAATATTATGATCACTCTTTAAACTTTTAAAAATTAAAATATCAAGTTTCATAAAATAAACAAAGAATAAAAAAAATTAAATAAGGGTTTAAGTTGGTTACCTGGATATAAATGTATCATTCAATTAGAATAGCAAATACAATATTATGCTCCAATTATATAAACTTACAATTATAATAAATTTAATAATGATACATTTTTAAACCTTGCAGTGAACCTTGTAAATTTTTCAAACCTTGGGAGGGCCGTGGCCCCCTCCAGTTCTAATGTAGTTTCGTCCCAATAATATACTTAAACGAGTTAATTTAAAACTTATAAACGGAAGCTTTTAGGTCAAAAATAATTCCAACTTTGTGTGTTAGGCATATTTTCATGCACATGGGCTCAAGGATCTCCCCTAAGAGAGAATTTATCATGAAAAATCTTTAATATATATATAGCGACTAATCCATAACTATAACATTATAAGTATCTTACAACACATCTCAGTTATTCATCCGTTCATTGACCCCTTAGCGTCCATCCGCAGTTCAATATAAGGGAGCCCGCAATTTAGTTATACGGATAGGAAAATTATCCAAAATACCCCTCAACGTCTGCATAATTAAATTACAGACCTTATGTATGCAAGTGTTAATATCATTAATATGATGGTGTTTTGCTCATATCACCCGTCTGCAGAACTAAACTGTGGACCTTAAATATATTCTCAATTAATAATCTTCAAACAATGACGTTTTAAGGTACATCATCATTCGCAAAACTAAACTGCGGACGATAAGTCCTTTATAAAACGATGAAATACTTTTGTCTATTTGCGTTTTTCATAGCATGACTTTTGATCATCTCATCTCATTTTGGTAGTTCGATTTCTTCTTACATTCTTGTTTTTACTAATTCATGTGATCTAGAATAATGAGAAACAAGCATGACTAAAACATTCGATAGACGGATCGACTGTTGAAATCTGTTGCAAGAATAACATTATTCTTATAACGTTAGCTATAAATCAAAATGCTTTTGATTTCCATGGGCCCTAGGAGCATGCAGTGCTAGTATATCCTTAAATTCCATCCTGTATTACAATTAACTTTTATCTTTATGATTTTGTGGGTATATTATATATATTGAGAGTGCATAAACTTACTCGAGACTTCATCGGATACATCTTAAAGTCCATGTAAAATAATATATAGTGTGAATTCATGGTTCCCTAATGTAATGGTTAAGAAGTTTATGAGAGATCGAGGTAATATATATTAATATTGAGAGTGATATATAAACATAGTTCATATACAGTATAATGCATCTCTGATCGTCCATAGATCGATCATAGGATTTATATATATATATATATGGACCCGAGATTTAAAAATAAATTAATTAATTCTTCCATCACTATATTAATAATGAGAAATTTTGGGATATTTTATTTATTTTATAGAGGACCAAAAATGTACGTATTAATTAACCATAATGGGTGCAGAGCTATTACATAATCATTTGTAATAAATCACTACTCCTATATATAATATATATATGCTCTCTGCAATATTTAACTAACTATTCTTGCTGAATGGTGTGTGGCTGTTTATGCATTTTTCTTTTTGAATGGATGCATGCATGTATAAACTATATATATATATATATATATTCTTGCTGATTAATGGTGTATGGTTGTTTACTTAAAATAATAATAATAGACTATATTTCCACTAGAATCATTTAATTTATATTATAACCTGTGATATGATCATCAACTGAAATCATTTATATAGTCTATCATTATTATTTTAGGTGAACAACCATACACCATTAATCAGCAAGAATATCACAGGTTATAATATAAATAAATGATTCTAGTGGAAAGTCAGTTACCTTTTCCCCCATGTTTTATCGATGTCCGACGCATATCAGAATTTGTAAAACATTTTAACACTATTATTCATTTTGGTAATTGATATTTCTTGACATGATTCATTTCACATGAACAAGAATTCGGTTAGTGCTGACACACAGATAGAGAGTGATTTCTACGCCTGCGTATGAATATTATATTAAACATGAAGTGAACTTGTTATAAAATTCACCATACCACTCATTAATAATTATATCTTCAAAAAGTCATATTTTAGCAATTAGTATAGGGAAATGAGGGCTTAATCGTCCTTGACAACGAATATATTTGTACACGTGCAAAATGTAAAAGAGAACAAACAACTTTGCACACAATCATACATCAAAATATTGATTATTTATTTTGTCGTGTATCGAGTGACCTTTTGCTGATTCTTTCTATGTTAAAGAATGAGTGTGTGAGTTTAAAAAACTATTAATATAAAAAAAACATAAAATGTTTATTTAGACTTCTTGATTTGAGTGGTACTTTAGGTCTTTTGACAAATAAGTTTCAAATTAAGTCGAAATCTAACGAAGAAAAAAATAAAATAATATGTACACGAAGTACATATAGTTCTTATCTAAAAAATGAAACACAAAGTACATATAGTAATTAGTCATTTTAATTTTTTTTATAATGATAGACTCCATCAAATAATATATTTATTTGTTTTATCTCATCTTTTTTAGGCAAAAAATATTATACTTTAATAAATAATCCTTTTTAAGCAGTAAATATATTTGGTACAGCTTAGACAATAGCTTTGTCCCCAAAAAAAGGTCCCAGTCCAGCGAGCTCGGTCTGCACTCAACTAACTCCCATTTAGAAACAAGTACTAGGAGTAAAACTTTGGAGGCGTTGCCTTCCCAAATTCCAATGACTACTGTAAGTAAATTCTGTTATGCCGTTGTAACTAGCCCGCTACGCAGTCTATATATATATATATATATATTTTTAATATTTTCAGGTGATTCTCCCCCACCTTATACTAAAAGAAACCATGTGAAAATATTGGTGCGGAGACAGGAATGATAATTGGGATGGGTTAAAAATATTATAATATTAAAATTATACCTTTAGGTTGGACGGAGCAATAATATTATAATGTTAAAATTGTATATTTAGATTAGGCTGACCAAGGTTATTTAACTTTTTTTTACTTTGGGCTATATAATTATATAGTATATCTAATATAAAAAAAAATTGAGCCGGGCTATAGCCCAAAAGCCGACCTCATGCTCCGTCCCTGTGAAAATATCAAAAATACAAGTAAAAATAGTGTTCCCCTATATATATATATATATGGAATTTGACAAAACTATCCCTTATATTAATTTTATAGTTAAAACATTACCAACAATACTTGTGTACATAATTTGTTATTAAAAATTCTATATATAAAATCGTAAAATATATTATTTTTCAAATAGAAAACTTATATATATTTTTAATATTGTTACTCAAGTTTATAAACTAACATAGAAACATAAGTTTTATATTAATTTGGATGAATAGATTTCTTTATATTAGCCTACGTGTTTACAATATAAATGATGTAATAGAAATTATATGAAATTTGTGTTATTTAATTCTTAATTAAATTTGTTCTTCTTCTTTTTTTATGGAAAGTTTTGAAAAGAGAAGTGATTACATTTTCTGTTTACACAAGAATTAGATTTTTTTAAAAACATAAATTTGCATTCCATTTTTTTGCCATTCATATTAAAACTGAATAACAGAGTGTGTAACGGCCAAAGCACATGGTCTGTCACTTCCCTTCCATTCTCTATCATCAGTCACCGTTAATGGAATCAGGACCACACTACCACATCTACGAATTCCCACTTTTACCCTTTTATCTCCAACTAATCTAGCTAGCTAGTGAGAGAGAAAGAAACTCTCTCCAGCCTCATTTGATCAAAAAGCTCTTCTTTTAATATATATATATATATATAGGTAGTGCAGGTATATATATAAACGTTTGTAATACGGGAGAGAGAGAGAGAGAAAGTTGGAATGATGGAGGTCGCGAATGTGAGAGCTATGGAGGTCACAAGCTCTGCTAATTCGACTAAGAGAATAAAGCTCAATTCTGGAGAGCTACTGCAATCGGCTTCATCAAATGATGAGCTTGCAAATCCGTGCCGTTTTGTGGTGAATTCGCCGGAGAATTCAATATCTCAGGACACATCCGGTGCTTCTGATCAAATTCCGGCATCTCTGTACTTGAGTAACCAGTGTGAGAAAGATAGCTCGAGATCGTTAGATCCGAAGGTGAAAATTCGAATTTCTGAGCTATTAATTAGTTACTCTTCGCTATTTGTTTAATTTTCTCAAAACTGAATGCTATTAAACTTACTTGAAACTGTTGTGTAAATTTTACTCCTCTGTTTTTAGAGAGAGAGAGGTTGGAGTGCTAATTTAGATAATAGTAGTACCTATTTGTTATCGTTTAATTGTGATTAAATACGCTGTAAATATTCCTGATCTTTGAATTTTAAAATTCCCTTTAATTTTGTATACAGGCTGAGAATTTTGGAACAGATATCTCCATCTCCATCAATGACGGTTTCAGGTCAGTTCATAAAGTAATGATCTTAAAAGTGAAAAAAAACAGGCAGTTTTCAGAGATATATAAATTTATTTTACCGTTTCATATTCTCATTTACATGCATGTTCATGTGTGTTGTATCTATTTAATACACAATTATTCACACTATTTCTGTTTTCGTTCTTCGCAGTAGAGGAAAGCGGTCATCAAGTGAAATTTGCTCGGAGCACTCAGAAGTAATGGAATCATTCAACACGAAGAAGAAGAAGCCTTCTTCGGCGGCTAATTCTGGTGGGGCAAAGATGCCATCGACGGTGGAGATCGAAGAGTTCTTCTCCGAAGCAGAAAAATACGAGCAGGAACGATTCGCAAACAAGTAAGTTATGTGCCGTGCGTATGATAAGCCGTATCACCTCACAGGCTCAATTTAGAGAAATCAACTAACAGAAAAATTAGAAAATGAGAGAATATTTTTTAAAAAAAGAAAATTAATAGTAATTACTATAATTTTTATTTTTATTATGTTTGATTCAGGTACAACTATGATATCGTGAAGGACGTGCCATTGGAAGGAAGGTACCAGTGGGTTCGTATAAAGCCATGATTATCATGATGATGAAGAATTGAAGATCAAATTATATATAGCAATTGTTAAAGTTACACGGATGGAGAAATTGGATCTTTTGGTTTTAATTCCTATTTTTTTTATAAAAAAAAATTATCTTCGAAATTAGATAGATGTACAGAGATTCCTCTATCTAATTCTGTTAAGAAATGCACATTAAGCTACAAGACACATGTAGAAGCTTCTTTCTCCAACATCCATTTTGGTATGAATTGAATTGCAATCAATATTTGCACATATTTGGTTGCAGAACAGTTTCTCTATCTATCTTTCTCTTTCTAGGCCCGCGGGGATAGTGGTGGTACAAAGTGACAGTCAGTAGTTTGGCGGGTTTTGCATTGAAATTCTATTTTTGGAGTTTTGGAAAAGTATTTTTCTGTTTCGTATGTTTGGTTCTTATTGATATATATTTTGTCCGCTTATATGCACATTTTGAAGCCTTATTTTGAACATGATAGCCAAAATGTGAGAATGCAATTAGTGGGGTCATAGTTATTATCACTAAACCAGTTTGAAGTGCTGTATTGAAATATGTATATATGTCCAAAAATTGATATATAATAAATTAAATTATAATTTAATTGGTTCGTTACTGCCATAATCGGGAGCATATGAAAATTTCATTTTTTACTTCTAACTCTAGCTCTGGCTCTAGCTGTCCTCCTTTCTGACGGATCATGCTCCTCTGTAATTTCTGACCTCATATTCCAGGTGCGCCATAAAGCTGTGAGTATTTCTTTAACAAAAATTAAAAAGAGGCGGTGGAATTATCAAGCTTCTAAAGACTTACCGTACAATAAGAAGGTAGAAGGTAAGTATGCAAGTACACACAATTTCCAGTAGGAAGGAGGTACTTGACAAGAAAGTGGCAAGGGTATGATAGGAAACAAATTAAATGAAGTTAATGGAAATGGAAAAGAAGATATATATATATATATATATATATATATATATAACTGGTCACGGATCCATTTTCATGTGAGACTAGTGTTTCTTTCTTTTGAGTATTATTTGGTTGCTTTGGATCTGATGCATTCATTCATTAAATGATCAAATTGTTTAAGGTCTAGAAAGCTGGAAAAAGGAAAAATGTTGCTTAAGAATTAATGAAGGAGTACATATTATTTCTCGATTTTAACACTTTATTACGGCTTATAAGTATTTGCTGTTTACGAAACTGATTGTTGATGCGCATATATATATATATATATATATATTAGTTTTCTTAACACGTGCCTTAAAGTACAGGTTAAACACACAATTCAAAAGAATATTCTCTTAAATTGTGTGCATATTTCATTGATTTCTGTTTTTGCACCAAATTCAAGGGAATATACATATAATTCAATAGAATATTCTCTTGAACTGTGTGCTTAGTATGTGCCCTAAGGACACATGTTAAAAAATTTCTATATATATACACATAGGAGTAGTACACCAGTTTCCTATTCAAAAACACATGATACAACGGTAAAATAATACTTACTCGTATGTATACAGAAAATAGAAAGTGGTATTAAAAAAATAACAAGTTATTCTAAAGTTTTTTAGAATCATAAATAATATTTTGATTGTAGTTAAATTATAGGTTAATTTTTTTTTAATTCTGTCTTGTATATTGATGATATATATATATATATATATATAGATTTGTTAGTTTGCATATTGATAATATATATATATATATAGTTAAATTATAGGTTTAAAAAAAATTGGATCGAGAGTTGCGCCTCAAACTCCGTAAAATTATTTATAACATCCCAAAATTTTGACCTCAGTGAATTAAAATCATGGCTTCCCCACCGGTTGTAGTTAAATTAATATATAGGTTTAAAATTTTTTGATTCTGCCTCGTATATATATTGATGATATATATATAGATTTGTGAGTTTGTTCTCATCCCCCCACATTGAGTTATAAAAATTCTTGTAGACGTTGTAGGGTCAACAATAGTTGGGGAATTGAATCGGTGGGATATGAATATAATATGTAAATGATACTACTGATTTGGTCTAGATATCTTTTTAATACCTTGTACCAAAAGAAAGAAAGCTGGATCTTAAATTTGTCTCTCAATTTGAAGTGATATTGAGATACATTCACATTGTAGTGGGTGGGACAATGGTACGTACGTAGTGTTTTGTCTCTTTTTTTCTTTTCTTTTTTTGTAATTCAAATTCGATAAAGTAAATTTTATAAGCTCCCTCTCTAATAAATTAAAAAGTGTTTCATGCAAAATATATATATATATATATATATATATAGAAAATAATAGGAAAAAGATTTTTAAATAAAAATACTCCGCCCGTCCGTTTCAAAATGCATTGAGGAATTTTAATTGTTTAAAGTCGACATTTTCAAATTCAATAATACAGTTTTGAACATCTTAATTGCCAAATTAGCTTCAAAATTATATTTTGGAGGGAAGAAATAGAGCAGATAGCAATCACTACAAAATGGATCAAAAAATTACTACTATATGAGTAATTAAATTATATAATCAGTATATATACTTTATCGTGAGTGTTTTATTAATTTTCTCCTTGCCAAATTAAGTGGACTCCAACGGGCGAACTTAAATCACAAAGTAATTAATAGGATTGGTATTTGTAGAAATTAAATACTCATGGATCACTTTTAATCCACACTCCACATCTATTTTAATCGAGTTTGCTAAGTGGGTTCATGATCCAAGTCACTAAGTGTGTGCTAATGCCACAAATAGGAGTATAATTTATTGGAATGTATGTATAAATCACTAAAATATAATTTATTTTAATAATTGCTTTAGTTGTTAAAGTTTAATGTTAATTATTTTTTTAAAAAAATAGTATGTCAATACACATCTTATACAAATTTTAACATTTTGAAGATCAATAAAAATATATAAATTAAAATAATTCGGGTCAAATCTCAAGTCCGAAATCCCATGACTCAAGGTAAGTAAAGGACCTGGAATCCCATGTTCCAATCGAATTAAATTCATCTAAATAAGAACTTAGATACAGACAATTTTTTTTTCATATCTTTTGACTTGGAACTGAATTGTTACATAAATATTTATTTTTTAAAATTTGTTTTTGGCTTGGGGAGTGAAGGATTTTTAGATTACAAATTTCGTCCCCGCGGATACTCTAATAATATCGTTAAGTCTCGCAAGTGCTTATGTCAAAGTCACATGTACTACACATGCAGAAAGGGAGCTAGCTATGATATTACTATTATGCGTCACGGACTACATCTACATCTATATCTACATCTACATCTATATCTATATGTATGCCTTGTTGTAAAAACTCACCAATTAATTAATTAATTAATTAAAAAACAGTAATAATTTAGAATTATGAGTAGGCGATAGGCATGCATGTGAACACACATGGACTCTGTCCCATCGATGGTCTAGCCTGGATCCACCACTATTCACCCACCAACTCCCACCTTTAACTGTGTCATCCCTCGCACCGTGCCTCCCCCTACCATATTACTTTAGTTAGATATATGGGCCTCCTTCGATGCAACCTTTTTAGTTTAAGGTTATTGTTTTTGGAGTACTTCTATCCAAACAGAAAAATTGAATAAAAAAATTAAATAAAAAGAATAAAATAAATTTATTTTCGTGAATAAATGAATAATATAATCTATTTGTTCGCGAGAATAAATTCATTTTGTTCTTTCGTCCCAATTTTTCTGTTCAATTTTTCTATCAGCATATATTTATTGTTGATCTTCTCTCCAAATCCCCCTCCGCCCTCCGCCCTCCGCCCTCTTCTTTTTTTTATATCCTAATTCAACATGATTTCAAGAAGCCATCATCTATCTACAAGCAAAGTTTTTTAAAAAATTATTTGTTTAGGGTTATATTCAAATTAATGTAAATGCATTTGGTATTGTTTGATTTAACCGGCTGAGATCATAATAGAACAAATAAGAAACTGGGAGTAAAATAAGGAAAAAGATACAATCGAGACCGACAATAATAAGAAATTAAAGAAGGGCTGTAACTATTTTGTGGCATTTTTGTCTATAATCCTTTTATTTAGTGCTCCGGCAATATCAAACCTCTTAACTTTCTGCGTCTTTATTCATCCATATCAAATCATTTCTGTGTCTTTTTGTCTTTATTCATCAATATCAAATTCAAAAAAAACAAGGAAAGTCAAACACTTTGTATTATTTCAGGGTCATTTTCGTCCATTCAGAATGAAACTTTGAACAAAACAAAACCCACGTCAGCGGAACAACCTCCACCCCAATTAACCACGCCACAAGTTTAATAATACAGGTAAAGTTAAAAACGACTTAATAAATAAATTTTTATATATTATTTTTGAAAGATATTTTAGTTGATCTCGAGTTCATTTAACTCTCTAAACTTGCTGAATTAATAGTCTAAAAGTTTTTTGTTTTTTTTATTCTTACTCAATTCTTAATAACAAAATATACATTATATATACACTTTGGCCTGGGCATTATAGAATTTGAGATGAGTTAAGACAGGGATGAAATGAGTATGAAAGCTTACCGCGGTTTCCACGACGACCCTGGCCCCGGTCACGCTGTCTATTTTGTTGTCGTTGTCCCGTATTGCCAGTTGAACTAAAATAATGTTACTATCACATAAAAAAGACTCACATAATACTTACATACACACATATATATATTTGTGCGTCTTACATATTATGCAGGCCCTCAAAAATATATATATATATGTGTATGTGAGTTTTTTTTATGTGACAGTAACATTATTGGTTGAACTATAAGAAAATGGGAAAAGAGAAAGAAAAAAAAGACGCGACTCACAAGGCACTGATACCAAAATAACTCTGCTTTGGTAAGTGAATTATTCTTATTGACAGTACATGATTATTTATAGAGAGATGATACAACATATCTTGGTTAGATATTAAATATGTATGACTAACTTATTTTGGATAACAGTTACAGCCTAATCTTTATGCAAAATCTATCTAAATAATCAGGTTAGATTGATATAACTTTAACAATAAATGTGTGTGAAAAACTTAACTTATGAACTATTGAGTTAATTTTTAAGAATACCAAAATTTATAATCTAAAACACGTGAAAATTAAGAAAAGTAAATCTTTTTAAGTTATCAAGATTGGAGGGTTAAATTAACTACTAATTAAAATAGAAATAATATTACTATCACATAATTTTGGATCACATAATGTTCACATACACACATGTATACTGTGAGTACTGCGTGATATTCATTGCCCACAAACAGGGGCGGAGGGAGGAGGGTCTAAGGGGGTCCATGGACCCCCCGGCCGCCAGAAAAATTAGTATGTAGTAAGTATATGTGTGGGTCTAGCCTAAAATCCGACAATTACGGGATCCGGGGAGTTCTGCGTGCCCTGGAAAGAAGAAGGAAGAGGAAGAAGAAAAGAAGAAAAAGAAATTAAAAAAATATATAACTTTATAATTAAGTAGCATAATATAAATACTGACATATTAATAAATTTTTATCCGTTTGTAATTTTAAAATGGTCAAAGAAATGAATTTTTAATTTAAAAAGGAAGAAGTACTAATTTACGTAGAGTTTTTGTATTTTTTTGACACTTTTGGAGGCAGGTCGTCTAACAAACTTTATTATATAATTATATATTTTGCAAGAGAAAAAAGAGAGTCTTATTTATAAATTTTGCAAACACTAATTACTTTTCATTTTATATATATATATACTTTTTAAAATAATAAGGTGTTCATTCATTAATAATGATATTATATACATGAATATAACTAAGTGACAGAATTTATTTTTTTTAAAACGAAATGAGTATTTCTGTTATTTAAAAATAATAATTACTTCGTTTCACAAAAAGAACTTTATTTATAAAATTTATCAATATTAAATATGTATTTTTGTTCTATATCTATCTCAAATGAATAAGTTGTTAGGTTAACATTAACCACACTATATTAAAATATGATGATAATTTATACTCATCACTACAAAAATAATTATTTTTATATTTTTTTTAAAAAGAGTAATGAACGTGGTTGATCTTTTCAATATTTTTCTATTTGTGAAACGAAGTAAATAACAGAGAAGGTCTGTATATTGGAGGGTCTGGTAGAAAGGAGAAGATAAGAGAGCCGCCGCTGCTGCCGCCGGTCTCCACTGCAGATCACCACGCCGACGCCCATTCACCGACTCTCCGGTTTAAAATCTCCAACTCCACCACTGTACATAAATATGCATGTATTGTGTGTATATATGAAATTTATGTGACTCAAATTATGTCACAGTTTGACTCATCTTAAAATAACTAACATCCCTGTCCTTCAAGAAAAGCCGGCGTGGGATAAGAATATCCTAAAAAGATGCGCGTGGTGAGCATCGTCCTACCTGGCACATCGTATGATCCTACTCAGCAATCCACAACCAAAAACTTACCGACTCCCTGCTTTTCAATCTCTTTCTTTCTCTCTCATCCACGGGTGGCTCAAACCAAACGATCCAATTTCACTCTCTTCATCATCGTCAACACCATTTGTTGAATCAGATCATAATTTTAGGGGTTAGGGTTTAGAGTAGATATGTTGAATAATGGAGGAGGAGGAGGGGGCAGATTCTATTGGGTTCGAAACGATGAGAATTTCGTGAAAATCAAAGGGATCGTCGTGATTTTCGCATGGGTTTCAATTCAGGAGAGGCAGTTGCAGGAAATTGTCAATCTTTATTCTTCTCTTCAATGGAACTCTCTTGTTTGTCTCTCTGATTTTCTCAACCCGTAAGTCGAATTTCAATTTTCATTATCAGCATACTTTGTACTTTTTATCATTTTGCTATATTCGTGTCATATGTATGTCATAGTATTAATTTAGTAGGTATGTGTGCTTTTTTAGCTAATTTTTATCTACTAAATCGTCATCAATAATTATGTAAAAAATTAGTGTAGCTCTTTTTTTTTTACCCGGTTCTAGTAGAGCATCGGTAAGAGTTGGATTTAGGTAGGGTAGTTTGCACACTTAATGGTGTAGAGCTTATTTTAGAGAAAATTCTAGGGAAAATTCTACAGTATTTAGTATTGAGAAATTGGCTTTGATATATTGTGATAAATGTAATTTGGGTTAAGACATTCACTTGTTCACCAGGCTAGTTCTCTTGATTGCATGATGGACATTCCCAAAAGTGATAATGATGTGTTCTATCTGGCTTAGCTACATGCCATAGTGCTGCTTATACTATCGTGTAGATTACTATATTGTTTTTTTTTCTTTGTAAAAGAATAGCGCATCGTGTAACATTATGCTCTGTGATACGTGTGAAGGTATAGTTTAGATACTTGCACTCGATGAGTTGAAAACCATATTTGAGCTAGTGCTAGTGGTTGGTCATGAATCTGGGATTTGAATGTACTCTATTTGACTAGAAATAAGAAACATGTAGGAACTTCTCAGTTGGTGTATTTGGTAGTTGTACTGATATCAAGAGGAGGGGAGAATCTGTATTGATCTAAAGACAAGGAATATTCATCGGGTTATGTTGATATAAAGATTACGAATCTACCTTGCTATCACACTTGTGTCAAATTGCTTGAGCTTTTGTTCCCCTCCATGTCCAAATGTAAATGGGTGAGTTTGGTTTATGGGGATTCTGAACTGATATTTGAGCTGATTAGAATCTTGTTTCTACATTTTTTGCTGTACTTGTTAAATTTGAATATTGAGATGAAAATTAGTTTTATTTATTTTTTAAGTTGGGTGAAATTTTTCGAGTTGTCATAAATAAGGTAAGGTAAATCTAAGGTCAGTCTTTCTATTTACATTTGGTCCTTTATAGGCTTCAGCTCCAATGATGTGCATTAGGTTTGTTCATACTTCATACAAATCCTTGACTCCATTTTGTGTCATTTGTATGCAGACAAGTGACAGTCTCACTTGTTTTTGATTTTTTCCATTTCGTCACAGCTTGGTTTACTTATTTGAGGTCTGGAGGAAGCTTTGGTGTTCTTGATTCAGTGCAGACTTTCTTCCACGAACCGTGCAATTTGGTTGTGCAATTTTGGTTGGATGTCTAATTGTCTAGGCGGTATTAATAGGACGTTATTGTCAGATTCCATGCTTTTGGCGGCGCCAAGGATAGCAAAATCCTGTGGCATCGTGAGTGCTTCTCAAAACTTTGGACATAAGGATCCCAACAATGTTTGGATTGTTGGAGATTGTTTTTACGTTGTTCTACTCATTGTATGATAGAGAGTGCTTTCTTGCATTACTTTGGACCTCTGCTTGAAGTGGTTTCAGGGGGTGTTTATCTTTGTTTTAAATAAGCATCCCTTCATTTAGAGATTTGTTTGTTTTTATTATTATTCTTGGGGCTCTTTGTCCTCGTCTCTAGTACTCTCCTTCCTCTCGTATAAATATTCCATTTTTTCTAACTAAGAAATTGAATTGGCAGATTTTTCCCTGAGAAAGCTACTTCGCTAGCATTTTCTGTTCTCAATGAGCTTGTTGAGGTTAGTGCTATATATAATCTAACACTTTCACGTTTTCGATTGTCTCCCTTTTTGTTATGTTTGTGCTTTATCCGTTACTGGAGTTGATAAACAGAAGTATTGTAAATATTGCCACGTTCTAAATGACACATCATATAAAACGAGAAGCACGATTCACTAAAAGATTAGTAATATATGAGGAATTAGGGGACAATGTTGGAAATAAGTTGGTTTATCTGATAAGGTGATAGATTAAGCGCTTTAGTTGTTCCAATTTAATTCACGTACTGATGGACTAAACATGCTTTTTAATTGCATATGTAGGAGCTGAGGAATATGCCATGTCCTATAGTCCTTGCAGCCTTTTCTGGTGGTTCAAAAGCTTGCATGTATAAAGTTCTCCAGGTAAAGTTGATGAATTGTGCAGTAAGCACCCAAATGCATCCTACTATGGTACAGAGTAGTTACTGTTGAGATATTCAGTTAGAAATCCTCCTCCAAATATTTATCTAGAACTAACACAACCTACATGATGAAGTTCTCCGCCTGGTTTTATTTTGACCTCAATACTGTATTTTAAGAAAAAGAAATGCAACTATGTATGTAGTCCAAACAAATTGTAGGTGCAAGTGATTTTATGTCAACTATGTTTGTGTAAGTATTTTTCCTACTATTTTTGCAGATCATTCAAGGAGCAAGTGAAGCACAACTTAATCTGGTATGAATTGTTGATTGAATGTTCTGATCAGCTTATTCATGTTTATCAATACTTATCAGTTTTCTGTTTATAGTCAGTGTTTAGTGACGCTTCACTTTTTCTTTACATTTCTTGTATTGTGAAGGGTGATAGTCAATTGGTTATGAACTGCATCTCTGGTCAAATTTATGACTTCTAGCCCAGATGATTTTACTGGTGACTTGGGTGCTCGATTTGCTCTACACCCCACCATCCTCAGAATGCCTGGTTCAGCCAAACTTGCATCCTTGATAGCAAAGGGGGTTACTTCTAGTCTGGATGCTCTATTCCTCACTAGATTTGGATCACAACGCTCTGAATATTGGCAGACTCTTTATTCCTCAGTTGTAAGTTTTCAACCGGCTCACACTCCTTCAAAGCTATCAGGTTCAGTTTTATATCTAAATTGACACTCTTTTACGTGTTACTTGTTTTGTTGCAGAGTCTGGGATCCCCATATCTCATTATATGTTCAGAAAATGATAATATTGCTTCATATCCAATCATTTGCAACTTTGCTCAGCGCTTGCAAGATTTGGGGGGAAGTGTTCAGCTTGTTAAATTGAATGGCTCTACTCATGTAGGTTAGTCATAAACTAATTATTAGTTTGTTGTCCTCATGGATGGTTAAATATATTTAGGCTTATTTATATATTCATATCCTGAACTCGCCTAAATCCACTTTGGGGATTGCCCTCTCATTTTGCAACTAAGGGATCCAATTAAAATTGAATTTTCAATTCAGGACAAATAAAGAATGCGGATTACATTAATTACCGACTCAAATGCATCAGTAAATTTGTTGACATGGAAAATAAATGTCCATAAACAAAAAAAATGCAAAGATTATTAAACTATACATCAAAATTAATTATTTTCATAATAATTCTCCATATATTCTATATGGAAAATTGATATTAGAAACCTGTGTTACCTAATATTCCATGGAGGATGAGAAATTCAAAGTTTGAGTAAACAAGCCACTTTTGCGAACCTCAGAACCTGAATCTCCTCCTAATTGAATGCTTCCATATCACGTAATGATAGTTTCCATATCTGATATTTATTCCATGTAATACTTGTGTTCTTTTTCCTCTCTTAGTTTGTTCTGCAACCAATCCTAACTACCTCCAACCTAGTCCGCGATCAGACGAGCACAACAAAATTGCCATCATAAACTAGTGCCAGATTTGATGATCCATTCCAGATCTTCCCAATCCCAGCAGCCTTCAAAAATCTCATGATCTGTTACAATTTTCATTAAACATGAAAGCAGCCAATATCTCGTGTTAATCCTCCCCTCCATTATCCGTTCTCTTTTTTGCTCAAATCCTACGTACTCTCTCTTCCATTACCCTTAAATATTCACCAAACTTACGAAATGAACCCCCTTGCTGACCCCGACTAGGGTTTCTTCGGCCTCTGGTCCTATGACACATTCCAATTCACCAATCCTATATAATAATGTGTAAAGGCCACTATTCCTATAGCACAAATGATGCCTTGATTCTGGGAAAGTGGACGAAGCTATTTTTGCGTCAACTAGTTATTTTGCTTCCAGTAAAACAATGAGAATGAGAAGAAAAAGGAAGTAAAATCAAAATGGGTTGGATTATGTTTTTGAGATTTTGGGTTTGATTATGGCAGCTGGTGCTGAGAATGATGGGAGAGGAAGAAAAGGACGAGAGAAGAAATTGGTGGTGGTTGTAGGTACGACTGCAATGGGCGGCGGCGGTGCTGGAGGTTTGTTTGGGTGACTTAAAAAGAGAAACTAAATAGGAAAATTCGAGAAGAGAGAATGAATAGCTGTAGTGCATGTGTATGTTTATTAATTTTTGGACTGTTATTCATTTAAGAGGTTTATGTGTTGTTCCACATAACAAGTCTAGCAGCAATTTATGCCACGACAATTCAATTTATTTTTAATTGAAAAAATACCAATATTTATTCCCTTAATTGCAATAATTAAGAGAACAGTCACTGATGTGGAATATTATAGTGATCTTGTGTTTCCACTAGCATGCTGCAAGGTTAGGCCAGATATATTGATTGAATAAGTTGATAATGAATTCCATTTCTGATGCCAGATGTAGATTGGTACTTCTAGAGGCATTATACAAGATAATGTTGGAAATGAGGACTGTTTTCAACCTGATCTTTTAATTGCTCACAGATGTTTTCTCAATACAAAGATTTCAATATCATCATCATGTCAATAATTATATTGAATTTCACAGGTCATTACAATCACTGCCCAATTCAGTACCAAGCTGCTGTCACAGAACTGCTTGAGAAGGCGGTTTCAGTTTTTGCCGGAAAGATTCAAAAATACGGCGAAAGAACTGGCCTGGAGGGTATGCATGATGAGATTTCTGATTTAATTTGTGACCTTCAGAGTGCAGCAGTTGACTCGAACCAGAGCCTTAGGAGAGTTGCACTCGGACCAAACGACCACTTCTTCTTGCCAAGTTCTGCAGAGCATCAAACTGGTGGAGACTCTGGGTCTTTACAAGATGAGCGAAAAGAAAGATTGTCCCATTCGCCAACCCCGCCAAGCATTAGTGCCCATAGTGTTCTTGGTCAAGTTCTCTTTGATGCCTGTGTTCCCAAGAACATCGAAGGTTGGGACATTAAATTTTCAGGGTCCTTGAATGGGCAGCCATTAGCTTCTATCCGTAAGTATTCACCTTTAAATGCCATTAAAGGCATTCGCCGGTCAAGATTATGAGACCATTCCATAAAATTGCCGTAAAGCTTAGCCATCAGTTTTCCCCATGGTAAAGCTTATGTGCTGAAGAATATCTGGAAATTCTACCTCCAAGATGCTGACGAGAAGTACGAGTGAGTTGATTTTGACAGCGACTGACAGTTCCATGGCGTTCAAGTGTACAGAAAGTGCGGATACCTTTTGTACAGAGTGCACTGTGTACATATTATGGCTGTTAGGTTTATTTCAAGGAATAAAGCAGATAAAACTCTTGGCTGTTAATAATCTGTCACGGTATTTACAGTGAGTTCATGTAAAATACCTCTGTATGCCAGTATTAGACTTTCCGAACTGTTTGTTATTCAATCAGTATGGATTCCATTTGTATTTGCGGTAAAAAAAAAAAGGAGCTGGCAATGTTAGATGATAGGCATATGGTTGTATATGAATCTGCTACTAAATGTTCAGATTGCTAGCAAATTGTATGCTTTGCATTTGCTGTTAACATTTCTTTTATTGTTGTGCTACTGTAATTTAATTTAATTGAATTTGGGCCAAGTTTCACAATTTTTTTGATACCCAACTTTGAAAGATGATGTGAAAAAAATAATATAAAATTTAAAGATTGCTTATAAATTGTACGACTTAATCTACACATGAAAATATACATTGCATATATTAATGACATATTTATTCTTTATTTTATGCAATTATACAATCTTTTTGGGACAAAAAAATTATACCTATTTTCATTCTTGCACATTAGATAAAGTATAGAAAATTTATATTTTTATAAATAAAATTTGATATTTTCACAACCTCTCCACACATATAAATGTGGGGCTCTCTCCGTCCCTTTTTAAATGTCTATTAATATTTATGGTTTGAAAATTTCAATTAAGTATTAATTGTTATTTTTCAATATTACTCCAAGTAATAAATATAACTTTGATTTTCTCATTACTTTATATCCAAGTAATATTCTTTTTTTTTTTTGCAATGCAAGGACAATATGACATTTAAAGTTATTTTTAACCAATAAAGATAGTATTAATTATTTTTCTTAATATATGTGTCTACTTCTAAAAAATCAAATAATATGAGATGGAGAGAATACTATTCATAAAAGAGATTTATAAAATTATTATTGTTACTCATAAAAATATCAATTCCCTAATTATATTTTAATAATAATCTTATTTTGAGTGGAACAATTGTGGACAAAAGTTACATGGGAAAATGTAATGAAACCATTATTCTCCCCACTATTCTCTCCTTCCCATAATATATATGATGTTTTAGAGTTGTACATAATAATTAAAAAAATAATTGTATAACATTAAATATTATTTATCTATAATACTTTTTATCATATGTTTATTTCATACTATTACTAATCTGTAATATTTTTCAATGATCAGTGGTTTTATCTCTTAAATTATATAAAATGTTAAATAATTTTTAAAAAATAAAATCATCTAGTATATTACAGCAACGGAGAGAGTAAGAGATTTTTAAAATTTGGCTCCATTTCGGGCTCCAGCTCCAAGAATGGTGATTTGACAACCCACTCACACTCTAAATCTTCTTTCAAAATAACTTTCCCAAAACTAAATTCAAACCAAACGGTCATTTTTTATTCCCATTTTCTCCTCCCTGTGACCTGTCTATTTTTTTTACCTCTACATTATATTTTGTCTATCCATCTTCTGTTCACTTCTCCACTGAAACAAAACCCAATGGCCATTCCTCATGTTTCTCCCTCTAAAAGCCCACTTCATTCCTCCTCCAAGGTATCTGTTTACATTTGATAATATTATATATATATATATATATATATTTGTATGTATGTATATATACTACGTAGAGTGGATGGTTATAAATGTACTTATTTTCTATATTTGCAGATTAAGAAGGCTTTGGAAACAAAGAAAAAGATTCTCCGGAAGAGGGATGCTGCTGATCTTAAAAGCAAAACCAAAAAAGTGAGGACATTTATTTTTCATCAGATGTTATATTTACTATTTTTCATCTTAAAATGGAGAATGACCCATTAATCATAGCTTATAGTAGTTCATAAAGATCTCATCTTTTTAACACGTCTGTTTTTTGGAAAAAAGTTAATGCCCTTTTAAGCAAAGAAAAGCATATGACTCTGTTTTTCTGAGTTCAGCAGTATGTCATGTTGTTGGGACTTTGTGGCTCGTAATTGAGAGAAATATCGAAAAAGGCCAAGTGCGGAAGTTTTCTTATTAACATTTTTGGTTTGGACTGTTTGGTATGACACCCAGAAAATGGTGAACGAAAATCGGGTGCAAAATTAAGCTCAGTTCTCTAAAAATGACTTGTCATTGTGAAAAGTTATTAACCAAACAACTTTTAAAACCTAAAGGTGAATGCTACTTGAAATGAATGATATTTATTACTCGTCCGTTCCTTTTTAATTGAGGGTGCACACCACCCCACGCTCTGCAACAAATAAGTTGTAAAAATGAAAACATGTACGAGTTGTTATTTTTGACAGTGTTACTCCCAGCCGAAAAAGTGTCATTTAATTTGTATGAATTGCCTCGGTCGAAGATTATTGAGTTTATCACACCTTTAAGTGGGAGAGAATAATTCTCTGTAGTAATGAAAAAACAAACGGTAGCATTATAAATTGCCTCAGTTTAAGATAGATTAGAGAGAAAATCTTACAACAAAAGTGTGCTTTTTCTTATTGATGAATGTGATTTTATCGATCAAAAATTGTTGATATTATCGAATGACACAGCAAAAGTGTACTTCTTTGTTTCGCCATTTGTATAATTTCCTTAAATTTTTTAATAATGATCCGAATGGCACATTTTATTATTGGGAAATAATTTGTGATTTATTCTGCAGGTAGTTTCCTTTAAATCTGACAAGATTATAGTAAGGTCAGTTAATAGCATACAAGCTGCTTTTGAAAGGATTACCGCTTGTTAAATGCTTGATTTTTGCCTAAAGAGGATGCCTCTTGTGAATTCTACAGTTATGTACCAAAGGCCGCTATAACCGGTGTTATTCATGATTCTGTTCCCTACAAATCCTCTCCTATGGAACGAGCTCAAGAGGTCCAAGCAAATTTATTACCCGAATTGCCTTCTTTTGCAAAGCCTATGCTCCCATCACATGTTGCTGGTGGATTTTGGCTGGTAAAGACTCAGATATCTAAAAATGTTTAGTAAGATGAGTATAAATTTTAAGTATTGAACTAATTTGTTCCTACAATTTTATTCAATGACAGAGTTTTCCAAAGAAATTCAGTGACATGCATTTGCCAAAGCATGATGACACCGTTGTATTGGTGGATGAAAGTGAGCAAGAATTCGCAACAAAGTATCTTGTTGATAAGAATGGATTGAGTGGTGGATGGAGAGGGTTCTCCATTGCTCATAAATTACTTGAAAAAGATGTTTTGGTTTTTCAACTGATTGCACCTTGCAAATTTAAGGTAATGGTCAAATCACCCTTCTTTATAGGCTCATGTATTAATTCATTTTATGTATTACCTAACACTTGGTCCAAGTACTGGTATGTCACACTGCAGTAATGAGTAAACTGTTGGTTATATGTGATTTTTTGTTTATGAATTTCCTACTTGCTGTCTAATGCCACACATAGGAAAGAAAATATATGACAATAAATAATCTAGATCATCGTGTATTTATTGAGTTTTTATTTTTTTATTTTTTTTACATGCAACATTGAGAGGGAAATAAAACCCTCAACTTTTACTGTCTAAAGCTCTTTATTGTCATAATATTGGGTTCCTACTACCTCACTGCACCTTCCTTCCATGTCTTTTGTAGGTGTATATTGTGAGAGCAAATGTTTTAACTGAAATTGATGGGGCTATTGGCCTTCTAAGTTTAGATGCTTGTGTAAAAGCAATGGATATTGGTAAGTTGGTTCACTTTTCATGCCTCCCTCTTTTTCTCATTTGCAAATGGCTGATCAGATTTAGTATTATTTTTGTTGTTCATTCATTTTGAACTTGAAAGATTATAAAGAAAAGGACAACAAGATTGGTGCAATGGCAAGGGAGAAACATTTGGAGCCACATTTCCTCGACAATCATGAACACAAAAATCATCAAGAGAAAGGCATGAAGGTGCTAAATAATGACCATGACGCTGCAGCAGATCAATCTGGAATTGATAGTGATGATTATGGCACGGAAGATTTTCAAGGCATAAGATTTTCTCAAACCATTGTTGATTTCAAAGATGTGCAGGGTGTCGAGAATTTTAATATTCATGTGGATGGTTTAATTATAGACTCCGAGATTCCATCACACCTTCGGATTAAGTACTATGAGCTCTGCTGCAGTCAAAACTCATATCTTCATGAACAACTTTTCAAGGGCCTTAACTTGAAACTAGTAGCAGGAATCATTTCCGAAACCATCAACATTGCTGATGCTATTAGATCTTGCAAGCTTACCACCCCTTCTTGCTGCGATAATCTCAAAGTTTGGGACAATACTTTAAAAGCCTTTGAGGATTTAGGCATGAAAGTGGGATTTTTATGTGCCCGGATAAATAAGCTAGAGACCCTTTCATCTGGTTCAGAAGAGGTAGTGAAATGTAAGAGACTTGAACTAGTGGAAGCACAGGAGGAGATGAGAGTTCTTGAAATAAAGCTTAGTAATGTGAAAGATGTGATCAAAGATTTAGATGGTGAGATTGAGGTTCTGAAGATGAAAGGTGAGAAACTTGAGGTTGTGTTCCGGGAAGAGGCTAAGGCACCATGGTGAAAAAGCTCCTAGGCATTAATCCTGCATGCACTACTTGAAATATTGATACTGCTTTTTTGTGGGGGATAAATGTACATGATTATATCCGTGGAGGAACAAGTCATGTCAAAATGAATGATGTACTCTAGTAGTTGATATACAGCTTCTGAATGACTGCAGACTACTTAACGGCTAAAGTTTTTGAAGTGTGCCCTTCTCTCTTTTTGCCTCACTTTTTTCTTTTCTTTTTTGACAAAAATTTAAAAGGCATGAAAGCTTGACTGAGCATGGTGGTTGATTGCCATGTTAGTTAACCACTAAATCTAATCCTAAGGATTTTTTAATGTTACTATTTTTTATCTCAAAATTTTGTTTCAATTCACTCCCTTTGTTCCTACATAGCATAACAACAAGTTTGACTGATTAAATAGATTTGTACTAACAATTTTAAATTCAAATTGAATTGATTCACTTAAATTTTGAGAATAATGAATCTTATATAATAACTATGGTATTTTTTGATAGTTTATCGTATATTCATAATTTTGTTGTCTACAGCTAAACGAATTTATTTGTCAATTGAAATTTAAAAATGTTTCAAACTAACTTCAAAAAATCAAATAAATCTTATAATATTGGTTGACTTGATAATAGAACGTTCTTGGCAAAGTTTAAATGTTTTGATTAACTGTATTCATAATGTAGTTATTTTTATTCTTTTCAATTGATATTAAAAAAATTGAACCTCAAATACACATGTCATCAATACATATATATATATATATATACACGAAATAAAATTTTAAAATTCATCATGATGTTAAACAACCTATTTACTGATGAGATGTTTTTAAACCCAAAATTTAATACCCTAACACTTTTCCATTCCTATCCGAAAATGGTGGGATTAGTTCTGTATTTTTGAACTTCCGTACTATTATTAATTTAATGGTAAGACTAAATGATAGGAAATTTATAAATTCACAAAAAAAATGATATTATTATAACAAAATTATCGCTATAAATTCTATAATAACGGTGTTCATAACGACATTTTCTATAATAACGGTATTCATCGTTTATATATTTATAAGATATTTTTATTATGTAAATATCAAAAAGTATTATAGAAATATTAGTTTCCTGAATCATGCTACAGTTAAAGTGAAAGTACTACGCCCAGTAAAAGGACCTCTGCCGCGCTTTCTTTATAATTTCTTGTCACTATTCTGGTTTTGTAAATGAAGTCACCTCATCCTGCTTGTCTCTCTTTCTTAATATGTACGTACACAGACATACAAACACACAAAACACAGTAAAGATGGGTGAGTTAGTGAATATGGATGATCAAGAAGAAGCAGTAGACCGGATGACACTCTCTCAATATTTTCAATCAGTACATAAACCCATTGATGCTTCCTCCAGGGTCATTCTCTCTCAATACATAAATTTATATGTATGCAATTACTTTTAATGGTTATATAACTCTGTTTACTGTTAGCTTAAGCTAGAGATGTCATTAGAAAACAAGAAAAAAGAGGCCAAAGAGTCCCAAATTTGAGACCAAGACATGGAGGATTTTCCCTCTTTTCCTATCCCTTGAAAGTTTTGAAATTTTGTGCTTTTTTAATCTTTGATCATCAAAACCCTCAAATATTTCTTCTTCTTCTTCTACTTTTATAATTTGCCTTTATTATGTAGGTAAAAGAACTAACAAGAGCACCTTTTTACAATATTTTCTCCTTCTTCTTTATGTTTAAGCAAAGATTGTTACTTGATCTTGTTTATTGCACTGTTTTTTAAGGTTTTCACTAGTTCTTTCCTTTTCAACAGCATTAACTTTGTTGGACACCCCCAAAAGATTGAAGAGCTAATTTCTCACTGATAGTGAAAATTAAAGACTATTTTACTGTTTACATTCATATATGAGCCGCTAAAGCTGGTTAGTTGGTTAGAGAGACTGAAAAAAAATTTGAAGGGAAAGAGAAGGGGAAGCACCCCGAAAAGGCCTCAGATTCCTTTGACTACATGTTATTTATGTTGATTTCACAACTACATGTTATTTATGTTGATTTCACAAAGAAGTCCTTTAATTCTACTGTAAATCTCATAAGTTTGCTTTACATAAAAAACCTAAACATGCTTTCCGTGATTTAGATGTTATTAATTTTTCAGTTAACTTGATAACTAATGGTAAGGTTCTCACATGATCTTTTGCAGAAATTTCCGGATCCTAGGAAAAGTGAAAGGTGAGCAAATATATTTAGAATACATTTTATTAAGAGTAAAGGGGTATAGAAGCTAAGGGAGCTTGAGATAAATCTTTCTCCTAATGCTATTTTTTGCTCCGACTTCATTAAAGGTGCGAAAGAAAGAGGGTGTTCCATGAGTTATATGAGTATTCTGAAGTTCAGATTTCTGCTGTTATGCAGCGTGCAAGAGAGATTCAAGCAAATCTTGCTTCTGAGTTCCCTAGCTTCATTAAGTTAATACCTCAATCAGAGGGTTTCAAAAGGTTTTTAATTGTAAGCCTCAAATGCTGTGGTTGTTTAATTATTTAAACTAAGAGTGCTAGGCAGCTTTATTTAATGCTATTTATCTGATGGCAGGATCTTCCTTCGGAATTCTGCAAACTGCATATGCCAAAGTATGACGAAACCTTTGCTTTGGAAGGTGAATGTGGGAAAGAATACAGAACAAATTTCATTACAAATACATGCATACTCGGCCATGGATGGAGTAGATTTTCACTTGCACACAAACTGCTTAAGGGTGATGTTGTGGTTTTTCAGTTGGTCCAGCCATTCAAGTTTAAGGTACTTAAAAGAACATGATTAGTATGTATATACTGTGTTGTTGGGTTTTTCTTAAATGCTTACATTCTGATCTTCATCCATTTTGAAACTGGATATGAAAATAGAGCAGCTATTCGCCTGTAACATACCGTAAGAAAAAGAAGCAAGTATTGAAAATTATAGGTCGATAAAGCGGTAGGACTGCTACGTTTGAAACACCGATTAGGCAGGAAATGCTAGTTTCTTCGCATGACCCCTCATGTTCCTTAACAATTTACTGGAGAAAAAAAAAGTAGGATGCAGTTTTATTTATTTATGGATTGAGTATGAGGGTAAGGACGTCCTTAGAGGGTCTTTTCTTGATATGTTATATGAGGACCCAATTTGGGCTTTTTCGGAGGCTGGTTCCTTTATGTATGTATGTATGAGCAACCCATTTTTCTGTTAAAAGTCGCATCAATGCTTTGCTTCGCTTCTGTATCCTGCATCCTTATATGTGCTTTCTAGGTAGTTGGTTCTTCCAAATATAGGTCTACTTCCCTTGGAATCTGTTTAAGAGAGTCAAGTGTTACCACATTGGTACTGTCTTATGATCTCCCATCCCGCTTCTACAGGTGTATATTGTTAGATCAAATGATTTGGCTGAACCAGATGAAGCTGTTGGCCTACTGAATTCAAATGTTTGTGCAGGAGGAACTGATTCTGGTCATTTGTGTTTTTCTTTCTTTCTTTCTTTCTTTATCCAGAATTATTTTGTATGGCCTCATCATGTTCTTAATTTCTACTCTTCAATGTTCATTTTAACATGGAAGGCCATAATGAGAGGGATAGCAGAAGATATAAGGAGGCAGGGGAAAAGGTTACAAGGCTTCTTCCACCAGAAATTTGTGAAAAAAACCTGCAAAAGACTTGGATGGCGAAGAATTCTAGTGCCGAGCCTGCACATGATCAGAACAATGATGAAAATAGTGGGGAAGATCTCAGCTCGAATGGCATAGAGGATTTTGTTGACTTTAAGAAGTTCAAAGTTGTTGTGCATGGATCGATTATAGACTCTGAGCTTCAGGAACACCTCAGAACTAAGTATTATGCGCTCTGCTGCAGTCGGAAATCATATCTGCATCATCACCTTGTGAGGAGCGTTACTCCTACACTAGCTATTGAA
Organism: Panax stipuleanatus; assembly: GCA_020205555.1. Classification (NCBI taxonomy): domain Eukaryota; kingdom Viridiplantae; phylum Streptophyta; class Magnoliopsida; order Apiales; family Araliaceae; genus Panax; species Panax stipuleanatus. Next base: position 139,221,889 of record CM035116.1, on the reverse strand, counting down.
ATCATTACTGGAACAGTAAATATTGCTGATGCGATCAGAGGCTTTAAGCTCTCTACCTCTCGAGATGATTTTGTTATGTGGGACAAGACTATCAAAGCCTTTGAGCTGTTGGGAATGGATGTTGAGTTTCTTCGTGTTGGGCTAAACCGGCTTGTGAATCTTGCATTTGATCCAGAAAAGGTAGCGGAGTCCAAGAGGCTCATGGAAACTAGACTTGAGCAAGATGGCGCCCACGAGGAAATCGTTGCTCTAGAATCAAAGCTTCAAGAGTTGAAACAGACTGAAACTAGGCTGCTTGATGAGATAAAAGCTCTGAAGATGAACAAGGAGAGACATGAGGTAATGTTGCATGCAGAAGCTAATGCTCTATGGTGATTGAGAACTAGACTGTAAGACTAATGTAGGTGAATATAAATTTTTTATCAACTCAAAAATGGTTTTTTGGGATAGCATGGTAACCTTGTGTTGGGACAAAAGCACAACTAACATGGCTGTAATTGACTAATGAATTTTTGTATCAGTAGCGTATCACCATCATACTAGTAGTATAACTTGGTTTCTAAGTTCTCTCTCACACACACTTTGACATAAATTACTTTTATAATTTTTTCTACAAATTTTCTCCCCAATTTCATTCTTGCCACCCCAGGCTCATGACTGAGCTAGTTAAACATACAGAGATAAATAGTTTCTTCTCCATTCAGAACATGAATGGATTGTTTGGAACTTTGTGGGAATATTCTATATGGAGTTTGGGATAGAATACTACCTGATTCAAGGATAATAAGACAGAAAGATCAAGCAGTGCATCCATTTTGTATTTAGTTAAAATCATTTGAAGGTTGTGTGTCAATGTAATGAGAGTAGATACTTGACAGGAAGGTGGCAATCGTATTGTGAACAACATCACTCATGCTATTCGAACAGCATTTTACATTTTATACTATTATTAAGTTAGTCTTTTGAAATGCAGCTCAAAGGCAGGTCAAATGCTATTTTAGTTTTGTTTCTTGAACCATAGACCAAGACCAAGAACAAGAACAAAGTTTCTTCTTTATTATGGTGTGAAGTATCACATATTTTTATGTAAATTAATATTTATGAATATGCTGAATATAAATTATAGATAATTGTGGATGTGAGGTGTTGGAGGAAACTAAATATGGCAGGATAAAAACGCAAAATAACGCTGTTTGAGGGGTAGAATGTTTGAACTCTAAACACAACTGGTTTGAATCCGTTGTGTCGGACTCCAATCCACTCCATAAAAAAAATAAGACAAAAGACGTTGTACTTCCTGTCGGGTTCCAATCCGCTTGGGTCAGTATAAAGTTGTAGTGAGGAGATTTTTAAAATTTTATTTCACAATATGAAGGGAAGAGACAGACCTCATCTCAGGGAGTGAACCATTACAAAATCGAAGTGTAGTATTATTTGGATTTATATATATTGATATTTTTTCAATGTAAACTAATAAATTTTATTTATTTTTAAAAATAAAAATCACCCACTTTCATGTGAATAGCGAGTAAATTTTATATTCATCTAAGAAATTCATGTGAAAATATTATTTTTTAAATAAAAATATAATTTTGTATGTGAAAATATTATTTTGTAATATTTCCTTTTTTTTTCCTTTTCAACACTGCATTGGATAATACCATGAGATCTGAATTAAAAGGTTTAAATCTTTAAATTGGCGCCCAAACTCAAAAGGGTTTTGATAGACAGACAGAGGGTTTAACAACCTAAACTATTCACATTCGTCTTCATTCTCCCCCATTACATCCTCTGAATCCGATCTCCAGAGTAGAAAGAGAGAGAATGGTGGGCCGAAAGGAAACAACATATGAGGAATTCCGCCGGAAGAGATTAGAAGAGAACAAGAAACGGATGGAAGAACTCAATCTCAACAAACTTGCTCAATCTCTCAGCACCACTGCCACTCCTCCGGTGACTCGCCGAAATTCCATGCTCCCCTTCCCCCTCTCCTTATTTGTATTAAAGGGTATCATCAAATTTTGATTTCTTGGATTTTCTTGATCTTGCAGATGAAGAAGATAAAGCCTCGAACACCGCGCCAGCTGCTAGATCTTTCTGCAGTCCGGCGCTCCAGCCGTGTTGCAGACAAGCCACCCCCTAGTTACAGAGAAGTCAAATCTCTATTTCCCCATCCAATTATTTATTTTTCTAAAGATACCATTTTTCCCATTAATCAATTTCTTCATTTATTTTTTCATGTACTTTGAATTTATGTAGATGGTTTAATCTAATCTAGTTTGGGCGTACAGAATATTTCTTAACAAAATTTTTTACAACCCATTTGATATTGCTATGATGTTTTTGCTCTATGATTTGATGCATCTGAAATGACATCATCTAACAGTAGTTTATTTTTTAGTCGGTTGACATTGCAGCTAAATTTGCATAAACTCCTAATTATTAATCTGTTGTTTTCCCTAGCCTAAATGTATAGAATCAATGCATAATTCTCTGGGACTAACCGAAGTTTTAGTAATTGCTGAGCATAGTGCATTGACCGACAACTTCTTGGTTCTTGACAGGTCCCTATTGAACCATTGGGGAGGCCTAGGAGGTTAATATATTGCTTTATTTCGTTTTATTTTATTTAGATGATGCAGGTGTTGCTTTATTTTAGTTGCTTATGCGTTCTAATTTTCAGTTATGGCACTAAGAGGAATTTGTTGAATCGAATATATGCCTCCGATGAAGATAGGCAGTATGCCTTAGAGAGAGCAAAAGAATTGCAATCAGGTTTAGACCCTAAAATCCCAAGCTTTGTAAAGCCAATGCTTCAATCACATGTTAGTGGTGGATTTTGGCTAGTAAGTTCAACGGTTTGAGATTTGTTTCTCTATTTCAATGTGTCAAGCATGTTTTTCCTCTTTGTAGAAACTGAAATGTCAACCTTCTTATTTTATTTTTTCTGACAAGCTTCATTTGTGATTCTGTATCAATTCATATTAAATAGGGTCTCCCTGTCCATTTCTGCAAGACCTACCTTCCCAATTATGATGAAATAATGACTTTAGCCGACGGGGATGGGTATGAATGGCCAACTAAGTATCTAGATCGGAAAACTGGACTTAGTGGAGGATGGAAAGGGTTTGCTGTTGATCATGAATTAGTTGACGGTGATGCATTGGTATTCCAACTAATTAAGCCTACAAAGTTTCAGGTAATCTTTCGCACTTGCATTTCATAATACTTGATTGTTGATGCATTGAGAACTAAAAATGTAGTTAGCTTAGAATTTGAAGAACATATCTGAGCCTTATATATCCCAACCAATTAGACATGTTTGTTTTGTACTACTATCTTATGTCATCAAAATAGTAGTATTGTTATGTGATTGTTATCATAGTTCCATTAATGTAGAGTGAAATTTATCAACTTAAAAGTCGAAACTATAACGTTGTGTAGCGGAATTGCACGATCCATCCCACATCAATTCATCACACACTTGTGTAAACTAGCTCAATAAGCACGCTGGACTACCTCCTTACTTAAAAGGTTAACCTGTTAGATTGAGGCTCCAACATACTTATTAACTCATCTATACTCTTGAATTTATCTGATGTGAAATATCCCAACACGTTGTATCTTATAATTTCTAAACCACTTTATGTTCAGCACACATTGAGGGTTTTTCTTCCTTACCTGCATACACGGCTTTCATTGATTAGTGTTCTACGTTATAGGTCTATACTATAAGGGTGAATCGAGATGAAGATAACGATGAGGTGCCTGAGAATCCGGAAACTACAGATCTTGATGTCAGCGTTAAACGAGTCAGAGCAAGTAAGCAACTCTACTCAGTTTAATGATCACTATTTTAAAAAAAATAATCATAATGTTCATATTATTACTCGGCTGCTGTCTAAAACAAGTACTCCCTCTGTTAACAATTATAGCTTTCCCAATTGACTTTCATGCATTTTACGAAGAGATTAGTCTAAAGTTTTATTTAAGATGTTCAAAGCAAGCATCTAGCATATGCAGCACTCTAGGATGATTAGCATGAAAAAACTAATATTGAGACATTTTACCGAATTAAATCAATTGATTACTAACTAGAGCCCCACTTGACCAAGTAGTAGTTTTTCAGGATGAAGAAAACAAAAAAAAAACAACCAAATTTGTAGTAAATTATTTATTTAGTTCATAGTCTAATTGGAAGTAATAAATTATTCTAAGTTAATTTTTCTTTCTGTTTAACTAGTTAGATTATAGACGTTTAGTTACAACATTTTTCTTAGTTGTTTTATCAATTTATTTTGGCAGGTAAAAAGTAGCAGAGTTTGGCTCTCCTTTCTGCAAGAAACCTGATGTTTGGTGGTGCATGATTGTTATTCACTGCATTTTTTTTTTCTGATGTAAATTGATGGGCAAATCCAACGTAGCCATAGGCGGGCGGGCGGGCAAATGAACCCTTGGCTTTTGGAAGATATAGAAATATTTGGTGCAAATTACTATGACTTAAAATATGGGGGTTCCCCCTTAGAACTTTGCCCACCTTGTCATTCAAAGTTTAACACTTATTTTCACTTTGACCCCTTTGTTATGTAAAAATTGTTGTCAAAAACATATATATATATATATATATATATATATATATATATATATATATATATAAAAATTCACTTGCAACATTGTTTGTTGTGAAACAATTGGCTGGATTGTCTCTAGTGCCAAGGACATACCTCTATTATGATGTGCAGCAAGAAAAGGGCTGGGTAATTAGATGTTCTGGTGCAGCATTTTATGGTCCTAATAACTCCAAAATGGTATTGGAAATAGTTAAATAAAACAAAGCTTTAATTATTTGATGAAGTAGATCAGAATCTAATCCATAGAATGGAGGAAGCTTATTCAGACAAAAGCCTTTTTACAGAGAATAAAAGAGTGACATTGACTTTTTCTTGCAACATGCCTTGCTGCTAAGTAATGGGACTGCAGTTAAAACAAACCCAAGTCCAGATCTTTACATCATCAAAAAAACCTTAATATTTTCTGGACTAGCAAGAATGATGGAACATACAATGAATGATATCAATTAGCTCCTGCAACCCACCAACATAATTCAGTTCAGTTACAAAACAATGAAATATATATATATATATATATATATATATATATATATATATATATATATTATATATAGGAATGCCAATCTCACCTGTTTATGTTGGTAAACACTTCATTAAGAAACACTGACTTCTTAGCTTCATCAATTCTCTCTAATCCTCCATTATCATGTTTCTTGGCCACAATCTGATTTCTCTTCATTCCCCCCAACTTGTCTAATTTCCACCAGCCTGAATTCTTCGACGGCCTCGGGAACAAATTATGAACTTCATACTCATCACCATCATCAACAAGAAGCTCATCTCTTAGTGTCATCACCTTCTCCTTCAAGGGAACCAACTTTCCCTTAAAGAAGAGCTCATCTGCAGGATTCATGGTGTAAGTGGGGACAGAGAACTCGAAATCCGATGACACCGGAGCTTCTTCGTAGCTGTTGATCTCCTGTTTATGGGCTTGTTTGGTATCAGCAAAATCATTGGAAAAGGAGATTCTTGGTCCCATTGCAGAGCAGAAGCCTGGTTGCTCATTGTTGAACATGTTTAAGCATGCCATGTATGTATTGGCATTCGCAAACAAACTCTACTCACTGCCTTCAAACTTGTTTCTTCTCTACTTACCACTATAAGAACTCACATGTTTTTGCTACTACTTATATAAGGGGCTGTTTGTTTTATGTGCATGATCTTTATTGAGAAGGGTCCTCTTAACATGTGCTAACATGTGCCCTTAGGGCACATGCTAAGTACACTGTTCAAGAGAATATTTCCTTAAACTGTGTGAATATTCCCTTAATTTCTGCATTTGTACCACGTTCAAAGGAATATGCATACAATTCAAAGAAATATTCTCTGTGTGCATAGGGCACATGTTAAGAAATTCCTATTGAGAATAAGATAAGATTTGTGCAATAACTTATATCCAATAAGGTGGCTTTTCCACCTCCTCCCCTCTCTCTCTCTATATATATGGGAAGCTGAGAAGGTATTACTTTGGAAATGAAAAGGCTCGGTGTTTGAGATATTAAGAAATGCAATTAATGTTTGTGTGATCAACTAAAATGGTTATAAAATCTCAATATTATCATTCTAAAATTCATTGAAAAAGATGAAATATAAAAAAAATATTATTTAATGTAGAAATAACATGAGAAATTAAGTAATTAATGCTTCCTTAAAATCTACAAATACGGACAGACTATTTGCCTTGATGTAATGTGGCTTGGGAAGTGATCAAGTTTGACCCAATAATTACGTGGTCAAGCTAATTCAACATCTCCAGCTCACTCTACGGATTTGTTAATTTCAGATGATTGAAAGACGGTTTCATATAGTCCAAGTTTGCTTGTTTTTTTTTTTGTCCTGAGAAGATTGAATATGATTAAGCTACTCAACATTGAAGTCTAAAATAAATAAATATTTTTCAACCCATCTGTCTCATCTCTTCAATTGAATGTTGCACTTAATTTTATGGGAGATTTACAATTTTATGCATCCAATTACGAGTCTTAGCTAGCAACTAGTGGGAGGGGGGAGGGGGGAGGGGGGAGGGGGTGGATAAATAAAAAAAATAAATAATAAAAAACTATTACAAATGACGGTGGTTATCAACATATAAAAATATAAAAGTATTCACATGGTTTATTATTATCCCCTCTTCTAAATGGAAATGGAATTTGTATGGGATCACCAAATGAAACCGTGACAGATGGTTGATTCCCAGCCCTATATACAACTGTGAAAACTTTGGACCAAAACTGATGAACAAGTGGAGAGAAGCTTGCTTGATACTAGGGCATGGTCTCCTATGAAGTGACCAGACTTTGTTTTAATAAAAGTGAAGATCTATGTTTAGATTTGTTACAAGTTTCCTTTGTTTTTACATAAATAATGCTACTATCACTTAAAAAATAGTCACATAAACCTCACATACACATACATGCAAATTGTGAGCCCCTCGTGCCAGACGGGGCCCAGAAATATGCATGTGTATATGTCAGCTTTATGTGATTATTTTTTATGTGATAATAGCATTGTTATTTTTATATTCCTCTGGAGTCAGTTAAGTCGATGTGGGGCGGCATCTTTTATCAATTATTTTTAGTGGATCCCTCCATCCCTATTTTCAGGCCACGGCAGATCATCAATGCATAAAAGCTCAAGGATTCATGACTATTTGCATTGATAGAATTCTTCAAAGGGTATTTAACTCCACTAATTTTGGAAAAAAAATATACTCATTTGAACCAACTGCAGTATGGTACAACACTAATATTACCACAATGCATGAAATTTCCTTTGGTGACATTAGACTGTGTAGAAACCAAAAAGGTTTAATGTTTACGGAACAATTGCTAAAAACACTTTCAGAACAATGGGCTTAACTCAAAAGTTCAGTGGATTTCCAAAGGTAAAGACAGACTTGAAGTAGACAAAGCAGATGCTAAAAAATAAAATAAAAAATTCATTGAAAATCATCATCTACGTGATCAGGAGAAAGTCTTTTTTGAGGTAATTGATTTCCGAAAGAGAGTAAAGGCTTTAATGCTACATGAATTGTACCTTCTAAAGGTGCCCTCATTGATTTTATACACTCCCTTTGCGAAGGCTTGAAAGAAGCAGATAACTTGTTCTTAGTAGCGTCTCCAATGGAAGAATTCCATGAGCGTGCTTGTGGATGGCGAGATGTTAATACTGATTTCCGGCTTACATTTTCCTTTTGCTGGAATTGGTTCTTATCGACATCCACTCCGTCTGTCTTTGGACTTACCATTGATTCTACGGGCACAAGCTTTCCATTAACTTGGTTTGTGAAAACAAACGTGACCTGTGACAACTTGAAATTCTGAGTTTCATAGAGTAATAGACATGAAGAAATTAATGACCAATCAAAATTTGAATGCCCATAATGACTTGTTTAATTATCTTAGAAACAAGTTGACTCTCTGTAAAAAAAGTTCAAAAAGATACATTTAAAGTGAGATTTGGGAAGACTTGAAATGAATTTAGATAATATAGCAGCTATTTATGCAGCACAACAAATGAATGTTATAGAAGACAAATATACACAATCTGCACTTTCGAGGAACAAACTAGTGGCAGGAAACTTAATACTCCCTCCACGCAAGTTTATGTGGCCACTTTCTTTTGATATTTTCGGCATGTATCCATATTTTGAAGAGCATCCCTCTTCTAGGAGAGGTCAACTTCAGGAGAGAAAAAAAACAAGCGGTCCGTGGGATATACATGAATTATCACTTAGCTTACATGCTCAAGAAGAAGAAATTAGTATATGATGAAAAGAACAGGAAGGTTTGTAAATTTTTCATAATATTTGATGGAGAACTTTCATCATATCATTCAAAAATCAATACATTTTCAAAGGCCGGATTTGTTGATCTTTTAATATTAAGGTCTTGGCTTCAATACCAACAAATCAGTTCAAACTTTATGAATCCTCCTATTTTTCTCATGCTCTTTTCATCCATATAATTGAATTTTTTAATTTGATCATATAACCATCCAACAAAATCTTCCACTAGAGCATGTAAGCTAGATGGTCATGTAAATCCCGTTTTCACAAAAACAAAGCTAAAAGTGGAAAAAGGTACAAAGTCCTAATGAAGAACATCCCTCCTATCCTTGCAAAGATCTAACACAAAAACTACTCTAAGAACCCCAAAAGCCAACACCTAAAGAGTTGCAAAGAAAAACACATTGTCCATTAAGAAGAGTGGAAGGTTATTATTAATGATACAACTATACATATAGAAAACAAAATATTTATATATGTATAGACAAAGTTAAATAGCTGAATTTGGTTTCAGTTTCACAGCCAAAATTGACTCGGGCTCTGGAAGTTTATCCTTGTGTCAATTGTCATCTTGTCACTAGACAAAATAAAGAAAGATAACAAAGTGACATAATGAAAAGAAGATAGCAATTTTATTATTATTCAGAACTTCCACAAATTATTAGAATACTTGAAAATTGAAATGCAATTCGGCTTTATTTGAAGAATCCAAGATGAAAACATCTATCAAGAATTCATATAACCTTGGTAACTAAATAAAAATGTTCATGTTTCCTAGACAATCTACTTCATAAAAGTTTAAACTTTATAGTGCACCTCATTTCCTGCTGAAGCTTGTAAAATAGCATCTGGAACACATGTTGGATTAAAATGATGCCCCCAGCTACCTAAATCCTCTTCCAGAGGAGTTCCTACCTGTAAAGAAATAAATGATTCACAGAGATGGTGAAAAGTGAAAACCATGTGTATTCCTAAACAGAAGCTTAGTTCCCCATAAATCTAATGCATTGACTAGTGACCTGTTTCTCTGAGCTTTTTAACTTATGCAAGCACCCAGCAATCCCTGCAAAGCCCCCTATATCCTCTTGATCAGATTTACAGTCTCCATTTGCAAAATTAATTCCATCCACTTCCCTACAATTTTCCGGCATGTCATCTGCCATTTCTCCACCACTTTCACATCGGATGCAGTTCATCTTTTCATGAATTTCAGAACTACACAGATATCGTTAATTAGAACAGAATTTTAATGAAGAATAAAGGATAAGAACAATAACATCAGACGCCAAAAATTAAAGATAATGGCAGCTCATTAAAGCAGAATCCAATTCAAACTCGTAAGTAATGAAACATAAAACCAGGAATGCAAGGTCTAACAGTGAGTAGGTCCAACAGTTTACTTCTGCCAACTTTAAAGTCATCCAATCAATTCTTTAGAAAAACACTTCTTCTCTACACAGCATGTTAAAACTTATCTTTTATTAAATAGGAAATTACTAACATATAGCATAGGAAAGATCTGAATGTAACTGGTCTCCAATCACCATATTTAATTTCAGTATTGTTTTCTTTCTTTCTTTTCTTTCAGAAAATTTCTTGCCGGAATAGTTGCATTAGATGTTTCCTGGTCACAGAGAAATTACCAAGCATTATGACTGTTGCTATTTCTATTGAGTAATGTCATATACAGTAGTGACATAATAGCGTGTTTAGAGATGGAGAATAATTTTTTCTTGAATTTCAATGCGTAGTTAAGAAAATAGGATAAACTTGCCTCACATTCTCATGGAATGTAAACAGGTCGCGTAAATCTTCTGTTGAAAGAAAATTCCCCTGCAAATAAAATACTTGGCATTATGCTTTGAGAGCAATGTCAATTACATGATGAGAAGAAAGCAAAGATTCACATACTTGGTTCTTAGAATCTGTTTGCTCCTTTTGAATAACTTTCTGAAGCCCTTCTTTTGACATCTGACGCTGGTAAACCTGAAGAAAATTAGACTAATTCATTAAACTTACTAGAGAAAATTATGATGATTATCCTGTGCAATATAACTGTTATTTAAAGGTTACATCAAAACCTTTTCTTCAATGGTACCAGTGCTCAAAAATCGATAGATGTAAACTCTCTTTTTCTGCCCATCCCTCCAGACTCTTGCTGCAGCCTACATATGGTAAAAAAGGAAAAACAAAAACAAAAGGGAAAAAACTTAATATTGTATTATGCAAAACAAAGTCCTCTCATTACTTGCATAAAAGCCATCATCTATAAGGACTGAAGTGTCCAGCACAAATAATTACTTGTTTGTCATTGGCAGGATTCCAATCAGGATCAAACAGAACCAGTCGGTTTCCACCTATCAAATTGAGGCCACAACCACCAGCCTTGCTGCTCAATAGAAATGCAAACTCATCCTGCAACTTGTGGAATAATCTTGTTATGCATATTGTTGTTCGATATTAATTCAAAGGTAGAAAACATAATTACCTTTGATTGATCATTAAAACTGTTGACCAACTTTTGTCTTTTACTGATTGATGTACTTCCATCAAGCCTTAGGAATGGGTATCTTCTTTCTCGACATAATTGAGCAATAAGGTCTAGAGTCTGATAATTAACAGGAATCAGAGTTAAAAGACATAACAAAATATGGTGGGAAAAAATAGTTTTTCTAATGAGTAAAATGATACCACTATCAATTGCTAAGTAGATATCTTGTTTGCAGTATCAAGTAATCACAAGTTCAATTTTGTAAGAAGCACTCTCATTTTCTGAAAAGAATCCTAAGAAGTAATCTTCATTCAATTTATCAATAGTAGTGACAGAAAGGGCAATTAGTTTCAGGGAATACTATGTACTTGAAATGATGAATGGAAACTTGCAGTGTTACAGAACATTATTGCAAAAAAGTAACAAGATGATCAAATAAGAAAGTTCTATCTCCTAATATACAAAATATTGACAATGTATATTTACAATGACTCGGAGGGAGTAATAGTACTAACATCCCTCATTGGAATTGTTACATGTACCAATATATCAAAGTACTTCTAAAATCATTGCCAAAGAAAACAAAAACACTCGGAGGTTTCAACATATTTGAAAAGACTAGAAATGACCAGACAGAACCATTTTCACATGGCATAGCATAAAATGATTTCAAATTGCACTAAGAGTTGAATTACATCATTATAAGAACGCATGCATGAAACAATTCATATCATGAACACAAGTGCCTACGTTAAGAAGATACCAATTAAGAATCAACTCCAGTGCTCTAAGCTATCTGAATTATTTAAGGAGTGACAAAGGACATCAATATTTCAAAGGATATACATTAAAGTAAGGCATATTGTCTTCTCGAGTTGGGTTAGTTCAAAGAAAATGCATCCATATGGTATAATCCAAAAGAAACATTCAAAACTATAGTTTTGCTCCATTGCAAACTGTTTCCATAAAGGATTATGTAATGGCAAAGTTGGTGGTACAACTGGAGTGTTGGCCATGATTCTATAATGCCTGATGGCTCAATATACGTGTCTGAAACAATCAAGGCTGGTAAATCCATTGGTCCTTGCAAGATAAAAAAACAAGGATATTACACATGTAGCAGGTGATGATACCTTGTACCACCGTTAGTTCAGTTAGCTTCATGTTACCTGTGTGTAGTTTGATACTAGAACAATTCGGTCATCTGTTCTCTGGCGGAGTTGAGCCAGTAATCGGGCTAACACATGCATTTTCCCTGATAGTTCAACCCAAACTCCATCACCGCCACTCCATGATCCAGATCTAGCAGAACATTCAGAATCATCGAGTTAGAATTAGAGAACACTGGACAACAAGTTCATATACGTAGCAAAACTATGGGTATTTACCTTCCAGAGAACATTTCTGGCGGGAAAAAGCGCATACAGTCCTCAAAACCCGATGTTCCTGGACTCCCACTTCTCATGGTATCATATATCAGCTTCATGATGGAGAATATTTCAGAGGATAAGAGAGAGAGAGAGAGCGGATAAGAAAGTATCATAGGATGTATGTTTGCAACATCAAAGCACAAATACTGCTATATTCTTCAATTCTCACTATTTGTACATAGATGATAGACAGAAATTGGTGTTCTCAAACATAAAATATAGCCCACTAAGTGATGTTGTACGGTGTACCTTTGGATGATTACAGAGCTTCTTTAGTGCTGTTATGCAAGCTAAGATCTTGGATTGTTTCATTTCTTCATTAATTACTTGTTTAACCTGTAATTTACCAGCAACAACTATTCACAGTGAAGCAATTTATAAACAATTTCAGAATATGCATTACCCTCAAATGATAATGATAGCTTACATTTTTTGAATGAATAAAATGGTTGTAGAGTTCTGATTGGAGAGGAGTAAGCTTGCAGCAAACAACTTCAACTATCTGCAGGAGCAAAAGCATTCAAAAGTCATAATTTGCAATCATCAAAAGCTTTTAACAGCCAGTAATATAAAAGGATACTACCAATTGGTACTGTTTATTCAGTCAAAGTAATAATAATTCTTTTATTTGTTTGACGAGAAATTTGAAAAAATAATTAAACAAGGATAGACAGATATTTATTACCAAGAACAAACATAACCAGAAATGAACTTTTTATTAATGAAAGCAATGCATATATCCTGTTGTAAATATCACAATGTATGTGTCCAGAGAAAATTATGCCATCAGGGTAAGAAATTAGGGACAGACAATCGACTTGTCTAATTTAATTCCCATAGAAGGAAAAAAGTACCACCAAAATTTTATCAACTAATATCAATACAAAAAATTAAGAAATGTACCATAGATTGTATAAACAACATGTTCATGAACTATAACAATATGACTAGTAGAACTTTAATGAAATTTTGCAGTAGTAAAGTAAGCAAAATCTATATAGTAAGTTAAATAGCAGTTTTGATTATACCCAAATACCAAAGAAATGAAAAGGAAATAAACTAGGTGTATAATTGCGTCAAATAGTGCAGTCAACTAATAGACCAAAAACAATAGTGCAATCAACTATTGGTTAGCCTGTTCTTCCCAGGAAACAAGTTTTTCCTTGCTAATAGATTTTCAGAGAGACTGAAGCAAGAAACTGGTTTTAGAAAGTTTCATAAATTTGACATTACAGCTGATGATGGAGACAAATTATAAGATGAGTTCAACCAAATAACCTTAAGCACAGTGCTTAAGACATCTACCATTGAAAACAAAATAACAAAATATAAATTGTATTATTGACAAACACAGTGTTCTAAAAATCCCCGCCTAGGTCCGATTAATTCTCGCCTAGGCGCTAGGCGGTCCTCTATCGATTTGGCTGGGCACCTAGGCCCCCGCCTAGATAGAATCAGACCTCTATTTTGAAACTCAACAATACTTGAAACGATTTTTTTAAGCCTTTAAAATAAGTGGGTGATTTTTCATATAATTTTTTAAAAAATAATTAAATCTATTATATGTTTTGTATAGTATAACAATTAACAAGTATGTATAACAGAAAAATAAATAAATGAGACCGCCTATGAAAACAACTAGTCTGCCTAGGAAAACACCTAGGCGCCCCCTCCGCCGCTTAGGTCCGCCTAGCAATTTTTAAAATATTGGACAAACTACTCATCAAAACCACGGTACTCTCCCCCCAACAATTAAAAAGTCATTCAGGCATCTTGTACAATATACTACCGCTACATCCTTTAATAAGAGCACAACACTACCATAACCAATCATCTGGAAAATTTATGATATGCCGATAAAGAACTTTTGTCAAATACAAAGTTAAAAGATAAATAATGAAAAGGAGATCAATATATTTTGCAACTATGCAGATTTTAATGGTGCATATGAATTGAGATACTTTTCTTACCTTTGGTGGTAGGTGATTTGATAGCAACGCATTAGTCCTCCTCAATATAAACTGAAACACATATATTTAAATTAATCCTAAGATTTTCAAGGAAATATTTAAACTAAACCTATCTTAACTAACCAGTGTCATATCTATGACAAGAAAATGCGATCAATAATTTTTACAGCAAGAAGAGAGAACACTAGCTTATAAGCTTTTATCATCATCATGAACATGTACCTGATTAACTTTTGCACTCAATTCTGCAGAGCGCTCAATACCTAGATTCTTCTCATCTTCAGTGGCAGAGGGCTCTCTTCCACAAATGATTGGTGCCTTCATCAAAGTATGTTAACAATGAAAATTTAAAACAAAACTCAGGTTATATATATGTTATTAAGAAAAAAACTACAAGCATTACTAGGCATATTCTGCATAACTGGAAAAGGATCCCCAGTTCCAAGTTAGCCGAATGCCGTACTAGAAATGTTAAGCAAGACAGAAATATTATATCCCAACCGCTAACATAAGCAGTAGTTTTTAAGAAAGTATCACACTTACAATATTAGTAACTCTTTAATCTACAAATATCAATACAATAACACAACCGATCAGTTTCTTTTGTGCAATGTTAAGGATGCAAGAAGTTAACTCACCTGATAATAACGTCGGAAGTATGCAGCATCGCCCAATATTCCAGGATTAGTAAAGTTAACCATTGCAAAAAACTCTTCTAGATCATTCTGGAGGTCATAAATAGAAGGTGAACTATAGATTGTGTTACAGAACAAGATTAAGAACTTGATGACGAGATATATCAACAACCAAGCATAAAACAATTCTCACTTGCATTGGAGTCCCTGACAATAGAATGCGGCGCTTGCATGATAGAGCAGCTAATGCCTGATATCATATTTTTAATCAATGCCGAAAAAGTTATACTGGTTCAGAATTCGTCAAAAAAACTAAATTGAATATATGACATTATCAAATAACTCTTACTCGATTTGTCAATGTCTGGTCATTTTTCAGCCTGTGAGCCTCATCGCATATGAGAAGATCACAGGATCCGCTTTGGCTGAATTTTGATGAATGCATCCGAAATGTCTCATACGAAACAATTAGAACCTGTCAGGGCATAAGATGAGTCAATAACAAATACTAGTTCTTGACATCAGCATGGTTCTACAAAATTTACCTGTAGATGACTACGAAGACTTGTGAAACTACTAATGCTGGAGAGTACATCATCTCGGGTGCTTTCACACAGAGCAACAAGCTTGACTCTTTCCCCAACCCACTTCATAATTTCAGCCTCCCAATTACTTACAAGACTTGTAGGAGTTACAATTATTGCCTTTTTAACCATTGGCTTCCCATCAAATCCTTGTCGAAGAAGAGTATATAGCAGCGTGATTGATTGCAACGTCTTTCCCAAACTGTACAAATTAAACCAAGAATACTAACAACCTAGAACACAAATCAAATAAGTAACACTGGATGTATTTGCAGACACATTGTCAAAAAGATACACAATAATATTTACCCCATATCATCAGCCAGAATGCACCCATATATATTTGCAGCACTACATAAACCTGAAATGCATTCAAACATGAACTGGACCCCTTCTCTGAAAAAAAAGTTAAATTGCAGTTTCTCAGTATGTGAATAAAGCGGAAGTGGTTAGCATGAAGTTTATTTTGAGTTAAGTTGGTCAATTGGCCAATAAAATACTGACACGCAGGTGAGGTTGTATGTGTGTCAGCATTCTATTGGTCAATTGACAACTTACCAAAAAAATAACTTCATGGTAACCGGATCCGAATAAAGCACTATCAAGCATAAAGGTACCCAAAACACTACATCAGATAACAGGACTGACTTAACTGTCATTCATTGTTCAAACTGCAATAAATCGTTTAAACATGACGACTTAACTGTTATTCATAGTTCAAACTGTAATAAATCCTTCACTTGAAAAAATGAAGAAAAATATAAAAAAGATGCAGTAACTAAGCCTCACTATTTAGGCTCATAATACAGCTATGAGTTCTTTCATGTTTTTTGAAATCACAAGTCTAAAAATGCTTATCAAACCACTGGGCACTGAGACCTCTCTTCACTATATATCTTCTAAAATATAAGCATTGTAGAAGACATAGAATTTATAATCTGTACCATGATTGTATATTTACAATCATGATTATCTTTTAACATTAAGCGTGCACACCTTTCAACATTTCTTTGTACTGAATTCATACACCAAATGAATCGACGTATAAATCCAACTATTTACACTAATTTTATTTTTATTTTATTTTTTTATAAATTTCAACTGTTTATATCTTTTGAATACCTTTGATGCGGTCGAAGGAATTTAACAAGCAAGGGATCCACCACTATTGGTGCCAAATCACTGTCTCCACCTTCAGATTCCTCAGGCTGCCACAACACCAGAGGTTCGACCCCTGGTGGCAGACTCTTATCCTCTTCTAAAACTTCCTTCTCGGTAGCAACAGGAACATTCAACCGGTTTGTAACAGGAGCCAAAACAGGCATCGTGGACCCCCAAGGGACAAAACGTTTACGAGCCGAGAGACGTTGTGCCAGCTTTTCATTGTGATCAGAGTTGCCATTAGAACAAGGAGGTTGAAAGGGCTTCCTAACAGCTGCTGCTCTGTCTGTCACTGAAAGAACTCGGGGAAGTAGCGACTGCCTTTTCACGACAATATTCCCTCTAGAATCATAATTTTAAAATTTGCATTAGTTGATTCAGATACTTGTTCAGGAAAAGATTTACGTATGTATCATATGTACATGCCTACATAATGAGAAATTTCTAAATTCTAACATAAGCCAACTTTCAAACACTGTAATTCATGATAACTATAATCTCTCGTCTTGTGCACACATAAAGAGAGAAAGAACTAGTACATTATAAAGTGAAATAAAAAGAAACACAAACATAGGAGTATAAAACGACTACAAGTTCCCTAAATACACACTTTCCCGTTTAAAAAAGGCATAAACAAGTCTACCATCAAATATTTAGGCAAAAAGCACAGAAAAAGTATATAATGGTTTTTCTAAATCCCATCAACAAACACACTATCTCAAGTGAGCCAGACACAATGATATGTTTAATTGCGGTGAAACCATTACACTGAATTATAATGGAGGCCCAGTAGTTGAAATACAATCCTAAATCATCTCCAAATCCAATTACAATGTTCAGAAATCAAACTCCCAACAGAACAAAGGTAATAGCAGACGCAAAAGGGATATTGCAGAATGAGAAAGCCCTAGATAATTGTAAATTTAATGTAATATTATATGTAGTACCTCACAAGAGCATCCACATTCTGCGACTTTCGATCTTTGTTTTGAGGAGCTAAACTGACGGTAGATCGAGAAATATTATCAGCTTCATCATCACTTCCGGATTTGAAATCTAGGTCTTCTTCTTCAGGTTCTGCGGTGAATTCGTCGCTTGAATCGCTGGGTTCGGAGGAGGAAGAAAGTATTTCGACGTCGTCGTCTTCTTCCATGGAATACCTCCTCAATTCCGACATTTTTCTGCTCAATAAGTATACTTGCACAGTTGTACTTGGGCTTTTTTTTTTTACTTTGATTTTTTTTTATTTTTTTAAAAAAACAATTAATCGAATTTGGCGGTAAAATGTGGGCCGCTCTTACTCATTACTCGTTTAGACATGCATAATATAGTCTGGTATGAACTGGTCTAGTCTTAAGATTTGATCACGCCAAGTTAGGCCGTTGAGTTAGGGCCTGTCAGGTCAGGCTACGCCAAATCTTGGGCGTGGGACTGTGGTCTAGTTAGGCCTGGTCTAGGCAGATCTGGTCCTTCTTTTTTTCTTTTAATATTAAAAATTAAAAATATAAATTAATAAAATTTTATAAAAATGATTAGAACAAAGATAACTATAAGCCTCTTAAATAAAAGGAAAATATAATTTTAATGTAATTGAAATATAAAGCAAATTAATTTCCTAAATGTATATCTACTATTCATAATTTATCTTCATATAAAATATAATTTACTGTGATACATATGACTATAGATGTAAAATAAAATTAGCTTACTATAGATTACACTCTTATATTTGGAATATAAAGTTAGTTTATATTTTATTTTATTTTAGTACTAGGATCGGTTAGACATATATTTTGTAAAGTTTAAATACACATGTCTTTTCCTTTATAGTCATTAAACACTTGCATAATTATATTTCAAGTATTATTTTTAATTAGTTTTCTAATTAATTCATAAAATTATTCTTTAAATTGTTATAACTGAAAAATAACTAAATCATAAATATTAATAACTAAATCATAAATATACTTAAGAATTTAGCATATCCAAATCAACGAAGAACTTAAGCATTTACAAGAAACTAGTTTATTATTAATATTTAATATTAAAAATTAGTTTATTAATGTATTAACTAGTGTTAATATTTAACATTAAAAGCTGATCTTTATGAATAAACAATATTCAACATCCGTAGTTACTACTACTACTACACCATTCACTTAACAAGTAATGAGGCCTCTAGAAAAGATTGGTGGACCGGGTCATCATGGTCAGGAATTCATCTATATCAATGGCGCCATCATGATTAGTGTCAACTGCTCTCACCATTTTTCGGCAATCTGGTAGGCTGCACCTTTCCCCTAGCCTTTCCAACAACTCAAACACTTCCTCTGCGCTTATTTTCCCATCACCATCCAGATCAAACATATGGAACGCGCTATAGATATCCTTCGTCTTCCATCCACCTCCCTTCTTTTGCACCTCCTTAAACTCTTTCAAGTCTATGAATCCGTCGCCATCCATATCAGCAATGTCGAATATCTTCTGCACTTGTCTAGTTGTGCCTCCCGTGCTTTCTTTTTCAAGTGCTCTACTTATGAACTTGTAGTCATCTTGGGAAATCTTACCATCTTTGTCACGATCAAATTTATCAAATACCTGCTTCATCGCATCCTCGTTTGGCTCAGAAACTGGTAATGAGCCCGAGTTTTGCCTGCTCCCCAAGGACAACATACGGGATGGTTTCCGCAGGAACTTTCTCTTTGAAAGGTTGTACTGCATATCCAAAAAAGTCGAGGTCGACATTCCGCAGTTAGTTGCCTGATAGAAAAAAACCCAACCAACTGATTTTTTTTATATAAGCATACCTACAATAAAATTATGCGTGTAAAGAGGAATACTCAAGATGTAGACATTCTGATTCTCAAGTCAGTAGGATAAGAAAGAATAACTTCATTCCTGAGCATCTTGCCAACAAAAAAGATAGCAAAGTAAACAAAAAATACGGACAGCGAAAGAAACAGCATACAATGTTGATTCTTTGCACAAGTTACAAGGGAAACATGTTCTAGATTCCTTCTAACCCATCTACACCAGGCATAATAGAATATTTCCTACTTTTTCAAGCCTACAAAATTAGGGATGAAAGAAATGCAACCAAAGATTGCTCAAGAATTACAACAACGATGCATGGACTAACAATCAGCTGACTCATCGAAGTTACTACAAAAGTATTCCCGTAGTGGAATCAGAAAAATCACAACAATTTGTGTCAAGGCGGCTTCCCATTATCCAAATCCTCCATCACATCAATATCTTTGCGAGCTGTAATTTTCTGCACATATCCTGCAATCAGACATCATTAATAAAAGAGTAAATTTCACATAAACACCTGAGATTTATATGATTTTGCAGATGGCCACTTGAGTTTAAAAAGTCAACACATAATAGCAGTCCACAAAAGTAAAGAAACTCTAAGGGTCGTCTGTGAGTTTTGTTTTGGCCCTTTGGGAGGAAGGGAATGGATGGGTAGGGAAGGAAATGTTCTTCCTTCTAATATTTTTTTGAAAAGAAGAAGTTTCCCTTCCCTTCCTCCCAAAATAAAACTCACAAGCATGCCATAATAGCAGTCCCCCACCCTTTCCTGTGAAAAAATAAAAATAAAAATAAAAGAGAGCGAGAGAGAATGGAATTTCATACAGCCAAGAAATGGGGACGCAGGTGGGTTTAAAACCTATCACATTCAACAATAGAATTTTTCACAAATTCCGAAACATGTTAAACAATGAGAAGTTTTAAAAAAAAATAGTCCATATCCCTTTTATTTACCCTTGCTTCTTTTGCAATTTCTTTTCCCTTTTTCCCTTTCACAAACAAAATGATTATGCTCGTCTTGCATGTTTAATTAATGGCATGAAAGTGGATGAATACTTAATTACGATTATTCAGAGGATTAAGGGGAAAACTCCCTAATCACCCTAACGCATATAGGCCACAAGCAAATTAAAGTGGGATGTGGCATGATAAGAAAGCCATCATGCAACAGTCAATAGGTAAAAAAGAATGGAGAAGAGGAATAGTGGGCAGAAACTTTACCTTTGGCATATTCAAACAATTAGCTTCCTTAGAGGTTTGTCTCGGTCTGATTAAATATCTATTGGATATTAATCTTGTTCAAGAAGATGTGAACTATCAAAGTTGATCGGGGGTAGAAGCACCACTGTGCTTGTGCTAGAACGTATGAATTCCTAAACAGGTCCATATAAAAAAAAATCTTCTTTTAACCTAGTATTGGAAGCAAGTATTTTCAACGTCACAAGTGTTAAATAATTTGCTCTATTGCACAAACATCAGAGCAACTATTTCAAATACTTTTAAGGATATTTTTACTATCTCCCTCTCATGAGTGAAGTTAGTTACTTGATGCGTGCTTAGTATTTATTATCGTTTTCACAAAGAATTTTATGAAATAGTTTGTTTTATTTATTATAATGGGCTTTTCTGTTGTACTATTTTTATAAGTAAAAATGTGGTGTTTGTTGTACTAGATGTAAGATTATGATAGAGTGTGATAAAAGCATATGACAGATAGAATCGGACACAGAGGTTGTGAGACTTTATTTCCACATAGGGATGAGAAATTGAGGATGAAAATTGCAGTTAGTAAATAAACATAAGATAATAGAGAAGGTAAAGAACAAATAGAAACATACCAATTCCGAGGCAAGGAATGCATTTGCAGATAACTTCCTTTCCTCTTTTATTATAGTAGCCGACAAACCCCGACCCCTGGCAACTCCGGCACTTTCCAGTCCATTCATAAACTACTTCTTCACAATCCTACAACTCCACAACCAAAAACAAGAAATTATAGAAACAGAAATGAAGCACAAAAACAAGGTTCTAACTCCCACTGAGGTTTAGGTATGGAGAAGTACTTAAAAAGGAAATTCAAGCTTTAAGACCCAATTAGGAGTGCAGCACATGCATGTGCAAAAGACAGCACCAGTGGAAGGAAGCTTCACCAAATACTTGCAAGCCAAGTTCCATCAGCAATTAATTAATTTTTTTTTTACCCTAGTTCTAAAATCAAATTCCACTTTTCATCCAATAGCATATTTATCAAAAACTTCCCAATACAATCAAATAGGCTCATACTACTTTATAAGCCTAAATATCTGATAATGTTTCTCTCAAAGCTTCAAGATTTTCAAGGTTTATGATACTACTAACAAAAGTGCAAGTTATTCAAAAAAATGTAACATATTTCTAATATTTATCAGCATAATGCATATGATAATTAACCACATTAATTATTTTACTTATCTTTCCAAGAAGATAGCGTTTGGTTATGTTTTCTCCTAACAAATACAATCACTATATTCTTAACATTTTCAGGAACAATGCAATGCCATCGAATATAATTATCTACTACATAGTCTAAAGTCTAACTTAATAAGCAAATATATAATTCTGGCTAATCAATCAAATGCACCTCTACAAATTAGAAAGAAGAGCCAATCTCAACTACAAATGATAAAAGCAAATTACTTTATTGTTTCTTTGATAAGCAAATGAAATTATATTACTAGTATTATCGAGTATAATGAACCTCCTTACATTAGCAGGAAAAAGAGAAAAAAAATCTTATTAAATTTCTCAGCATTAGCAACCACCTAAAATGTACAAAGTAGAAAACGAAGTCAAACCTCAAGTTGGGGATCACAACGGAGCCGACGATCAATCTCTGCGGCAGACACCGGAGAGGTGTCCGGATAGACCATCGGAAGGGGAAGCGCGTCATCGTCGTCGGTCAGGTAGCTCTCCCGGTCACGTGACCACCTCTCTTTTGCATTGACCTTCGAGTAATTTTTGTTGCCTGCATTTATTCTCTTCTCCGCAGCGGGAACACCATCGGAGTCGTAGCTGATTCTGCCGCTGCTAGAGGCGTCGGGGACGGTCGTTAAATTAAACCACCGTCTCGGAAATGAAGGTCCCGCCGGAGCGTCCGCGGAATGACAGCGGAAGGTGGAGGAGGGCGGAGAGAGAGTGGGAAGTGAGAGGAACGAGGAGTTTGACGACGGAATAAAGATAGAGCTTGGATTTATTTGTAACATTGGAGACTGAGTTTGTGTTTCTGAGAGAGAGAGAGTTCAGAATTGGGCAGCAGTACAATATTTGGTGGGCCTTTTTAATGGGCTTAATTTCTCTGATTGATTTGGGCTTGGCCTGTTGGAAGTTGTAACAATATTGCTCTCATTATTATTAATCTGAGAAGAAATTATAAGACCCGTAAAATTAAAGTTTTACATCTTTCAATAATAACATACTATGCTATGTATAAAAGTCATGAAAAATTCAAAAGATTTGGAATCTAATATAGTTAGTTAAACAGTTTTACGTTGTGATAATTAATAATAAATATAAAATGTGTCATCAATACAATTCAAATTCTTTGATTTTTTTTCGAAATTTCCTCACGTGTATATTATTATTGAAAGGTATAAAACTCAGTTTTACAATACAATTCAAATTCTTTGATTTTTTTGAAATTTCCTCACGTGTATGTTATTATTGAAAGGTATAAAACTCAGTTTTACAGGCTATCCGTAAATAATTTATTCTATGTTAATATATATATATATATTATTTTTAAAAATCTTAAAGTACCAACAGAAGAAATCACTAAAACAAATACTCCGTATTATAGTTGTGAAATTGTATTCTTTCAACCTTTTGTTTTTATGCCATTGTTCTTGAGAATAATTACTGAAAAAGGAAATAGATTGTTATAAAGTAAAAGTAAAATTCTACTTTGGCCCCCCTACAATTTTGAAATGTTTTTTCCTTGTTAAGAACTCCATTGAACCTTCAGCTTAGCCTCTCAATTTCCTGTGTCTTGTTTTGTAAGGTAGCAGAAAAGAAAACCTGAAATTTATGGCACCTACCATTTACTTTTCCCTCTGAAAATTCACGAACCAGATGGAGCATAAATAACTTGCTTATATAAGCAGAAGAAACTAATTTGGACCATTGGGAGTGCAGAAACTTGTTGATCTTCTAACATTCCCATATGAATACAGGGCCATGTCTAACAAGATTTTTAAAATAAATGTTTAGTCCTCATCAAAGCAAGCTATATTTTGGGTTTCTTTATGATATTATAATCATTGGTTGTATATCAAATACGGATCCGGTTACCATGAAGTTAACTTCATCGTAAGTTGGTCAATTAACCAATATAGTGATGACACGCAGAGAGAGATCACCTCTCAGCCTGCGTGTCGACACTGTATTGCTCAATTGACCAAAGTTAACTTCATTCTAACCGCTCCCATCAAATACAGTGAAAAATGAAATGCATAATTGCATAAACATGTTTTTCATTATGAACAGCAAAAAGTTGTTCATCTGAAAACAATGTTAGATTTGTGTAAAGGTTTAGTACAATGTTTCTTCTTTGATCGTTGATGTATGCTAAAAATGTAATAATTTTGGTGCGAGAGAAAGAAGGATAAATATGTGCCTCCTCTTGTGCTGATGATCATCCCCAATCATCCAACTTGTTTGGCCAAAACATTCCAGTTGTTCCTTCCTCCACAACTTTTCTTCAGCATTATACTTTCCCAAAGAGGTTATTTCCAGAGACCCTATCGCAGAAACTCCATCATTAGTTCAAACTTTGAAAAACAATGGTTTACAAAGCATTAAAGTGATAGATTTCTATACGGCATGCAGAGCTTTTAAAAGAAGATTTCAAATGAGTTTATAGCATTATTACTCAAGGTTTATATCCTTTTTACTTGCCAGGTTGTTTGGAATGTTGCCTGTTAGTTTGTTGTTTTGGAGAAATCTGCTAAAATCAGTAGGAACAAGTCATTATTATAAGCAACTGAGTTTCCATAGTTGTATATCTTTTCCAGAAACTTACACGTCTTGAAGCTTGGTGAGTTGCCCCAGCGATGGAGGGATTGGTCCTTCTAAATGATTGTTCTCCAAATGCCTTTTTTCATAGCAAGAAATACTAATTAAGAAGAAGCTGAAAGAAGAAATTAGACGGAACAAAACTGTCAAATGAAAGTCCTTTTTTATCTTTTTTTTGTGGCAACTTACAAGGACTCCAGGGCCTTCGATGAGCTCATATCTGGAATTGTACCTGAAAGCTTATTACCTCCCAGCCAACTGTATATAAATATTAAAAATAAAAAGTAAAATCAATCCAACTAATTTGATATTGTGAGGGAATACTGCATTGAACAAATTGAGTCTCATAGCATGATCATCAAGGCTCAACAACTTACATACTAGAAATGGCAGTCAAATTGGCTAGGTTTTTTGGTAGTGTCTCCGAGAGCTCGTAGCTTGTTAGATTCCTTCATTTATGGGGGAAGGGGAAGGATGTTAATTAGAAGATATTAAATTGAATCATATATAAGTAATGTTTTACAGTCATACTTTCAAGTACGTAAAACACAATACTCCTATAGTATTTACTCTCTCCGTTTCAAAATTAAGCATACATTTCTAATTTTATACTATGAAGTAACACGAATTTCATAACATGTCATTATTTATATACTAGGTAGATTGAGTACTATCATGCCACCACTATACTACCTAGCAAATGCAAGGATATGTTTGGAAAAGTAAAATTTTCCTTAAAAAAGTTATTAACTCTAGCCGTCAAACAGAACTTACATGGAGACGATTCAAATGTTTTTTCCTTCAGAACAATGAACTCCAGTCCACGAATGCTGTTTAGGTAGGCATGGATCTCCACTCCAATCAGGAGGCGGGTTGTCAAGGCTTCAGGCCAACTCTTCCATCACCATCACTGTTGGCAACCAAAAATTAATAAATTGATTACAAGTATATATGCATAAACGGGGCAAATTCACCATCAAATGGGGGGGGGGGGGTCCATCTCTAGTTAGAGTCCTTCCTCCAAAAGGCAGAATCTGAAAGATTTCCCCTGCATTGATCAGAGGGCCAACCGGCATATTGCTCCAGGGATTCATGACAATCTCAATTTCCCCATGGAGAGGCCATTCTGTGCCATAAACGGTTACACCTCTGGTTGTAACATTGAGGTTGGTGTAAAAGTTTTCACCATTTACACTGACATTGAAAACTCTCCAGTTATATGGACCCAGGCTTCGGTTGTCTTGGAAGTAAAGAGCGACATAGTAATGACTGCTAGGCAATGTGAATGCAGGCCATCTGAGTGTGAGAGTATGACCTCGGCTCGTTGTAATGGCTGTTGCAAATGTCTTTGCTGGTGGACTGTTCCAAATTCCATAAGTAGTTATGTTGGAGTTGCTTTTCTCTGCAGCGTTCTTATCCATGAAAGGTAGCCAGATCCGATTGAATGCATCATCTCGATAACTAGTTCATTATTCCATATTTACCATGAGACATGTAAATTTGGTAATTAATTATTTGAATGTATAACTCAAAGTAACTTCTTACATTAGAGTACTAGTCATGACTACTTGTGAATTAAGTAATGATGATACTGATAAAACCAAAAGGAAAGTGAAACAATTACCATTAGCAAGCAAGTTTTCATACCTAATGATATCTCCACCAAAGCTAGTTCGAGCAACCATAGATAGTGCATGTTTATCAAAATCAGTCGAATTATATAGTGAGTTGTCAACATAATGCAGCTCAAGAGCTGAGATAAATGGGTCAGAAACTGTGTCCATTCCTTGCCAAACACACGCTTAATGACTTTGCATGAGCAGTGACAAGGATCTCGTTGTAGGAGCTAAGGCCATTGGCAAAATCCTCAGTGGTATTAACAGTGCTCCGTATAGTTCAATCAATGATCTGATCAAACACTGGCGGTTCCCCCCCCCCCCCCCCCCCTCCTCCATTGAAACCTCCATAGTAATATATGGTTTTTATGAGAAATTTTTCCTCCTTTGATTACCCGAAAATTGTAGCAGTACTTTCGAGCTGCAGTGTCCGAAAAAAACCTTAATGTTTTTAATATTGGCAATACATAAGGTTTTTTAATGGATGTAATGTTTCCAACAGATACGTAGCCTTGATCTGGCATGTATTTCAGGCCATTTTCTTCTATAACGTCGGGTGAGCCACAGTTTATCAGGAAACCTGCATTAGTACTGCTCCCATGAGAAAGAAAGATCATATGGAGTATATATCCACACACATTTCCCGTCCCAAATTGAGTGTCATCTTGAAAACTGTATTTTTTTCACATTCGATGAAAACTGTATTAAAATAATCCCTCCATTCCAAAATATAAGAGCAAAATGCAAAAGAAAAAACTCTTGTGTTTTGATGTATGATCCTAATGCCTTCAAATTAATATATTAATTCTTGTCAACCACGAAACTAAATTTAGGACGGACGGATTAGATGTAATTTGCATGCATGTATAAAACATCTATGGAGAGAATTAAAGGGAGGGTGGGAGAATTGTGTTACCTCTTGGTTGAGGGTTGGCACGGATGGAGAGGGGAATGCTAACAAGCCATAGGAGGAAGAAGGAGATACACATTGTAGCAGATAGGATGAATTGGGATGTTCTGTTGGAGAGAGAGAGAGAGGAGACAGAAACGAGAAAGAAGCGCTGGACATTGATCTAAGAGGTTTGACACGTAGAGGCAGGGACGAAGCCAGGTTGGGGCTGGAGGGGCCATGGCCCACCTAAGATTTGAGTTTTTGTAAGGCCCACTTGGTATTCTATTGCTTGAGGCCTGGCCCAATAGTTGTTATAGTCTCTAATCCAAAATCCCCCAAATCTCCAAAATCCAAAATCTGAAATCCAACTCTCTGCTCCGCTGCTCGATTGGCGACTGTCGACTGAGGTTTATCCCCAACCCAAAATTCAAATCGAATCCAACTCTTTTCTCCGTTGCTCGACTGGCGACTGCTCCGGCGTCAGGCGTGGTCATCCCTGCAAAGTTCGACGACCGGTCACTCGTCGGCCATCTTGCTCTATGTGAAGATATCGTTTCTACTTTCTAAGGTATATACCCAATTCGGATAACTCAATCTACTATTGTTTTCTTCTAATTTTTGTGGGATTTCATATGGGTGTTTTGTAGAATTGATTGATCTTTAATTCTTTATGGTATTTGATGATTCTGATTCTCTCTCTTGGGTTTTTGATTATTAGTTCCTTTGATTGAAGGTTATTTTGTGATTTTGGTTGTTAGGCTCCTCCGGACCTCCGGACTTCCCTGCAAAACCGCAAAGTTTCGATTTTTATTTTGTAATTTTGTGATTTTGATTGTTTTTTTTTCCAATGGTCAAGACAGCTAGTTAGCTAATTCCCCTTAACAAGTAGGTTTACCCCTGGTTACTACTGAGAGCTAAACTTAAGTCTAAATTTTTAATGTTCTAATCAGACTGGTTGTTGCTTAGTGTAATAGTATTGACTAATGACTATTGTGAAGATAATTCCAGGAGTAGATATTTTCCCATTTTCCCATTTAGTATAATAGATGGACTTCGTGATTTGAAAGAACGTCGAGTGCAATTCGGACAAAGCTTTGATATGTTCTAAAAGACTTTTTTTTTGCTATGTTTTGTTGTCTTTGTCAAACAAAATTATATTACTACATTATCTTTGTTTTAGTAAAAATATGTTTTGTAATGGTGGAACTTTACTTTTTAATGATGAATATATATTATGTTGTTAAAAAAATTCTTAGCCCCCCTCAATATCGAATCCTGGCTTCGTCCCTGCGTAGAGGGTTGTGCAACAATATAGAGATGATATGACCTTTGACCAAGTCTTACCCTTTACACCATATTTTGCAACCAAAAGTTGTATACATGAATATTTTTCCAGAATAGTATCATGGGTCTACCTTATCAAGTTCAATTTTTTATGCAAACTATGACTTCAATATATATATATATATATATTGAAATAACACCCTTTTATTAAAGTTACGTTGTTTTAGAGATTTTTTTAAAAATAAGTGGGGTCGCATATGACATTTTTGTAAATAAAAGGAAAGCAAGTGGGATCACTCTATTTTAATATTATTTTGTTCTTTAAAAGAATCTTCAAAACGACGTAGTTTTAATAAATGAGTGCTATTTAAGAGAGTATTATTTAAGAGGAGTGCTTTAGATCCGTTATATATATATATACCCTGATTATGAGAAGTTCTGAAAAAATTAAATGTGGACCCTCATTGGGGTTATATAAAATCCTTTAAAAACTTAATTTGAATCCATCCTACGCATGACAATGTAATTAAAACACTTTCTCTTTGTAGCTTTACTCTTTTAAATCTCAAGATCAGATTTTGCAAACTATATAAAAATGTGAATTTTATTGATCTATAATTTCATATAATGAAATGGATTAAATGTGTGCGTAAACTATATAAAAATGTGAATTTTATTGATCTATAATTTCATAATTTTGCTATGCAAGCCGACAAATTTGTATTGATAAAAATATGTGAATATATTAGATATATAAGAATTATGAACTTATAATTTGTTAAGAGTTTTGCTATACATAATCACAAATTTATATTGATAAAAAATGTTAACGTATGTGGTGGATATATTGAATAGTTAATAATTAGGGATGATCTATTGATCTCAGACACTATTATTTTATTTATATTTTAGAATTTTATGTTAATCCCAATTTAATTTGCTCATATATCTGTCAATATGTATATCATTTTTAGCGGGTTGCAGAGACTTGCAGTTAACCCATTTTATTTTTTATTTTTTTTTGCCTTCAAAGTTGAAGCCCTAGCTTTAGCTTAGCTTAGGTTAACATCAATATTCTCTTTCCAAAGGTACAAACTTTCACCGACAATCTTCTTCAATTTGCAGTAGCTATAGCTATGAAGGTTTTCGAGATTAATGGAACCACTCTCTCCCTTGGCCTCTTCATGGACGTCGCCAACTCCAAGTACTCTCTCCTTCTCTCTCAGAATATTACATAAACAGTTTATAGCATATTTATTTGCAATGTTCAGTTACGTATATCAAGGGATTTACTTAATTCTGGGTGCTAATTTGTTTGTTCTTACTTCTTTATTGTTTTAAAGTGATTGTTGAAAGAATCAAGGAGGTCTGTTTCCATAATATGAATAAAAATATATAATTGTTGAATACTGAACCAATATTGAAAAAAATTCCTCAGACGTATTTCTTTTACTGAAATGTATGGAAAATAACGGTATTATCATTAGTTAGGGTACTTTGGGTAATATTTTAATTTAACGGGGAAGAATCGACACTATCTATATGAAATCTAAATATGCAACTTTGAGATAATCCCAAATTTATGGAATAGTTGTGCTTGATGTGAACGTTAATTCCACATTAAAGGTTTTTGTTGCAACTAGTTTTCTAAGTACAGGACAGGAGAGCATGGTTATGAGCACAGTGATTTTTGTTGAAAGCTTTAAAGAATGGGAAGATAACAAACCTATAAGAGGGTTCTACTCAGTTTAAAAGGAAGCAAGTGTTCTTGGTGAGAATGTGTTTGGAAAGGGTGAAGGTGTTTGTATTGCACTAAAGATTAAACCTATGTTAATCAACATTCTGAATGAGCTTCTATGTCAAATTTTGGTATGTTGCTGGGACTAAGATGCAAAATATAATTTCCCTTATTGTTGAGCTTGACTTGACAAAGAACTCAACAAAGTGGGGGGAAAAGGTCATATTTGCTACCACAATTTGATAGGCTGCAAAGTAGTGGAACAAGGGCTAATATTCATCTATCTTTGAAGATCGAAACAATGAAGCCACAAGATAACCAAGTAGTAGCACGAAGTCCTGTTGTAACAACATTAGCCAATAACCAAAATGATCATCATGTGATGCATTATTGCTCGACCCATTTGTATAATAAAGACGACATGCTTCTTCTTGACAACATAGCATATAATTGTTCTGTTAAGCATATTTTCATCAGTGGTGAACCAGGAGAATTTATAGTGAAGTTGTTGTTTGAGGATGGGATACATGGTAAGATGCTAAAAATTGGTTGCACTATCCAAGGTCTTGATGTCCTTGTTGTTGATGCTAAATATTTTGAAACAAGTACTAGGTTTTCCAAATGGCGTGTTGTGCTAAAGATTGGATCTAATGAATCTTCTCAGCTAGCTATTAATGAGAATGCTAATGGTTTGTCCCGATATGCCATCATCTGCCAAGAGAATGGCCTGCTCCCTATTGTTGAGCTTGAGATTCTTGTGGATGGACCCCATGACATCAGTAAGGGGGTGTTTGATAAAAATTGAATGAATCTGAATCTGAATGAAAAAGATTGTTTGATAATTAACATGTCTGAAACATCTGAATGACATAATTTGATTATTTTATCCATTTGAAAAAATTCAAAGTTGTTGTAAATTTATTTAATATTACTTAATATAGTAGTTAATATTTTTTAAAAATTTTTTACTTTATTCAGCTGCTTATTCAGCCAAAAAAATCTGACTTAGCCATTTAGCTCAATCATCTGACTGATTCAGTCATTCAGACGATTTTTTTTCAAAACAAACGCACTTAATGGCTGATTGATTCAACCATTCAGCCATTCAGATGTATTCAGTCCTAAACAAACATCCACTAAGTGTGCTTATGTAACAAAGTGTGTTCTTGCTATTCTTGTGGTCAACAAGCTCAGAGGAGGAGTAAAAATTTCTCGGGTTCCACACACATTGGGGCCTGCAACATTCAATCCAGACGAACATGATGGCTTTAAAAAAAATTGTGGTTTGGTTGGAATCATGAAAGTTATACATTGGGGGCTTATCAGGTCAACACTTCTTCCATTATATGTTTTGTGTGCTTGGTATCTCTACTGTTCAGGTCATAAAGGGATAATCATTAATCAATGTGAATTTCACTACTATCTGTCATACTGGAAGTTCATTATTCAAAAGATTCTTATGAGAGAGGATTATTCATGAAAGCAGAAGACCCCATACTATTGGTTGCGTCTTGTTATATACATAATGCTTGAATTAGGACTGGTATTGTCTCTTTCAAGGGCAGTTCTCGTTGTGGAACAATTCGAGCTAAAGGGTTAATGCTCATGTCTGTAGCTTTGTTACTGAAAATAGTGGCAACTGTTGGTTTTCCTTCATTTGTGAAGGACATGAAGGTCTTTACATGTGAAACACAAAATGAGAAATATGGATCTGGTGTTTTTGTTATTAGCAACACACTTTCTGAAGGATGTGTTATACACCGGGCTACAGTGGTGGGGGCAACACTTCTCCTTCATATTACTAACAAAGGAGTCAGGATGTTCTTTAAGGTTAAGACTAATATCCCATGTATGGCTAGAATTGAAAAGGTGACGGTGAAGCATCAAGTTTAACGTCCAAGATATATCTTCAGATTGCAGAAGTGTCACACATTCCTCTATTCTCATTCTTAGCAGGTTCAAAGGTAGGTCAGATAATGGAACAAGAGTGCATTATCTCTATGGCAAATGTTGGAGGTTGCCAATGTCCTAATTGCTGTTTTGCATATTTTCCACCTTGAGGGCAAGGTGGATTTTCAAGAGTAGGGTATTGTTATAGATTACATAATTGAGAGGAGTATTAAATAAAATGGAAGGCTAAGATTAATTCTCTCAGGTGTTTTCAATCAACGGGTAGGATTAGTCTCAACTTTTTCAATGTTATTATATAATTCAATCATTGTAAAGAAGTTGGTATCAAATGAAAATGAATTAAAACTTCTTAATCTATCTCTATCTCTTTTTTCCCCTACAATTCCTTTCAAAGTCTACCCGAGACTATAAATCGGTAACAACCATTTTCACTAATTTTACTCAAACAAGCTGAAACAGAAACTGCTCATTGAGCTGAAGTTACAAATTTGTCTTCTGCCAATTATTAAGGTTTTTGTGTCCGAAATTTGTAGATGCTCGTGTAATTTGTTTCAGTTACTTGTTATTGTCTTTCCAATATATCAATCTTCACTTCCTTTTGTTCGAGTCTCCATAATTGATATGCTGCCTGGTGTGCCATTAGCTGAGGGTTCCTCCTTGTGCTAAACATTATTACAAGGGGCCTCTATGACAAACATTAAGTTTTATTTAGTAACCACTTAAATCTGACTACTGAGTGTCAATCTTATGTATGTATAATTGTAAACAATTTAATTATCTCAATGGGATTTTGGGAAAAGCTAATTTTACATTCCTTGGATGTTTCATAAAGAGCTTGTTGTGCATTAGAAAGGTTACATCTTTTGTTCGTAGTAGAAGATAATATTCCGACTTATGCATGCCACAATGCTAACTATAAATATTGTTGGTCATATTTATATTGTGCTAGCTTTAGGTTAAGGACAGCTTACTTTCTTATAATTCAAAGTAGTATCATGGTTGGTGGCTTCATGGATGAATAGAAATATATAGCTAGCTTTCAAAGGTGTACAGTTGAGAGATCTTTTTAGTTCAAGGAATTTGGGAGAACAATTAGTTGTGTTAAGCGTTATCTTGAAGGACTAAATTTCAAGTGTGGTAATAGCTTCTCCTATTTTCTTAGAGAACTTCTGGATGCAATGCAAGCAGGAACACTGGAACCCGAAGTAGCATTTCTCAATGCATCACTTGTAAGCAAACTAAGCCCAACTCTCCAGTACTAAAATGTCTTCTTGCTTTAATAATTTTCTGCTGTGCTGCAATGATCTTTCGCAGAATATATCTAATATGACTTTCATTAACAAATGAGACAGATCCCAGATGTATTCCCTGTTCTAGCTGCTGCTCATAAGACGCTTGAAGCTAAATCGCGGGAGTCACTGGCAACACGCACTTTACATTCTGAGCTTGTTTTTAATTACTCGGGCTCTAAACATGTAAGAACTGTATTGCTTATTAAATTTACTTCACTATTTCTCCCTTGCAATTAATTTTACTTCTAGGCTTCTATTCTAACCAGATCTCAGAATCCTTCAAAAGATGTGGCATCTCTGAAAACTCAACGTATGTCCTCGTAGCTCGTTTCAGTGCATCTGACGATGAGGTGAGTCAGTGGAGTCATAAATAATGCAGAGTTCTAGAGTCGTGTCATCGTTTGTTGCTTTGCTTCATTACTGAAAAGTAAAAAGATTACAAGAGAGTTTATTTACTATTTGAGTAGACCTCAGCCATAGAGAAACTAGTCAAAGGAAAGAAGATTGATTTAGCAGAGTTGGAAGGAAGAGCAAACCTAGCCCAAATACAAAAGGTTTGTTAGTTTTGCATTTGTTCCTGCCATTGATTTACATCCTCCACCTGTTGCTTTCTGCTGATCTTTGATTATATATGTTTACAATCTCTTTCAGCACTACAAAATATCCAGTGCAGAACTAGGAATATCATCATCTCTTGCGGATGCTATAACATGCCGAATTGCTGCCCGCGATGCTTTGTGAAGACCTTTCGCATTTTCCCCTAAATGGAATCAGCACTACAGGAAATTAGGTTTGGGATTCATGTATTTTATGATAGGGAAACATCTGATTAGACGGTCTTATTTATGGCATGAGATTATGAGGGTTTAAATGACTTGTTTCATTGATCAATGTGTGAAACTCGTGGAACACATAATAACAATGAAGGTATCAGTAGGATTCTTTTACCCTCCAATGTTTTAAAACCTGCACTAGATTTTGAAAGCGTTCGGCATCAATTTGACTTAAATGTCAGAAATTAAGTTAAAACAAGTATGAAGGTGTTCGGTTTATAATGACTTTTAAGTTAAAATAAATACAAAGTTTATTAAAAATGACATTAATAAAAAGATAGACAAAATAGAAGAGGGGCAAAATAGATATTACTTGTGGTCAAATTAACTTATTTTAAAATGACTTATAAGTCATTTTTAAATAAGTCAAAAATAATTAGTACTTGTTTTTTTTTATTTAAAACTCAACTTATAAGTTCAAAAATAAGCAGTTGTCAAACACGTTAATAGTGAAAAATAACTTATAAGTTGTTTCGGAACATGGCCCAAATATGCCCAAACATTTGTACACAATGCGAATATAGTGATAGGATTTATGAATTATAGAAGACAAAGATGGCGATGAAGATCGTTGAAGAATCTTATTTTCATCTTCTTTAATTTATTTTTTTAACTTTTTTTATTTCTGAAATTGAAATTACCATGACATTTCTAGTTAAGAATAGCGAAACTAACAAGATTAATACGGGTAAAGCATTGTGTATATTTTTCTATTTTTTTTAATATTATGTTTTTGTGTATATATAATTAAAAATAATGTGTTGGTGACAAAAAACTTAATACAAAATGATATATGTATATGATAGTTATTGGTTACAATAATTGAACCCCACTCATATACAGTGAAACATCTACTAATTATAATCTAACAAATTATTTTGTAATCATGTTTTGTTACCATAGCATTGCTCATATAATTAAAACTGTCCAAACACAAAAAAAAAAAAATGCATTTGGCACATGACTCAATTTTGTCAAAAATTTGGGATTAGGAGACATTTTGACACATTTGACAACTTGAAGCGTATAATGTGACATTTCTTTAAAAAAAATTACTTTATAATGAGTCTAAACTTAAATGGCAACTTTTGTCATTCTGGCCCCATAAAGTGTAAAT
The DNA here is from genome assembly GCA_020205555.1 of Panax stipuleanatus. Classification (NCBI taxonomy): domain Eukaryota; kingdom Viridiplantae; phylum Streptophyta; class Magnoliopsida; order Apiales; family Araliaceae; genus Panax; species Panax stipuleanatus. The sequence continues at coordinate 139,186,654 of CM035116.1, read as the reverse complement.
ATAGCCCGTGGCGGATCTAGGAGTTACAAGTCAGTGAGGCCAATAAATTAAATAAAAATCAATATGAAGTATGTATATAAAATAATGTTACTATCACATAATTTTGGATTACATAATGTTCACATATACACATATATTGTAGGCTCTGCGTGACATACAGGACTCGCAAATATGCATGTGTATGTATGTAAATTTTATGTGACCCAAATTATGTGATAGTAGCATTGCTCATGTATATATGTCATACAATGCCAATAGGTTGCAAGTTGCTACACAGAAAGTTTTTCTACAAAAAATCTGTGTAGAGTATGTAGGCAATTTCCCTACACCGACCATTCCATGAATCAACAAGTCTAGGATGACATTGTTCTAGTGACATTTTTAATAATTTTTTTAACTCCCAAAAAATATTAAGTATTTATTTCAACTGAAATGTTTACAGTAAACAGTGTATGTATTCAAATTATATCTAAAACAATATTTTCTGTAAAAATTCTCATTAGAATAAATACTATACATTTTTTGGGAGTTGAAAAAAAACAAAAAAAAAGTCGATAGAAATGTCACTAAAACAATGTTGCCGCAGAAAGACTCTTCCATGAATATAGCAACCTACTAGTCTAACTCATATTTTTTTGAAACTGATATTTTTACATTATTTTATATGAATATACAGCGAGTCCCACTAACATGTGCCAAGAAGAAAATATCAAAAACATGTACTAAAATAGTGTTATTCTATTTTTAAGTACGTCAAACACGGCCAAACATATCATAATCGAATAATATATGATCGATTCTTATTCATGAATAGATACGACTGCGAAATCAGATCCCCTATGGAGTACTATTAAACATTGTGGGCAATATATATTTCAACTAGGGATCCGGTTAGCATGAAGTGAATTTTTAAGTTCATTTCATGTTTAATACAGTGCTGACACGCAGATGGAAGGATAATCTCTCCACCTGCGTGTCAACACTGTATTGGGCATGAAGTAAAATTATCATAAAGTTCACTTCATCCTTAACCACTCCCTTCAACTAGCTAGCTGCACCTGCATTATCAAAAGAATGATCACCACCATTATCATCCATCATCAGTATCCATTTCTGAATCTCATCATCTCCAGTCACTTCCCAGAATTCCTTTTCCTTGCTCTTCCCCATTTCCACTTCGGGAAACTCGCTCGTTTTTGGATTTTCTTGTTGCACCAGCTGCTGCTGCACCTTTTGCTGCTCTGGAATTTGTTGATGATTGGGAGTACTAGTGTAATCAGCAAAAGAAAAATTAAGCTTGGCCCTCGGCCCTCTGAACTCAATGGCGGCCTTATCATATGCTCTAGCCGCATCCTCCGCCGTCTTAAATGTCCCAAGCCAAACACGAATCGCCCTTAGTGGATTCTGAATCTCCGCCACCCAATTCCCCGACGGCCTCTGCCTGACCCCTCTGTAATGTTTCTTTTTTTTCTTGTTATCAGCTAATTCTGCAAAAATGTCGCAACCCAAACAGCCCTTAATGTTACAGAACCGGCAAGTTTCCTGCTCCGGTAAGGATGAGATAGTCGATGGAGAAGAACTGGTGGAGGTGGTGGCGCTTTCTGGGGTATTTGGGATTAAGCGGAATTCATGGGTCATGTCCATTGCTACGCCACCCATTATGACATTTTTTAGCGCGGTAACCATGACGGAAACTTCCTGCTCATGAGTCAGCCGTGGCGGTTGCTGCGGGGGTGGGTTGGTGGCCAGGGCGGCAGAGTCCCGTTTGGGCCTCTTGTATATTTTTTGCATGTTAAAGAGGTACTTGTTTTCATAAATTTCAGATGGGACCCTGTTTTAGAGAGAGAGAGAGAGAGAGATTTTTTAATCAAAATTTGTTGTTCGTATAATTTGTTTGGGATTGAAAATTGGTTTATATATATGAAGAATATACGGCGGGAGGGATGGAGACATCTACGTGGCTGCCAGCCAAGTACAGATTACGGGAAAAGGTAATGAGCTGGCAGCTGAATATTCTTGAAATTTCTCACGCGGATTATTGGAAAAATGATAATTACACTTGGTTATCATGAAATTGAACTTCCTTTTTGCTGCTCCGTTTTCATTACTGTCTTTTGCTAGCTCCATTTTCACTTCCACTTCTCTCTGTCTCTTCTGGCCACCGGCCACCGTCCACGGCAGTGGCAGCGCGATGGCCCCACAGGATTTAGCTACTTCCAAAGGAAATAAAGTTGAGATTGAAGTGTCAAAAGTTAGTTTCCGTCTGGATCCTTGACGCTTTGGATCATCTCTTCACCGGAGGCATGCTTGGATTTTGAAAGACGTACGGCTTCGAATTTTGTTTGTTTAATTCTTTCTTTCAAGCATTGACTTGAGACTTGTTCTTAGCAGATGAATTAAGCACTGAAGGAATTTATAAGCATATCTAGCTTTTCTTCTTTCTTCCCCTCCTTTTAGGCAAATTCAGTGTAACTAATTAAATATTCATTCCTTACCCTCCCCTCCCCTCCTTTTAGGCACTTGAACAATTCATTATAGAATACAACTCTATAGAAATATCTCTCTTTACGGTAAACATCGCAATGCGTTGTGCAACTGCCAATACCTCGTATCAAATCTAATTCCCAACTCTGAGAATTATTCACCTAACTCGTAATAAAAATGTAAAATCTATTATTTTCCATAAAAGAGTTTTGTAAAGAAAGTTAGGATCAAGTAGAAAAGCAATTAAGGCTTTACAACTTTGTTTACACTAAATTATCCGTCTACTTTTTTCTTCCTGGCCACTTTATAAGATAGATAAATAGATAGATACAATTAATTCAGTGTAACAAAACATTTATAATAATATTTCTTCTCTTTCTAACTATAAGATCATTATTAATTTTTTTTTTTAAAAATAATTTGAGATGATATTTTTCTAAAGTTAAAACTAATATAATATAATTCAGTTTAAATTTTTAAACGATAAATTTTATAATTATTAATATTTTTAAAATAATTTTTATTATTTGTTATTATACTAGTTTAATTTTTAAACATTTCTTAATTAAATTTTCCAAAGTAAAAAATAATTTATATTTTAAAAGTTAAAACGGAAATGCTGCTATTCAATTACCATGTGTAAAAGCACTTTTATCATATGGGTTGTGTGGGGGAGGCTTCATGTGGGTTGTTCGGCCAGTCAAAAATAAAAGTGACATATATACCCGTACGCGTTATAGGAGGCCACATTTCCCGAGTGACTCAGACAGGTAGAACCCAATTATCCTGCTAAGTTCTTCTACGCACATTTAGAAATTTAGACAGAAAGAATAAAATAAATTTGTTCTAATAAATAATTAAATAGTACACTTCAATTGTTCGTTAAAATAAATGTTCAATTTATTTATCCGCATATAATTATTCTGATTCTGATACAAAACAAGTAAATGATTCATATGTACCCATCGGTCATTGTCCCATAATATATTATTATTTGACTCTTAGCCAAAGTATTAAGGTGTGACATTGCAGCTTTAAATATGTACTAATAAAATTGAGTCAAATTGAAATTTCAACAATTAAGTTGTTGGTACAAATTAATGTTACTCAACTTCATGTCTCCAAACTCAAAGTTTGCTTTGGGAAATTTTTTATAATCAAGGGAGCGAAGGGTTAGGCAAGTAGTATGAACTCCCACGAAATGAATAAAAAGAAGTTGAAAGAGCTTACGAATGAACTTACGCATACTCTCAGCCTGTTTGACTGATATTTATCTCAACGTTTAATAATTAGCCTCACTTATAATTTTTCATTCCACATTAATAAACCCTTAATTTTGAATGAAATTACCAGATGGCCTGCAATTTTGGAATTTATCAAGGAAAAAAAGGGGCATTTTGTGTCCTTTAGGAATATATTACAAATGTCAATTGCGCATAGCATTAACAAAAACTATATGTGGACATGAATATTGAACATTAAAAATAAAAATGAGTGTATTTGAATTTCATTTATTTATATTTTAATTTCTAATTGTAGGTAAAAATATAAATAGATAAAATTCAAATACACTCGTATCCAATATTTATGTCCGCCTAAAAGAGCTCGAGCATTAATCAGCCACGTGCCCACGTCACATACTATTTTCTTCACTTTTCAGTTTTCACTACTGCCAAGTGGCGTTTGACTGGTGTGGACGGTGTTGAAACCCCTGACACGTCACTGTCGTTCTTTTGTTTGGACTCTAGCATTGAACCTTTCTAAATATACATCCTCCTTTCCCAAATTATTAGATAAACAATTTGACTTTTGAGATGAATATTAAATTTTAAATTGATGTGAGTTTATTTATTTTTAATTGATATAATAATTATAATTATATAGTATATAACAAAAATTATTAATTATAAAATTTATTTAATTTTAAATTTTTATGTGTTATATTAATTTTAAAATTTAATATGTCGTCGTTTGATCTTAAAAGTCAAAATATATATCTAATTTCAGAATGGAGGAAGTATTATTTTTGCTTCTCATTTATAAATATTACTCACTTTAATTACTCATCGTTCAAAATTAGAGATATTGAAATATTTCTTTTAATCTCTTATTAAAAAAGGAATGTATTTCTATTTTACGTAGAGAAACTGAATGAATATTTTAAATTTTCATAACGTTCTCACTATTATTCCTATCATCACTAGCTATACTATATTATTAACTATTATAGTACGAGTACATTTGATAACATAGAGTTAAAATATCCACTAATTTTGATACTCAACTGTCTCCAAACTGAAAGCTTGCTTTGGAATTTTTTTAGATTATTTGAAATTGTTACTTTAACATTTGTTTCAACTTTGTTATTTGTCAAATTGAATTACCATGACATTTCTACTTAAGAATAGTGAAACTGTGTATATCTTCTATTTTTGTTAATATTAATGTTGTTGTATTTACATATATTTGAAACTGTCCTCACATAAAAACAATGCATTGGGGAGTGGGGGCGGGGGCGTGGGGCGGGGGGGAGGGGGGTACACGACTCAATTATGTCAGAAATTTGGGATTAGGAGACATTCTGACACATCTGACAACTTGGTGTAATGTAACACTTCTTTTAAATTTTTCTTTACAGTAATTGACCTAAATTTTAATGTTACCTTTGAATTTAAGAAATAAAACAGAGGAATAAATAAATTAAAATTAGTGTATTTATTAATTATTTTAAAAGATAAATCATTTTAATAGAATGAAAATTCATTACATCCTTTTATTTTTTTTATTTCATATAAATAAAATATATTATAATAAAATTAATATATATAATAATTTTGTCATTATCCACCACCATCAACAATCAAATATACATTTAAAATAATGAACTTATTATGTCCATCCTTTGGATGTAAACCAAACATAAGGGAAAGTTTTTGACATTCTGCCCCCATAAAGCGTAAATATAGCAACCTACTAGACAAACTCATATTTTAAGCACATGTAGTAAAACAGAGCCAAATACTCCTATAATAGTAGTAGCCAGTAGGAATCATGAAATGGATAGACTGGGAGATCAGATCCTAGGAACAAGTGCAGGCAGCGCAGGGCCCCTATTACTGTCAAACCAGACCCCACATCTATTTCAACTAATTTTCCCTGCAAAACTCAAACTCATCTGTTGAATTACCACTGGTAGTATTTTTAAAAAAAACTCCTGAAATTTAGTTGTCGAAAAGACGTACTCCTGTATGAAATCACAATTAATGAACTTGGAAGATCTTGATTTTTAAATTGTCATATGTTTTATTTTAATTTTTCAAATAATATTAAGTACAAATTGAATTCACGAAAAAAAATGCTCCATTTTCAAAACTGTATATATATATAAGCTAGCAAATTAAACACTGTGGACAATATTTCCGCTAGCTGAATTATCAGAAAAATGATCACCGCCATTATCATCCACCATCATCTTCATCATCCATTTCTGAAACTCATCATCATCTCCGGTCACTTCCCAGAATTCCTTTTCCTTACCCTTCCCCATTTCCATTCCCGAGGAAAACTCACTCTTTTTTGGATTTTCTTGTTGCACCTGCAACTTTTCATGCTGCTGGGGAATTTCTTGATGTTCGGAAGTAGTAGAGTAATCAGAAAAAGAAAAATTAATCTTTGCTCTGGGTCCCCTGAATTCAATGGCGGCCCTGTCATAAGCTCTAGCCGCATCCTCAGCCGTCAAAAATGTTCCGAGCCAAACACGAGCCGCCTTTCGTGGGTCCCGAATCTCCGCCGCCCATTTACCCCACGGCCTCTGCCTCACCCCTCTGTAATTCTTCTTCTTTTTCTTTGCTGCGCCTAAATTACTTTTCTTGTTATCAGGCTCTGAAAAAAAGTCACAACCCAAACAGCCCCTAATGTTACAGAATCGGCAAGTATCCGGTTCTCGTAAGAATGAGATAGTAGATGGTAAAGAACTGGAGGCGGCGGCGCTTTCTGGGGTACTTGGGATTAAGCAGAATTCTTGGGTCATGTCCATTGCTGCGCCACCCGTTAGGACGTTTTTTAGCGTGTTAACCATGACGGCAACTTCCTGCTCATGGGTGAGCCGTGGCGTCTGCGGCGACGGGTTGGTATCCACGGCGGCGGACTCCCTCTTGTACATTTTCTGCATGTTAAAGAGGTACTTTTTGACTTTTTTGTTATACTTTCAGATGGGACTCTGTTTTAGAGAGAGAAATTATTTAAAATATAAGTTGTTGTTTGACTTTGGTGTTTATATATTGGCGGGAGGGAGGGAGGGAGGGAGGGAGGGAGACATCTACGTGGCTGCCAGCTATAAGTACACATTTCGTACGCGGGATAGGATTTTGGATTTTATTTTCATGTGCGAATGCATTTTTAAGTAGTAGTGTAAATAAATTGAGTCGGACGGAGTATTAAGTTGTTTAAATTTGATTAATAAAATTTATTGAGTATGAAATAAAATTTAATTAAGGTTCATTTTGTAACCGAGTCGAGTACGATTTCGAATTGAACTCGAACAGTTTAAATTTTTTGAATTATATATCAATAAAAAATTATAATTTAAATTTCGAGTAATATATCTAATTTTAAAATTTATTAATACTTGAATCGTTTATTTTTTAAATTAAACTCAAATAAAACTTTTAATGAAATGAGTACGAATCAAATTTGAACCGTTTGGTTATTTTACGGGTTTTATATTTAAGTGACTATTTATTGGTTGATACACACACGGAGAGAGAGAAGGTGATGAGCTGGCAGCTGGATATTCTTGAGACTTGCACTTGGATTATTTGAAAATGGTGGCGTAATCGATTACAAAGTTGCTACTGTGGAGTGTGACATTCGTTTTTGGATAGAACTTGATAATAATATGTGAGTGGCACAGAGAGATTAGAAGTTTCCTGCTTATCCAGTTGTCCCTCTCAAGTGTAATAAGATGATTCTGGTATCTAGATATTTTTAAAATAAATAATGCTACTATCACATAATTTTAGTTCACATAATGCTCACATATACACAGACATATTATGGATCCTGCGTGAAATGCAAGATCCGCAAATATGTATGTGTGTGTATGTGAGCTTTATGTGATCCAAATTATGTGATAGTAATAAAAAGTAAATTGATATTTTTATATGTTAAAATAATATTTTTATATGAGTCTCTCATATATAGATGTGAGATTCACTCACTATTCATGTGAAAAGATCACATAAAAATATCAATTTTTTAATAAAAACTCGGAGGGAGGGAGAGAGATGACTCTTTCATGGAGTAGCTGTTAAGTCTTAAGAAGACAAGTAGGTCTCTTGTTTTTGACAAGAATAGTTCCGGCCTTTGGTAGGCGTGTAGTGAGTCTACGTAGCCAACTGACAGGGCATGGACATGGATTTATCAATATGAATCTCGAGAGTTTTATTATTTGTCTATTTATGAAAGATTAAAATATAAAATAGATATTAATTAATCTAATTTTAATATAAACAAATATAAAGTTAGAGGAGGGGTCTTTTTATTTTCAAAATTTTCAAGGTAAGAATCACGTTTTTGAATTTTAAAACTATAATTTTCATGGTTAATATAATAAATTAGATGAATAAAATATTTAGCAATCATAAGGACTCGTTATTAAAGAATTATTTCATTTTAAGTAAGTTTAATATGAATTAAAAGAAAGAGAATTTATATTTTATAAAAATTTTGATAATTTTATAATATTTTCTGAGACTCATATTGATATAATTAAAACTTTATAAAATTATCAAACATATTTTGTACATATAATAGTTCATAAAAGAAATTACAATGCTGCATAAGGCTCATTTTAAATTGACTTAAAATAAGTAAAGATAAATGTAAATAAGTGAATGAAAAATACTCCATTGTTGGGGTCCGTAGCACAGACATTGTTTGTCATAGAATTTATTATTAAAATACTTCATTTGTCCCTTAATATAAGTCGTTTTAGATTTGTGCATAAATATAAAAAATATAATTGTATAACATTAAATATAATATCAATTGATATATTATCCTTGTATTGAAAAAAGAGAATATTATTTATTGGACAAAAAATAGTGTGAGAAATAAAGTTATATTTAATATTTAGAATAATATTGAAAACTAAACAATTAATATTTACTTGAAATTCTCAAAACGACAAATATTAATATATAAAAATATTTCTCTAAAATAACTTATATTAAGAAGAGACTGAGAGAGTATTCTTATTTATTATCAAAAGGTGGTTGTTGTCAAGACAGCATGCAAGAAACATTGAAAAACCACTCTGGCCAAGTCTCTTCAGGAATTCTTCTATAATTTCTTCTCTTCACACATTCAACCAACTTTCCCTTCTTCACACCCCAATCGCTTTTCGGCGTAATTTTTCAAGTTCTTATGAGCCGACTCATGGCTGAGCAGTCTTCCTGAAAATGAAATATTATGAATTATCATTTATACTAGCTATGATTTTAATTCATCCTACACTAAACTACAATTTTTTCTACATTCAAACATATTCAAGGCCTTCTATCGATCTAAAAAATTAATTTTTTTAAGGGTATATATTGCCTTTAATTTTTATTTATTTATTTTCATAATCACACGTGCCTACATTTTTTCTGTGTTTTCAAAGATATTTTGGATTGAAATTACCCAAAATACTCTCATTCGGATCAATTATTATTCGTCGGTGGCCAAAAAAGTTAATTTATAGAAATTTAAAGATATTAGAGTTCAATTTCTTAAAATTGAAACATTCAAAAGTTTTGAAATGTATTTAAGCCACAATATTTATGAGAGAAAATAACTGAGTGTAAGTTGTAGTCAAGACAGCAGGTAAGAAACATTGAAAGGGGAACGAATGCGAGTGCCTTCCTCTGATTTTTTTGAATTTGCTTGTCTTTTTCTACGGCTTGTATCTTCCAAGTATACTGCTCTCCCCGTTCTATAAAAATTGGTTATGTTCGACTCTTTTTATGAAAATTGATCAATTTTAAATTAAAAATTAAGTATTTTTATTTTTATTTTCAAATTTATTAAAATTGGAGGCGATAGTAAATTCCATATAATTTTTTCTATCAAAATTAACAATAAAATACTAAAAATTTTGATTACAAAAAAAGTCAATTTACTACCGATTAACAATAAAATAATAGTATAAATTTAATTAGTGTAAATTTTGATTTTAAAAAAGAGAGTCAATTTCATGTCCCTGTATCTATCTCCGCCACTGGTTGAGTTTCTCTACGTGAGAAAAATTACACCAACAAACAGCGCCAAGTAATTGAAATCATACATGCGCCTATTTTTTATACATTTGATTTGAAGTAAGAGTCTCCCCATGCTAATCACTTTTGAGATAAGGCTAAAGATTATCTATTCCCATTTTTAGTGATATCGTTGTCTACACTGCTCAATAAGCATGTGGAACCACTATTTGAAAAATCCACCACTTCCACTACCAAACCAGAAATTAAAATCAAATCAAATCCAAGCTATGCAACTACAAGTATCATAGATTCATAGTCACTACATGATTGTAAAGCAATAATTATTACAATTAGCAAGTTGTCTAATTTCATGGAGGAACCGACAAGATTTTAGGTTGCGGCAGTAACATTTGTAGTGTTTGAACCTCCAAACGCTTGCGTTTAAGACTCAAACGAATAATATTTTTAAGTGCGTTTGAACGCACCAAATGTTGCAAACACTAAGCAACCAAACATACACTTAACTGATTGATTGCTGTTCATTTTCAATAAAAGAAATAACGATATAATCTGTTCATTCAGAGAGAGAGAGAGAGGGAGAGAGTCATGAGAAAACAATTATGTAGTAGTTTCTTATTATTTATACATCAAATTTAATCCTGAAGTCAAATATTCAATGGTCCTACCCCCTTTTCTATCATGACAATAAAAAAAATGAGAAAATGGACATGTAGAAAAAATTTGAACCTATTTCCACCAGATAAGAACATATAGATGCAGAGACAAACCTACAACCAAGTCAAATGTAATCTTCTTGTGGGTTAACAAATCTCAGTGTAACAGTTTCCTTCCAACTAGTCATCATCCTCTGAATCTGTAGTCAGATAGGGCGAAGTTACTAGCCACATCTATAGAAAAATTAAATATAAAACTGAAAGGGATATAAAAGATAAAAGGGAAAGAGTAACGCATCATTTTATTTTATTTTTCATTGTGTCATCGACTCATCCTCCCAAGTCTCTGCCTAAATTTTATACGATGACAATATGGTCTAATAATTCAGGTTTTATGGTTTCATGTTGCAACTACCAATCAAGTCATGAACACATGGACTGAATGAGGGCATCTAGTATGCTCATGTTTCCAGAAACAAGTTCCTTATAAAAGCAAACAGATACAACATGCTTTAAAATTTCCCGGGGAAGCTTTCAAAATATTTGATTAGGCCAATGGATTTCTTAATAGTCTGTTTGATAGCAAGAAAAAGTAAAAGGGAAGATGAAAGAGGAAATATGCTAGCTATTCCCTAGTCTATGCTCATTCATATTTTAGGTGTTAGGAAAAGGGAGAGAACTATCTTCCGACTTTTGAGCGCCCTTAATAGCTCTCCACTTAAGAGGGTGTAGTGTAAATCACATCAAAACTTCTCTCCTTTTTGACTTAACTAGACACACGGAAAAAAGATGGCCTCACTTCTGTGGGATACAGGTTTTTCGTTCCACTTGCCTTCCCTTAATTCTTAGTTTCCCATCCATCCTAACAAACAATTATGAATGCTTAAAACCTCAGTGCCAATATCACCTAATGCTTAAGGTTTGCCTTGCATAACACTTCTGTTCTCTCCAAAATTTTAATTTCTCCCATTTTTTTTAACTGAAAAACAAATAGTTGTTTTTTCCCCTTTCCAGATATATAAACTAATGCATTTCATACAACTGTGATTTGCCTAAGAAGTGGACAACAATTATGGATTTTCAAATTAAAAAAAATGCTTACCAGATCGTATATCTTCTCCAACTTTCCCTCTATTTTTCAGTTGTTTCATGATCATTGCGCATATGAGAATCCACCAATATATATGAAACACGAGTAGAGTCAATAACATGGTGTTGAAAACATAGTATAATGACTTGTGATATGCCTGAGACAGCCTCAAGACCTTACTGAGATGATAACTGGGAAATGGAAACACAAATAAATTGTTAAAATGGGGGCATATCTAGTAGTAGTGATTCATGAACAAGAGCATCTGTTCAAGGACAAACCTCGTGGAATGTATGACCCAAAATGGAAAGAATATAAGCCTCAATATAAGCCATGAAATAGCAAATAGACCAAAGAACACACTTGCTCCAAGCTCATTCTCAGAATATTTGAAAACTTTAGCTGCTTCCATGAATACATCACTTGCATCATGCAATGCAAGAACAACTGATCCAACCCGAAAGAACCTGTGTAAAATAGTTTAGTACTATTTTCATGGTAAATGATGCAATGTATAGTTTATTTAATTCAAAAACCTACTTTGAACAGGAGATGCCATATGGTCATAAAGCTGGCTTCATCTAGAAATGTTCGGATGGTTGAGTTGTCTCATTTGTAATTTGCCTTACATGCTATGATAGTACAATGCTGATAAGTATGCTGTTGAAAGGCCTAATTATGGAAACAGTGATAAATGATAAAATAAACTTCAAAGGCACTTCCATTAACATTACTAAGTTGATAAATAACCGTAGTACTGACGTATAATTAAGAGGTCCAGCATGTGATGCTGGCTTACTCAGAAATATATATACTTAATACTCCCTCCGTTTCACAATATAAGATCAATATCTGACTTTTAAAAAGTTAATTTAAAATATTTTCAAATTCAAAATTGTAGGAATTATTATAATTTTTGTCATTACAATTATGAATTATCATAAACTATCTAAAAAGTACTATTAATTACGAGATTATTGTTTTCAAAACTTAAATAAATCATGAAAAAATTAAATTTGAAGATATCTTATATTGACTTTTAAAAAGTGAATACTGATCTTGTATTATGGAACAGAGAGAGTATATAACTACAGCAAATTGAAGCCTCCAACTTAAAGCAGGCTAGTTCTCACCTCATCATTACTAAAAATAGCATAATTACTGAAAATAGCATATGTTTAAAACAAAGATCAAGCATAAGTAGTTATTTTAAGAAATAAAAACAGGTATCAGCAAAGCACTAGAATTTGACACAACAAATCCTTTGGCTACAACAATAACTAGAACAAATGTTTCCATAGCAAGGGGTTTAAGCTTGTTACAGGTGCTCGTATCATAATTTGTTAAAAAAAACCAAGTGATTACAAAGTCATAATTGACGACACTTATCCCTCAATTTATAACTATCTACTTGTCACAACTACCTTTTCTTCGTAGTAAGTTGATCCAATGCTTGTGAATCTTCACCACACTTTTTACACTCTAGCCATCAATATTCTAAAAGGCACTAGGCGGGAGGCAGGCGGCCAGGGGAGCCTAGCGCCTAGGGGGCCTAGGCGGGATTTTTTATTTTAAGTCAATTTTAATATTTTATCTTACATTTATCCAAACAAAACAATAATATAAAGCAAAACAATCTATAATAAAGATAATAAAAGCCTTTACTTAAAGTTCAAATACATATCCATATTGTCAATGTCAAAGTTCAAACACAAACATGCAATTGTTCAAAGTTCAAACATATCTTTAACGTATTAGTTTTTTTTCATAAACAAGATTGCTATTAAATAATAAAATTTAAAATTTCAAGAATTCATTTCAATATTAAAACTTAAGAAACAAAATATAAATTTAAGAATTATATTGAATTAAACTAAATATTACAAATGTATCATCATTTATATAATTTGAAGTTGATACAAGTTCAAAAAATTACAACTATAATAAAATTATCTATTTTAACTTGATCTTGTTCACTTCTTGTTGTGATTTGATATGCTATAAACTGCATTATGAATATGGTAAATCATTAGAAAAATAAATATATCAAGATCTGGTTTGGGTAGTTATTAAAATAAAAAAAAACATCTCTGTCTAGGCCCGTGCCTAATTTCTTGGAGGGATTTTTATGCCGCCTTAGGCCTAGGCGAGGCGCCAGGGGAGCCTAGTGCCTAGGCGAGGCGCCAGGAGGGGGCCTAGCGCCTAGGCAGGGCACCATGGGGACCTAGACGGACCTAGGCGGGAATTTTTAGAACACTGCTAACCATAGCCTCATTTTTAATTACAAGCAACTTCTCGTAAAAGGTCACAGAAACCATATTTAACTCAATGGGCAATAATCTACTTTCCTAGTTGTATGCTATGATGTTCCATGTAATATTTTGATTTCTACATTCCCACGAGTAAACTTAAATATAATCAATTGCCAGAAAGTGTGATTACAAGCTAAAGATATTGAAGGCCAAGAAATCACATGATCAAAAGGAACATATTCCAGAAATTCACAGTCATTACAAATAGTTATAATTCCCCTTAAGTCTCTCCATGAAACAGTTCCACAAGGGGGATGGTAGCATGCAGTAAACACGATTGAAAAAGTAAGCAACAATTTTATATATTCATCTTTAGTTATGCATCAGAGCTTATCCTAACAATAAACTACTGATGGTAAAAGTATGAAACAACCTAGAACACAAATGGAAGATGTATATGGTCTTTTGGGGGTCAATGTCATGCCTGTTCCAAAACCAAGGCTGAACCCTGATGCGCAATCGTCCATTTACATATCCTAGAAATGCCTCATTAGTTATTACAATTAAAACGACATCACTGATATAAGAATCAAAACAGACGTACGGATTCCACAAAACCAATAGTCATTTAGCACTACAATGAATTTAGTAGGAAAAACATAGAAGCTTAAAAGCCTGTCTGTGAGTTCAAATTTGAAGGGAATGGAAGGGATTGTAACTTTGTAAGGGAAAATTCTTCTTTCCATAAGAATTGGGAGGAAGAACTTTTCCTTCCCTTCCCTTCCCAAAAAATAAATAAATTAACAAACAGGCCAGAAAGAAATTTCTTGTAAACTCGTTTCTCCTGGTTCATCTCTCATTTTTATTTAGCCTCTTTGACTGGAAAACAAAAGTTTCTGCTAAATTAGAGCTTTGGATAGGCCTTTGGTTCGTAATAAGCCCAACAACCAAATATATTTTCCAGAGGAGCAGGCCCTCTAAGGCTCTATCTCCATATATATGTCTGATATACAAGGAGGATAATTAATCCACGGACCTATTGTTTGGTCAGTGGATTAATTATCCTCGTATACCAGACATATATGCTTTCTCACCCACAACTTGAGAAACCAATTTTCTAAAATCCTCCTAGTCCCTAGGCGGTACTTTACTGCCTCAAGTTGGTAAAAGCCCCTTCCTAAGCGCCTAGATCGAATTACATCTCTACCGCATTTATTTGATGAAGGCTTTGAAGCTCTACAATACATGAAATGAATTTGAAGTGCCTTGTAAGATTGTTATTATTGGTAATTTTTCTTGTAAATTTAGAATCTTTGCATCTATGTAAACATGTTTTTTAAGTATCAAAAATATATAGTAGAAAGAAATATATATAACACCACCTAGGAAAATCCCAGACGGCCTAGTTAAGCGCCCCTCCGGCGCCTAGTAATTTTTAGAACACTGGGAATCTGCAGGCAGCTACTAGCAGACCAATTCAACAAAAGCTATACCATGGGCTTCCACATTTGAAAGAAACTCCAAATTGACAGATATATATAGGGGGGGGGGGTGCACGTGCATATGCACGCGTATGCATGTTTGTTAGTGTGATAATAGGCAGACACATCCACTAAAAGCATTAAGGAGGCACAACCCATGTACAATCCCAATCATAGTTATTAAATGCTCTCTGTTGAGCTATAAAACTACAGAAGCATTTAGCATTATGCTATATAATAATGCTGTAAAAGAAAGACACCTTGTGATGTATGAGTAGCTGATGAGGATGACAGTTACTATATGATGAGACATCATTACTGAAAAATCTTTCCTTCGAGTTTCCCATTTAACCAAGGCACCGATGCTATAAAGGTAGAACCCGCACTGGCACATATAGAAAAGCTTTATGGGAAGCCTGGAATAAAAATGATATAAGTTATTTGAAAGAATTAGGAATGATATCAACTATGTGGGGTTAAAATTTTCACAAATTAATAAGCACATGTAAAAATTCTTCAAATGTTGAACTGTGTTAGAGGCAACGAGCAATGAACTGTAAGTTCAAAACAAAATCTCATCAGAGGATCACACTGCTGTTTCAGGCACAAATTAAGAAGGTCCGAGGAAAAATATTTTTCCCACTACGATGATGGCCAATCAATTATGTTTCAGGAATGTCAAAGTATTTCCCCTTTTTCTGATAAAGTCAAATATATATCATTTAAGATCCTTTAGGTCTTTCTATTCAATCAATCAAGATAAATAATGACAGGAGTGAAACTTTAACAACTAATTCAGAAAAGGGCAGCATATATTGAATTTGAGGAGATAAAACTCAATATATAAAAAGGAAGCACACAGATAATATAACAAGAAATGGATCATGCAGTTGGAGCATCTTATAGTATTTAAAAAACCAAGGATTTTCCTTGTAAAGTAAAGCTCATAATGTCAAGTAAGCAAATCACAGGTTGATAATTCCTTCTATAGCTCTATAGATTGAGAAATAAGTTTCATCTATCACGTTACTCACTTCAGCTCTTGATTTGGCCAGCCTTTGAAGTATTCTTTTGTATCTCTGAACCATGGTTCGTGGTTGGTAATCTTTAGAATACAAAACTCAACAGTGGCATAGTAGGTTAGCTTCCACATAGACTCAGTGCACTTGGCAATCTTCGCTCTATTAGACTCATTATTTTTCAATGGAACACCTCTAGTGCTCAACAACCAAATGCCCAGCCTCTGAAAATGATATGAGCATTAATAAATAAAAAAGTACATTTCAAATATCTGAATTACTCCCAAAAAAGAGTAAAAATAAATAACTGGACTGTTCATATGTCATTCTTGAACAAGTAACATATTCACTACAAGCACTTACCAGAAAACACATACATTAAAAGCACTAAAAAAGGGGATCAACCTGATATACATGATATCTAGAAGAGAAAGAAACAAGCATAAGCTCGCAGGCCTGAACAGCAAAAATATACGCCTAAGCAATGAACTTGCCCATAAACTTTACAAAGAGTCTGTACAACCTTGGAAAGACTTAATGATCCAAAAGAATCAGTATTTTGAGAAAAATGTTTGCAACTTAGTTCACCTCCTCCAAAAGATTTCCTACTCATGTCCCACCGGTTCATATACCACACAAAGAAGTTGTATCCTTTCCAACAGCTGTATGCCTACCACCAAGACAAATTGGCATCATTTAATGGTTTCAGTTTCCTGAGCTCTCTATAAGCTTCAAATATTCTCATCCTTTTCTCCCTTGTACTTGCATTTGCATTCAAGGAATTTCTAAAGGAGACTTCAGGTCGAACCTTAATTTGCGTAAACAAATCCAGACTCTGTTTCCAGTATAGTTCTGGAATTTAGTGCACCCCCTCGCTCCAAGCAAAATGTAATACATCTACCTAGCCACATAAATTGAAGAAAACCCTTAAATAAGATTTTAAAAAAACAGAAGAATTGCCAGAAACTGGTACCTGGTTCTCCAGTAAGTTAATATCGCTACCTAACACACTGAACAAACAAAGAAAGCAGCCCTCAGTGGGGATTTTACGCACCACACCCCCTTTCAAGGAAATTGTATGCAGTCATCCCTGAAATAGAGAGGTAGATTGATCCGACCAAGAAAAGCCTCTAGCCCTTCTAATTCCTAAGCAAAAAACAACTTGACCTCTTCTGACAATCAACCATGAACAGTTATCCTAAAAATGGTACATCTGGGATGCTGTCTTCTTAAATCAGGTATGTAGTCTTTCACACTAGCCTCACTGTAAATTGCGAAGCTGGAGAGCTTGGGGAAAACATGGCAGAGGAGATGAGACCAACACCAAGGGTGTCCAACCAACTTAAGGAGATACTCTTCCACAGCCTAACTCTGTTTCACAACCTAATAGCAAGACCCAGAGTATGCCACCCTCCCAGCACAATTCTTTCCTTCCCATCAATCACCCTCTTCCAAATCTGATCAAACTTCCGCAAACATTGCCCCAAGAGTTCAACTGGATTCTCCTACAAGCACAAAGGAACCTGCACTCAACCCTGAAAGTCTCTCTGAAACCTCCCTAGGTTTTTCGTACCTAAGTCATAATTGGAAAGGAGGCATGAAATAAGTTGGGAAAACATGAGTCTATGGCTCACAGTTTGGAACATGATTACCAGCAACGTTGAACTATTGGATACGCAGTATGTAAAAGGGTATGAGGATAGCTACCCATTGTGGGAACACAAGACATCTAAGTTCATGTACCACGATTCATAATGATAGTACCAATTCACGCAATGCATAGTAATAAGAATTACATGACAACATAGGTTTGGAATGACAATGGTATAATACATTGCTGTTTCTTAGTCATCTTAATTTTCAACTTTTGAAAAAAAATTGTATTGTCAATTTGTCGTACATATTAACTATTTAAAAAAGTAAGATGTATATATTTTTCCTCATTAGATGGAGGAAGTGTTACTTCCAAGGATATTAGTCATTACTTCCACAAATCCTATCCTCATTAACCTCTTTGACAAATTTACTCTAATACATTGCAAACTTTCTACATTCCTAATAGTTTTACATTGAGAATGAGCATAAAGATCATGGCTACTCATTACTCAACCATACCTCAAGATAGTTAATTAACAACAAGAAACGTTGCTATTAAGGAATTACATTAATTGCTGAAATTATTGAATCAAAAAGGAAACTAAAGATACTCCATATCAGCAAAAACAAAAAGAGAGATAGGTAAATAATCTTACGCGAAAGATGAATCTGTCGAGCAAGAACCTGAGGACAAGGAAACCGAATGCAAAGAACACCGCTATGATCAAATGCCAAGAACTTACGTCGCCATTATGACTCCCGATCGAGTCCATTTAAGCACTCGAACTTGTTCCTCAGCTGCAGCCTGCAGACTACTTACACATCAATCAAACAATCGAATCATCGAATCTGAAATCAGCAGTGGCATCCAAATGCACATATAAAACGATACGATTCGCCCTAAATAGAGATTAAGAACAAACGCAGAAATGTAGACAGAGAGAGAGAGAGAGAGAGGGGCGGGGCTTAAAGCGTGAAATGGACGAATGTAGAGAGAGAGAAAGTCGAGGCAAACTCCGGGAAATGAAAAAGATGGAGGCGAGGATCTTCAATTGTGTGCGCGGGGGTTTGTTTTCGGTGTTTGGTGTTACGGAACGAGCTCACATTCGCACGGTTGATTCTCCCAAATAGCCGAAAAAATAAAATAAAGTAAATTTTTCAATAATATTATTCACTAATTAAATTGTAGCATATTATTTTTAAAATTAAGTTTTATAAGAGCTATATGCAAATGTAACCGAACTCAAATTTTTGTGGGTATACTTATGAAACTAAAAATGATAATGGTAAAATGTATATTTGTCTATAAATATGTGATTAAATTAAATTTAAAAGTTTATGCGATATGATATAATAAATTAATATGAGCAATTTTTAATTTTTACGTATCTCATACATACACTACACATGTCGCAATAATAATTTGATTAAAAATTTCATGAGTCATGGTAAAATAAAAAGACATAATTAAGCAGACGTTATGAAATATTATCATTAAACTTTCTCCAAGTTTTCCTGCCCAAGAATTGTTAGAAAAAGAATATATAAAATGATGTGTACAACTTTGATTAGTTATAATCATTGAATCCACCTATGCATGATCAATCATCCACTAGTTTTTGTAAGTGTAACATGACTCTTTCCTACTCCTTTTTGAATGACTTATTTAAGGTTGTGTTTGATAAACCTGAGAATTAAGATCTGAATGATTATGATGTCTTAATAAATTAGATCATCTGAATGGTTATGAGGTCTGAATTTAAAAAATTGTTTGATAACTAAAAAATAAGTTGTCTCTTAATGACATTCTTTTATCATTTTAAAGGGTAAAATTTTATTTAATAATTTTAAATATTCAATTTAATAAAAATGAGTGAATAATATTGTTGAATATATTTATATAAAAAAAATTAATT
Source organism: Panax stipuleanatus (assembly GCA_020205555.1). Classification (NCBI taxonomy): domain Eukaryota; kingdom Viridiplantae; phylum Streptophyta; class Magnoliopsida; order Apiales; family Araliaceae; genus Panax; species Panax stipuleanatus. The sequence goes on along the minus strand of CM035116.1, from coordinate 139,166,901 downwards.
AAGAGGTACCTCTTAATTATTAAGATATTATTTTCTGTCTTACCGATTAAGAGGCATTCAGAGGTAACAAAAAAAAAATAAACAGCGTCATACATCTTAACGAATAAGAGACAGTCCATTAAGAGGCAATCAGATGTAAACAAACAGCACCTTATAAATAAAAGTGTTTGACACCATTTTTATTTATAAGTCAAAAATTAAGTTGTGAATGTGATTTGCTAAAATGACTTATAAGTTAAAATAATTATAAAGATTAATACAATACCTTTAGATATTTATAAATTATATCAACATTTTGTCACTATATTTTTATTTGTTGCCTATCATTAAGTAAAATTTCACACACCATACCTTTAGATATTTATAAATTATATCAACATTTTGTCACATCTTTATTTAAGAAACAATAATAAATATTAGGAATTATTTAATTTACTTTTAACTTCAACAAAAGTCATGTTTTAATGCCTATATTAAATTGAAACAAATAAACACAAATTAAATAGCATTTACAAATAGTGTTAAAGAAGAAAAAGTGAGAGAGGAAAGTTGAATTATAAATATACTATTTAATTAGATTACGTCTGAAAAGAAAAGGATTAAATTTTATAATTGATTTTTTTCATGAATATTAAAATTTGAACATATCATAAGTATGCATATTTTTTCTAAAAAAAATATACTCATTAAATTTAAAATTTTAATAAAGGCTAATAAGAAAATCATGCATAAGTTGGTCTATATTTCATGCAAACTTTAACTTTAGCAACACATCAAAAGAGTTCTAAGAAAAAGTCCTTTTTTTAGTATTACAATTATATCCTTCACTTATTGTTAGGGCATCGGTAATGGCTTATTTTAAATCGACTTATAAGTTAAAATTTAAAATTATTTATCGTTTTAAGCTTGTAAATAAAAGTGTTTAATACTATTTGACTTATAAGTGAAATTAAGTTAAAATAAATTGTGAGAATATTTGGTTAAAATAATTTATAAATTAAAATGAAAAAGTAAAGATTACTAAAATAAGGCTAAAAAAGTCTTTACATTTTGTCAAATCTACCTATTTTAAAATGACTTATAATACATAATTTTTTAAAAGTAAAAAATTGTTACTTTTTAAAAATCACTTGTAAATTAATTTATAAATTAAAAAGTAATTAGTCATATACAAGCATTCAAATAATAATAAAAAATTATTTATAAAAAAAATTGTTTTCTGAAGATTTTTTATTTTTTGAGATATTTGACGATTTTATGAAAATTGTTGTTCCCTCCAATTCCCCAATTCATTTCCTCGCACTTTGACGAACAGTGCATCGGCGCCGATTCGAATGCAAGGCAGACAGTGAAGCCTATCAGTGACGACACAGATTTCAGGGCGCTGAATCAACGTGCTTTTCAAACCTGTAGGTGTTCTATCACATTGCATAAACTTTCGATTTTATTTTATTTTTCATTGGAACTGAAGATAATTTATTATGCTGATTACCATTCCCTGACCAAGTTGTGCATTGAATATTGAATGCATCATATCTGCCTCTGATGAAGCTTTCCAATCTCAAACGGTAATTAGTACAGAACTGTAATGTACAAATACATTTGTTGAATTGATGATACTTAAAAATCTGAGGTAATACTGTAATGAAATTATGCGGGCAAATTTGAATATATTCTGTTATTTTACACTACTGTCGTGGACTATTTTACGGAACAATTTTGGTCTGTTGACAAATGAGACTCTTTTTGTGCAACGGGGGAGTACGTTTTATCAACACTAGATCCTGCTGATATGGAAGCCTAAACATTGACGGAGACTCATAGCAGAGAACATTGTGGTTGCATGAGTTTTACTTATGAGATATCAAGGTGGAAGATTTAGAGTATAGATGGTTCAATCATGCTACTTATCATCAGAGTTTTAGAGTTTTGAACATTTATATCCTGAATGTACTGTTTAAAGGTTCATTACTAAGTAGTAACAAATCAAACGACTGGAGATGAGTGATTGAAGACTGTTTACTTGAATGTTTGATTGGCCCATGTCCTGTTATGGGAGAGAGGGAGCTGCTCTTTAGTCTTTAGGGATTGGAAGTGGATCCTTATGTCAAGATTGGAAGGACATAATGGTTGTAAGATGGGGTTGGAGGAGGGTTTCCGTGGTCAATTAGGATTTCATGATTAAACCTGGGTTTATTGTTTCAATTTGGATTACTCACAAAACCTGGTCCATTACCGAAATGCTTTTATAAATAGCTACCAATTTAAAATCTTCTTTTTGCTCTCGAATATTCATGATCCTACCATATAGCTATTTTGTCAGTGCAATGTCATTTTTTCTGTCTTGTTCAGAAATAGGGGGAATTCTGTTTTAGGAAATGAAGACAATTTCTTTAGCGGCCAGTCTTTAGTGAACAACACAATTCTATCTTTTCTAGATCTAATTATTTACGTTGCTCCTCAAAGTAAATTATATTGGTTGAGGTGGATGAGGTATCCATATTTCTGTGTTGTCAACATCACGTTAGGTAATTGTGAATTGGTCTGATGGACTGAACATTATTAGGCGATCATTATTGGCACAATATAGTGCTCTTTAACTTGCATTGGTAGGGCACCAGAAGAATGTAGATTTAGTAACTTTGATTTTCCCTTATGATTGATGATTTGATGTACATTCTTACGGTAGGTGTAATTCTAGATTGTCTATTGTCATGACTATCCTAACTGTTGAGAAATCACACATCAGGCAATTTAAGCCTCGAGACTCGCTATATAATCCTGGAAGGCTACTTCTCTATTGCCAATTGTTTTTTAGTCGGATGCTTCAACGTGGTATCAAAGCAGACAATTTCATATATGCGCAACCCAACTGTCCACTGTTTGGCTTCAAATTACGCCACACATGAGGGGCCTGTTAGGATACAATGTTGCACATTGGGCAATCTAAGCTTTGAGACTCACTATATAATCTCGGAATTGGTTTTGAGTTGGATGCTTAAACACTAACAAAGGTATTATGGTGGCAATTCTAGTGGTGATGCTGAGGACTGACGGCCAATGGTAGTACTGGTATTTATGGTCTGTGATGATGATAGAATGCCAGGGCAGTATACTATGACAACTCTAGCACGTACAAATGTCATTTTTTTCAAACTTCTAGGGCTCAGGCAACTTGGTTTTATAAGGTAGTATTGTTATAATAAATATAGTTCGTAACTAGACTACTTTTGCTGAAGTAATATTTGACTGAAGTAGCTGATCTCAGTTGGGCGAGATTGGTGATATATATTATCCAAAAAAATTGCTTTTCCCACTGTCTTGGATTTAAATGTTTTGAATGAAAGCTTATAAAAAAAATTTCATTCTCCATATGATGAATTCTATCCACTGTTAGGGTTCGTTTCTGCCAGAATTAATGTAGAAATAAGTGAAACCATGTCTTTGGAACTTCGCCTTACAGAAAATGATCCTTCTTATTTTCAAAAGGGTAGAAGCCTCAATTATAAATGTCTTTTATCCCTTTTTATATGTTTTAGTTGAAAGAAGTGGAGGTTGAAAAAGGCAGTATCTTATTGCTAAACTATTCCCTTCCTCCTCTTATATTCCTCGTAAAGTGTCGATACTTAGACGAAACATTCTGAATTTGAGTTTCACTAAAGCTTTCCCATACTTTGGTCAAAATTCCTGTATAATCTTTATTTCCCTATGTCATTTTAGGAACTCTTTGCCATAAACTTGGTTACATTTTCTGTTCTGGTTTACCTTATTATCTTCTTCTGTAGTTCTCAAGCTAGAAGGTTCTAGTAGTTAGTTACTCTCTTTGAGCTTTGAGAGGTTCCATCACGAGGGTCGAGGGCCATGCATCTTAGTTGGGATTTTCCAGACTGCAATGTTGTTAACTGTAGTTTGGAATGACCAAAAGGTTTCCTTCATGACCGGGTAATAGGGCACCGACCAAAGCACGATAGGTTCAGGATCACCAAGCAAAGGGTGGTTATAGTTGTGTACTTGGTCATGGGACCCTCCGTTTAAAACAGTTTGTGTACTTTAGGCGGTGCCCTCCAGTCAAGGGGATTTCCATTTCTATCTGGGCGATCATATATGCAATTGCTCTAATGCTCTTTTGAGTCCCCTGATGCTGACCCTTCACATGAGCCATGTTTGGTCATATCATGTGAGAAGACATGTTATCTTTAGGGCCAGGTTTAATCTTTAGGTAATAGTATCGAGTCCAGGAATTAAGTGGTCCTTTTTATTGTGATTTTTTGATCGGGGTTGCAGGAAGGCTGTGTTCAATGTGTAGCAACTATCAAGTTAGGTCTATCATTAATTATTAGATCAATATAGTTAAAACATAGTTATTACTATGTTATATAGTACAATTACTGACAGTAATAATATTGAACTAAAAGAAGAGATCGAGGAACCCAAACTTAATCCAAGTTGGGAAGGTATCTTCTGCTAAAGCAACACATTTTGTGTGTTGGCTTCTTTCCAGAATCTAGCCGGTAGTCCATGTTGTGGGACTGGGAATGGGCAATACTGAATCGCGTTACTGGGACCAGCCACTTCCCACCTGCAACCAGGAATTAATCAAAACAATCAAATTACAAATCACTCTTAAAAATTATATGCTTCCTACTTGAGCATTTCACTAATTTACTCGATGTCACCATCGTGCCTAAATTTGGTAACCAGGTGGTGGATAAAAATAAGCATTTCCAGCTTGGCAAGCTCATTCCCTGGACACGCATGCGCTCCATTGCCAAATGGCATATAAGTATTGGGTTTTGGAGCAACCTGCATCCACCCACCGCCGGAAAAATCAATATCCTTGGAATCTTTTTTAGAGAGAGAGAGAGATGGGGACTTGGTATTAACTTTAGAGCTCCTACCTTAAACCTAGATGAATTGAACTTTTGAGGATCACTGAAGAAGTCAGGATTATGGTGAATGTTCCTGAACAGCGGCATCACCTTCCAGCCTTTAGGTATAAGGAATCCTGTTAAAGTTTCCCACACATCAATCCATAATTTACTAAAATTATCAATAAAAGTGAAAAATCACGGCTTATAAATGTTTATATCAACACAATGTAGCTTACTCTGCTCCTTACCCTTATATTCAACATCAACCACCGCTTCCCTAAATGTATAAGATATGATGCTTGCCATCCTCAAGCTCTCCAGTATGACCTGAATCATACATATACACAGTTAAAATTAATGAACCTCTTTTTTTATTTGTTTCTAAACAAACACATGCACACCAAAATAGCATGACAAGTACAAACCCCGTATGTTAGTGGCATATTTCGAGTCTGAACCCAGGTCAACGACAACTTTCCTCCATTACTCGATTCAAATATTGCCATTTGCTCTGCCTGCAATAAGAAATACCCCCCATCGAACTATGGAAAATATAGAGGCAACTTTATAGAAGAAAAAAAATAAACAAAAATATTTAAAGATTCAAATTCAATGGGGAAGGGGTAAAATACATAAACATCAATTTGGGACCAGAGATGTAATAGTTTGAACAGTCTTAACGAAAATCACCTTAACAGCTTGTAGAAGTTTCTGGTCATCATGGAGGTATTTGAGAATCCATGTTAGCACACTGGCTGTTGTGTCCTGGGCAGCAAAAAGTACTCCGATGATGTTATCAGCTATTTGGTCCTCAGTCAATGTCTGCCCCTCGTCATCATTGAAGTTCAGTAGATGACGCAAGAGATCCTTTTCCAACAATTTCTTCTCCTTCCTCTGGCTGATAATCTCACTAAGAATTTGTCTAATTCTTTTTCGGGCCTGGAGGAAATCATAATAGATGGAAGAGTCAGGTCAAACGGCTCTAGTGAAGGTTACAATGATCTTATTACTAGTGGTAGAACTTTATTTACCCTTAACGCTTTCTGATATGCAGTTCCTGGTAAATTTGTTGCAAAAGAATTGTATCCCTTGTCTACGATGCAGTAGTTCTCCTTCAGCTCTGTCTTATATTTGCTGTCCAATTGACTGAATATAGCGAGAATGCCAACCTCAAATGAGAACTGACCAGCAATCATAAAGTTATTGAGAACCCATCAATAAAACAAAAAACCAAGAGACCCCTGTAATAATTCAAGAAAAAGACAAAAGCACAACACAAGATGGACAAATAATGTGGATAAGACAGAAAGACTCTCAAAACAGCGTCGAGTTTAATTGTGAAGGAGCTAGGGGCCAAGGCAAGGAGGAGGAGTATTCTAGATGATACTGCCAAGCGAAACGAACCTTCTTCGTCTCATGAAAGGTGTTGGCGACTTGTGAGTTGGCGCATGATTCCAACGCAGAGATGGCTATGGCTTCAATATCAGGAATTAGTTTTCGAATTGGTTCAGGAGATAAGGAACTCTGAACCAGCTTCCTCAGGTGAGTATGATAGTTTCCTTGGTGAAAAAAAAGTGCCCAAGGGCCAATCATCTTCTCTTTACTTTTCGGGTATGTTGGCTTGAACAAGTGAGCATGAGTCACTAGTACAAACCGGGCTGCCTCGGGGCTTGCTAACATAACACAAGGGCAGCCAAGAATGTGGGTTTTGAATATATCTCCATATCTGCACAACAATAACATGAATATGCATGATGATTACGTTCATGCAAAAGCTCATAGGCTTGAAAGAGGAGGATGAGAAAACAGCTGTTAGATATTAGAAACTAAGGAAAAAGCGTGACTAGAACCTCTTTTGCTTTGTGGCAAATAGAACATTTGGGTCTTGAGAGTACAATTGGAAAGTCTCTCCTACACAAGGCATTCCCATTGAACCCGGAGGCAGCTCAGCTTTTTGTTTCTGTTTTCTCTTCTCTTTTTTTGTCAAGCAATATGATAGAAGAGTAGAGAAAAAGAGGGAAATATAGATTAAATTGGACAAAAAATCCATAAAAAAAAACAACAACTCTTTTTGTTAATATTTGTGAGCTTCTGGTGTTGTAGTGGCACAGTTGTTTTGGGTTAAAGTAGTGTGGATATGGTGCTAGTAAGGATGAATTCAATGAGAGCAAATGAAATGGGATTGCTTTATATAGGGAGTGAGGGGAGAAGTGGATAGAGACAACTTTGGTATAAGAGGGAAACTTACCAAATAGTGGGCATGAGTTTTCTCAATACGTATGTTGTGAAAATGATACACGTCCAAAGTGTATGAAAATTGGTACATAGACTAGAGTGAGAATATTATATGGTTTTCTTTTCTATAAGTAAATGTCTTAAGGTCTTCTTGGTTACTTATAGTCAAATACACTTTTTGTCCCAAATTGAGTTTCCCTTTGACTTTTAACATTATTTTAATGCAAATGAAGGATGTTAAAGATCGTGGAGATACCCTGAGATGCCAATATTAAAATTGGACAAGAGCTACTATATTCGAGTATTTGTTGGCATTTTTTCATTTCCAATTTAACAAGTTTTGGTTCAAATAGTGCCAATGGCAAGTTTTTAAGGTAAGCACGTCTTAACGCTAAATTTTGTGTAAGAGTTATCGTTGAGGAGAACCTTCAAAATAAAATAATTAATAATGAATGCTTAGGGTTTAGAGTCGATATAATAATATTGTATATGTATATTGCACCTTTTGTACCATGTATTTTAGAGTTTCTACACCGTATTAAGAGGAAAGGATCCTCAACTAAGGAATTGTCGTTTCTTGAGTCTTCGTAGAAAATGAAATTTTCATGTACAGATGGAATCTTTTATGATATTACTTGCCGATACTTGGATGACAAGTAATGTCAAGACCGTAAATACCTTGGGCCTGACCAAGTTCAAGAGAAGCTATAATATATTTAATAGGAGCTCATTGGATTAAACCCAATTAGGAACCGGCGAAATATGACCTTAACAATATGTATTAGTAAGTTGTTCTATCTTAATTCCCCTTTCCCTTTTCAACCCAACTGAACAAGAGAACATGGAGTTTCAATTAAACCATGTGTTCTTGTTCCAAGAATTCCAAAAACCTGAAGTCTAGAATCTTGTTGGGGTGCAACTCAGTTCACCTAAGTAATGTTCTTGTGTTTGGAGGTTTTGAATAGTCCACGGGAATTCTCTCGTGCTGAAGATAAGAGTACGTTGTATTTGACTTTTTGAATTATCGAAATCTTCTTAGGTTTTATAACTTTTAACAAACTTTTTCCATAACAAATTTTAGTAATTCGATATTGGATACAAATAGAGGTCTAGGTGTTGTTAGCCAAATTTAATATGCCATAACAAGAGAAGAAAAAAGTTTTGTGGGACTTAATTTCCTTTCTAGACAAAGAGAGTGTTGGTGTTTGGTGTTGAAACTTTTAACACAAGTAGAACCTCATAACCTAATATAGGCACATTGTTGGCCGGATATGGATGCCTAAATTATTATAATCCCTCTTATTAGTTTGAAAATAATAGCCAAATCAGTAGTTAGAGCTAATTACTTGCTTGAAAAAGTTAAAAAGAAGAGTTTTAAGTCATGTTGCATGTCTAGCATGGGTCGAGGAAAAAAAAGATCAAAACTGGATATCTTCACCTGATTCTAAATTTGGGTAAATTAGGGTAACAAGGGTAGGTTAGCCTTTAATGTTCTCTTTCGGTTTTATTTGTTCCTTTGCCAACATATTTGGCATAATTTGGTGTAGATCAAGGTGATAATATACTGGTAAAAGTCTATTTTTTTACCGTACAAAATTGTCCTTCAAATTTTTCTTAAGTTCTATGATGTGATAAAAATATGTAACTGCAAGTGCACAGTGTCAAGTTGAAGAACTGGCAAGTACAGGTCGAACCCACAGAGACTAGATTAATTTTAATATATCTTTAATTAATATTTTAGGCAAATTAGAAATAAAGATTGAGAGTTGATTAACTAGAATATGAAAACTAATAATGAAAAAGCAATCTAGGAATCCGAATCCATTAAATAATAAACATAACATATAATTCAATCTCTTCTATTTTTATAACTTAATTATGATTTTGATCTTCCTTCCCTTTAATTTAATAATTTTATAATTAACGTGGGCAAGCATAGACTATGAAAATTTAAGGATTAACTATAACCCATCAAAACTTCTTTGAGCAAGCATGGATTATGAAAAACTCATATCTTAACAATAATCTATCAAAACCTCTTAATTAATTTAAAATCACATATGAACTATAAAACGAAGGTATTTCAATAACGAAATATGAAGGCGAAATCAATTAAACATAAAGGCATAAATAATAGAAGAGATAAAAAATATTATCATGAATAATTATTTAATTTCATCTTTATCCTAGATATAAAAAATTAACTAGACATTAAAAATAACTAACTAAAAATAAAGAAGAAGAAATAAAATAAGAAAACTCCCTTTATTGATGATTCTCCAACAAGCGTATAATAAAGAAGTAATTTAATCTACTTCTACTCCTAACCTAAACTAATACAATACCTAATCATTTCTCTCTAAAACAAGAGACCTATTTATAGGAAAAATAACTTTGTGTCCTAATTTAGATACATTGAACTTGGATACTTTTGTTCCCATGTAGGTTTTAATTTCCTAGTGGCAATCAATTTCTCAAAGAAATCTTCTAGATAGACTTTCATTTTCCTTGTTGGATTTGACTTGCACACCAAGATTGTTCCACCTCTTTCCTTCCCCTTGTAGGATTCTTCTTGGATATTTCTTACATGAATAAGAGCATTAAATATTGCTTGATCACCAAGATTTTGACTTTATTGCAATAAATATTAAACCCTACAAAATAAAATAAAACATATTAATTTAATAAACTAATATAATTAAAAGAACAAAATTAGGGATAATAAAATGTATGAATTATGTGTCTATCATTCTACCAGTATAATATATATCTCTAAAATTGAATTGTAATAAAAGATAAATTTTATTACTTTCATTGTGACAATATTTATGAGGTGAGTTATTAGACATAGTTTAATACTCGTATTCTGGAGTTGTATTCGTAAGTGATAGCTAAGCTTTAGAATTCCGAAAACGGTAGAAAAGTGATAGTAATACATGCACATTAGCACTTCGTATCCAACGGTTGTGATGCAATATCGTGGACCCAATGTACGGGAGAGAGTGGCAAGTAGAGGACCCTCGGGGCCTCGGGTCCTTCTCAAAAGTGTGGTAGTCGCGATCGGAGCAAGCTGGAGTGAAAAGACCGTTAACATCTTAATGCTGAAAATTTAAATGATTTATTATCGAAAATTTAAATGTAATAGAGTAGTTTTTAGATATTAACATTTTTTTGGTTGAATTGGTAAGGGTATTTTCGAGCTAATTTACACGTTAATCGAGACTAAATACTTTCTCGAACAATCTTAAAGGTACACCCTCAACATCGGTCTGACACATTCAACATCGCCCCTCAATAAATTGATATACAGACTTAACACTTATTTTTAAAAATAACTAAAAACGAAAGTATTTTAACCAGAGAAATATCAAGTTAAAAGGCATTTGTAATTTTAGAAAATATTAAATTAGTGTGGATAATATTTACTAACTATGAGTTTTTTTTTGTTGTTGTTGACAGAAATAGTCCAACAGTATAAGGATATAATAAAGAGATATATTTATTATGGGTTTATTCTTGATTGAGTGTCTAGTATAACTAACTGCACTGTAGTAATAAAAGGTAATTGTTAAATTTATAATATTTTTTGTTATTTTTACAATAAAAATCGTCGCTATAAGATCTATAGCGATACTTTTGTTGTGAAAATAACAATTTCCGTCATAAAATTGAAAAGATATACTTGACATATTAATTATTATGTCATTGTATGCTTTTATATTAAAAAATTGGATTCCTTTTTGAGAAAATAAATTAGCAAATGAAATTTTTTGGGTAGAAAAGAGAACAATTTTTATCTCAACGTACATGCATGCATCTAAAGGGGAAGACAAAAGCATTGAAAGTGTCTCTCTTACTTAATTGGATTATTTAAACTTGAATATGATAAGCAAAGAAAAATGAAATGAAATCCAAATTTGTTTTTTTTTGCATTTTTTATTAATATTCCAGAAATATGACTTCTCTAGTTCTCCCTAATCTTAGATATCCAGAAAACGGGTGAAGTTGACCCTAATTCATCCTAATAAGTTCTAACCGTGTATTCAATAAAATTTTTAAATATTTTTTTAAGTGATAGATTTTTGTAGAGTTTGTAGATTTTAATGACTTTTAAAATTATTTTTAAAGACTCCATGAAATAAGTAACAAACTTTTATAGACTTTTTACCAAGATTTCGATAGACTTTTGTATATTTTTAATATATATTACAGCTTATATTAATTGTTAAAAAATTAACAAATACCTTATATTTTAAATGAAATGAGTACGATATTAAATAATATTAAAATATTTTGACCATGTCACAACCTAATTTGAAATAAAGGCATTGTTGAAGTTAAATTATTAGAGCATACTCAGTTTATTACGAGAAAATGTCCTATTTCATAATTTTTATATTTAATAAAAAAAAGTTATTTTCTACTAACCGTAATATAAAATAACAATTTCGATTTTAAAATTGTTCATTGTTATTTTCCTATCAAGTCATTATTACTAAACTAACAATTTATAATTTTCAACAAATAACAAAATTAACAAATTTATTACTTTTAAAAATAAACATAAAACAAAATACCTCCTTAATACTTACAAATATAATAAATGAGATTTTTTTATGGGGGAGAACAAATATAAAATAATATTGAAATATTTGTTATCTCTAGTTATACCATTGGTTCTATTTGAAATACTTAACGCTATTTCATCTTTTTAACCCCTCCTCATTTTTCTCTCTCCTCACCTGCTATAATAGCTCTCTTCTTTTTTTGGGTTTTTATTTTGAGAGGAATGAGGTAGAGAGAGAAAGTGAGACATATATATATATTTTATTTTATTTCTCTTATTTGTTTGATCTCCTCTATCTTTTTCTCTTTCTCTTTCTCCTCTGTTTACCTTCTCTCTTTCTCAAATATTTAAAAATATTTGAAAGTCTTTAGAGTTGAGGTCAGACTTTGGATTTGAGTATTCTAAAGTCTATCAAACTCTAGCATTTGATAGAAATCTAAAAAATTTATGACTTTTTGAATACCAAAATACTTTTATAGACTTTGTAAAAGTCTCAATTCAATACCTCCTAACTTTTAAAGACATTACAAAAGTTGTACTCCCTCCGTTCCTAAAAGATTGTCGTTTTAGAAGAAAAAACTTGTTCCAAAATATTTGTCGTTTACAACTTCCTAGAAGAATAAATTATTTACTTTCCTATATTACTCCTATCTTCTCTCATTATCCCAATAAATTATCTCCCTTGTATTAATAATTTTTAATTTTCTATAAAGGGGTAGTGATGTAATTTCAAATAAATTTTACTAGTATTAAATGACTTTCTTAATCCATGTGCCAAAACCTTAAACGACAATCTTTTAGGAACGGAGGGAGTAATTGAATGTCAGTAAACTTTTATAAACTCTTTAAATATTTTGATTAAATACAATCAAACTTTTAAAGTATTTAAAAGTCTTTAAAAATTTTAATTGAATGCACCCTCTTAATTTATTATTATATTAAGTATAGAAAAAATTGTATCAATAAATTCTATATCTTTTTATTGCAATAGTTAATGCAACATTTTTACCGTACTCTTAACGGATCCTGCAGAAAAATAGTACTCCTGCCACGTCAATGATCACCACTTTAGAAAGAAAAGAAGAAAATAATTATTAGGCTCATGGGTAAATCCGTAAATATAATAGCAGATATGGTTTTGCATATCATAGACTCCCACCAAAATAAAGAAAATCTAGTCATACAATTATTATGATTTTTTTCATGCACTTTTATCAAAGAAAATCTAGTCATACAATTATAAAGCGCTTATCTGACTACAACAATAATTACGAACTTAAAAAATAAGCGCTTTCATTACATATGATTATATGACAATAACTTAAAAGTTAAGCGCTTTAGTCGCTGCTGCTAGAGGACAGAATGGTTTATGACTGTCGTGAAGTTTGTGCGTAAATTTATGATTCTTCCTCCTCCTTTGATCTGTTTGCTTAAATAAACCTACTTATTTTCTCCTTTGACCCGCTTGATGGATTAATCGAATGCTTTAAGAGATCCGCACTCGTAATCTAAATGAAAGTTGTAGAAAGAGTAGTATTACTTTGTGCTTTTGGTTAATGGCTTTCTGGACTAATATTTGTGATTTTGGAGGCAAAATGCTATTGAGAATCTTGTTAGTTTAGATCGATGCGACTTTTTCACATACAATTTATTTAACTCACAAATGCGATTGCTTTGGATCATATAAAGTGTCCTAAATGCACAAATCGTGTAATACCCTGGCTAGTCTCGCATCGAAACATGTGAGAAAAAATCAATAGCATCTTTAGCTATGATTTCTTGGGGTGGATTAAGATAATCCAAAAAGAATATAATATTAAGAAAAAGCATTCCCAAAAGTTGGTGGTGTTATATCACAATGAGGATTGATGGGGTCGATGGTGGTGTATATCACGGCGAGGATTGATGGGGTTGCTAGAAATTTAAGTTAGAAACTTTGTAACCTGGTCCCACAATTATGTCAGAGGTGGGAATACAAAAGCTAGTGATATTAGGGACACGAAATCAGTCGATCTGTATTTAAGAAATTAAGTTATTATAACTAAAGTACAATCAGTCATGATCTTTTTGAAGTATGTAGTGACTTAAGATAAGCCAAGTAGATACTATTGAAAAAGAGCATTGAATCGCTATAATTTGATTGAGAGTTGGGATTTGATTGGGTTTGTTAGAAATCCAATGCCCTAAACTCCACTCGTTCCTTGGCCTCCAAATCATGCCCATGCTTCACTTATTTAGGAATGCTTTTTTGAGATGGCTAATATATATATGAGAATAAAATCTTGTTGGATTTGCATAGTGATTGCGAAGAGGAAGAGCCACCGCAATTATATTATCGACACTTTACATGCGCCTACAATTCTTCTAATAGGGTAAGGATTCTTTTGGATAGGCTTAATTTGGTGACATATATAGTTAGTTTTACCTGTAGAATAAAGGTCTTTAGACTTGGATATATTACTTTTTATGATATATATATATATATACTTGTCATTTTACTCAAAAGTAAATACATGCAATAATTTGAAGCACACCAAGGACCATACATGAATGGCGAAATATCCAAAAGAAAAAACAAAGTAATAACACTTTAAAGAGATGCGTGAATATTGTTAGCACGCGTCTTCTTTGTTGTGTTGGGCTCCAAGAAGCACAATATGTCATCTCCTTCTCCCTGAAACCTCAGGATCCAATATAATGCTTCAATGCATATGTATATATATATATATATATATATATATATATATATATATATATATATATATATATATATATATATATATATAGGATAAGGCTCTGAAACGAACATATGTAGGGTCTAGTGTTGAAGGTTGTTGATTGATCCAATTATGTACCATCATATATTCGTAATAAGTGTTAAATATTCTCATATGAATGAATGATGCTGGTCTATGTCAAATCCGCCTAAAATAGCGAAAACAAAGATCCCAAATTAATTGTTCAATGTTGACTTTTTTTAATTAAATTAAAAAAATATATATATATAAAGCTGACCCGGCCCTTTTGATTCCATGTTTGGATTATACGGCTGGCAGATTGTGTTCATCCGTACGTTTCTCTTCTCTCTGTTTCTGCCACACGCTACGACCATCATCACTTTGCTTATCTTTGACAGAGTGATTTTGGATCGACGATGATGCTTGTGCTGTGGTGTGCATGCCCGCTTGTCACTACAAAACTATTTCATCCCTAGACATTTTAATTCAACACATTTTTTAAACATACTAAAAATGTAATACTAACAACATCAATAAGAATAAGAATAATGAAATGTTTGGTGTTATTTATAGTTTAAAAATAAAAATATATCTTTAATTTAAAACGGATAAACAAAAAAAAATACATTTAATCTGTATTATTTATCAGAGGCGGAACCAATGAGGGCATAGGGGGTCATATGACCCCCCTAGAATCTGAATCCTATAAATATTAGGATGGGTATAATTTAAGAAATCTAATTAATTTGGGATGGGTATTATAGGTGTGCTTAAGGCCTATGAATATTGGGATGAGTATAATTTACTATATTTTTGCTATTAATGTTTATCTTTATTAATTGTTATTTAAAATTTTATACTTAAGAATAATAAAGAAATAATTATTTAAATATTTACTTAAACAATCGTTTAACAATAAAAATTGAAAGTTAAAAAAAAAGTAACAATTAATATTATGTCAATGAACTGCTTGCCAACTTTTCCTTCTCATTTTCAGACAGATGGGAAGCTTTCTCATGTTCTTCCACTTATAATAAATTAACAATATTATTATAAGATAAAATAATGTTAAATAAGTTTGATGATTACTTAATTAATATTGCACTCATTTGTCTTACTGACTTAATCATACATTTGTATCAATTTTTTTGTAAATGAGAATAACTTAATTTATTTTCTTGCTTTGAGTGGTTCCTCTTAGTTGTCTCCAAGGAAAATGACCAAAACGACAATATAATATTATAATTTATAATTTATCTATAAAAGTAGTTAATCAGTTGACTAAAAATTTTAAAATCTAATTAATAGTCCCATAATTCGGAGGAAAATAAAATATATATATATATGTATTTAAAGCCGTTAGACTCGCAACTAAAAGTTTGATAAAGGTTGAAATAAGATGTTGTAAAATATTATAATTAGACAAAATGAATTTAAAAGAAGTGCTCCAAACGTCAATAAAAAAAATAATTATTAATGTATTTTCACTTCTCTAAAAATGTTGTAATTCCGCCGCGACTGTTTATGGAATATATATTTGCAGTCCACACAAGTTGGGTGGCTTGTGGGTTATTATTGTGGTTAATGGAGATAAGATCACATAATACTTATATAATGGATTCAAAACTCATTGTGTTGGGATATAACATTGTGTACGAATTTTGGACCATTAAGCCCTTTAGGAACTCTTCTAATTGGATCAAAATACAAATAAATGAAATTATAAAATATTCATATTCAATTATTATGTTCGTATAGAATTTTTCTCGTCTTTAGCGCCTATCTAAAATATTTATATCCATGTGGTCCAATAACTGCTTGTAGAATATTTAATTAAAAGTATCATAGATACGTGTTTATATTAAAAGTCAGTGAAAATATTTTTCATCTCGTATTCTATTTTTATAAAAATAATGCTACTATTACATAAATAATCACATATAATGCTCACATACACACACATATATACTGCGGCTCCCACATATCAGGCGGGAGCTCACAGTATGCATGTGTGTGTATGTGAACATTATGTGAGATTTTTTATGTGATAGTAGCATTGTTGTTTCTATAAATAGAGAACGACTTTTGGGTCGAGTCAAAATTAAGACATGTAAAATATTTTCCTCCGTCCCAAGATAAAAGTCTTTATTACTATTTCAAGTAGTCCTAAGTTAGTTGTCTACTTACCTTAAATGATCTATTTTTTATAATAATTTGCCTATAATACCCTTATTATTAATTGTTATATTTCTATTCTCTATGCATATTTATGGAGTATCACTAGTAATGTGCAGAAAACTATGCAATTAAATGAGAATTTAAATATAGACAATTTTGTCATTTTATCCTCTTTCTTTATATGCACAAAAAGTCAACCAAAACTTTTATCATGGAACAGAGAGAGTATAATTTTCATATTCATCCTTAAAATTTGTATCATCTAAATAAATTATGGCATTCATTTTGGGAGGAATGGGTACTATCTTATACTATTGTTTTATTTTAGTATAATTTACCAATTGGAACAAAAAATTGAAGAATACTTCATATTGACAGGCATGCAATGGGCTATACCTTAAGTAGTGGGGTCTTTTACAATAATATACAATATTTAATAAGTAATTACAACAATAGTGCACTCATAAAATATTCACACAATTAATATACTTTTCATATTTATTTATAATATTAGTGCAATTAGAATTCCTTAATTTAGGGAATTAGTATAGGATTCAATTCATAATAATAAAGAAACCTAAAATCAAGAAGAAATAACTGCCATAATTAATAATTCAAATATCTTGGATCTAACAACAAAAACAAATTCAAATTCAAAAATAATAATTCAAATTCAAATATTCAAAGTTTGGCAGCGTCATCTTCCTCCTCCCCTTTGACAGTGAGACCCAATTTTATGTCAAAAAAAAGAAAAGAACACTGCATAGGAAAAAGAGATAACATGGTGATGTGTAATGTAATGTTGATAACCAAACCTTCGTACCAAGGTAACCAAATGTTTATACCAAGGTAACCAAAATTTTATATCAAGGTAACCAATCTACCTCCACACCTGCAGTATGAATTGGTTACCTTGGTATGAAAGTTTGGCAACCAACTGCATGAAGGTTTGGCTACCAATTGCATTACATTCAAAATCAATTGGTAACTTAATAAAACAGAATTGGTTACCTTGGTATGAAAGTTTGGCTACCAACTGCACATTGAAAAAATTATAGAAACAGAGCGACGACAGATCATATTTCTGCGTTGGTACTTGCTCTTGGAAGGATCATATTTCTAACCTACTGTTTCGAAAACGACCGTTGCTATAACCAACACATCACATGTAGCCCACGTGTCTCCCTAAAATCCATTTCTCTAACCCTTATTTATTAACTCTTTCTCTCTCCGTCCTCCCATGACCGTTTCTCTCTCCTCAAATCCCAATCCATTTTCCCTTTCTCTAAAAATCTTGCCATAGAAACCCATGTCTTAGTTGTTATCGCCCTCCTTTCAGTTGACGGAACCCTTCTCGCCCTTGCCGGAGCGTGGATGAGGAGGGTGGGGGCTTAGGGGGTGGCGGCGGACTTGGAGGTGGGAAAGGTGGAGGATTTGGTGTAGGTGCTGGATGAGGTGTAGGTGGGGGTGGAGGCTTAGGTGGTGAAGGTGCTATATGGTTTACTTATTAATTACTTAATTTAATAAGTAAATTAATACTAATCCCCTAAATTAAGGAATCCTAATTGCATACTAGTTCTCTAAATTAAGGAATCTTAATTGCATTTATATTGTAAATAAATATGAAAAGTGTATTAATTGTGTAAATATTTTACGAGTGCACTATTGTTGTAATTATTTTAAAAAATATAATAAAATATGTAATTGTTCCTAAGTAGTGCCGAATTAGAGTTCTAATGCTTCGAGTCCAAGCCCACATCGATGTACCATAGTTTGGCACTGTTTGGGCCAATTAGCCCTTAATTTAACCCTCATAGGAATGCAATTTCAACCCAATTTACCGGGCATTCTTTACCATGGTGTGGAGTTCGGGCAGTGAAAACTCAAAAGGCTAATTTGAGTGATTTCCGGGTTGGGATATTACTGGGTTCTCGTTGCAATTATGTATATTTAACGACAGTTTTATGCTATGAAGTGCGTAATGGTTGAAAATCCGGGTGGAATATATATATATATATATATATATATATATATATATATATATATATATATATAATAGAATTTCTTAATGTTGTATCCATCATTAATTATTTAAGAAAGATGTTAATAAATAAAGAAAAAGAATTCCACTTGGCAAATCTTTTGTTAGTGTTTCTTCAGATAATTATATGGGAAAGGGGTCCAAATCCGACCTCTTATTAGAACAAAGAGAGTGAAAACAACTTTTCATAAGAATGTATTGTCCATCAAAACAAAAATCAACTTCTCAAAACTATTTTCTTCTACCAGATTACTGAAACAAATCTTGTTCTGATGCCAACATATGTAAAAGGAAAACATTATTTATTTGGTACACAAATTTAATAGGCTCCTAGAATAGAATAGAGCCTACAATTTACCAAAACACAAAAAAAAAAAAAAAAGTATTAGAAATGGAGTAAAAAGTCATAGCCCTTTTGTACTCTAGAGTTTTAATGCCTTCCTCCAAATATTTGCATGAAAAAACAAGAATGAATCAAAGGAGAGAGGGAGAGAACTAATCTCATCAACCGAAGGTTTTGGCTCTAGTGGTATTACTCAACTCATGATAACCATGAGGTTGAGAGATCGAGTCTTGGCATGCCCGCCAAGGTTAAGTTTGTGAGTTTTAATTTTTGTCTAATTTAGTGGGAAAAAAAAACTAATCTTCCCCTTCTTCCCTCACTCTAGGAACAGCACCAAAGTGATTAACCAAAATGTCCACAACTAAGGGCACCAAGTCTTTACAAGGGACACCCTTCTTATAGATTTCTCCCAAATGTGAGTCACTCCCAATTCTCCCTCCCAAGAACACATCTGCCCCTTGACAAATCTTCCCATTTTCATCCCTTGTCATGCACCCCATGAATCCAATATCGGCCACTTGAACCTGCCCACAGGTATTTGGGCAGCCTGTCCAGTGCATCCTAACGGAACGTGTCACGGAAACTAGCCGTCCCACTTCCTCAGCCACCTTGAGTGCCCGAGCCTTGGTCTCAATTATGGCTTGCCCACAAAACTGACTGCCAGTACAAGCTACTAATCCTTTCATGAGAATATGCGGCTCGGGTAAAAACCTGTCCCTCAAAAGAGGCTCATTGAACAAAGAATCAAGTTTTGAGTTGTCAATATGGGGGATTATGATGTTTTGCTCCACAGTGAGCCGGAGTTCACCTGATCCGTATTCGTCTGCTATTCGAGCTAGCTCATCCATGTCGTCGGCCTGAACTCGTCCCACCGGAATGTGAAGGCCTATGAAGCTAAAGCCTCCCTGTTTCTGTGGATGGACACCAAGATAATCCCTCCTCTCCCATTGTTTTTGAACCAAGTCTTCAGAAGATGCCCTCTCCAGCTCTTGTTGAGGCATTCTCTTCACAACCTCTGCCCTAAATTCCTCTATGCCCTGCAGTTCCATATAAAACCAAGGATTATTATATTGGTCCTTGTATTAATGTGAATGAATTACTTGCAAACTACTCCCCCTGTCCCGGAATTAGAGATGCATTTGACTTCTTTACTTTTTTTTTATTTAACTATTAGACAAGTCAAATGGAACTCTCATTTCTCGGCAAAAGTAAGCATTGCTCACCAGTTCATCAATTAACCACATCATTCTAGTTTTCTGCCTGTTCCCTCTTGTACCAAGATCTCTATAAGCCTCTAGTACTGCTTTACACAACGCGACTACGTCGTCTGCTGGAACCCATGCATCAAGAGGAATTGCCTCTTGGCATCTCTTGGCGCTAAAGAATCCACCAACTAGCAAATTGAATCCAAACCTTCCATTCTTAGTGGCAGGCATATAGGCAAGATCGTTGATGTGGGGATGCTCGTAAAGATCATGCGAACCAATAACACACACATTCCATTTTCTTGGCCTGTTAGGATGAAGTAAAAAATGTATTAAATTTGGATAAAAAAAAGGTCACTGCTACTGAAATCCAATGTCCTAAAGCCTAAAACATGAACAATCAACAAAAAAATATATAGAGAATCTTACAAGTTAGTGAAGGCTGTATTTCCACGCGAATTGGCCGTGATGAATTGGGACAGCAAGTTAGTATAAGGCCTTGTGTCGATGATCTCATCCGGGTCGATTCCTGCAAGGGGATTTCCAACCGGATTTCTAACATTGTCCATCCCACTCTGTAGGCTTGTCAAGCCAACTTCTTTAAGTCCCTTGAGAATTTCTGGCACATCAGGCAGTACCACACCGCGAATTTGCCAGTTTTGCCTGGTGGTAATGTCTGCGCATCCCTCCTTTCCATACTGCCTTATAACACTCGCTAAGTATCGAGTTTGTTCACTTGTTGTTACTCCATTTGGTAGCTTTAGTCGCATCATAAATCTACCATCTGATCTCACACCATTGAAAGGCGTATTAGAGCAAGTAAATGCAAAGTACATAGGAAGATAGATAGGCCATCTCTTTAGTAGATTTAGGAAATAAATTTGTGAAATTACTCTGAGATTTTTCTAGGAAAAGCATTTGGAAAAGAAAGTGAACTTGATTGTCTAAAGGTTGGGTTTTGGGAATTTAAAACTTGACATCTACATCTAGGCTCCGTTTGTTTTTTGTTTTTTTTTAAATAAAGAACATTTCATGTGGAAAAGATAATAACCACCAAATTTGCACAATAAATAACTCAAATTAAGTAAACAGAATCATTTTGAGCTATAGAACTTACACTGATGCTTCCTCCTGTGGAAAAGACCAAGCCACTTGAGCCTCACATCGATATCATCTTTCGTAAGTTTCAATTTATCGATTTCTTCAATTGGGGTCTTAGCAAGTTTTTCAATTCCATTTTCAATGAACAGCTTCATAGGCTCACTCTCGATTTTCACCTTTTCTTGAGGATTAATACCTTGCCTAAACTTCTCCTTCAATACCCAATACCCTTCTCTCTCCTCCACTCTAGGCTCCAGCCTCCCGGCATCGCCACCTGCTGCCACGGAGGGCGGTGGCACGGCTGTCTGTGGCGGGGTTGCATGGAGCCTAGTACTACTAGTCTTGTTGTAATGGTTTGAATTTGGCAACGGATTAGGTGCCAAAAATTTAACAGAAAAAGATGACATTTTTTTGGTGGGGGTGTCAAGAAAATTGGGACTAGTGGTGGTGCTGGTGGGTGGCTGAGGGAGGAGAGAGAGGGGGGAGTGGGAATTTTGTAGGGATGGGGTTGGGAGGAGAGAGAAAGTGTGAGGTGGGTTTTGGTGGACTCTTGGCGGTTGCTAAGGGTCATTTGTTTTGAACACATGCTTCTGCTTCAAGTGGGAAGAATGAGTGACCGTTAATATGGTTTTTCAATATTGTCGTTATTGCGGTTAAGGTTAACATATGAAACTGTTTAACTGAATGAGACATGTCAAATTTTGAGTCCAAATCAAATTTTAATATATCAATATCTAATTTTCCGACCCAAAAAAAATCTTTTTAAAAGAGTTTTTAAATAAACTCTACCTTAACAAGAAGAATATTAACTTATCATATATTTTCTACAATTTTGTTTGTCTATAAATCCTTGTTAACCGATTTAAAATTTGAAATTCCACAAACAACATCTGAGATTAGAATCTCCTCCATTATATATCTTCCAATTTTTTTCAATATATATTCAGCAATACGAATATGATATTTAGTGACAAAGTAAAATTCGTCGTAATTTTTTATATCATAAATAATTGTGTCGTTAAATGTATAGCAAAACGTATATTAGAGGATCTCGTTTCAACAACAATTATTGTATAGGTCAACGGCTGGAAAAGACAAACGAGCGATCTTAAGAAATAAGAGGTGGGAGAGGATATGAGAGAGAAAAGCTTGTCCTCCCAAAAGGGCCAAGGGCTACCCTGACTAGCCGCCACACACCTCAATTCATTCATGGCTCATACAATAACATAGACCCCATAGGATTTTGTACATTTGTCTACTTGGATGAAATAAAATATCGACTATATATTCTGTCCAAAAAATTTAAATAGGAAATTAATATATTTTTTTGAACAAGAATATCCTTCACACAGATGAAAGCCCTATATATATATATATAAAATCTACGATTGTAAAATCAAAAACTGAATTATATTGGAAAATCAAAGAAAAAAATATATAATACAATAACAAATTCAGGCACGTATGAGAGACCTGACCCTAAATTTACGTATAATTACCAATATTTGCTAATGAACATGCCTAACCCTGATATCTAAATTGCAGATTTTACCGTACCGGTGCAAATGATGCACGCCATAATTGTACCATATGCATTAAAAGTTGTACGTTTCGCGCTGAAAATATCATTTCTCATGATAAAGCCGAAGCTGGTATCTCGCATTGTTGCCTCAACCCCTGTACACTAGTGCAGCCTGAATCATGTGAAGAACAACATATGCAACGAGGATGAAACAAAAACAATCAGCCCTGCAAACACCCATCTTGCTTACCCTTGCAAAAGTCTGAGTATAGATTGATGAAGCTAGTACTCCACCTAGACGAATATTGCCTCAAATTTTGCGCACGGATTGTTCTCTAAGCGGCTCCTCAAGTCATTATCCCCTTTGAAGTTGAATGTAAACAAAGCTTGTCGCTGTGTCAAGCCAAGAGGATATATCCTGTACATTTTGAGCTCATCCGTTCCTCTTATGCTTTCCGGTCTTGCTTCCTTCCAAATAGGTACATGTTTGAGAGAATTGAACTTCAACAGCACAGCAGATTCTAAGGCCTTGAGGGTTAAATTACCGGACCTGTCCACCAAAACTTGAGTGAGGGTTCTTGAAACTCAGAATCTTAAAGATTTAACCTTTTATATTTGTATTTTGGCTAACAAGATCTTCATTTGATCAACATCTAAGACTATGAGTACAATGATATGAAACATTACTCCGACAACTTAACAAAAGGAAACAACCGAAAAACATTACTGTCATAGGGCCATCTAGGCAAGCAAACACTATGCTTGTCAATTTATGGAGCCTCTTAACTATGACACCAAAAGTCACAGAATAAGGGCTGCAAAGGAATTGAGCAATCCATGAACAGCCCATTGTTCGGCTTGACCTCGTTCATTTAATATATAAGCAGGCCGAGCTTGATCTTGAATTTAGGGCTTGTTAACTAAACAAGAGTTTGAACATCCCTTACTTGGCTTGGATAAGTTTGTTCAGATATAGGCGTTTATCATACATAAATATATTACAATACCATTCAGATATCTTCTACATTTTCTTCTTTTATTCCTTTAACTTTGACATTTGTGTATCAAGAATTCAAGATATATTCAGGGGGATATGAGATTACCTTAAGAATATGGACTCCATTTCAAACCTCCCTCTTTCACGCACATATATATGATATACAGTATCTAAGCCTCTGGTACACTTGCAAGGGCGTTTTGGAAAACCTACGCTCTTTTCCTCTTTTTCACGGATCATTGTTGCCACGTAAATGCACAGACGGCATGACGAGTGAACTGCTGCCATGTCTACAAGAGCCTTAAAAGAATCAGCAGGGCCCTCAAACTTCCACCTGAACAATAAAAAGCAATTGTCAACCAAAAGTTCATGAATAAGGTATAGTTATTCATAAGGAGTCCAGAATGTATTCAAGGCAAACATAAATACACAATGAAAAAAGAAACTAAAGAGGAACGACAGCATACGATTGTGCACTAAAATTAATCAACAAACTGTTAATTAATTGCGAAACTTATACTTACCCAAGTGACTGATTGTATGCATCAGGATGCTTGGCAAGGTATTTCATCATCTTGGCAACTGAAGCAATGTCTTCTAGCTCCTTGATATGTAATACTGCACCAGGTGAAGGAGCAAAATCTTGGATATTTGGAGCACCCACTACCACGGGAATAGTTCCTACAAAAATTGTAATGAGTATGTAAACTGCTTCCATAGTAGCAAATTGCAGGGTCGTTTTTGGCTTTCTGCTAAATCCTCAAATAGAACTCTCTCCGTTTCAAAATAAACGTCCTAATTAGTTTCGACACGCTGATTAATAAAGTTTTCTTTTACCTAAATTACCCCTTTTGATTACTTATTAACTGAAGTATTTTTTCCACTTTTCTATGACCCCAATAATTACTTTTTCACTTTTCTATGACCCCAATAATTGTTTTTTCACTTTTCTATAACCCTAATAATTACTCTTTCCTATGTCATTTAATTCTCTAGCTACATTTTTTTGTAACTCTCACATTCTCAATAACTATATTAAATAAATTATGGGGGTATAAGAGGAAGAATAGGATAAATATAGTTACTAATATAGAAATAAGACATTTATTTTGGAACATCTAAAAAAAGAAATTAGGACATTTAATATGGAACAGAGGAAGTACTAAATAGTTAAAATATAATAGCTGTCCTTGTGCTTTTCTTTTTCTTTTGGCTAAATAAGTCCTTGTGCTTTTAGCATTCACCAATATGAGTTCAGGATTGGACTATTTCAAAGATATATTCCCAGAATTTTACAACTTTTCAAAGGAATTCTTCATAAGCGGTTGTGATCATTAATTGCAACAGCTAGTTGTAATTATTTTCAGGATATTGTAAAGATTGGTTGAAGAATAAAAATATTTAGTGTTGTAATTACAAGATATTGACTATCATTTAAGCGTATTATGAAACAAATGAGGAGTGGCAACCACCTAGACAGTCAAAAAAAGTAAGAAAGAAATATACATCCTACGTAGAGTCAGAACCATGTACACCAAGGCAAAGAAAATAAAAACTCAAATAAATAAATATAAAAGCTGCCATCTGGAATCAATAATAAATGTATTAGAAAGCTATGAGATAAATACTACAGCAAGTTTATACCAGCAACAAGGGACTGAAAGTATTTTTCAGTGACATAATCTTCCTCGATGGAATTCTCAAAAGCCAAGCTGAATTTGTAGCGCTTCAGAGTATCTACTTTCTTCACTGCGAAAATAATATTAAAATCCACAGTAGTTCATTAGAAGATGGAAAAGTTTTTTTATTGTCAATTTTCTAGAATTACATCAACTTATATCTCCTTAATTTTCATTGTAGTGTAGCTGAGTTCAAACTTTGACCGTCTGTCTACTTGTCGTTTGTTCACCAGTTCTTATTAACACAAATTAAACGAGAAGAAAGAAGGGCTTTTTTTGTTCTTTTTTTTTTTGGTGTGGGGGGGGGGGAGGGGGAAGAGATGGTGATTCCAACTCTGCAAATAGCATAACTTCTTACTAAAGCATGTCAATCTAACAATCCTTTTTTTTTTTCTTATTTTGATATTAGTCTGGGTGATTCCGAAGATGCATACCACTCTACTTGAACCTTAATGCATATAATGTTGTCTCCTACAAAAGTATGGCTTCCAAACTAAACAAAAAAGAGCAAAACAACAAGTAAACATTAATCTTCCTCCATGTCTTAAATATATTCATAACACATTTGTGTGATCGAAATGCAATAGTTAGTAACTTTACTGAAAAAGATAAATATATCCCACAATTAACAGCTGAAATTTAACTCTATAATAACCATTAACCATTAATTGACTGAGTTCTAAACAGTAAGCAAAATAAGGTAGTTGCATAACGAAGGCATATCTTAACAGATTCTACTATTATATATATATATATATATATATATATATATATATATATATATAAACATCTTATAAAATTTCAAACAAAGATTATATGATAATGTCAATGGAAACCCAACAAAATTTATCTTTTTTCAAAAGAGAAAATAATAAGATTTTATTGGAAAAAGGAGGACGAGACATCTAAAAAATAGCAAGTAAAAAATAGGAAATTGATAAATCCACAACATAAAATGATATTTCCACATGAAAACTGTCACTATAGATCCTATAGGCGACGGTGACATTTATAGCGACACTTTTCATTTGAAAATATCAATTTCCAAAAAATATAGAAATTCCAAATGCAAACCGTCATCCAGGCCTACATAAATCATAGATAACTCCCCCAACGACACCCATGGCAAATATTATAAAGGCACAAAAAAAGAGTCCTGTACCACAACAAATGAAGAGAGATACACTCACTGAAAATAAATTCATTCCTCTCCATCCAAAACCCCAAATAATGGCAAACCCAAAGGATCTTACCATGCTTACTCCTGTGGTAGAAAGATTCTTATTAAACAAAAGACAGTAAATAACTTCAGAAGATTATCTGGCACAATGGACTAAACCTTGCAAACATAGTTGTCACGGCGCCATAGGGAGACGCTGCGTTAGTTGACTGCCAGGACGGCAGGACATCAGGGCGCCTAGGCGATAAATTGCTTGTCATGGCATTATGACGACAAGTCGTTAACGACATGCAATTTTTACTTATTTATTTTATTTTAACAATATATTGAACAATAAAATTTTATATACATTAAGACCTAAAACATAATAACTAACACTATGGAATATAATTAAAAATACTCCACAAACAAAATTCGAAAAATAAAACACTTGACATTAAAAACTAGTAGAACAAGTCAACAAATACCACGTAGAAAATAAAAAATAAACCAAGTCACTCTTCATACATACAAGTCTAATAAGTAATAAAATTACACCACATATCAAGTCCATGGGTTATGATGAGTTTTGGATAAAAAATAACATAATCACTTAACTTGGGATAGTTACCAAGCTGTGAGCCTTGGTAACTCGGCGTCTAAGGCGTCACCTTGCCCTTCTCCAGCGTTAGGACACCTAGGCGATGCCATGGCGACACCATGACAACTATGCTTGCAAACTTACGCCTTTAAACTAACCAAGATTACTAATAGTTTTAAAAACAAGAAGCATAAGTAAACAAACATAAAAATAAATTTTCATCCACAGTTACTCACCGGGAAAATATTCTTCATAGTTGATGCATTCTTATAGTTAAAGGCTAGTAGCTTTAATCTTGGGTATCAATGAAGTATTGATGTAGGACAATTTATAAATTGGATTCTGCTATTGATTGATAGTTGAATAAAAACTAGGATCTAAGCTCTATGCTTGAATTCTAGGGTTTAGAGTTTCAACTCGACGTCTATTAACTCTAGAAGGATATCTCCACAATATAAAGAAAGCCAATAATAATCTCAATATTCAGAATGTCCTCCGTGTAAAGATTACATCGATATTTAAACAAAAATAACCCTAAATTGAACTTGAAGACCATTAAAATAACAAAAGACAAAAATATCCCAACTAATTAAAACAAATCCATAATAATGACATAAACTAAATAAATAAATAAGGAACCTAAATCATTGATCCCCATCAAGTATATAACCAACACTCACCTCCTCCATCACGGTTTCGATGACAAGCACCATAAGAATCAATATCTATGTTTGACTTCTCAAGCCCTTCAAGGGCTTGCATGCGAAAGTTGCGAGCAGCACAATTAGAAATGAAAGCAGCTGCCAGAGCTTTCTCAGACTTCAGTTCCAAAGGAGCCATTATATCATATTCAGCCCAAGAAAAATAGCCAACAGGAACATCTGACGAGAGACTAGTTGTCATAACTATGCTATATCCCCTGCTGTTGATGAAATATGAAATTTAGTTTTATAAAGATTTTTGGGCAGGAAATTTATTTTTTTAGCATATATAGATTGAGTTCTCAACAAAATGGGGGAAACTATATGTTTAAGTATGTAATAAGGAAGAGGGAAACCATTTGAGTCACTGCTACTCCAATTAAACAAAATAAAATTTAATGCATAACCTAATTCCACTCATTTAGTAAAGGACATGATAGCTTGTGTTGCAATAAAAGTTAATTGTCCGTATGTGAGTTTTTGATATGGAAGTCCATTTAAGATGGCCACTAGAACATGGATTAGATGTTTATAAGAAAATATATGTTTATTTTGGTTCTCTGCTACATATGCAACGTTCAAATTTAAGCCAGCATAAGAGGTCAACCTATCACTGTGTCCTGTGATGCGTTGTGGGGCATCATAACCCATTAAATATTGGGTCACATGGTGCATATTGCTTCACAAATGATAAGGATCAGAGCTATTGGTAATAATAGCAAGCCTGCATATGTTTCATGTTTGTAAAACTGCATCCTATTCCTGCATTCTTAAAAGTTCCCTGAAGACTACTCTGAATCTCACTGTAGTCCCTTCCTCTCTCTCTCTCTCTCCCCCTTAAAGCAAACAGTTACTGACCAGCTAATCCACATAAATACAAGCTACCATCTAGTCTGGTAAGCACCTTTAGAATACTAACCTGTTAGCAGTTAATGATGAAGATTTGAGTATAAGAAATTAGTTTCGTGACTCGTGGAGAATAGCTGAATAGATTAAGTCATGGAGGTGAAACCTCATTTCTTTTCCGTACTCTTGAAGGGAACACAATTGAAATACACGTGAAGATATTATTTAATATAAATAGGTCATCTTTCTTTTAAACTACATATATGTACAGAATAATATACACTCTTGTTAAGCCACACATTCATACAACTGTTAATTTGGTTTTGAAATGTAATTTCTTTAACCTTCTTTAATTAGACATAAAGAGAAAAACTTTGGGAGAAGCCCCAGAGAAAGGCTGCTCATTGATCACTTTGGAGGGAAGGAGTAAGGATATTGGTCATAAATGCAAAAGTATTCACCGCACTTAGGTAGTTAGATTTGGGGAAAATAATCAACTAAATATCCAATTCATTTATACTCCCTCAACAAAACTGAATACTGGACAGGCAAACAATGACGGTCAGTTTCAATCATTCTTATTGAAAGCAACTTCCTTCTCAAAATTACTCTAACCATACCTACATTGAAGGCATGTTCAACTACAAACACCTCAATCCAAAAAAGAGGATGTGGATTTCGAAACTTGGAGATTTGAAGTCATGTCTCTGAAATTTAAACATGCAACGAGTCATTTTGGAGTGTGCTTACCCACCGTCGTGCGAAATCAAGGTCGTTCTCCATATAGTATCGAGCTGACTCCATGGATCGAAGCACACCAGGTGTCTCATTTGCGTGTTCTAACCCAATTGCAGCATCAGGTTTCTTCTCGGAATCATATCCAAATTTACATCCAACAGCACAAGACTCCCACTCCTAGATAGAAGTGAATGAAAGAAAGTTCAGAACAACATATCCTAGAGAAACCAAATAAAAAACACGCACACGCATAAAGGACAACCAGTCAAAGTTCAAAAAATAAAATCCAACTTTTTATTATTTTGTGGAAACAACTAGCAAACGAAAGGAGTGGCAACCCCCATATCATCAGCAAAAAAATCTGGGTTAATCCCTCAAGTCTAGCCCAAACAACATGATAACCTATGAAGTACGAACACTTCTCAAAGGTCGACGTACCCGTGTCGGACACGTGTTCGGACACCGATACTCCACAGATACTTCCAGACATGTGGCTCATACTCTCGGATACTCCAACTTTATTATTTTTAATGTTTTTAGTATTGGACACTTCCGGATACTTCAATTATACTTCCTGATTCACGGATTCAGATGCTATGTTATTGCTTGTCTAATGATAATAGTTACTATTGGCTAGCTTCACCTTGCTTTTAGTTTACTACTTTATGTCTTATGACTTGGAGATGATTACAGACTTTTAATGTAATGTTTGACCCCTTTATTTTACCTATGCAATGATAAATTCATGCTAGTAAATAAATCTTAGGACTAGGAGAAAATGATGATATTTGATGCGAAATGTTAAGTTCTTTGGTCATGTCATAACAAGGTGCTATGAACTAGAACTTTGAAGTTAACTACTTGCTTATAGTTATGTAATACTCACTCTGTTCCAAATTATAAGACCAACATTGACTTTTTAAAAGTCAATTTCAAACATTTTTGAACATTTAGTTTCAATATAATTATGAATATCATAAACTACCTAAAAATTACTACTAGTTAAAAGATTTATTGTTTCCAAAACTTCAATGAATCATGTCAATTATGAGTTCAAAAAAGTTTGAAATTGACTTTGAGAAAGTTATTATTGGTCTTATAATTTAGAACTGATGGAGTATAATTTATTTGTTAATATATATATATATATGTAAATCTATAATATATATAAAATTTCAATATATCCTCAACATATTGTATCCTACTTTTTAAGAAAATGTCGTATCACGTATTGCAATCGTGTCGTATCTGTATCACCTATCCATATCGGTGCTTCAAAGATATAACCAAAGACTAATTCCGAGCTTTGTTAGCTCGCAAACCTGTCATAAGCTTCCTGATACACGGGATTTACCTGAAATTACCATTCTTTACACTCAGATCTTTAATTTATGCATGAATATGCCATTACGGGTGAGTGGGGTGTTTGATAGGGCCAATTGTGGTTTAGATTCAAATGGCAATTATGACATTGACCAGTACTTCTAAGTTTAACAGAGAACACGCATTGTTAGCAACAGGAAAAAAGGTAAAGGTTTCATGCAGAAATACACTTTCTGAAAATAATTTTGATTTTCTGAATAAAAGTTAATGTAACGATCCAGTATCAAACACAAATATTAATATAATTAATGAGGCTCTATCTATCTCCCTTGAAATATACAATTTGGATAATATCCAACATGGAAGGCAGTAAATATTATGAAAGATAATGTAAAATTTTAATTAGTTGGCATTTCACCATACATGAGTGGGCCAATGATTATAACCAACCATAACCATACACACAAACACACCATAACCATACACACAAACACACCATAACCATACACGTCATTGTGTATTTTACTTTTATATCCATTTTTTAGTCACCAAAACACTATTATAATTTGCAATTGAAACATTGAGTAGTAGAATGAGGACAAGTGCTACCCAGATCCCAAACTTGTATAATCCTTCTCCATGTTATTGGCTCTTTACTAGGTTTAGCTTGAACAAGTCTTAAGCATTGAACTAAACAAAGAGTTTCACATACATCCAAATTTAATATCATTGTATCTTCACAAATTAAAAAAGCCTACATTTACAAGCATAAATATAAATAGGAATGTGCCTATACTAGATTCACAAATTACAATATAAGTACTAATCACTAAACCAAAATAACAAAAAAGCCGAAACAATTCAGAATAGCATAAAGATAGATATTTTTATAAGCATAATCATCCAAGTGTTTATATAGGTGCACAAAATCACAATTCACAGATATCACTACTTACAATTCAAATTGGGTATTCTGCAATTAAACCAGTTAGAGAAATACAGAAATATCTATTCTACAATCAAATTAGAACAAATACAAAAATGGGTAATTATAAAAAGAACAAACCTCATTATTCCCGTTAATAAAAATGGGTTCTTTCGTGAAATCCCTAGAATAAACCACAGAGTCTTCTCTCTCCAGCCACTCCTCACATTTATCAGGTTCTGAGTTCCGCCCAATATCCCCAATCTCAGCCAACCCGATAGCCTCGTCATCATCAGACGTTAATATGGAAGAGGACCAGGGCAAGGTGGTGAACTGGTAGAACGAGTCGGCCCATGAGTTGATCAGGGAGGCCTTATTGGCAATGTCGAGTCGACCCAGAAAAGCGATTTCTGCTATAACAATTAGGGCTACAAATAAAGGCATCAAATTGGACCATTTCTTCTTTTTAGGATTGTTTTGGGCACTTTGATTTGGGATCATAGTCATAAAACAGTAAAAAAAATTATCTTCCTGTTGTTTTTCTTCCCAGGAAAAATGGTGGAAAGAAAGAGAGAAGTCAACGGTTAAATGGAGGCTCTTCCTCGTGGACTATTTGAATAGCCTATTCTTGGAAATCTTAACAAGTTTATTAGCGTTTGTGATTTTTTGCGTAGGAAATTCTATAAATACTGATGTCCAATTTGTCCACAAACAAAAACAACCAAAAAGAAGAAAAATATGAATAGTAGAATTTTGTTTATAAGTTTTTTTTTATTAGTGTTCGGTTTGAACACTATGTTTGTAAGTTGAATAATTTGAATTTAAAATAAACCTTTTATATTATTAGAATTAATGATCACACACGATAATAAAGAATTAACGCAAAAGATATTTACGTTTTTTATTATGAATAATTGAGTTATATAGAGCTTTACAATAGATAATATTTATAGCTATTAATTTTATTTCAACTCTGCTTCACATTATAACCTTAATACCCATAATATCATTTTCTAAATAGAACAGAAAACCCTACTTCACATTATAGCCTTAATACTCTATAATGTCATTTTTTTAAAATAGAACAGAAAAATGTTGCTCGTCGATCGGCGCGCCCCACGCCGCCCCAAGGTCTCTTCTGACGCGCCCCGCGCTACCCTTACAGATCTTGTCCACTAGCCTGGCGCCCCGCGCCGCTCAAAGCCTTACACTGGTGCGGTCTGCGCTGCCCTAGCAGAAACTGTGTATCGTACCGCATTCCCAACCTTTGGTTCAACTTTGATGGGTTAATGCTTCGCTTCGCTCTGCACTAATCTGTTTTGGTAGTCTCTAATTTATGAGTCACAAGTCTCAACATATATAAATTTATTTTTGAACGTTTATAAATACGGAAGGTTCTGAAAAGTCAGTATAATCTTAGTGAGGTCAATAGCACTTTGTTTGTGAATTTGACAAATATATATTTGAAAGAAAATGACGAGAAACAATAAAATGATTGAAAAAACGTCTTATATAAGTTTCACCTTATACAAATTGTCATAGCTTATGATATGAAAAAAAACTTAAATGGTTTTTAATGTTTTGTTTCTTGCCAAAATTTTCACTAAATAATTAACACAAGTATAATATTTTATAACAAAACTAATATAAGAATAAATTGATAGCTCCAATGTAAAACTTAACCTTTTTTTATATATTCCTTTGGATATTAATTTGAATTTTCCATCCAAAAAACTCAAAAAACATAGTTTTAAATATAAAAAAAAAGAATACCAAACAGGCCTTAGAAAGACGATAGTGGTAATACTCCCTTGTTTGCCACCTCAGATCGTACTCGGCTCCTATCTTCTTCTGTTTAGCGATATGCATTCCAGACAAGCTCACCAGACTAAATACCTTTTATTATTAAAGTTCATAGGATGATAGGAGCAAGATAATTGAAAAGGAATATTATATACATATATACCTATATATATTACTTACAGAGGAGAGGAGGGAGTGTTTAGCAAGGAGATGTTAGGTGTATTGGTAAGAAGAGGCTCAATTTCATGGCGGAACAGCAGCCCAATTACAATGTCCTCATCCTATATTCTTCAAAGAAAAAGAGAATTTTGTTTTGGGGTTCTTCCTGAAGGAATCGACCGAGAATCTGAAGCATTTTCTCGCAACTCTGAGATCATGGAGGCTCTTATTTCCCAACTTCAGTCTCACATCAATAAGGTATATATATACTCATACTCTCCTATCTCTTCCTCTCCCCCTCTCTCCCTCTCTCCCTCTTTCTCTCTCTCTCTCTCTATATATATATATATGTCTATTTACGTTTTGTGGGTGTTAATGGATTGTGTTTATTTTGGGAAAAAGATAATGGAGGGAGGAGGAGCTGAAGCTGTAAAGAGAAACAGAAGTAGGAATAAGCTTCTACCTAGAGAGAGAATTGATCGCCTTCTTGACCCTGGTTCTTCCTTCCTTGAGCTTTCTCAGGTTCTCTACATTTTAACTACTTCATTTTACTTTATTTAAAATTTTTCAAGTTTTCCCCCCTTTCCCAAATCACTTTATTTGGGTTCACCTGAAAGTCATGTTTTGATTGAAGCAAATTGGAAAGGAAGTGATTTAAATGAATCCCAACACTATGCCCTCGTTAATGAAAAAGAAAAAAGAAGATGAATATTTCATATTTGACTGGTCGTGCGTTCATTTTTTGATTGGGAAAGAACAGAATAGAAAAGGCAATAATGCTAACCTGAAGTTGTATGTAATGGTCCATTAGTGGAAACCCATTTGGTTATGACAACTGGTTGAGTATTCTAATTCAAAGATTTGATTTTGAGTTTGAATATGTATACATTTCTAGGTTAAGTTGGAATAGTATGCATTAGTACAAAAGTGATGTTAAATTATAGTCATTGGATAGCGGCTGGCTCTCCAATACCTGTTTGTAGCAATAAGCAATTGTAAGAGCCTGACGTTTTCAAGATTGTATAGATGATAAATTGGTCTATGTTTGGCCTAGTGAATTCAATTTTCCTTTACAAGAGGATTACACCAGATTAAATAGGATTCAGGACCCTTTTCCTTGGAAATGTTTTGGATGAACTCATTCTCTGGTTTTGTAATTTTATATAATAAATTAATGTGCTTCCTAAAGTTCTTAAAAGAGATATTTGGCTCATTAACGATCACACTAGGTCAGTTAGGAACTTAGGATTATAGGAAAATATTCCTTGCACTGTTTCGGAACTCATTCATTAATTTTAGCATACAGTATTAGAGCGTTGCTCGAATGCAAATGACAGCACTAGCTGAGAAACATTATTATTTGTTAGATATTGATATAAAATTTATTTATCATTTAATTGGACCTCATATAAATTTTGATAGTTTGATTTATCTCATTTTTGTGTCTGTACCTGATTTTGTGTTTTGTAAATTAAGCTTGCAGGGTATGAACTTTACAAAGAACCATTACCATCTGGTGGGATTGTTACTGGAATAGGTGCAGTTCATGGGAAGCTTTGTATGTTCGTTGCAAATGACCCCACTGTTAAGGGTGGAACTTACTACCCCATAACCGTTAAGAAACATCTTAGGGCACAAGAGATTGCAGCTCAATGCAAACTGCCATGTGTATATCTTGTCGATAGTGGAGGTGCTTTCCTTCCAAAGCAGGCTGAGGTTTTTCCTGACAAGGATAATTTTGGAAGAATTTTCTACAATCAAGCTATAATGTCTTCGGAAGGTATTCCCCAAATTGCATTGGTTTTGGGCTCTTGCACAGCTGGTGGGGCTTATATACCTGCAATGGCCGATGAAAGTGTGATGGTCAAAGGAAATGGTACTATCTTCCTTGCTGGACCTCCACTCGTGAAGGTTAGTTCAGGATTTTCTGGTTTTCCAAAACGCCTCATCCAGTAACCCCAATATCTATTCTACTCAAATATTGTTATATTAGTTTTAAGTATAGAGTCAACAATATTATACATGAACAGAAGGGTCCAATATTAAGATGTATCTATGCTGTAGGCATCTGCATTTCTTCACATGCATTTAAAAGCGTGGACATAGCCATAAGTTACTGTTGTCCGTTTTATATACTAACAATTTGCGCAAGTACACACGGTCAATCAAATAATATAGAAGTAAGAAGGATGTCGAACCTACAGAGAACAAGTACTAATAACTATTCCAATTATCAAGTTTTACCAATTTAACACTTCAATTGATTTGTGAAATTGGTTCAATTGATTTGTGAAATTGGTTTGATTAAAAATAAAAACTAAATTAACTAACAAAAATTAATCACCAAATGAATAAAACATAGGAATACAATTTTTCCAATTGTAGTGCAATAATCGCCTTATCTTATCTCCACTTTATTAATCCAACGAGTTGCCAACTAGGATTGTTTATCAATTTATTAGCATCTTTCAATGATTAATAAAATGATTTATTTCAGTTATTTTGCTATTTTCATACAAGACACTTAAAACAAATTCATTAAGCTCAAACTCCTAACACGATTATGTTATTCTAGAAAAAATCAACAAGTTCATGCGTTATTATATTCAGATCTAATCTAAGATTTCCTCTTTCAATTCTATCAAAGATATCAGAGTAACTGTTGGCCAAACAATTATTTAATTAAGCACGAAATATAATAATCAACTCAATAGGATCAACAAGTGAAGATAATAATAATTGAATTATTGCATTGCAAAAGGTTCTATTGTATCCCTAATTGGGAAGTTAGTTCATCATCATAATAAAAACCAAAATATTAAAATTAAATAACATCTCATGTACAAATAATAAATTAAAGAGAAGAAGAGAAAAACTCTGTCGAGGAACTCCACTCTCTATCTCCATCTTGTCGTGTTCTCCAATGAAATCTCCAAGTCTATGTAGAAATAGCTCTCAATTAATCGCAGTTAAAAAGTCTCTTTACTTAGCCAAAAACATAGTACTAATACCCCTAACAAAACCCTAGTACATTATTAGGTAACTAGAAATCCTTATGTGAATCAACTTCGGGCAAACAAGGAAACAAATTTGTCAAATCCGCCTGACCAGTGTGCCCTGCGCCAGTGTCAATATAAAAGTAGCGCGGCCCACGCTGCTCTGCCAGTTTGTCCAGGTTGTTCATTTTTTCTCCCTTTTTCATCTTTTAAGCACATCCATGCTCCTTTTCCTGCAAAATGACACAAAACATAAAAAGTAACAAGAACAATACCCAAAAACTCACAATATTTCAAGTTAAAAGACACTAAATTCGTAGGTTTCCAACCCACTCATCAGTTACAATTCAAAGTGATTGTTTGGCAGGCTGCAACCGGAGAGGAAATTTCTGCAGAAGATTTAGGAGGCGCCACTGTGCACTGCAAGACATCAGGTGTCGCAGATCATTTTGCCCAAGGTAATCCCTTGAGCTTTTACGTGTTCTCTAATCTAATGGGTTTTGGGAGTGATGATGATCTTCTCAGTGCACTGCATTTTCCCTTTTGCAAGCTATGCTGGAATCAAATCATTAGAATGCAATGATCTAATCAACAATTACATTTATTATTTAGGAAGAAGGTTAATTACTTACTTTTTTCCTTTATTCATGTCAGTAAAATTCTCATGACAACATTCATTTATCAAGTTCTATACATACATAAAGATTGCTGAAGAAATTTAATGCTATGGATCTCATCGTTCTCCAACAATAAAAGGAAAAAAAATAAAGATGTTAAAAAGTTGTATTGCTAATTTTTATATGGATATGAAGAGAAGCTAGAAGTTGGCCATACGATTGGGAAGTGCCATTTTTGCTTTTGAAGGAAAATGTAACGAACAAGGATGCGGATTTATATGTTCGCCTGATAGCGAGGATGTGTAATATTTTGTATATTTTGCAGATGAACTGCATGCGCTTGCAATAGGTAGGAATATCATTAAGAACTTGCACATGGCTGCAAATCACGGGACAAAAGAAGGATTACGACATAACATTCTGGATTATAAAGAGCCACTGTATGATGTGAAAGAACTTCGTTCCATTGCACCAACAGATCTCAAACAGTCTTTTGACATCCGATCTGTTATTGCTCGTTTAGTTGATGGAAGTGAATTTGATGAATTCAAGAAATTGTATGGCACTGTGAGGGCAATATAATCTTGTGAATCTTTCCACATATTTTGTGTTTCAGATACTAGAATAAAAATCAGATGAAGTAGAGACTCACTCTTGTTTTTTTTATCTTCTTCCCTGTACCTGAACTCATAGTTCTGTTGCACCTTTGCAGACCCTTGTCACAGGCTTTGCTAAAATTCATGGTCAGCCTGTGGGAATCCTTGGAAACAATGGAATATTATTCAATGAATCTGCTCTAAAAGGGGCCCACTTCATTCAGTTATGTACTCAGCGTAACATTCCCTTGGTCTTTCTACAAAACATTACAGGATTTATGGTATACAATCCAACTTCGTTCTTTAATTTTTTGGTGAACTTCCCCATTACTTTTATTTTCTGTGACTTCTAACATGAGGCAAATAAGTTGATCTAATAGAATCACAACCCTCCTGTTGATATATCTACTGTCCAGACTAGGAGCCAGAGGTATACTGACTTAGTTGGGAATTATTTCTTTAATGATCAGATGAGTGAATTATTCACTCTATGCTGCATATATGGATCATAGTTGCTGAGGCTTATCTTAATCTGAAGTCTATTTACTTGAAAAATTGGTTTGAGTTGTGGAATCTGGAACCTCTGAAACTTTAACGAAAAAAAATCTGAATATAATACAGAAATTCCAGAAAACTTATAGGAACCTCTCGAAAACACATTGTAGATATTAGAAAACTCATAAGAAATTAGTTTGAATTAGCTTCTTTCTTTGTTTAGGAAAATAAGATAAGTAACTATTCATCTATATGCATCAACTAGTATGAGTTTTCATTTCCAGGATAAAGAAGAGCAAATGTAAAGTTATGTATGAAATACATTAAATTTCAAGGGAGCTATTTCTATTTGAGTCGTTATATTAATAATTATTCTAAAAACTTACACTTCTATAGCCATTTACATTTGCACTCCCTGTTGTATTACATTTTTAACTAGATTGATGCAAACTACTGCTGCTTTCTATTGTATTTATTATGATGAGGGCCCTTAAAGTTTCCCACAAGTTTCTTTAAGGTCTTAGTTCGATTTCTAGTGACCTCTCATGTCTCGTTGACAAAAATATCTTTGAATTCCGTCTCTTGATTAGGTTTTTGCCCTCATTCCTGGATAATTTTCATAGACCTTCTGGTAACTAGTCTGAAGTAGCAAAAAGGAATTTAGAAAATGAACTGACTAAGGTGGTATAGAATAATAGAACTGGGTTCTTTGAATTACACCTTAAGCCTCCAATCTATACAATTTTAGCATGTTATGTCAGTGAAAGAGAGAGAAATCGGAACACTTTGTTATCTTAAAAAAAGGAATTGTTCAAACATATATGTCATAGATATATATATATATATATATATATATATATATATGAACTGTAAAGATCTAATCTTTCAATTTCATCTCTGTTATCTATGGAAAGCTTAGGGGCTTTATGACTTTAAGTTACTCAGCTATGCACTGAAACATTAGAATAAGTTTTGACAACTTCTCTTTCTATCTTTTTCTTCTCAAAGTATTTCATTTTCTAAGAACCTCGGCTTATTTTCTTTGTTAAAAAATAAAGAGCAAACTTATTCATGTGGTAGGTTGGCTCAAAATCCGAGGCAGGTGGTATAGCTAAAGCTGGTGCAAAAATGGTGATGGCTGTTTCTTGT
This sequence comes from Panax stipuleanatus, assembly GCA_020205555.1. Taxonomy (NCBI): domain Eukaryota; kingdom Viridiplantae; phylum Streptophyta; class Magnoliopsida; order Apiales; family Araliaceae; genus Panax; species Panax stipuleanatus. Next base: position 139,127,316 of record CM035116.1, on the reverse strand, counting down.
GCAAAGGTAGGTTTCTTCCATTTGATGTTTTACTATCTTATTCATTAGTATGCTTCAGTTAGCAACTTGTTCATTCTCCATTTTTAATATGAAGATGTTACTCCTACCTAAGATGGACTTTTTATTACCTAGTTTATACAGCACATAAATTCTTGAAGTTAGTGAATTTACTGTTGTTTTGTGATTTCTGTCGTTAGTTATTGTTGATTTATATACGTTGTCCCTTTATGATAATTCAAGTTATAAAAAGAAGAATTCTTATTAGACGGCAGAATAGCCATTCATGAATAGCTACTGAGTGGACTATTTAATCCCCTCCTTTGATTTGTTTAATTTGTCCCTCGATGATAATTCAATTTACAAAAAGTAGAAAGGACATATATGATTAATCCCCTCCTTTTAAAATAATGTTACTGACAGGTTCCCAAAATTACGGTGGTAGTTGGTGGAAGCTTTGGTGCTGGAAACTATGCAATGTGTGGGCGTGCATATAGTCCCGACTTCATGTTCTTTTGGCCAAATGCCAAAATATCTGTAATGGGGGGTACTCAGGTATTTGCTTAACCTAATAAGTTATTTCATATAACATGTCTTTGAGAATTTTAATATGATTTTCACATTGCTAAGGCGTGTAAATCAGGAAAAGGATAAGGAGAAACCCTTCAACCTTCCAAGGGTTGTAATGCATGCAGGCACAAAAAGCCGGACACCCAATTACCTCCATAAGAATAAAAGATTAAAAATTATTACATGCTGTTACACCAACTGTAGTTTTACTATATGATCACACCACAAAAATTACGAATATAACCATAAGTTCTTATGTTTAATTGATTACAAATAAAAACCCTAAAATGATTGCAATCACGCATATGCTAGTAACACAATCTTCCAATCAATGTTTTAATTGAAATATCGTCTTTTGCCTATTCCTTGTTCGCAAACATTCAACATTTCTTAAGTTTAACCTTTTCGTTTGCATCAACTTCGAAAAACATGAAGTTTGCATATATACGTGGTTCTTGGCATTTTATGTTGCGGGCTTGATCACCTGGTCAAGTCACTTAGCTATTGTATGAGCTTTGTATGAGCATAATAATTATATTTCAATTTCAATACACTCGTATGTGGTATGCTATAGTTTTCTTAGGTCCATCTCCATAAGCAATATATGGTAGAAAAATAAAAAAAGCCAAGCATTCATTGTTAGCATTCCCAGTTAGGATATGGTTCTGTAACTTCTGTTATACCTAATTAAAATGATAATTTCAAGCTGCGTTTAAAATACATTCTTATATAATCGTGGGAAATGTTCTTTTCTTCTTCTTCTTACCACTTCTTTCTCTGTCCAATGAAAAAAAGGATAGAATAGAAACTAGCATGCAAAAATGCAATATTTTTACTCTACTAATGCCCACCTTTGAACATTTAGCGTATTGTTCGTTCATTCCAAGAAAAGAAGTCGAAAGAAAAAGGTGGCCATGTCGGCCTTTGGTTCAAAATCCAAAATTTTTGATTGCATGCTTCATGAAGAAAATTTACTTGATTTGTCTTCCCTTTTTAGGCTGCTGGCGTGTTGACTCAAGTAGAACGGAGCAACAAGGAGAAAAGGGGTATTCAGGTGATATTTTGCTCCCTGAGCTTCGATTTTTTTCTTCTTTCTAAACAATGCATCATTTCATTTAAGCCCGAGTACATACATAGTGATCATTTCTCGAGTTTGAACATCATGCTCTGCCTGTGTTGGCTTACTTACACGTGTGCATGCTTTATAGTGGACAAATGAAGAGGAGGAAACTTTCAAAGCCAAAGTTGTGGAGGCATATGACCGAGAGAGTAATGCCTATTACTCCACAGCAAGACTTTGGGATGATGGCATCATTGATCCGGCTGACACTCGTAAAATTATAGGCCTATGCATATCTGCTTCCGGTAACCGTGCCCCAGAGCCTACAAAATTTGGCGTGTTCAGAATGTAATACAACACTACATCCTCTGCATATTCCGCGATGCTAAATGATCCACATTGTCTTGCTTCAAATTCTGCAATGGAAATTAACTTGTAGAGAGTAGTGACAGTCCAGAATACATTATGCGTTGAATGATATCCAGAAATGGGGGGAAAAAATACCCTTGAGCAAATGTTTGTTGACATTATTGAAAGAAATTTCACTGAAGCTCTAACATGCAAGTGAAATTTCCATATTTGTAATTAAGACCTCCTTCGTGCTCATTAATTAAAGGTACTGCTCCAGACTAATGGCATGGAAGTTTTCATTCTCTTGCTAATGTAATGTGCTTCAATATAAGCGGCCTTTCCTCTTGATTTAGAGTACTTCTAGGCAGACCGGAAATTTGGATAGGAAAATTAGACTGGAAAAATAATATGAATTTGTTCCCGCGAATAATTGGATTGTACTGTCCAATTATTGGCGGGAATACATTTATTTTGTTTTTGTGGTCTAATTTACCTATCCGCGTATACTAATTGCTTGATTTTTTGGTATTTAGATGAGCTTTGTGTCTAACTAGTTCCTCTCTGCCGTGTATTTCTCCAATTAACCCCTTGGGGTTTTGGCTCCTTATCTCTATACCATACCATTATGTAATTTAGTTATCTTTTTAATGAAATTTTCTCAAAAAAGTAAAAAAGTAAAAAAAATGTATCACTTTACAAATGACAAATTGAAGAAAGGTGACAATAAGTAAAAAATCATAACTTAATTAAAAAAGTGCAATATTTTTTTAAAGTATAATTGTTACACAATTTTAAGAAAAGAATAATACTAGAGACATAATTTATTCTACAACTATTTTACAATTTGCTGATGTGGCATACTCTACCTTGGGGCCGAATACTATATTGAAGTAATTTGTTCATCAATATACTGAGATAGAGTATGCCACACCAGCAAATTATAAAATAATTATAGAATAAGTTATATATTTAGCATTACTCTACAAAAAAAAAAAAAACTTCTTATCCTCTTATAAAATAGAAGATGAGCAAAATTAAAATATGAGAAGCACGTGTTTAAAATTTTCCAAATCATTTTGTTTTTTTCTCTCACATTTGCCACTTCTTGGTTGTTGCCATCCAAAACTCAAAGAAACGTGTTTTAAATCCACAAGTAATTTATAATTTATTATTATTGTTCTCCATTTTTGTGGGTTAAATTTTCTCAAACACTCTCTCTCATCTCATTTTGATTAAATCTATACCGTCTTCTTGATTGCACTGGGTTTCTTTTGATCTACAACAATGGCTGCTTCTTCTTATCGTGCATATAATATTCAATCAAATCAACCTTTTTCTCTCTCATCTCCGCCTCTTTCCCTTGGGTATGGTCGTACAATCTCTCTAATGCCCAGTTCTTCTTATTATTCTCACACTCTGAATTACTTGGGAGTCTCTTATTCTCAACCCAAATTGGGCATTAGGGCTCCTAATTCGCCTTCCCGTTTCCAGGTCTTCTCTTTGCGTGGCCCCAAAGGTCAGTTAGCCCTGCACCTACTCTCTATTGATATATGAGTTTTTGTGTTTGTTATTCTGATGTTTTTATGTATTTGTTTGTTTTTATAATTTAAGTTTGTAGTATGTGATTTCTGAAATGGGCGGGAAGTTATTGAACTCATAAGTACATGCTTGAGTTGGTGGATTACTTTCAAACTGAAAAGAATATTTAGATCAGCATTAACTAATACTTACAAGTATTTATAACTTCACATAAAAAGAGAGATTTCCCTAATTCCCTCAAGGTTAGATTAACATTTACTAACTCTCGTGCTTAAATATAATCCTCCATTCCAAAATTAGAGATAATACATTTTTCTTTTTAATATGTTCCAAAATTAGAGATATATTTCTATTTTAGGACTATAAAGTAGCAAAATGTTGATAATATGCCATTACTTTTTTTATTAGTTGATTAAATACTATCATGCAATAAGTTTGGAAAACTATAATTATTCTTATACGTCATTGTTTTACAAATGTTTCTCTGGAGGGAGTATATGAATAGGAGAGCAATAGATATATATATATATATAGAGAGAGAGAGGGAGAGATTTGGTTGACATCTCTCCACATCTTGCTTGAATATAGATCACAAAAGGATAGCGTTGTTGTATCGCAATTATATATGAATATAAACCCATATTACGTAGCCACAAAGGTATTAGAAGCTACTTCTAACAAGGTGCAAGTGCAGTCAAGGGATGGTTCTTTTAAATTCTTTAAATTTTTCTTAATGATGTGAGGGCTTTTTTCGTATATAAACTGAAGTTGTGAGTCAAGAGCTTTATTTATCATTTATTTTTTGTGGTTTTGAAAAAATTCCCGTGGACAATTGTTTTGGTTTTTGACTCTCATAGAAAGAGGTCTTTTGGTTGTTAGTGTTAAGAATTTTATAGTGATATTATGGTTTCCAACAGGTCTCTCCGTACGTGGGTGCAGCTGGGTCCCACATGGGTAAGGGGACCTAGTGAAGTTAGCCTAGCGGTGAATGACATTTTCTTTTAGCTGTTATGTGAGCGAATCATATATTATTGTGTTTCTCTGTTTTGTGATGAAGAGAAACTGCTTGAATATGATTGGTTAATGAGGTTCTTTAGCTGGATTTTATTGAACTTTTGGTTCATCATCTTTGGCTTCCAACATCTGCGTTACCTTTGTAGCACTAGTTTTTTTGATGTCACATAAGGAAGAACTCAAACAAGATACATAAACCTGAAGAAATCGTTAGCTTAGAACTTTAGGCTCAAGAACTGAATTACTTTCTGTTTTTTTCTGGTCAGGACGTTTGGTATCATTATGGTTGTATACTAAAAAGAAAATTTTATAATATAATTGTTGTATTTTTTTTTGGAAAAAAATCATTTCCTGGTTCTAATTGCTTTATTTAGGATCATACACTTTGCCCTTTTATTTGGTTGATATAACTTCTCTTCCAACTGATTGAGGAGAAAAATCGGAAGGTGAACATTCTCAATTTATCGTATAAATACTTGCAAGTATAGAAATCAACTGAATCTCACTACCCTGTATGCACATCACAACTTAATGCAATATTAATATTCTGTAACAAATTAACAATTAAACTACACATGCATCCGTAACTAAGTTTATTTAGATTACCGCTAAGTGTTTATAATTAATGACCAACTATTATGCATGATAACATTTCAAAAATGGCTATTTGACTATCTACCTCTTTTCACCTTGCAGTAGTTATTTGTTTTCTGCCTATTGCAAGCCTTCACCCTGCATTATACATATCATAATAGTTGCCTAGAAGGTTTCCATAGTGAAAATTGTGAGCACTGAATCTCTCAGCATGTAGTCTCCAGATTGTTTATTAGGATTACTCTCTAAAGTTCACAATTAATGTCACTTTGTTTTTGTTAATTTAACATACTAATTTGTTTAATTGCTTTCACGTTTTTTTCAATATACCTGTAATATCTTTTTTTTCCCGAATCAATCCCTGTAATATCTTAATTACCTTTATATTGTACCTTCTCTTCCTGTACTTTTGGAGGTAAAACATAGGTTTGACTCTCTTGACTGTATTAATAGTTCTTGAGTGCAAAAGATAGTTTCATTTCCATTTAACTACTCCATTTTAGATTTGACATAACTATTGTTGTTGAGAGGCAAATTAAGTAGTGGAATATTCCACTTGCTTTATCTAATTTGTCAGCTACTTTTTCAGAGATGAATCATTTATATAATAGAGAAATGGATATTCGACACTTTTTGAGTTTCCTGCGAATTAGCAATTTGAATGTGTTAACTGATAGGCCTGAACCTGACAAAAAAGATATGTTGTAGGTTTTAAGTTCAAACTTTATGCTGAATTGTATCATGGGTTGGTTGTGTATTGAGCTTTACTTGAATGGGGGAAACTTGAATTACTTTAAAGTCTGACTGACATTTGTATTTGTTGTTGCAGTGGTCACTGGAAAGTCATGGGAGAAATTGGTTTTAAACAGTGAAGTACCAGTACTGGTCGAATTCTACGCTAGTTGGTGCGGTCCCTGCACGATGGTCCACCGGGTGATCGATGAGATTGCGACAGAGTATGCTGGAAGAATAAATTGCTTCATGCTTCATGCAGACAATGAGTTGCCTATTGCCGATGACTATGATATTAAGGCTGTGCCGGTGGTTTTGCTATTCAAAAACGGAGAGAAACGTGAATCTGTGGTTGGTACCATGCCAAAGGAGTTCTATGTAGCGGCTATAGAGAGGGTCATGGCTTCCTAGTTAAAAACATAGAGGGGTAGTAGACCAAATTTTGGGTTGAATTCTGTGGCATGATTTTTCAGTTGTTCAGTTTCAACTGGTTTGTAAAGTTGTGTGTTCAGACTCCTCCTTTGTTTTCTTATTCTTTGATGTTATCGTAATTATGAGAATAAGCTCTGTACATAGTCCAGTTTCCTCCTTTTCTTGAATGGAGACTGGATATTATGTCTTCGTGGTTGATGCATTTCATATGTAAACAGCTCTGTGTTGAAATAATGAAAGAATTGTTGTCATTCAGTAGTTTTGTATTTCAGTTGGAAAACTTTTTTTTTTCACTTTCATCCTCTATGTTTAAGGATCTTCCTGTTTTATCCCTCGAGTTTAAAGGTTTTTTTTCCTTAGAAGTTTAATCTTTTTCAAATTAAAAATATCATATAAATTAAACATAAGTTGAGAGCCTTGGTATAATAAAGCCTCCTCATGCTAAGGTAGTAGTATAGCTTTTTGTTTATTTTATTTTATGAATATTATGATAATCTATAATATATTGAGACATAAATTTTTGTAATTTTTTTTAGGGTCTTCTTAACATGTGCCTTTAGGGCACATGCTAAGCATACAGTTTAAGAGAATATTATTTGAACTGTGTGCATATTCCCTTAGATTTTTGTATTTGCATCAAGTTCAAGGGAATATGCACATAATTCAAGGGAATATTTCCTTGAACTGTATGCTTAACATGTGCCCTAAGGACATATGTTAAGAAATTCCTTTTTTTTAATAGAAGAAACTAAACTTAAAATTTATTCTTACAAAAAGTACTACTCCCTTAATGTGGGGGTGGGGGGTGGGTTAGTAATACATCTTTTTTGTTATATTAAAAATATTATAAAACAATATAACTTATATATTTTCCTTTATGCATTAACCATATTTTTGTTGCACACAATCAAAATAAGGGAAATTAAATGGAACAATAGAATGAGCTTTTTAATGGACAAAAAAAAATAGAGATAAACTGTAGTTTTCTTCTTTCTAACCCCTCTCTCTCTCCGTCCAAGATTAAATTAATGTAGAGGCTAGAGAGAAAATAAAATTAATTATATAAAATTTTCATATTCCTGAAATTATTCAAAATCTTATTAAAGGAAATATTAATCCGTCCTAAAACTTTACTGCAACTCACATAACCAAAAGAAAAAGAAAAAAATCTTTACTTTTAATATTACGTAAACATAAACATTTAATTTATTTTTTTACCAAAATCACAAACAACGAAAAAACTTGATAGAACCCACACCCCCCCCCCCCCCCCCAAACCACCCAAAAAAAAAAGAAAGAACATAAAACATTTAATTTTATGTTTTCCCCCATATTTTTCCCTTTCCCTTAAAAACTCAATAACATAGTGTAAATCCTGTAAAACTGTGTGTTTTGAGGCAAGGCTAGTATTGGAACTACCGACGACTTGAAGTTATTCCTTCCCGTTGGGTTGGGTGAGAACAAAAGCTATCTACTTTCGTCAGGTTCGATCTCTCTCTCTCTCTCTCTCTCTCTCTCTCTCTCTCTCTCTCTCTCTCTCTCTCTCTATATATATATATATATATATATATATATATATATATATATATATATATATATATCAAAGTCTTTGATATTGCAATCTTATTTTGTGATGGAAGCGACAGATCTTTGCGGTTGATTGTTGTGCTAGTTAATCGTAAGAAACTACGTTTTTATTGGCTAGCTCGTTTTTGTGTTTTTGTAATTGCTGATTATTCAAAAATTGAACAATCATAAGTCGTCTAAATTCAATTGTAGTTGAAACTAATCTGAACTTAAAGGCGTAGGACGGTAGTACAAGCCCTGTTGGAGCTTAATATGACAACATATATGTTTTTTCCTATTCTTTTCTTTGAGCATTTAATTAATTCTTGTTATCTTGGTTTTGTTTTCGGTTTTCAATTCTATAGTTGTATTATGCTTGGGGGATTATAAGTAAGATTGCAGTTTTTTCTTCCTGTTCTTTATTAATTTTTCTTTTAATCATATAATTAAGATTTTGGGTACTTGAACTTACTTGTGACCTAAATTATAAGTTATGCATCTTGTTTGATTAGATGAATGTTTAAAAATTGCAAATGTAAACTATGATTGAACTGATTGAAGTTGATTGCTTTCTTTCTATTAAGCATCGAGGCTGATCCTTGTCACTACCATTGGCATTGTTGACCGTAGTCCTTGTCTGATACATTGGCATTGTCAACTCAGCGTCTAGTTCGTTTGGTTGCAGTTACTTTTTACTCATGTTTTTGGATGAAAGTTGAATCATGCTGCATCCTTTTAGAAATTTAAATCGAGGGATCCCGCTTGATATTTTGTTCTAAAATTACCTATTTAATCTACAGGTTTGGTGTTCAATGTTAACCAAGCTACAGCTTTAAGTTTGTTGCTATCTAATGCATTTTCTAGAGCTGGGACGCAGCATACAGATACTTATAGATTTGTGACAGATTTTTAGGAAAGTCTTCACTTTTTCAGCTACAGTTATTCATTAGTAAGATGTTCACTTATTAGCTATATGTCTGGCTTTTGTTAGCTATAGAAAGTGATAGATAAAACAAGTCACTTTCTACTTATGCTCAATTTCACTAGATTCAGCTTATTATTTCTTGCACAATTGGGACTTACAACTATGTTTCATTTCCTTTTGTAATCTTCATTTTGTAGGAACTCCCCCCTCCCCTCTGCAAATCAAAACATGCATATGAAATAAGCGAAGTTCGTTATTAATGTAATCTTTCCATAGTTACGCATATTGGAAGTTGTGAATTCAATCTTTCTTCTGGATTTCATTTTTCTGTCTGCGCTAGGTGGGTATCATTTTTAGTAGATGTTGTTTTTGTTGAAAAAAGTTACTTGAGAATATAATTCTTTCATTTTATGTAGTGAGGATTAGGAGAAAATGAGTTTATCAAGTAGGCAAGCAGGTTTTGTTTTTGTTTCTATCCAAACTAGCTTTTTCCTACGTAAACTGTACGTCAATAATACCCACAACATCTGAACTCTTCCTTATCTTGTTATGCTATATAGCATATATAATTGGCTGATGTTACCCTTGGACTTCTATTTCACGTGGGTAAAGCTATGAGTTTATTTGTAATTTTTATTTTTATTTTTGCTGTATTGTAATTATGTTAAATTTAAATTTATGGGTGTGGGTTCTAATTTCTATAGTTTGAAGCAAATTGTTGCATTGCTTCTCATAATTCTTTCTTTTGACAGCCTACCAAGGACCTTTGAACTTTCGATAGACAATTATGGCTAATCCAAATACACCAGCTTTAATATTGTCTTCTGAATCCTCAACACAAGCACATGTGGCAATTTCTAACACAAACTTACCTCAACCTCCTTCCCAACTTCAGAACTCCATGGATGGTCCTGTTGCTATTCTTTGGGACATTGAGAACTGCCCTGTTCCAAGTGATGTTCGCCCAGAAGATGTTGCTGGTAACATCAGAATGGCATTGCGGGTCCATCCTATAATTCAGGGAGCTGTGACAATGTTTTCTGCATATGGGGATTTTAATGCCTTTCCTAGACGACTAAGAGAGGGCTGCCAGAGGACTGGTGTCAAGCTCATAGATGTACCTAATGGGAGAAAGGATGCTGCCGATAAGGCTATCTTGGTTGACATGTTCCTTTTTGCCCTGGACAACCGTCCACCATCTTCCATCATGCTGATATCAGGGGATGTTGATTTTGCTCCAGCACTTCACATTCTCGGTCAACGTGGATATACTGTGATTCTTGTCATTCCTTCTGGCGTGGGTGTATCATCTGCACTGAGTAATGCAGGTAGGTTTGTTTGGGACTGGCTTAGTGTGGTTCGTGGGGAAGGCTTTGTTCCCCCGGCTAAAGCATTAATTCCTCCCCGTGGAGGTCCAGCTGATTTTTCTGGGTTTCTGATGGGATGCCAGATCAGTGACAACCCAGATGGTCAAAATGAAGAAGAGGCGATAGTATATAGAGGGATCTCACAGAGCCAATATAACTTGAGGGATTTCTCAGTTATGGCACAGCCTCTATCAGAATACAATAGCACATCAATCGCTGGGCCTTATTTTCCAACAACTTTGAGATCGCACAGTCTTCCATCTGGTCTGAATGAAGTTTCAGCAGGACCTGTTGCTGCTTATGAGCAGAACGATGTGATGTGGGTACAGCCTGGAGATCTGAAAGGTTTGAAGGGCCAGTTAGTGAAGCTGCTTGAACTGTCTGGGGGTTGTATGCCCCTTACTCGTGTTCCTGCTGAGTACCAGAAAATATATGGGAGGCCTCTTTATGTTTCTGAGTATGGGTCATTCAAACTTATGAATCTTTTCAAGAAGATGGCTGACAAGATCTGCGTAGATGGGAAAGGCCAGAGGAAATTAGTCTACCTGCGTGGTTTGAGAGCTGGACCAAGTGGTCCTCCGGCAGATCTGGCAAAGAATGATAAAAAGGGTAAGGGGACTCAAGAAGAGAACATTGATGCTATCACTGGCATGGGATCTTCGGATGAGTTCTCAGATGATGAAAGGGTTGTCGTTGATGAACATGATGAGAAGAGGGGTGGAGATGATATTAATTTGGGTATGGCAAATCAAACTGGAATTACTGATCAAGGCCTCAAGCAGTTCAAGTGTGAGCTTCAAGAGATTTTAGTGAGTTATTCTTGTCGAATTTTTCTGGGATGCTTTGAGGCAATCTATCAGCAACGGTACAAGAGACCGCTAGACTATCGTCAAAGGTTCGGTGTGAATAAGCTGGAGGAGTTGTTTGAGAAGCTGAGAGATGTTGTGGTGTTGCATGAGGAACCAGTAAGTAAGAAAAAAATTCTGGCTGCAGTTGGTGGCTAGAGAACTTGAGTGCTCCCATCTTTTGAAAGTTATATTCTTAACTCAATTGACATGACTGTTGTTTCAGCAGGTATGCTTTTCGCTACCTTGTTTTTGGGTTTTGGTTCCAGAGTTCCATAAAATATGTTAGGGAACATGGCAAATATTGTGCATCACATAGCTTTGTAGGTTGATCTCTAAATTTTCAGAGACCGACCAAAAATAGGAGATATTTGGTATATTAACTTTCATTCAAGTTGTTGTAACTCGTGTAATCCAGCCTTTTTATGGGTTTACATTGTACTAACTATGCTGAACTAAAAAATCCCATAATCTTTCTGGGAATATTGGAGCTGAAGAATTAGTGATGCACGTTTTTATTTATTTATTAAATAATGTTACTATCACATAAAGATCGCATACTGCTGACGTGGCAGTATGTGATTTGTTGTTGAGTTAAGTGTGTTATGTCAACAACAAATCACATACTGTCACTTCAGCAATATGTGATCGGTATGTAATTATTTTATGTGATAGTAGCATTATTGTTATTTATTATTAGAGATAAAAAAGAGTGTTGTAATTATAAAGTTGCCCCCTCAACCATATGTACAAGAGTACAAGTTACATTCTCCATCTTATATGCGCTGCTAGTAATGTTCATGACTAAATAAGGTTTCCATACTGTTAGGCCTAAGAAAGAAAATGAAATGTGAAAATAATATTCTCTCACCTACTCAATTCAAGTGAACCCCCAGTAAAGAAAATTAGTAAAGTAGTTGATTTATATAAGCCTGCAGAAACGGGGGCATACCAGTAGCTGCCATTGTCGGAGAAAGCTGCATTTCAAGAAATACCAGTAGGCGCTAGGAAATTACTTTCTTTTTTAAGTAAGACTCATTTTTAAGAGTTTGCCAGTGCAAACAGAGTCTTATGATATATTTAAATCTTTTGAAATTAATTAATTTTGACACTTTTAAAATTTAAATAAATAAATATCAATTTTTTATTTTAAGATCTATAAATGAACTTTTAAAAGTCAAATGTTATTGAAATAATTTACATCTATTATTTTAACATCAGCTGATACAATTCAAGCTTTTGGACCTTCTATATATATATATATATATATATATTTCATTTTTTGGTCAACTTTTTGGGCATGCTTGAAGTACCCAGCGAAAGAAAGTCGGGAATGTGCGTCCATTTAGTCTCGGTTGACGCATAAATTGGTTCGAAAATACGTTCAAACTTTTAAAAAAAATAAAAAAAAAAAGTTGAACATAACGAGTTGTCCACTAAATTTGAAAGCAATCATAGTATTTTTATCATTTTATTTTCTTTTGGCCTTTGCCGAAAAAATAAACAAAAAAAAGAGAGTAAAAGATTTGGGAGATGATAGTTGAACCATCACTGATTTTGAGTGCATGGATTACGAACCACGCATGTTCAACCAGACCCCATTCATCACATGTTTGCTTTTTATTTCTCTCTGATCTCTCTCTCTCTCTATATATATATATGATTTCTAACCTCATCAGTCACCATGGAAAAAATAATACTCCCTCCGTCCCAAATTAATTACTCAGTTTTGATTTTTTTAAGTCAAATTGACTATTTTTTAAAACTATTTTGTGTGTCATTTTTGCCAAAATATAGGTGAAGAGGTTATAAAAAAAAAGGTATATACAATTTACTACTAATACTAATTTTTATAATGTTAAAAATATATTTCTACATACTTAATTATTAGTTTTAAAAATAGTCAATTTGACTAAAAAAAGTCAAAACTGAGCAATTAATTTGGGACGGAGGGAGTAATAAATAAAGCTTTGTTATTTCAATGTAACGATAAATACATGTGTTAATTGGAGGAATTGTTGTGACCCAGCATTAAACAAAGATATATGTTTATTTCCCTAATTAAACTTATATTAAATCGTGCAATTCCCTAAAACCAAAAACAAAAACAAAAACAAAAGACCCTGCTGCAAAATTAAATTAAGATTAGTAAAATAATTATTCCCTTACTTTCCAAATCTATATGATTCATACCTCTCCACCTTACTATTATTAGTTAGTTTGCGGGATGAGATGTTTATATAATCATCTAAATATATTCTTCAAAATTCATGAGATTATATATAAATTAATTATGAACTTCATCGATCATTGTATATATATATAATCGCATTCAAAATTGATGATCCCTCACATGCATGTTCTCTGGTGTGGATCCCAACTCCTTCGGGTCCTGATGGTAATGGCGTTGGGCCATCGTGATGTGGTCGTTAGTAATGGGAAGACTATATATATATATATATATATATATAATATCAATGGGTTTCAAGTGTAAAAATATGCATTACACTTGAAACTTTTAAGATTGATGATATTATATATATATCTCTTTAATAACCGTGCAACGACGGCCCAGCACCACAGTGACCACGTTTAATGTCATGGTTGGTTTTTGTTAGTTATATATGTTCTCTCTCTCTCTCTCTCAGCGTCTTTTTCTAGCCGTGGTGGAACAACGTGGAGAGCTCTATCACATGACTACAGAAAATTAGAAATCCACTATAATATATATATATATATATATATATATATATATATATATATATATATATATATATATATATATATATATATATATTCAGGCACACACGTGTCCATGATGTAAGGACGAGCCACGTGGAAAGTTGATTAAATTAAATCCATAAAATAAATAGAACGAATCACAAGCCAACGAACTAGATTAATCTCCTTTACACCACAGCCACACTCACTCTAGTGCTGCAATACAAGCAAGCAATAAGATTATTATTATTTTTTAAAAAATAATAATAATGGAATAGAATCATTCTTTCTAATTAGTTTTATAAACTAAATTTAAAGGTAGGTATGGAACAAACTCCCCTTCCCCTTCCCCTTCCCCTTCCCCTTCCCTCCTCCACCAATCACCCACTATACCTACCTATCATCCAATTCTTTTATCCACCCAAAAATTACTTAAATCGAGTCATTATTCTAATTTAGTGGATGTATTCAGTAACAAAGAAGATAATTATTAATTAAGCAACTTCCAAAATTTGGATTAGTCTTTTATCACAGAATTAATGAGAAGCAAGCTAATAAATTAAAACTATATTTGTGTATGTATATATAGAGAGAGGATGAGAATCTAATATATTCATCTTATAAACTTTGATCGTTTTTTTTAAATCACAGAATCAGAATGATTGTCTTCAAAATTTGGATTGTCTTTTCCGAGTAACATGATAAATAAAGACTCCATATCAAAGGTCCGTGATTTTACTACTCCACTAATTAAAAGATGCTTATTCCGTAACATGAATTTCTGACATGTTGGGGGTGTCTGTCACCCACATCTATTGTCTAATGTCTATAGATACTACTAGTGGTGCACAAAAGGCCCGAGGCCTGCGGCCTGGCCTTGGTCCGGCCTGGGCCCGGCCTGGTCAAAGCCTGGCCTGGTCAAAGCCCGGTCCGATCAGGCCTGGCCTAGAAGGCTTGAAAAGGCCGCTTTTTTTAGGCAAAAATCTGGCCTGGCCTGGCCTGAAAAAAAGTCTGGCCTGGCCTGGCCTGGGGCCTGGACTGGGGCCTGGCCGGGCCTGGCTGGGCCTGGCCTGGCCTGGCTAGGCCTGGCCTGGCCTGACCTGAGACCTTGCATGCTTTTTTATCCAATTATTTGTATTTTTTGTACTTTAAATTTATAATTATTCATCAATAAATAATAAATTTTAACTTATTCATTATTGTAATTTATAAACTATAATATATTAGTTTTAATTAATACATCAATAAAGTTTAAAATTTTAATTATTCATTCTTGATTTCTTACAAGTACATTTAATTAACATATTAGCTAGTTTATTTAATATTATTAAGTTAGTTGATTAAATTTTAATATTAATATATGAGTTAGTTTATTAATATTAATAAGTTAATTGATTAAATTTTAATATTAATATACCACTTAGTTTATTTAATATTCATAAGTTAGTTAATTAATACATCAATAAAGTTTAAAATTTTAATTATTCATTCTTGATTTCTTGCAAGTACATTTAATTAATATATTAGCTAGTTTATTTAATATTAATAAGTTAGTTGATTAAATTTTAATATTACTATATGAGTTAGTTTATTAATATTAATAAGTTAATTGATTAAATTTTAATATTAATATTCCACTTAGTTTATTTAATATTCATAAGTTAGTTAATATTCATAAGTTAGTTAATTAATACATCATAAAGTTTAAAATTTATGATTTTGGTTATTTTTCAGGTATTCTGTTGTACCAATTTAAAGAAAAATTCTATAAAGCAATTAGAAAACTAATTGGAAATAATACTTGAGATATAATTTATGATTTTGTAATTTAAATTTATGATTTTATAATTTTTGAACTTTAAATTTATAATTATTCATCAATAAAGTATAAATTTTTACTTACTCATTATTGTAGTTTATAAATTATAATACATTAGTTTTAATTAATACATCAATAAAGTTTAAAATTTTAATTATTCATTCTTGATTTCTTGTAGATATATTTAATTAATATACATCTTCAATGAATATAACTAGTTAGTATATTTAATATTAATAATAAGTTAGTTACTTAGTTGATAGTAAACAACTATACATAGTTGATAGTTAATATTAATAATAAGTTAGTTACTTAGTTGTTAGTTATTTCAATGAAATTAACTTTATATTCAAAAAATAAAAGTGTAATCTACAGTATTTTCTACGAAGTGTATAGTAAACAACTATATATATATTTAGGAAATCAATTTATTTTATATTCAGTTACATCTAAATTACATTTTCTTTTAATTTAAGAGAAATATATTTATTTTTGTTCTAATCATTCAACTTATATTGGTGTGTAGTAGAATGTTAAAATAAAATAAATCTCAAAAATCTTGCATCATTTTTACAAAATTTTATTACAAGTACATTTAATTAATACATTTAATAATTCATATATTAATATATGAGTTAATTTATTAATATTAATAAGTTAGTTTATTAAATTTTAATATTAATATACTACTTGGTTTATTTAATATTCATAAGTTAGTTAATATTCATAAGTTAGTTAATATTGCATAGCATATTATTAATATAACAGGTACATAATATTAATATTATTAATAGTTATTAATAATATAACATTAATAATAGTTATTAATAGTTATTATTAATGTTATTATTAATATTATTAATATAAGTTAGTTAGTTATTTATTATTAGTTAGTTAATATTGTAAATTTATTTTTTTTTAATAAGTGCTGAACCAGACCAGCCTGGGCCTGGCCCAAGGCCTGGCCTGGCCCGGCCTGCAGGCCTCATCAGGCCATGGTTTGGGAGTCGAGGCCTGGCCTGGCCTGGCCTGAAGGCCCAAAAGTCAAGGCCTGGCCTGGCCTGGTCAACGGCCAAAGCCTGGCAGGCCCAGGCCGGACCAGACCAGGCCGGCCTGTTGTGCACGCCTAGATACTACTAGTACTACTAAATACTCCCTCCCTCCCAAAATAATTATTCAATTTTAATTTTTTTAGTTAAATTGATTATTTTTTAAAATTATTTTTTGTACCATTTTTGTCAAAATATAGGTGTTGAGGTTATAACAAAAAAAAAGTATATACAATTTACTATTAATATCAATTTTTATAATGTTAAAAATATATTTATACATGCTTAATTATTAATTTTAAAAATAATTAATTTAACTAAAAAAAGTCAAAACTGAACAATTATTTTAGGACGGAGGAAGTACTACTCCACTTATTTGGAAATTGCCCTAAAGTGAGGACATTCTAACTTTTTTGCCACTCCAAAATCTTTACCGAAACCAGTCCTTTTACTTTGGAGTTTTAAATAACCACCCTTGCTTACTTTAATCATTCTACACAGTACTCCCTTGATTGATCACCGTCGACCAACTTTAATTACACTTTGCTAACTCTCTCTCTTTCTCTCTCTCTCTCTCTCCTTTTCAAAATATATGAACGAAATATATTTTTTTTCTTAAACACAAATACAATTTTTATAAATAAAAATAAAATTAAGAAAACTGGGGCTTAGCTGGGAACAACACGTGCATGGGGGAATTAAACAAGCTGGGTTTAGGTCTGGCCTGGCTGGCTGTATTGAAACTCTTGCCCGGTTGACTGCAGACACCTTTGTTACCGTCTCTCTCGTAGTATAGGAAACAAGCTGGATTTAGGTCCCGCAATACGACACATGAGCCTCCTTCCGCCCCTGACGGCCACCTGACTCACCATGGATTCTCCTCCTTCCGCTAACCCGAGGTAACATTTGACCAGTGACCATAGATCTAGCTCATACATACTACATGATACTACTACCATAGTACATATATATATATATATATATATAGAGAGAGAGAGAGAGAGAGAGACATTATATGTCTGGTTTGTAGCAGCAGCAGCTTATTTTTATAACTTATTTTGAATTTTATTTACAACAGTAATATTTATTTCAGCTTATTTGAAAAAAATTATAAGCTGAGAAACATTTTTAATATACAAGAAAAAAAAAATTATTAATGTCTGTGTGTTTATATTCTCGTTTATAATTTATTTGACATTTGCAAATATATATTTTCAACCAACTTATTTGCAAAACATAACAACATATTCTCATAATTAATAAGCTACATTTTAAAAATCACACCAAACAATATGGAGTATTAAAACTTATAAATAAATTGTACTACTTAAATTAATCTAATAAATAAATTGTCAAGTTATCCCAACTGCCAGAGGGTTGCCTTTCTCGTTGATTTGCAGTGGACCCACTTAGTACCTGTTGTACTAGTAACTAGCGTTATCCGCATGAGAGAGAATTTGTGAGATTACTCCTTTGGTCTGTCCACCCTCCGGCACATTCCTCTGTTCTCATTTGACTTTGACCTCACACACCAAATCCAACAAACTTTCCCTCAAACCTCAATTAGTGCATCCATTATGTATTTTCGTGCTTTCCCTATCTTCATACTTACATCTAATTTGGACTCTCATTCTCTATAATATCTATAATATTAATTCTCATATTTTTATTCTTAATACATAATTCATAAACAACAACTAAATACTAAAAATTTAAATATAAATAATTTTATTATTTTATTATCTTTCTTAATATGCGCAAAAAATTAATCCGGACTTTTATCATAGGACGGAAAGAGTATATATTACGAGTTTATATGTTAATTTTTTTTTATTACGAGTTAAGTGTATAATTATAATTGATAATATTTTAATGATATATTTAATATAATATATTTTATATTTTATTCAATCTCATGTATAAATATATATATATATATATCATAATTGTAATTTAATGATAAACATTTACAATATATAAGAAGACTATTGATATCCATTATTTATGCAATAATACTACTATCACATAAAAACTTTCACATAACTCTCACATACACACACATACATACTGTGAGCCCCTGCCTGACATGCGGGTCCCACATTTTATATGTGTGTATGTGAGAGTTATGTAAAAGTTTGTATGTAAGAGTAGCATTATTTTTATTTATGTGCCTGTATCCTATGGCCTTTGCCTAGAAACTTGTCGTTTGAATCTGTACATATTTTCCAACTGGCCTATCCGTTGGGTGACTTAAATTTGTCTCTGTATCACAAACTCCGAAAGAAAATTTTACATTTGGATGTAAAATATTGCCAATTATGTGCTCCTCTGGGAAATTTGATTCTTCAAAGTTTTCAATAGAGATGCCTCGTGAGTTATGGTTTCAATTTTCACCTGGGTAATTGTAACACTCCAGTCTCACATCGAAAGATAAGAGAAAAATTTGTTTGTATATAAAAAAATAAGTTACTACTAATAGTATTTTTAATCATGACTTTTAAGTGAGTATGTGGTGGGCTAAGATGACCTAAGAAGATAAAGTTCTTATACTACCTCCGTCCCATAATAAGTGCTTTTTTAGTTTAAATCACACATATCAATACAAAAGCTAAAATGACAAAAATACCCTTAATATACTTTATTTGTTTTGTTTGAGACTTTTTTTATTTCCTTTTGGTCTCTCTTTTTTTTTCTTCAACCTTTCAACTTCCCAATAAATACGCAATAAATACCATTGGTTGCACAAGGGCACATATGAAAAAATATTATAAAAATTGTATTGGAATTCTAACACATCACTTATTTTAAAAAAAAATATTAAACTTAAAAAAGTACTTATTGTAGGACGGAGATAATCCTATATTTTAGATGAATTTGGTTGGAGTTGTTACAGTAATACTCCTACCAAACATGAGGGCTTTTAATGCAAAGAACAATTGAACGGTCGTAGTGAAATCCAGTAAACAAGCCTCCTTAATTATTACTGCTACACCACAGGAGTTAGATATCAGCATGGAAGTGGGACCCGAACCAGTTAGCAGTCAGCACAAAACATTTGACCACACACGTGTGAAGAAAAACAAATAAAAGCCTTACTACTACTACGGCCATTCTCTCTGCTCTGGTAATATTGTCCCTCTGTTTCCTCTCGTATAAAGAGAAAGCAAAGCCAAAACATTTTGAAAGAGAATTTTTCTGAAACCCTTCTGATTTGAGTAGTACTTTCCTTCAAATAACTCTATATATATATATATATATATATATATATATATATATATATTATTGAGAGAAATATTTCTGTATTTAGAGAGAGAGAAAAGGAAAGAAAACATGCCTGGGAGCTTAGAACCGCTGGATGTGGGATTAATTCAGATCCCATACCACTTCAGGTGTCCGATTTCACTTGAGCTCATGACCGACCCGGTTACAGTCAGCACCGGTCAAACCTACGACCGCTCCAGCATCGAATCATGGGTTGCCACCGGTAATACTACTTGTCCGGTCACCCGTGCCGCTCTCACTGATATCACTTTCATACCCAACCACACCCTCCGCCGGCTCATCCAGGAATGGTGCGTCGCGAACCGATCATTCGGCGTCCAACGGATTCCGACACCCAAGCAACCTGCTGATCCGGTAACTGTCCGGTCTTTGCTGAATCAGGCAGCGTCCGAGTCGAATTCGACGCATTCCCGACTCTCTGCTCTGCGTCGACTCAGAGGACTCGCTCGTGACTCGGATAAGAACAAATTGGTGATTTCCACAAACAGAGCTCGTGAAATTCTCCTCTCTATTGTGTTCTGCGATATGGATTCAGATTCATCCGAGTTAACTCACGAGTCTTTGGCGATTTTGTCGTTGCTTTCGCTCTCAGAATCGGAATGTTTGTTTGTATCTTCCGATTTGGAGAAAGTTGCGTATCTTGTAAATCTCCTTTTTCATTCTTCAATCGATGTGCGTGTTAATTCAGCAGCTCTGATTGAACTCGTCGTCGCCGGAACGAGATCACCGGATCTGCGAGCAGAAATCAGCAATGCAGACGAAATTTTTTACGGAGTCGTCGGAATTTTGAACGATCCATTTCCTTATCCTCGAGCCTTGAAAGTAGGAATTAAGGCTTTATTCGCTTTGTGCTTGGCAAAGCAACACAGGCACAACGCCGTCACAGCCGGGGCGGTGGAGGCGCTCATCGACAGATTGCCAGATTTTGAGAAATGCGACGCGGAGAGAGCCTTAGCCACGGTGGAGCTCCTCTGCCGGGTTCAATCAGGATGCGAGGCGTTTGCGGCCCACGCTCTGACCGTTCCGTTGCTCGTAAAGATTATACTGAAGATATCGGACCGAGCAACGGAGTACGCCGCCGGAGCTCTGCTGTCGCTTTGCTCGGCGTCGGAGCAGTGTCAGCGTGACTCGGTGGCGGCGGGCTTGTTGACTCAGCTGCTTTTACTAGTGCAAAGCGATTGCACGGAGCGGGCAAAGAGAAAAGCGCAAATGCTGTTGAAACTGCTCCGGGATTCGTGGCCTGAAGACTCGATTGCGAATTCGTATGATTTCCGTTGCAGCGACGTTTTCCAGTTTTGAGTATTTTCTCCGGTTCTTCTAAAAATGAAGGGGTCCACCATTTATATTTTTGTAATTTTGACTCAAGAGGAGAAAAGAAGGTGAAACAAAACTGAAAAACAATAAAAAAGAAATTAGTGAGGGTCAACAATGGTGTATAGAAAATCTTGCTTGTATGTAAGCATTTTTGTTATGCTCAACTTTTTTGGTTAGACAGGAAAAAAATGACTTTCTGATTTTATATTATTTATTAATTTGCTTTATGTAGACTTTGGGGATCAAATTAGTGCTCATGGTAAATATCTGTACCAAGAGTGAAGAGTCCATCATATTTCTGCTGATTTTTTTGTGGAATGTGTTGATTGTTTTTAATGATTTGATTTTTTTGTCAAATTACAATTGTGATATATATATATATATATATATATATATGAAATATATATATATATATATATATGAAATATATACAAATTAAAAATAAATTTAATTTATTCTATCTTGTCGCATAAACTTTCACATCAGTCGCTATTCATTTTCGCCATATATTTACCCACACATGTATATCATACTTTATTAAACAATAGTAAAAAAATAATTTTATACGAACATGTAAATTAATTGGACAAGATAATTGAATCGGAAGAACAAAAAGAATTTATTTCAGTAAACAATTGAATAGTACAATTCATTTATTTCAGTAATTTACCTATCTGAATAGAAATGTTCATAGTAAAATGAAAAGAGAATTTATTTTTTTTTAACAAGAGAAAAACCTTATGATTGTGTTTTGAAGGCTGTTACATCAACTTTAGATTGATGGAAGTGGAGTAGGCCACTTTCAATATTAAATTTTTTTGTGTTTGGCAGACCAAAAAGGAGCGAAAGATAGAGCGTTTGACTATAGAGTGCCGAAAAATGGTAGAAAGGAGGGGAATGCTTATTACGAAAGGTCCGGTCCATGCAGGAATAATATAAAGCGAACAACATTTTGGGTGATATTGTCCCACTACCTTTAACTTCATTAATAAAGAGGAACACAAACGTACGTCAAAGTCCAAAAGGAGGAAGAGACTGGCATTATTGGTTATTATTAGCATTCACGTTCAGTGTAAAAAAATACTATAAGTTTATGATTAATTGGTTTTAGCCAGTATTACATTACCTTTTACTTAAATTAAGTAGTCTAAAAATTGTTACCAAGACAAACTCAAAAATTGTGTTATGCTAGGGGGGGATGATGCTAACTATCACACCAATTTTATTTAAATTCGTACAATGCATGTTATTGGAATGAACATGATCCTTGTTGGAGCCAAGTGATATAAGCATTATATATAATCCAACTTTTCAAATTATTTATTACTATAAATTAGACAACATATATATATTTCATGAGATTTTAGAGGAAAACCAAAAATCAAAGCAACATTAAAAATTAGAATATGAGCCAAGGGAACAGAAATCCATCAACCAAAGTTTAAAATTAATGCAAACTCAGTGACTCAAAAGGCACAAACAATATTAACATATGTTAGTCAACTTCCACGCCCATATGTGTATATATGCAAAGTTTTATTCAACCGGAAGGAAAAAAATATCAGCTGGATGGATCGCTGGTTCAACGAGTGATCGAATCGTTATTGACTCAGTGACGTTCTTAATATATAAAAATATATATTATTAGTAATTAATTAAATTTTAAAAAAAATCAATTTTTATGAACTAAAACATAATAAAGTTGAGTTACAATATTACTAAAAGTGATTATTTTTAGTATTAAAAATTTTTTGGTACAAACAAATATTAAAAAATAAAATAAAAAATAGTTCACTGGATCAACTTAAATAGTTTTACCGGTTGAACCACCGGTGATAAACCGATTCTACACATTTTTTACTAAATCAATTGAACCGGGGAGTTCAACCGGTTGAACCGGCTGGTCCGGTCCGGGTTTCAACGGTGCATATATATGTAAGGCTAGATGAATAATTGTGAATGTAGCTCATTCAGTTTTTAATAAAAGAAACTGATATTTTCACTCTCGCATGATGGTGGGACCCACTCACAATTCATATGAGATGGATCATGTGAAAATATTGATTTTTTATGTGAAAATATAAATCCCCTTCAATAAAAAGGTAAACAAATATGCCCTTTTGGACTGTTCACCATTTTTTCAAAAGGAAAAAATCATTCATAAATACATTAATTAATTAATTAAGAGTTACACAGGATGAGAAACAGTCTAATTAATTAATAAATTAATAACAGAGGATAATCAAAATAGTCAAATAGAAGATCTCAAAACGTTAAAACTCATAAAATAACCCACACGAACTGAGTAGACAATGTTAGCTTGAGATGTGATGAGGATACACTACGTTTCTTTTATTATCCACAGCTCCTTTAATTTGTCCATTACAACTTTATTTACATTACAAAAATAACATAAAGAAGAGAGGAGACGGGCAGGGACGCCCGGGCTGTACCCTACAAATTATGAGATTTTATTTAAGTCTATAAAATTTTGATATTTTTATATTTTAGGGCCCCAAATTTATGAAAAAACATAATATATATATATATATATATATATATAATATTCTTCTAAAAAAATATAAGAAAGCATTTCCTGTATTTCAGATATAAGAATTATTTTAATTATTTAAGTCATTTTTATGGTATCATAATATGAATATCAAACTTAATGATATATTTTTGCTCCATTTTGTGTGTTATAAAGGGTCCATATTTATTGCAATACAAAAAAATCTTATTTCAACTAAAAAGTATAAAATTATTCAAAAATTCGAACCAAAGTATTAAAAAACCTTAGTTTCATCCTTGGACACGAGAGGTGAGAGACAATTCACGTTTGTGCATGAACTGTCCCAAAAATAACGCTATTAATTTTTAAAAATTACGTACAATATACCCTTTTATACATATCATGAGAGAAATAATATTTTTTTATATATGCAATATTACACAAATCAACGTAATTTTGTACAATAGTTCACTCAATTATATGCAGTATTGTCCCTCATCTCCCTTATTGCCTAAAGAAAAACTAAAAAACTGAAAGAAAGGGACAAAAAAAAAAGGCTTTAAGAACTTTTTAAAAATAAGTTTCGAACTAATCGAAAAGGAATAAACCTATCAAATTAAGGTCAGGCAAAACACAATTGACGCAAACAAAATAATTAAACATCATATCTATGAATTTCTTATACAAAGTGAGATTGTCATGATATCATATCTAAAAAATACATAATATAATGCAAATTATATCTAAAAATGTATAATATAATGTTATTAATTTATAAGTCATTTTAAAAATAAACCTAATTCGTATTTAATAAATAAATAAAAGAATATCTCTCATAAAGCAAACCGCGAACCCAACTAGAAATTTTCAAATAATTTGTATAATCAAATAGAACAAAATATATAGACATTAATTACTTTGCAGATTAGCAACAATTAATGATTTTTGATAAGAATTAATTGCAATAACATTGAAAAAGCTGCATATAGCAACAAATGCCCGTCCATGATCAGAAACAATATTATATATAGTGTAATAAGAAAAATATTAAACAAAAAACATACTTATAAGAGTCTAATTTGAGATTGTTATGTGAATTTGTAAAAAACAAGAGTTTGAGTAATAAGAAGGCTTAAGCATAGCCCATGAATTTTGGTAATGATAAAGCATGACGATTTTGATTCAGATATATGCTCCAAAAAATAAAGCTATTTAATTTAAGAACAACTATAACTTGTCTTCGATCTGAAAATAACACAAATAATTAAGGGCACATTAATTCTGCAGCTAAGTCTATATATATGCATGCGCCTCCACTTAACTAATACAAACTACATGCATTAGCTAGGAAGCTAGCTATATATATATATAGCCATTAGTCTTCTGATCGGTGATACGAATTAAGTGATCAAAGGACTTGAATTAAACCTTAATTTCTTCATATCCGATCCAAACGTTAATTGTATTCGATTTGCAAGCTAATTAATTCGTTGATTCGGAATTAATGAAGAAATCTATGTCTCTCGCAGCCATCTTGTACACTGCTTCCGCTGGAAATGCTTCAATCAGACCCTCACGACACGCCTAATCAAAACATCAATCAAATGTTGAAAATGTATGCAGTATGTATGTATCATGTATGTACTAGTACGTACAACAAACCCTAGCTAGCTAGTTTAATTAAGTAGCGCTCTTCGTGTTAATTAAGTATCGGTTTGTTTTCGCCACCCTTTACTTAATTAATTTAGTCGCTAATTCTATAAACTGATCTTCACATTTAACGTGAGATTAAATAATTAATAGATATATATATATAAAGAGTAAAATAGAAATCATAATTACAATTAAGAAATTGATATTTTCACATGTTAAAATAATATTTTCACATATACGAGTTTATCTCACATAGAGTCATGTCAGACATGTGGGAGGGATCATGTGAAAATATTAATTTTTTATGCAATAATTAATTAATATCAGTTCTCTTACGATTAATCCCTTCAAGTATGCATGCGACGCGTCTCACAAGTTAAATAAACCAATTATTAATTGTTGAATACAAAATTACCTACCATATTCTACGGTTGATAGTTATATTATGGAGTCCTAATTAATTAGCTTCATTAATTATAGTTTGCAGAATAAATGTAAAATATTTATGAGAGTAGGTAGGTAGTTAAGATCAAGACTTACATGGGTTTGAATTGTGTACATGCTCTTATAACTATCCGACCAGACTGAAGCAGATATCACCTCCAGTTTATACTTGTCCAAAACATAGGTGATGGCAGTTAAAAGACCCGGCTTCTTGGGCGCGAACACGCAAAATTGTGCGTCTAATCCACCTACAATATTCAAGATGACATTATTTGCAATGCATGATTGAAAAATGGGAGGAAATCCGGGGACCGAAAGCGATGAGCTTGAAGAGTTTGTAGCAGTACTGATCATGGCCGCCTGCATGTTGTTGATATTTGAGGATACTCGATCAGCTATAAAAGCTTCCCTTGTGTCCATGGGTGGCTTAGGCTTAGGAGGAGGGGTGATTAGTGATGATAAATCATAGTTCACGGTTGCAACACCATGAAGACGACTTTGTAACTTTTGTGTTTGAAGCTTCTTGAGTGTGGTCTCTAGGGTTTTGATGTAGGTCACAGCTTCATCAACAATTGTGGATTTGTCTGCCTGTAATAATATATATAACTTGGAAATATGTTATTATGAAAATAAAATGTGGATAAAGAATAAAAAATAATTATATATATATATATATATATATATGTATATATATAAAATGTTAAAATTAAACTCAAACTAAATATGCCAAAAGGTCTTGTATGTACACTCAGTTATGGTCAGGGTGCATCCATTCCCACCATATATATTGGGATATGAGAAAGACCATGCATATAACCTAAGTGTTAGTTTTACAAGTATATGATTTCGAAGGAAGGAAGGAAGGAAAGAAAGGGATTAACAAAAGCAGGTCATTATTGCAATATATTATGAACTAGCACTTGTAACACGTGTACAGATAATGAATGACGCACGCACTATAGATATAGATGCCGCTTTATTCTTGTTCGTTGTTTTTTATCAGAAAATAGATAATCTAGTATTTTGTCCATGTACGTACGTAATTCATTAGGGAGCACTTCGCGACATTTTACATGCATTAAAAACCTTAATTAAACAACTAATAAATGGAGAAAAACTATCTGTCAATTGCAAGCTAGCTAGTATGTATGGAAATAATTACCCATTTGTGATTTGTTCATATATATATATATATATATATATATATATATATAATGTGTGTGTATATAAAGATCAAAAAACAAGGATTCAATGAGTTAATGCAGTGAAGAAAAGAAAAGAGAAATTTTTGATAAGTCAATAAATTATGTATATAAAATTAAGAAAAGGATTTAATATATATATCTATCTGTAAGAAACTCACATTTAAGTGACACACAGACACACCAAAAAAAATATAGCTTTCATATATTTAAAGAAATTAACAATTAGTCGATCTTATCCAGCTGGTTGGATTCTCATTCTAATAGAGAGAATTAACTAGGTATATATGCAGGATCACTAGAGTACTACTTACTTACTTTCCTCAAACCCACTCAATCTTGAAGTACTTAAAAATCACAAAGGAAAATTAATGACCACGTTTCCCACTAATTTCCCATGAAGGAAAACAATTGAAAAGCACAAAAACTTTGCATCTATATCCAAATGGTACCTTTAAATCTTTTCTCTTTCACAAAAGATGACTAATTTCCCAAGATAGAAAATATAATATAATAATTTTGCATGAATGAGGAAGTGAATAATACATATATATATATATATATATATATATATATATATATATATAAAGAGATCGGCTATTAATTAAATTTGAATTATATATATACTCCATATATATATATATAAATAATAGTATATACCTTAGGAGGAAGTTGAGGAAGCAACGCATGAAGATTAGAAAACATAGTTCTCATCTTTTTCCTCCTTTCTCTCTCCGTCCAAATATGCATCTCATGATCTGATGATTCACCACCACCTTTTCCTTCCATAATTCCCTTTCCATTTTTCTTACCCTCATCCTCATCACTTGATCTCTTTTCCCCACCTTCGGCCACCGGCTCATTCCCCGATGGTGTTTGGCTATTGGAGGTGCTCGAATCCGGCAACTTCTCACCGGATTTTTCATAGCCAACACCACCACCACCACCGGAATTACCCGAATTCGAGAAAGCCCATGGTTGGTTTTCCCATAATAAGCCACTCCCCTGATCAGTCATGACTAATTATCAATTAGATAAACAAACAAAAAAAGACCATATATATATATATATAGAGAGAGAGAGAGAGAGAGAGAGTGAGAGGGAGAGATTTAGAGGGAGATCAGACTTTTGCTATTTAGATAAATAGGAAAGAGTGAAGAACTCTCTCTCTCTATATATAGAGAGAGATGAGAGGGGTGTGTAGGAAGCTTTTAATTAAGAAAAGGTGGCAAGTTTTTTAGGTAGTAAGGATTTGATGGACTAAGGAAAAGAAAAACCCAAAATACAATCATAAGGCAAAATGCCGTTACTGGCTTCAAAACAAAAAACGGTAGCTATAAAGCACGCACATTGTACCAAAAATATGGTCACACTCTAAGTGGGGTCCTTCATTAGGGATGATAATGGCCCCACTTGCCAATTACACTACTATATATTTCTTGAAATTACTCTAATGCCCATTCTTAATCCATTCATTGTTTGAAGAATTACCCCTCTAAGCTTGAAATTTTAATTGGTTTATTTTTTTCCTTTTTCATGGCCTAATTAGATGAGAACAAGGTTTATCACCATGAGATGGATCTAATCTTGTGACTAAAAAATAAAGAATAATCGTCTAATTACGAGGAAGTAAATTAATGATTTGAGCGTTACAGTAACTATATGTAATGATTAGTGTCTTTATGAGCGCGTTTTCGCAAAAATTTGATTATGTATGTGCGAAGTTAGCATGTTTGTATTAGGTGACAGATCAAAAAATCCTACCCAAAAGACAGCTTGCTCTGATAAGATTTTATTTATAGATCAAAATTTTGGTTTTACATTCAAAATATTATTTACATACAAAAAAAAAGTGCAAGTTGCATTATAATCTATTTAGAGTGTTGTTTTGTATAACGGCAAATTAATATTGACATTAAATACTGATATACGTGAATACATAGAATAGGATGGTGTAAATATAAAAAAGACCCTCATATTAATTTTTAGTTTTAATTATTTACATTAATTTCACATTAGTCGACATACTACATATAAAACATTTTCACTCTTGTTATACAAGATCACAAGTCAAAAATAAAATTCTAATGAGTGTGGCATTGATAATTTAAAATAAAATTTAGTATCAAAAACTTTGTCATATATATATATATATATATATATATATATATATATAGTATCTAGCTACTTAAATAATAATAAATGATAGGGATAGGAAATTTATAAATTTTTTCTTATCTTAATTTTTTTTCGTTTGCCCTTTTGAAGTAAATTGAATCACATCCACGACTTATAATTTGACTAATATATCATATGATTTGGCTTTAAGCACATCCATGCATGCATGACATATAATTTAACTAATGTATCATATGATGATTTGGCTTTTAATTAGTCTTTTTTAGAGTTCCGAAACAGCGGAGTACAGCTCCACAAGTCTTGTTAATTTTAGATCTCTTTTTGATAAATTATTTCTAACTCTTTTGGTATATTTCATGTGGTGATAATCTGGAAATCAAATCATTTTATAAGTTCTCATTAATCGGTAATTATTCAAATAATTTATATAAGAGTGTGTGTTTGTGTTTTAACTCATAATTATATTTCCATCATCTGATCAAAATGAGAATTCTCTTGTAAAAAGATAAAAATAAAAAATATTAAAAAAAAATCTAATATAGAAGCTAGCTAGGATTGTCAATTTCCATTGGTATACATAGAAAATTTATGGTCTTTTTTTAATGTTTATTTTTAGTAGTCTAGGTTTAATATATATATATATATATATATATATATATATATATATACACGATAAGGATCTTAGGCTTACCCAACTAAAAGTTCACCCAACTCACCCCCTTTAGCGACGGACCGGACGACGGTTCGTCCGTCGCTATATATACAACCGCAGTAGCGGAACCAGGACCATTTTAAAGGGGGAGGGGCAAAATAAATCATTATAAAAAATTAATTATTGACGCTTAAAGTGCTTCTTTCGAATGTACGATTGAGAGGAGACAACTGTATCCTGCGACTTTGCATAGTTTGAAAACGTCACAAAATTTGGGCGTTGACTACTAAATGAAACGACAAAAAAACTTTAAACCCTTTTAAGCTTTAGCAGGCAATGCCCAAAAAAAACTTTAAACCCTTTTATGCTTGGCGTTCTCTCTAGTGTTCAAACACCAAGCATAGTGATGAACAACAAATTTAGGTGATTCAAAACCATTACACTATATATATTCACAAGGGTAAAGGCTTATTTAGATGAACATCATGCACATTTTCTGTCTTTTTTATGTATGACTCAATGCATCTCTAATTTTGGAACGGATAGAGTAAATAATACTCTTTTATATTTATCAAAAAAAGGGAAGTCATGAGACCCATGAAGGCTATTGAATTTTTATATAATTTACACAAGTATCATCATTTTCTTTAAAAGTTCCTCTTTTTTCTTATCTAGACACTTGAATTTTGTTTATCTAATTCCCTAACTTTATGTATTATATAAAAAGAACCCCTAAAACATTTTTGTTTTTCAAAAATCCAGTGTGCAATTGAATATACCTACCCAGGCTACCCTCCCTCTCCCCAGCCTTGGAGGGGGGGGGGCATATGCCCCCTCCCGCCCCCCCTCCTTTCGCCTCTGTACAACCGTCGTCTATATGTTGTCCGTCGCTAAAAGTTAAGACGACGGTTGTATATATAGCGACGGACCAAACTGTCATCCGATCCGTCGCTAAAAGGAGGTGAGTTGGTTAAACTTTTAGTTTGGTGAGCTTAAGATTTGGACCGATAAACTCATTTTCTTGTGGTCCATTATTTTAATTAAGATGCATGAGAACTAAAAATGTATCATCAATGTCGCGACAAAACCTCAGCATAACAGTTATGGGATGGTGATGCAAATTTTATCTTACTAGCTATACGCCTATACGTAATTCAGAATCATTTTGTTTAGTCCAAGTTTATTTAATTTATAGCCATGCCATGCATGGGACCATAGATTTTCCATGCGAAAATTTAATACAAGTTCAAACAAGTATTCATAAAGACTACTGCTACCCGGTGTCCGGTGACATGCATTACGTGTATAAATTACTTGAAAATAAAATAAAAAATTTATATATTTAGAGAATTAAATAAAAAAATTTAAAAAATTAATATAATTAAAATTATAAGAACATGAAAAAAAAAGTGATACAAATTCACCACGGCTGAGGAGAGCAAATATATATAAAAACAAAGCCTTTTCTGGCATTATTCATGGTAACAATCTTAACATCCTTTATATTGGTTACTTTTTCTTTGGCAATAAAGCTCTAGTATTAGACAAAAGTTATGGACTTAAATACACTTTAAATTTTAGAATTTTTTGATTTTAATACTTTAAATTTTAATATATCAATATTAAACTTCAATATCTCTATATTTTTATAAATAAATTTTTTGGGGGGAATAAGTGATCACGCGTGACTGAATTAAAAGGTAACTAAGTCGTTTAAGGTTATATATCGTTTATATTGGTTATGATTTTTTTTCATTTTTCTTCTTCAATTCATCATACAGTAAAATATAAAAATAGAATAAAATGAGTGAGTTCTTTTTTAATAATCACATATATCATGTATTTATATATATCCGTATTTGTATTTTGTATTTAATATTTATACAAATTTATCATTATATATAACGAGATTTAATAAAAAAAAATCATTGGAAAATAGTTGACGTGTGTGTGACGTATTCTATGATTTGTAATGCACAAGGTTGGCGTTACGGTTTCAAGTAATCATAACATTTTGTCGATATGCGGTTTCTGTCTCTTTTCTTTTCCGTTCTTCTCTACTACCACCAATCACCATGGCTTAATTGGCTTCATCCCCCCTCAAACCGCGGCCCCCCAAACAACCTTTCTTTCATCCTTACGTGGCATACATGCATTTCTAGGGTCCCACAATCCAAAATTATGTATTCTCGTAAAATTCCTAAATATCTTTTTCTTAGTAAAATATTGTTTATTAAGGAGGACAACCGGTCAAATATCCAGTTCGGAAGAAATAAATTCTAAGTTCAAACTAAATTCATCATTTTAAACTTATCGAAACCGAAGACTTGATGTAGTTATCATCAGGAGATTCATCCATCAATGCAGTTCTGCACTGATTCAATAGTATTTTTTTAGATTATCTTAAATGATCACATACTCACTTAAAAATTCATGACTGAAAGTATTATTTTTAATAACTAAATTTTTTGTACACAGATAAATTTTTTATGGAATTTCTTAACAGGTGCCCTTAGGGCATATGCTAAGCACACAGTTGAAGAGAATATTCCCTTGAATTGTGTGCATATTTCCTTGAACTTATTGCAAATGCAGAAATCAAGGGAATATACACACAGTTCAAGGGAATATTATCTTGAAATGTGTGTTTAGCATGTGCCTTTAGGGCACATGTTAAGAGAACCTATTTTTTATATATCTTTTGATGCAAAACTGGGTTGCTACAATATTAATGATCACTTAGGCCTCTAATATGACTCACTTCTATTAATATAACGATAGAGAATTTTGTTAACTTCAAGTAGTGAAGACGTGTTCAAAAGGTAACAACGCCGGAAAGGTTTCTGAACAAATCGAAGAACTTAATAGAGTAACTTAAGACACCTTTAATCTAAAAATTTGTATTGCGATAATATTACTTGGAAAAAAAAAAAGCAATAATTTTATGCTTATAAAGATATTATTAATACTAAAATATGGTACAAAATTATGTGACTAAGCGTGAATGGATGATGATAAAATACTCCCTATGTTCAATAGAAAGAATCTTATTTGCAAACTACATATATACACATACACTTAAAAGATTATACTTTTATTTTATATTTACGCCTAGATATAAAACACATATTAAGCCACAAGCCATAAGCATTAGCAAAACAGATGCATGGACCTCAAAGCCTTTATATGTCTCCAAAACATTATTCTGGTAAATATCACAAGAGCTTTTAAAGCTATCAAGAGTACAAGTCAATCCCTTAAATACTCATGTGGTGTTTTTCTATAACACTTGCAACTCCTTGCCACCTTTCATCAACTCATGTAGTTCATGAGTACAAAGAAGAAAGGAATAGGTCTGTAAAAGTCATCAATCAATCAAAGCAACAAGTCGCAATGATTCTTTGCGAGAAAATAAAAGAGTTTACAAGTTTCCAAGATTTTGGGCACTGTCAAGTGCCCAATCCCGTCATTTTACAAATGGGGCACAGATTTTTCTGTCGTAACCATTGCTTCACACAATTAGTGTGGAAGTCATGTCCGCAATCCAATGTCCCAATAGTCTCTCCGACGACATATTCTTCCTGCAGAGAAAAAAAAAATTCAAAAACTCAAGACCGCGCTTGATAACATATTTAGTTGTCACAATGTTCTCTCTCATAATCACATGATGCGTGAAAAGAAATCCACGTGATGAGAGGTAAACGCGTACTGATAAGAATATTATCATCACGCCAACAATATTTAGGGCTTGTTCATTTTGATACATTTGGGGCATTTGAAAAGTGTGTTTGGGCAGTTTTTATGGTGCGGGAAAAAAACTGCGTTTGGAATAAGGCTGTGTCTAGACGAACAACATTCTTGTTCTCAAGTGCGTTTGGAGGACTCCAAAAGCCCTAAACAAATGCACCTACTCCTGTTGGTTGGGAGATGGCCGAGACAGAATAAGAAACATTTACTTCACTAAAGTAGTTGAAGAAGCCTCTCACCTGACATATGCAGCATGGCTCTAATTTTGACGGGGCTCCTATCATAAAGGGTAAATATTTTCGCTGATTCATGGAATGCAAAATGGTTTCCTCATTCAATCCGGTATTCACATTGCCAATGCGTTCTTCCAATGCTAACAACTCCTGATAATCATTCATGTTGTTAAGGGATAACGCCTTCCAATCAAAATACAATGAAAAGAAAACAGATCTGCCACTATGTTACCTCATAAGACATGTTATCAACATCAAGCCTCATATCTCTATGTGTGTCATGCAACTCAGCAACCCCGTTTATAAATGGATCAAAGAGCATATAATCCTGTCATACAAGCCAATGCATGTCAAATTCATTTCAGACATAAAGCTCATCATCGATGTCGATGAAGATGGTCAAAATCAAAAGAGAATCTCAAAAGCAAGCTGTTTCTATTGTTTTACTTAAAAGTAAACTTCAAGTGTTTGGATTCTTTGCTTATTTGGTCTAAATAATCAAAAATTTGGCAAATTCTGAAGAAGCTAGGGGGAGTTGTTTTTTCAGATTATTTGATTCAGTCTTCAAGGCAAAAGGGTACCCAAATAAGGGATGGCAATCAGTTTTTCTACTTATTAGACTCTTTCAACAAGTTTAGAAAAGTAAATCCAGAAAGTTTTATAATTTAACAATCACAAAATTTTATTTACCCCAACTAAATGATTAGAGTTCAAATAGAGCAAAAATCATAAGCGATCCAAAAACAGGACAATTCTTTTATATGTTTCCAAGGACTACACAACATATAAAAGTAAATAACTTAATAGTGAATGATCATAAAAGTCAGAAATCAAACCTCAGCCCGTAAACTCTCACCCCTCCGCATGGCATTCAAGACATGACGAATCTGTTATATGGAAGTAAGATGAAGTGTCAACGTCAGTTCAGAATCAATAATTTTCTAAACAAGTACAGAAGGTTCCACAGCACTATAATTTATAACAATTTACTAGTAAATAGAAACTATTACTAAATAGCAACTTTGATCATATGACTAGGAACTAAGCCACAACAATCCAGACATTAAAAGAACATCCAGAAAATTATAATAAATGAACATAACAGATTGGAGTAGAAAGTTTTATAGTGCAGAGATATGATATGAACAGAACAAATAACATCATGATCACCTCACCTCCCCAGTACCCCAGTCCCACCTTAAACAAATAAATAACTACGAAATCCACGTCAGTGTATCAGATATATTAGATGTCGATTATGCCTTCTGTAATAGTAGTTATTCAAATCAGTTAATTTCTAGCATCATAAAGTTCGACCCAACAGTTCCTAAACCCAACTACTTAGTTGCACAATTGGACAGGCAATGTCATTCTTCCAAGTAATTGCGAAGTCCAGATTAATACTCGGTGTTTTTTAGCCTAACCAATTAAAGACAACCCTCTAAGTTTTACCAATCATTTATTAATAAACTTAATCCAATATTCACAAACTACGACCAGAATCAGTCCCATTCAATTGATGGCTTCAATTAATCAAATATTCCATATTAGCCAATGATATGAATCGTACATCTCCAAATACAATCCTTGTCCAAAACTACACAATTTCCATACCCTAGCTTGTGAATATTCTTTCTGAGACTATTAAATACATCCCTCCTTATCATGCTTCACTATATGGACTACCCATCGGTTTCCTCCCACAACTCCCTTCATTCTCCTTCCCTTCAAAATGGCTCACGTTTTTATGGGGTTTTGGGTTGTCAGCCTTCAGACTGCAGTAACAGTTCAGTTCCAGAAACTACACCCATATATTTACAGAGCAATTTCCCAAACTGCTCTGCTAGACCACAGAAGATTAACGAATTCGTAATAGTCAATTTGGACGAAATAAACGCAGTCAACAGATCTAGCATCTTGCATAACGACTATAGCAACCGAAATAAAAAGAGTTGAACCTAGACCAAATTACAACTACCGTTTGCGTTCCCCTCAACCAAATTCTAGTCCCAAAGCAAGAGTTACCTTTAACCATCCATAACTTCCAGAGTCTGGATAGATGACTCAAACTATCAAGACACTCCCATCAGTTAAGTGTGACTGTTCCTCCGAAATAAGGCTTCCATTCAGTGGAATCATATTAGGTGGAGCTTTCAAAAAACTCAATGCTATGCAGTAACATTGTCAATAATGTTGAGAATTCTAGGAGAATAGAAAGACCAAAATAAACGTGGATGGAAAAGTTACAGGAAAATGATTGCTTGTGCGTTAGCAAAAGATATTAAACTCGGTATAATGGATAACAGTGAGCCTACTAAACAAAAAACTCATTCTTCAATCAAAGGAAGAAAACAAACTAACGACATGATTATGCCATCCTTAAGAAGAGAACGGAACTAAAGGCTTTCATACGTAACATACATCTTGTAGACTCTCAAGTACACCATCTCACATTTCCTTATTCCAATTCAAAGCTTATATGCTTTTTTCACTGGCTTGTATCTCTCTCTATCTTTATCACTCTTTCCGTGTGAGTGCATGCATGCATTTGTTTGTGTGTATGGGTTTGTGTGAGTGTGTGAGTGTGTCTAAGAGAGAGAATAATTTCTCAAAGCACAAGATCAACCATGGTAAAAAGAAAAAGATTATCTCATTTAACAAAACACTTGATAGCCATCACAAAGACGAGAAGTACCCTACTAGAAAGTAGGAGAGGAATCTTCCAAATAATATGGCTATATGAACACCCCATCAACCTCAAGAATATCACATATTTCCAAGCAATTAATGAACATGCAAATTATTTTGAACCTTTTTTACAGATCAATTGTAAAGAGAGGAAATGAAAAGAAGTATGATGATAATGACTAAGCGATCTCCGAAATTGTGGTATGGTTAGCACCTTGTTATACCGTGTTCAAGATAATAATGTCAAACTCCACTAAAAATGACATGGCAAGGATTAATTCAAATGAATGCTTTTTTCTCACAATGAAAAAGTGAAGCCCTCCAGCAACAAGCACAAAGCTATGCTCAAAATAGTCATCAACATTGTTCAAACTGTAGGGGATTCATATCATATTTATAGGACTAGTATAAAACCCTACGACTGATAAAACTTAGACTTGATAAATAGAAATTCAAAACCCAAAAATATGATAAAATTGACTCAACTAAAGTAGACTCCTAGAGTCCGCAATTCCCTGATTACATAAGTTAAATTAAATTGATCCCAAATCTAGTTACACAAGTTTCCCATCATAATCCATGTACAATTTAAATTTCTTTAACATGCATCCAACGTCACAGATAACACTTAAGGTGCTGCAAGTCAAAGCATATGTAGAATTTCTTAAATGTAATCCATGATGTATAGAGATCATATAAGCACCATAAAAGAAATACTTCAGATCACAAACCTCAGATACCAGCCTCTGCCTTCCATCAATATCAGCAGCTAAAGAACGCCAACCACTAACATCATCACCTGGTACCTCCATCAACAAAGCAGACCTTGGATATGGTCGATGATGGCCCTGGCTATTAGCTCCAGATGTTATTACTGTTTCTTCTGGAGAAGAAGAAGGCCCTGAAGAAAATGGGGGGAAATGCCCTCTCGAAACTCCAGCCTCAGATTCGCCAGACGGAAAGAGAGTCCACGGAGCAAAATCTGATAATCTGAGCTGATTCTGTGTCGAGGAATTCTGATGCGATAGCCAGGCAGTAGGAAAAGTACGTGAACTAGAACTGGGGCCAGCTCGAGAACTAGAAGCAACACCTCCGGGAGAGCTTGAACTCCCAGTAGCTAAACTCCAATTAGTTGGGTCTTGAATCAAATTTCTAGTCTCAGTTGCTGGAACAAACATGGGATGCTCCGCATTGTTTCTTATGGTACTTCTAAAGCCTGCTTCCTCTTGTACTCCAGCACCTCTCTCTCCAGGAAGTGTAAGAGAACTTGATGAACTGCCACTTCTTGAATTAAGAGCACTATTCCAAGTAACAGGCATATTTCTAGTCAAACCAGGACCAGGACCATGCATAAAATGAGGCTGGTTTGAAGGATTGCTTGAATTGCTCGGTAATGAAGTTGTTGGTCTAAATTCTAAAGAATCACTAATTGATATTGATCTAGATGACTGGTGGGAAGAGCGAACACTAGAACGCCTTATGGCATTCCCTGCAGATGGTAAATTAAATGGTACTGATTCCTGATGTCCTAGATTTACTCTTGCTCCAAAGTTTCTAGTGGAGTTTTCTGCAGTTCCTGTAACACTTAAAGGAGGAAAGACATCAGAAACCACTCCTCTCATACCAACCCCGAATCTTGGATTTAGCTGTTCAGAACGAATAACACCCGGAGAATTCACTGTGGGTGAGGATATACTCAAGCTGCTAGAAGCATTATGGCAGGGTGGAACATTATGGGGAACAAAGTTCTCAGCTTGTGGAAAGAAGCTTGTATTCCCACCCGGATAAGGCTGAGCAGAAGTACCTTCAAGGGCTTTTCTTTTGCAAGATAAACCCCAACTTCCCAGAGAAGAACCTGATTCATCATCATTCTCCACAAAGTAACCAGAATTTCCAGAAGATGTCCCAACATTGCCAGAAGACATACCGGCAGATGGGATCTGTTCTACATCTAGTCTGCCTGGCTTGTAGAAACTCGGAAACATACCTGCTCCGATACCCTGCCCACCGTCATCATTGTTTCCAGCGTATCTAGCATTTAAATTTACGTTCACAGGAAAATGATCGGAACCGGAATTCTGCATACTCGAATGTCCCCATGTAACCTGATTGCTGCCAGGATCATTACTAACTCTGTCACGGAGAAAGACATTAGATTGTTCAAATCGATGTTCTTCTAATCTGGTTTCAGTCGCAGCACAAGCACTGTACGAAGACGGCCAACCATGTTCTACTTTTAAACCATCACCTGAGATCTGGTCTCGCAAGTTTGCACTAGAGCTGGATTCACCTAAGTCCCAGCCACTAAAACTCCTACCATTATGCGGCAATCGACTCTCCACTGGATTTAGCACATTATTCCAAGCAGTGGGATGATCCATATTGGAATTATTGGAAAGAGATTCCTGGTTTAGATCAACAGTCTCAGTGAAAGAACCTAACGCACTCCTTTGCCCTTGCATCAGGGCCAATTCAGTGAAGCAGAATTGATAGTACAAAATTATGATCCTCCTTATGTGAGAGCTCTGGACAGTAACATCTGATGGATTAAATGGGAGAATCATGTTTAGTGTCACTACTCACTACATAACTACCCAGGAATTTAAATAAAATTCATTAACTCACCCGAGTTAATTAGCACACTATCAAAGCATTACTGTGATTCTCCAAACTCTTACCACCTTATTGTTTTGAGTACTGCGGAAGCAGAAGTTCGAAAGTAAATCTATAAGCCAAAAAGAATGAAAATCAATATTTAGATATATTCAATACATACCATCAAAAAGAGAACGAACAAATCAAAATATCAGGCCTAAATAGTATTAAAAAAACATTGGCTTAACAAAACTATCAATCAAGTAAAATATTAAATCTAAGCACAATCTGATAAACCAAAAACATAAATTCATTAAAATAAAATATGATAATATAACATTTTCATCAACAATGCAAGCATGAAAAAACACTTTAATTTTCATTGCATATAATTACATTATACAAAGTTTTTAATTAAATAGAGAAACAGAAGATTTTCTTCACATAAAATTACATTATACAAAGATTTTAATTAGAAACAGAAACAGAAATTGAAAACTACACAGAAAAACATTGGTCCCAGCATAAGATGCCTGCATTCAACACTAACTCCACTAAATATATTTTTCAAAAATAATTAATATACCAACCAATAAAAGAAGATAGGAGAACACATATAGGTAGTAAACATTGCGAATATCACCAAAGCCACTTCTTTGACTAGTGTGTTTCTGAGACGCATAAAGATTGAATCTTTTGCCATTCCCAATGCAAAAACACAAAAATTCAAACAAAGCCAGCTAACAAATCAACAACAAAATTTATATAGAAAAAAAAAACCCAACAGCACAAAATTCCCAAATAGATTATCAAACTCACAGATCCCTCTTCTCACTCTCGCAATTACGGAACAAAAATTTAATCTTTTTCCAAACAAAAAAGAAAACCCATACAAAATAAACTCAATTAGAGATTACTAAGAAAAATTAATAAATGGGTATCCAAAAAAAATAATTTAGGGGAAAACAGTACCTGAGAAAGATGATCAATGAACAAATCGACCGATCGATTTCAGGGTCTAAGTAAAAGAATATAAGTCGGTGAAGAGTAAGAAACGTTTGTGAGAATCTGAGCTCTTTCTCTCTCCTCTTTTAGTCTACGGTTTCGATACAAGACAAGGCCATGGATGAAGATTGGTATGGATGAAGAGAGAGACAGAGAGAGGGGGCCTGTGAAGAGGATTAAGCACTAATCTATGATTTTTATTATTTTATTATTTATTTATTAATTAAAATTTAAAAAAATTGTTTCTGGAATTTACGGACGAGATTTAGAGGATCTGTGTGTCTTACAATCCAATGGGAGATTTAAACGGATTTAAGCCGTCGGATGAGTCAGAATGATGATGACTCCGGAGTAGTATTGTGGCATCAATAATGATGCTACAAATCTATTGACTTTTGGTGAGTTTTTAATATTTTTAGATGTTAAAATAATATTTTTATAAGCCTCATTCATATAAAGGTAGGATTCACTCGTATAAGAGGGATCATATAAGAATATTAATTTTTTTATGTAAAAGTATCCGTTCTCTTTTAAATACTAATAGTAAGTAATAAGAGTTAGTTGGATGGATATATATATATATATATAGGTGTATATATTTGGGAATAATATATGAAAATTATTCCTCGTAGATTTGTTTTTTAGGGGGAGCGTAAATTTTATTAAAATTTTCTCATTTTTTTAAGTCTTAAATATGGATTAATACTCTAAATTTTTAAATTTTTTTATTTTAGAGATTGTCTTCTCAATTTTTTTAATTATGAGATTAAACTTTTAATTTTTTTTTTAATTATATCTAATTGATAGTGTTATGTCATAAAATTGATGACATGAGAGCGACACGTGACTAAAAAATATTTATGTGTAATAGTGAGTCTCATTTTATCATTTATTCAATTAATTTTTTGTTTCAAAAAGGTAAATATAAGAACAATATTAATTTTGTAATATAAATTTAATGACAATTTTACCATTTTTGGTATAAAAAATTAATTATATTGATTATTGATGATTATGAAATAAAGTTAAAGTTCAGAGTATTAATTTATATTTAGGCCTTAATTTTTTATACCAAAAAAGGTAAATTTGTCACTATATATATTGATTATTGATGATTATGAAATAACAAGATTTTAATTAGTTGTACATTTATACATTTTAAAATATTTATAATTATATTGATTCTTGATGATTTTTTTAAAGTTGAGTTTACAATGTATTAAATTTACTTTAAAAATTAATAATGGTTTTATATTTATCATTTTTGATATAAAAATTAATTGAATAAATATTAAAATGAGACTCAATATTACACATAAACATTTTTTAGCCACATATCGCTGCTATGTTATCAATTTATGACTTATTACTATCAATTAGACGTAATTAGAAAAAAATTAAAGTTTAATCCCCTATTTGAAAAAATTTAGAAGACAATCCCAGAGTGAAAAATAAAATTAAAAATTAAGGATATTAATCCATATTTAGACCTTTTTAATTGAGGTGTAAACTCTTTTCACCTTCTCGAAATTAATAGACAAGACATAAATGTAGAATTTGTTGTTTTAATATTAAAATTTTAAATAATTTATGAGCATATTGTAAAAACTTAATAATATGATGTTATGAATTTGGTTATTTATCATAGATAGATATCGGTTATGAGATTCCGATTTTATTTTTGTTAACTAGCTAGATTATTCATTACATTTGAAAATGATAAATTTATTTGACTTTTTTTTGTTGTTTTATGTTTTATTAAAATTTATACATGATTACACCTAAATTTTCAAATAATTTTTATCATATTTATCAAAGTAATTAATTTTAGAGTGTTCAAAATAAATCTTAATACATATGAAAGAATAAAAAAATAAACGTGGCTCTCAATTACGAACAAAGATTATTACATACTACTAGTATACTACATTTTCATTTGTCTCACATTAAATATTACTAATTTAATTTTAAAGAATAAATTAGTCATTTTTAGAATTAAAGTTTGTAGTTTCATTACCAGTATAAGTGGGGAACAATAATCATAAAATATAAATATAAAAAAGCTACAAAAATATTTATTATTCACAATATATGTGATTTAGAATTTTAAAATAAATATTTTTAATTATTAAATAAAATGATCAATTAAACTATAAAAATTAAATGAGAATTTATTAACTTTTTTTCTATTTCAAATTTAGTAGTCGTTTCCTCTCTCAATTACTACTGATTTGCTCAATTTCGCGAGACCAGCATGCAATTCTTTATTCTCTCTCATTTTTTTTTAATAATTCTTTTATTAATTATCCTAAATATATGAAAAATGTATTGAGAAAAAAATGAGAGAGTATTAATTATAAAGTAATGACATTGTGTTTTATGTTATAGCTATTAGTAATAAATTAGAATGGAGGGAGTAGTTAAATATGGGATGGGTGTTGTATAAACTTTGCATTGTTAAGATTTAATAAAAATACTTTCATTCTATGTAATAATATTAATACAAACAACTTAATGTAAATATTGATTACTAAATTAAGAGGTGGTTAGGATATTTTTGAATTATGTGAGGTGGAGGATATAGGCATGGGCGGAACTTGGGGGCTAGCGGGGGGGGGGGGGGGGGGGGGGGGGGGGGGGGGGGGTTCATATGAGCCCCCAACCTTGAAATATGAAGCATGTTAGTTAAATTTGATCTTTGTTATAAGATGGTATTAATTTATTTATTTTTTAATGTCCTTTCATTTATAATAAATTAATATTATTATTATAAGATAAAATAATGTTAAATAAATTTGATAATTAATTAATGTTACACTCATTTGTCTTACTGACTTAATCATACATTGGTATC
Organism: Panax stipuleanatus; assembly: GCA_020205555.1. Classification (NCBI taxonomy): domain Eukaryota; kingdom Viridiplantae; phylum Streptophyta; class Magnoliopsida; order Apiales; family Araliaceae; genus Panax; species Panax stipuleanatus. The sequence goes on along the minus strand of CM035116.1, from coordinate 139,084,415 downwards.
AATTTTTTATAAATGAGAATAACTTAATTTATTTTCTTACTCTGAGTGACTCCTCTCAATTGTCTCCAAAGAAGATGACCAGAACCACAATATAAGGTTTTGAATATATAATATTATAATTTATAATTTATTTATAAAAGTAGCTAATTAGTTGACTAAAAATTTCAAAGTCTGATTAATAGTCTCATATTTCGGAAAAAAATAAAAAATATATATATATGTATATGTATTTAAAGTCATTAGACTCACAACTTAAAAGATTGACAAGGGTTATAATATGATGCTGTGAAATACTATAATTGGACAAAATAAATTTAAAAAAAAAACACTCCAAACATCAATAAATAATTTTTTTTACTGATGTATTTTGACTCTTTCAAAAAAAATTGGTTCCGCCGCTGCTTATAGGTATTGCTAAAAGAATAATAAATCACAAGTACCATGTGATTTCTAAAGTATGGCCAATGTCTTTATAGTGGTTGCATTTTCTTGTATGTATGTCCAAGCACATGTGATTTTTATTCATCGTCTCTTTTGGTGGGTGATCTAAATTCATGAGAAAACTTATTTTCCCTGTTAAATTGTCGGTTTAAAATACACCAAAAAAAAAAACTTGTCAAATGATAAATATTTTTTACTTTCCAAATTATAATATCACTATTGACGGTTGAGTTTTGAAAGTCAATTTGAAATATTTTTTCAAATTTAATATTGAGACATTTCATTAAAAATTATGAAACAACAAATCTTTGCCTCATATGATAATGAAAAATTGAAGCATTTTTTCTGCATTATTGAATGAAGAATCGAGAACATAACAATTTACGTCTGACCATGTTTCCAGAAAAAATACTCTTGAGAAACGACAAACACGACTGAAGTGACTATACATATAACTCTATTTTACGGATCTATATATTTCGATTAGAACTAGAAATTTTAGAACAATTGGCTAGTATTTATATGACTTCGTTGGGAGGCTCGCGTAATTTGTTACGTTATCTCCAAAAGTATAATATTTTGTAAATAGTTTATAATATTTATTATTATATTAATTAAAACTAAATGAATGTATCTCAATTTTGACTTTGAACTTCATAGTATAACTTGAAAGAGAGTTAGTACTATATAACTCTTCTATTTTATGTTTATCTTCTTTTCCTTTCACATGCCACAACTTTAATTACTTCTGAGACTCTAGTTTGCATTTAACGTTGATTATGTGATTTATTTATACTCAAATCTCAAATATATACCTCCAAGTTGGGCATTAAAAAGTTTGACCACATTTTTTAGAAAGTTTGAAAAGAACTCGTATCATATACACTCCTACTATTTCCAAATTATAAGATTAATATTAACTTTTTAAAAATTAATTTAAATATTTTTAAATTAACATAATTTATTTAAATTTAGAAAATAATAAATCTTATAACTAGTAGTAGTTTACAAGTAGTTTATGATATTCATAATTGTATTGATAAAAACTAAAAAAAATCATTTGAAAATGTTTAAAATTAATTTTTTAAAAATTAATATTGATCTAATAATTTGAAACATAGATAGTACAATCTTTTAAATTTGCACTCAATTTTTAAAAGCATAGGTTACATAATCCAAAGCTAAGCTAAATTAATCTAACCCCTAATTCCCAGTACGCCAAAAAAGATTGCACCAGCTGACTAAACCAAGCAAATAAGCAATGCAGGCTCATAGGGAACTATGCTTTAAATTGTATGCATGAAATACTACCATGGCAAGTCTGTCTACTTCTGGCCCAGTATTTGACAGGAACTAAAGGCTTTTGGGCTTCCACATGTTGGGCCACTTTTGGATCATATGGTATATGTATCCAATTTTTACCTTACCACAAGGTTTTTTCTTTTATTTTCTTTTCCTTTTTTTTTGGGGTGTGGGGGTGGGGTTGGGGGGGTTAGTTAGATGAACAAATAGACAAACAACATTGTTAATCATGTACTCCCTCTGTCCCAAAAGAATGACTTAAGAACATCTCCAATAGTAATAGAAAAAAAACTCTTCAAATTGAAGTTTAGGTAACTTAAGAACATCTCCAATAGTAATAGAAAAAAAACTCTTCAAATTGAAGTTTGTTGACCTATGTGACAATTTGAAGAGTATTATATTTACTACTTTCATATTGTGTGCCTCATCAGTCTCTTCAATTCAATGAGATTTGAAGACCGAAAAAGAGGTTGCAGATTTGAAGACTGAGAAGCAGATTGTAGATTTAATGATTAAGGTTGAAGAGGCTGTTGAAAATGAATTTTCTTATGTGGCTCACCTATTTGAATATCCCAAAGTGATTGAAGATGCTGTTAGAGATACTCTAAATAATAAAAAAATTTATTCAAGCAGTATATCAATCATATCATAAATGAATGATCCAAATTAATTTACTCATTCTCTACAAATTCAAACACCAACTAAAACAATTAACACACATACCAATGCAATGACAAATAGAAAAAAAATTTATACCCGTTCCTCTTATTTAACTATATAACAATGCCTTCCATACAAGACCTAAGCATGAGTGAGTCCATGAAAGCATGAATACTAAAATTAGAAATATTTTTTTTCCCATTTTGTTTTAAAATTTGAGATATTTTTTTATTTACATACAATAAAATAATATAAAATTTATGATATGTCACTATTTATATACATATATATTATCGTACTATCACTACTAAATTACATATATTTAAAATACTATATATATATATATATTTTAAAATCATTATACAATTTCAATTATATTATTATTTTATTTTATATCCTTGCCATAATTGCAACAAAGTCGTAAAATGAAAATAGTAGTAGTACTGTAGTAGTAGTAGTAGTAAGATATTTGGTCACGTGTATTGTTTAAAGAAACTTCTAAAATGAAACACAAGCCAGGTGTTAATATGTGTTTCGTCCACCAAGATTCAACCTCTGCCAGTCCTCAGTCCTGTCTCCTGTCCTTTTGATTTGCTCGGAAATCGAAAATATGATTCCACCCGACAAATCCAAGAGACAGAAAATGGATTCCCGAGCTCTCGCAGCTCTTCTCTCCTCCTTAATCACCCAACTCCTCCTCCTTCTCCTCCATCTATTTCCTTCCCCAAATCCCCTCAATTCCAATTCCAATTCCAATTCCATCGGAAACATTTTCCCTCTGCTCCACCATTTTCTCTCCTCCACAGAGATCGCCGCCTCACTCTCTCTCCTCCCCTTTTCCAGAAAACGGAAGCGAACCCATTTAGCAGAATACGATTCCCCGGCGGGGGACGACGGCAGCGGCGCAGAACCCACTTCGCGAGTCGTCCGAGTCAACTCAGCCATTCCCCAAAACCCCGACTCGTTCAAGCAATGCTTCAAAATGACATCTTCGACCTTCGAGTGGCTCTCTGCTCTTCTCGAGCCGTTACTCGAGTGCCGTGACCCGGTCAACTCGGCCATCAATCTCTCGGCCGAAATCCGACTCGGCATCGGACTTTTCCGGCTTGCCTCCGGCTCCGATTACCCTGAAATCTCACGCCGGTTTGGGGTTTCAGAACCCATTTCCAGATTCTGCGTCAAACAGTTGTGCCGAGTTCTTTGCACAAATTTCCGGTTCTGGGTCGGATTCCCTAGCCCAAATGAGCTTGAAGAAGTATCCACCGCATTTGAAACCCTAACCGGACTTCCTAATTGCTGTGGGATTATCAATTGCACCCGGTTCAAGATTCTGAAAAATAAGAAAAATAATGCTGAAGAAGAAAGCATAGCAACTCAAATTGTAGTTGATTCATCATCAAGAATTCTTAGCATAGTAGCTGGTTTTCATGGCCAAAAGGGTAATTTTCAAGTTCTAAAGTCTTCAACTTTATACAAAGATATAGAATCCAAGAAATTATTGAACTCACATCCTATAGATATAAATTCTGTAGCTATGCCTCAGTATATAGTTGGGGATACAGGGTATCCTTTGCTTCCTTGGTTAGTTGTTCCATTTCTCGATCCAATGCCCGGCTCGAGTGAAGAGAATTTCAATTCAACACATAAATTGATGCGCATTTCAGCCCTTAAAACCATTGCCAGTTTGAAGAATTGGGGTGTTTTGAGTAGGCCAATTGAGGCCGAGTTTAAGACTGCAGTGGCTTATATTGGGGCTTGTTCCATACTTCATAATTGTTTGCTCATGAGGGATGATTATTCGGCTTTGTGTGATTATTCATTGCATGATCAGAAGTCTGATTCCTACAGGGATGTTAGTTTGGAGGATAATTTGATTGAAAACAAGGGGTTTGAAATAAGAAGTGCATTAGCTACAAGAGCCAGAAAGGTCGGTCAATCAGATCACTCAAAGGATCCCATAAGCTCGGTGCAGCCTCAGCAGAATTAGGAGATTCCTTATTTGCTGAGATGGAGATCAGAGGCATTGAAACATTTTGTTCAACAATTTTGAAATAGGTAAATAATTAAGCTTCTTTTTTTTTTCTTTTGTTGATAACAATAAGCATTTTTTCAGGCTTTAATTACCTTTATGTCATTGTTATGGTTTTTTTGCCAATTGATTCTTGAAGATGTAACAATATCTTTTATGATCCAAGTGCAATACAAGGGTTGTTTTGCTGTTTTGAATGTCGATATTTCTCAATATAGTGATGCGATTTCACTCTTTTATGTGAACAAGGCTTGTCATCTGTTAAATTTTCTGCGAGTAGCAGAGGTATGAAACTGGATACCTAGTAGATACCTAATAGCAAAATATGGTCCAAAATGTTTCATGGAGTTCACTTGACAAAGTGATCATAAAATTTGTCTTCTTGTAGTTTCGGTGATTATCAAGTTAACACATGCTCAGCTTCTTCTCCCTTGAATTATATATTTCAATTGAATGCTTTCTAGCTAATTGCTGCATTACATGTTCTTTCCCTGAGTGGATTTTTGTGGTAAAGATTTGAAGCACGTGGGCACTGAAACGCCCCGACAAAACTGGGCTTTGTAGGTAAATTGGAAGAAGTGTGTAGTTACTTTCTATTCCAGTGATTAGTAATTAGATATATGTAGGAAGTAGTGAGAAACTGAGGACTTCTAATGCAGACCTTTAAGGGGACCTAGAATCTTGGCTCCTAAAATTGTTTCATCGAGAGCTCCTGGTAAGGAAAGGACATATTGCTTAAGCCTTTATGTATAAGAAGGTGGTAGAGGGAATTCTAGGCTTTACGGATTAGAATGCATTATTGTATTGCTTATTTTCTTCAACACTGTGTCTGATAGTTTTCAATGATAAGAAAAGAAATGAAAGTTAGAGCATCTCCAATAGTGTCGGCGTGCACAAATTCTAGACTATATTTAGTCTAGGAACACATATCTCGTTCCAAGCAGATGGACTAAATATAGTCCATCGAATTTTCCGGCGAGGCACAAAGACTATATCAAGGAACAAGAGTTGGTGGATTATAATTGTGACTATAATTTTTAATATATTTAAATGGGAAAGATTGCTGAAAAAGAAGAAGAAAAATAGGGATGCTGAAGAAGGAGAAACAGCTGAAGAAGAAGATGAAGGGCCAGGGCTACTCCCACGGATATAAAAAAAATCAGAACGACAAAAAAAATTTGGTCAGAACGGTAATAATATACCAACGGATAGAAATTGAAAATTTTATAAATATATTTTACCATCTCTCAATCAACTACTTCAACCTTTAACAATTGTAGTATTTTGTTAATAATAGTTTGAATTCATTGATTATTTTAATATTTTTATATTATAGTCAACGGAATAGTCCACACGATAGTTCATCTGCTGGACGGATTGGAGACTAAAGGACATCTGCTGATGTCATGTGGACTAAATATAGTCTACGGGATAGTCCATCTGCTGGAGATGCTCTTAGAGAAAATGGATAGTTTTCTTTAGTCATGTATGAGAGTTTGTGAATAAGGGATATTGTTTATTTGATCTTGAAGAGTTGAGCTTGGAGACTGGAATAAGGCTTTTGTGGGTCTCTATATAAGCGGTAAGACATGACAATAACTTATTTTAAATAATTCATTAGGCTGTGGACCTTGTGGTTTAAGAGAAGTATCCAAGAAGAGTAAGAATTTGTCTTGAAATTTTTTGATATTCTCTCCCTAAACTGAGGCAGCATTCGACTTTAAAGATAAGTTGCCTCGAAAGATTAGTTGCCAAGACACTTGGTGAGAAATGTTGTTGGTTACGGGAAAAAAGGAGAGAAGAACTTTTGGAGTTTTGGTTGGTGAGAATGGTTTGATTTTTCTAGCTATTGAAAAATATGAGTCTATTTCAGCCTCAACTATACTCAACAAAAGTGGACTCACTCTTACCTACCAAACCCATCACTTTCTTGGGTCTTCATTACTCTGTTTTTTGACCAAAACTCAAGCGGACCCCACAACCCTTCTCACCAAACATGTACTTGTGGGGTGCGATGAACACCCTGTCAAACTAGGCTGGACTGACCATTTATATTGGTCCAAATAAACCATTAATAATTTAGGCTGTGTTTGATAAAACTGGCGATTAAGATCTGAATGATTATGATGTCTTAATAAATTAGATCATCTGAATAGTTATGAGGTCTGAATCTAAAAAACTATTTGATAACTAAAAAGTAAGTTGTCTCTTAATGACACTATTTTACTATTTTAAAAGGTAAATTTTTATTTAATAATTTTAAATATTCAATTTAATAAAAATGAGTGAATAATATTGTTGAATATATTTATATAAAAAAAATCATCAAAAAAATTTCATTAAGAGGTACCTCTTAATTATTAAGATTTCATTTTCTGTCTTACCGATTAAGAGGCATTCAGAGGTAAAAAAAAAAAAAAAAAAACAGCATCATGCCTCTTAGCGAATAAGAGGCAGTCCATTAAGAGGCAATCAGATGTAAACAAACAGCACCTAAGAGGTATGATGGTGTTTTTTTTTTACCTCTGAATGTCTCTTAATCGGTAAGACAGAAAATGAAATCTTAATAATTAAGAGGCACCTCTTAATGAAATTATTTTGATAATTTTTTTTTATATAAATATATTTAACAATATTATTCACTCATTTTTATTAAATTGAATATTTAAAATTATTAAATAAAATTTTACCCTTTAAAATGATAAAATAATGTCATTAAGAGATAACTTACTTTTTAATTATCAAATAATTTTTTAGATTCAGGTCTCATAATCATTCAAATGATCTAATTTATTAAGACATCATAATCATTCAGATTTTAATTCTCATATTTATGAAAACACAACCTTTGTTTGTCTTTGGTAAGAATTAAGACATCCATGTCATAAGTTTGTCTTGATTTGCATTTGTAGACCATATTTACAATCATGCTTCCATCGTTCAAAACGAAAGGTGATCTCTCGAGTCGCTCGGATATTATTATTTTTTGTTTTGTTTTGTTTTATTTACTTGGTTTGTGAAATATACCTTACCCGTATAGATAGATATCTGATGATGACTCAGTCCTCGGGTCAAGTTTTCAGTTACGGGTCCCCGTTTGTTCGTATCTCCACAAACGTTCTCACGATATGTGGAACGGCTCGGGCCGTTGTAGAGAGCCTCGGGTGTAAATGAATATTTGCTGTGCAATATGTGGTTAATTGTGAAAAGGTGAATATATTATTATATATATTTACTAAATGTAAATAAATTGTTTAAAACAATTTATGGAAGAAAATAAATAATTAAATTTAAATATACGAAAATTTATGTACACATTAAATAAGTTAATTAAAATAATTAATTAAATATTAATTGTTTTAATATAATTTGTTTATTACATTAAATATATTCTTTTATTTAATGTATTTATTCCATTTTTATTGGGTGAAATAAGTAATGGTAATACATTAAATGTTCTGTGTCATTTATAATGTAGTGATATATGTAATATATGTTATAAGTATAATATATGTATTAAATCAAGCATGAGGTGCTAATGGAAGGGAAGTGAGCCATTTCCTTAAGTTGGTGGTGTACTGCTCTTAAGCCTTTGAAAGACAATAAGGAGCTGTTTGATAAAAATTGAATGAATTTGAATTTGAATTTGAATGACCTGAATCTGAATTTGAATCTGAATGAAAAAAGCTATTTGCTACTTGATACGTCTGAAACATCTGAATATCAGTCTTTTATTATTTTACCCCTTTAAACTATGCTGAACAAATATATAATTTTGTCTGGACGTATTTTAAAAAATTAAATACATTATTCATTGTACAAAAAATAAAAATAAATAATTCAAACAAATTATCAACCAAAGTATTGAATAATTCAAATAATTTTAACCCAAATTTCATAGAAATAAGAAATATAACTAGTTAATTGTGGTAGCTTGATCATACTGAACAAATAACTCATCATCAATATAATGAAACTCACATAATGACCATATATCAAATTCAACAAATCATTACCATCAAAACAATAAACACAGATAATAAGTTACTAAATAAATATATATCAAAAGTAATCCAAACAAAATAAGGATTCACTAGAAGTGACGAGAACAATAAAGATATAAAAAATAAAAAAAATACCAAATAAAACAAGGGAAAGGGAATGGGGGTAAGAAACATCAACCTTTTCCAACAAAACATAAGGTGGGTCGAAAATCTCTGACATCCCAATGTTGCCCACATCTTCTATGTAGGAAAGCTTCTCTGCATAACCCAGAGACATGGCGGTCTTCCTTGAAAGGATTCACCCGATTGATGTAGTGGCTTTCAATTGGTATTCAAGGTGTTTCATAATCCATAACAAAACCCCCGATAAAGAAAATTCCAAAAACCCACATCAAATTTCACATAGAAGATCTCTAGAAAAAGAAGGGAAAAATAAAATAAAATAAAAACCATTAATTTGCTATGTTCGGAAATAGAGGTAATTGGTTGAGATGACGCAGGCTACCTCAATAATCCACATATTACACCAATTAAGAAAACAAAAGACCCATGAAGGTCATTACTAAAGCTTGAAGAGAGAGAATTGAGCACTGAACAAAGTTACACTTTAGAGGCGAGAGAGGGAGAAGTGTGGGGATGGAGAGATGCTAGAGGAGAAAATAGGATTTGGCTGGAGCGAGGTTATTTGGGTAAAAGAGATTATTCAGCCAATTCAGGCCAATTTTTTTAAATAAATCGCTCAGTCCTATTCAGTCCAATTCAGATTTTAAAAATTGTAAGCAAACAGGCTGAATGGCTGAATCGCTCAGATTCAGCCTCATTCAGTCTTATTCAACCCCTATCAAACAGCCCCTAAGCTAAGCTATAGTAGTATACTCAGTCAAGTTAGGAATTTCTTTATGTAAGTAAAACAAAATGTGTAAGACCCTAAATTTTATGAATAAGATTTAATTTTCTTTATATATTATTTTGAAATAGTAAGGTGTTGATTTGATAAATGTGATAAGTTATGGGTGAAATGTGCAAAGTTTACAAAGTAAGCAAGTGGTTATAAAATATTCGTTGTGTCGGAGAATATTCATTTGGTCGAGAAATATTCTTTTTGTCGGAGAATATTCGTACGACGGCGCAGTCATTGGTGGACCCCACAACGGAATGAATGTCGGATATAGAAAGCGACAGAAATAACTTTTTTATAAAAATAACGGCAAAACTATTACCGTTAGTACTGTTGAAATATCCGGTGGTTAAAATAAAGTAATACGCGGTGTTGCACGATTGCACACGGTATTGCACAGTATTTCGAATTATTGATTCTTACGTAGGAAGGCACTTACTCAATTATTGTTACAGTAATCACTGTTCAATATTTTATATTATTGATTCAATAATTACATAATATTTTATTGGTTCAATATTTGCTACGTTGATATTTTATATCCATAAGTGCTATTTTGCTATTTTATATTATTGATTCAATAATTGTCATTGCACATTATTTCAAATTATCAAATCAATAATTCATATTATTCGTAAGACCCCAACTTTTATGAATAAAGATTTAATTTTTTTTATATATTATTTTGAAATAGTAAGGTGTTGATTTGATAAATGTGAAAAGTTATGGGTGAAATGTACAAATATTTTAAAATAAGCAAGTTGTTATAAAATATTCATTGTTGTCGGAGAATATTCATTTGGTCGTGGAATATTCTTGTTGTCGGAGAATATTCGTACGACGGCGCAGCTATTTGTGGGGCCACAACGGAATTACTGTCGGATATAGAAAACGAAAGAAATAACCTTTTTATAAAATAACGGCGTAGTTGTTACCGTTAGTACTGTTGAAATACTCGGTGGTTAAAATACAGCAATACGCGGTGTTGCACAGTTGCACACGGTATTGCACAGTATTTCGAATTATTGGTTCTTACGAAAGAAGGCACTTACTCAATTATTGTTACAGTAATTACTGTTCAATATTTTATATTATTGATTTAATAATTGCATGATATTTTATTGGTTCAATAATTGTTACGTTGATATTTTATATCAATAATTGCTACGTAGCTATTTTATATGATTGATTCAATAATTGTCACTGCACAGTATTTCACATTATCAACTCAATAATTCATATTATTTGAATAATATTATTAGATAGCATTATTAACAATGTCTAAGAAAGTTCTGTCTAGGAGGGGTATTTAATTGCGCGCCAGTAAGGAGAAGTCCTTATTAGAAGGCCCCCTCTTTCTTGGGAACGACCTGGTTGTCAATATTGTAGTTCTGTAATATTATTTGTGAATAATTAATTATTGATTTATATGATAAGAAAATATTTATTTTATGGATATAAAAGAAGGAATTAGTACTGATGTATTTTTATTAGTATTTTGGTGTGGAGAATCATCCATTTGTGGATTTCGGCCATTTTTTATTGGGAATTTGGAAGAATTAAAAAGCGTTGATTAATTGTGTGATGAGTAACATAACCATTAGAGGAAGTTATGGTGATATGTGATATTTTGTAAGTTGGGACCCATAGGTCATCATCTAAGAGTCATTTTCGTAAATAGTAACTTGCCTCTTTATTTTTTCAAGAGTTACTTGTCTCTTCGTTTTTTCAAGAGTTATTTGCCTCTTCGCAAATAGTAGTTGCCTCTTCAATATTATCAGGAGTCATTTTGGACATTCGTTAAAGCCAAGGGCCACTTTCAGTTCTTCTATAAATAGAAGTTCAATTCTTCATTATTTCTCACCACCAATTCACAAAGTTATAAAGAGAGAAACTTTAGAGAGAGAATAAGAGAGAAAAAAAAAGAGTATTCTGCTACTACACTATTGCAGTATCTAAACTTCTACTAAGATAAGGGATATTATTTTTTTCGTATTTGTAAGGGATGTTATTTTTTGTCATGGATTTTATTATGAAATTTTTACTTTATTCGTCGAGATTACTATTCACGTGTACGGCACTATTCACGTATACGGTACTATTCACGAAAAAATTAAAATTTTTTTTATTTGTCCAAGTTGCTTGTTAAGGTTCCTATCTTTAATTGGATCTAAATTTTGAGCTCTATTCTTGAATTTTGCTCCACAAAGTATTATTATAGAGTATTTTTGAATTTGGATAAATTAAAATGCGAATCCTTAATCTTTGTCCTTTATTTCATTGGATTCGTTAATTATATTATTTTTCATCATCCTCAGGCCTAAATGGTGATATAACTGAATATCTTTAGCCTGTAGAGCAAAGATGAATGATTACCTGAACAAAATCTTTGGCCATAGTGCAAAGATGACAGGTGTTCAGATGAATATGACCAACTGGTGATACAAATGAATATCTTTGGCCTGTAGTGCAAAGATGAATATTTGATTCGAGATGTATATTGATTGATGTTACAGGGATAAAATATTGATGATGTACTTTTAAATTGTAGAAGATAGTAGACTTCATTCTCTACTTAACTCTTCTAATGAATTGTTATTTCCGCTGCGAATATAGATCTAAAACTTGTGTCTATAATATTTTATTTGAACTGTTGAAGACTAATGATAATTTATTTTCCATTATCTTAGTCATAATATTCTTTACTGGGCTAATTGAGCTCACCCTTTTCATCTATTGTTCTCTTCAGGAAATGAGAATGTCGCAGGAACTAGTCGGGGAACAGAGTGATGGTCCGAGTTAGAGCAGTAGTAGTCCTCACTATTTCTGATAAATTGTGTGATAATAATTGTAATGAGGACTTAGTTTGAATATTAATATTTTTTACATATTTGTATTGACACTCACAGTTGTGTGGTCGTATTTTGCACGACCGTATGATATTAAAGTTTGTATTTGAATTCTGTACTATGTATTTGGCGACTCAGAATGGGTTGGGTTGACTGAACCTATTCTGGGGGGTGTCATATTATTTGAATAATATTATTAGATAGTATTATTGGCAATGTCTAAGTAAGTTCTGTCTAAAAAAGGGATTGATTAATTATGCGCCAGTAAGAAGAAATCCTTATCGGAAGGCCCCCTCTTTCCTGGGAACGACCTGGTTATCAATATTGTAGTTCTGTAATATTATTTGTGAATAATTAATTTTTGATATATATGATAAGGAAATATTTATTCAATGTGAATTTAAACGAAATTTTTTTAACATGTGACATTTGTTGAAAGTTGGTATTTTATCTTGTCCGATAAAATAATTCATTCAAATATATTATTATAATATTACATTATAGTAGTATGATGTGATTATATAATAGTATGATTTTTATAATTTGAATGGTAATATTATTATAGTAAATTCATGGTATAAAAGTTAAACGAGGTGGAAGAATACAAATTGAATTTGAACTCTTATGATGCAAGCAATGATGTTATCGGAGCGATGAGATAAGCAATGATGTCATTTCTTCATTATTTCTCACCAATTCACTAAAGATATAGAGAGAGAATGTATAAAGAGAATAAGAGAGAAAGAAGAAGAGTATTCTGCTATTACGCTAGTGCAGTTTTTAAATTTTAAGGTAAGGGGTAATATTTCTTTCGTATTCATGAAGAGAGTTATTTTATTTCAATACTCGTAAAGGTTGTTATTCCATTCTTTATTATTCTGTTGGAATAACCTGTCTACGCGGACTACCGCATGCATGGTGAAATTCTGTTGTTATTCTATTTTTTATTATTTTGTGGGAATAACCTGTCTACGCGGACTACCGCATGCCTGGTGAATAACCCTTCGTATTCAGTTGTTATTAAATTGTGAAAATAATCTGTCTGAGCGGACTACCGCCAGACAGGTGAAAATTCAATTGCAGTTTCGTATATTATTTCATTTCAGATTCCTAACTCTAAACTTACTAAGGTAAGTATTGCTTCTATCATTCCTGAAATGATCAGATATTACTTGAGTTTTGCGTTTCATCTAATATTATTTCACTGAAATATTGGTCTGAACTTTCTTGTAAAATTTTTATCTTTTCATGTCGAGTTACTATTTACAAGTTACTATTTACGGGATACTATTTAAGGTAAAAAAAATATTTTTTTTCTTCCAAATTATCTTTGATTGGATTCAGGTTTTAATCTTCATTGTTGAACCCTGGATAAATTCTCTAATATTTGTCCTTTATTTCACTAGATCCGTTATTCGTATTATTTTTCATCATCCTCAGTTCTAAATAGTAATATAGCTGAATATCTTTGGCCTGTAGTGCAAAGATGAATAATTACGTGATGAATATCTTTGGCCTGTAGTGCAAAGATGAATGATTACCTGATGAATATCTTTTGTCCATAGTGCAAAGATGGACAGGTGTTGAGATGAACATGACCAACTGATGATACAAATGAATATCTTTGGCCCATAGTGCAAAGATGGATATTTGATTCGAGATGTATATTGAATGATGTTACAGGGATAAAATATTGATGATGGACTTTTAAATCCAAGAAGATAGTAGACATCATTCTCTACTTAACTCTTCTAATGAATTATTATTTCCGCTGCGAATATTGATCTAAAATTTATTGTCCATAATATTTTATCTGATTTATTAAAGGCTAACGATAATTTATTTTTTATTATCTTAGTCATAATATTTTTTATTGGGCTAGTTGAGCTCACCCTTTTCTTCCATTGTTCTCTTCAAAAAATGAGAATATCGCGGGTACTAGTCGGGGAATGGAGTGATGGTCCGAGTTAGAGCTGTAGAAGTCCTCACTATTTTTTTTATTTAAAATAGTGTGATAATAAATATAATGAGGACTTAGTTTGAATGTTAATATTTTTTACATGTCTGTATTGACACTCACAGTTGTGTGGACGTATTTTGCACGACCGTGTGATATGAAAGATTATATTAAAATATTGAGTGTATTTGACGACCCAAAATGAATTGAGTGTTGAACATATTTTGGGGGCGTCACAAAATGAATAATATATATGTATATATATATATTAACTTATCTTAGAAATTATAGAATTGAAATTTGTCAGGACTAATACTTGGTGCTATTTTCTTAAGACAATTATGCCTTATGTACGATACTCAGAGTTGATAGCACTTGTCTCACAGGATACAATGACGTATACTATATTAACACTCCAAATAGTATACTCAACGAACCAAAAAAATATTCGGAACACTATCTCAAAATAACTATGAAATGAATACTAGAAACTAGACTGATAATGATTGAATTGAATGAGTAAACTGACTGCTGTAAGACCTCAACTTTTATGAATAAAGATTTAATTTTCTTTATATATTATTTCGAAACAGTAAGGTGTTGATTTGATAAATGTGAAAAGTTATGGGTGAAATGTGCAAATATTTTAAAATGAGCAAGTGGTTATAAAATATTATTGTTGTCGGAGAATATTCGTTTGGTCGTGAAATATTCTTGTTGTCGGGGAATATTCGTACGACGGCGCAGCTATTTGTGGGCCCCACAACGGAATAACTGTCGGAAATAGAAAGCGACAGAAATAATTTTTTTATAAAATAACGGCGTAGTTGTTACCGTTAGTACTGTTGAAATACCTGGTGGTTAAAATACAATAATACGCGGTGTTGCACAGTAGCACACGGTATTGCACAGTATTTTAAATTATTGATTCTTACGTGAGAAGGCACTTACTCAATTATTGTTACAGTAATTACTGTTCAATACTTTATATTATTGACTCAATAATTGCTACGTTGATATTTTATATTATTGACTCAATAATTATTATATTGATATTTTATTGACTTAATAATTACTACGTTGCTATTTTATACGATTGATTCAATAATGGCTACAGTTGATATTTTGTATTACTGATTCAATAATTGTCATTGCACAGTATTTTACATTATCAACTCAATAATTCATATTATTTGAATAATATTATTAGATAGCATTATTGACAATGTCTAAGGAAGTTCTGTCTAGGAGGGGTTATTTAATTGCGCGCCAGTAAGGAGAAGTCCTTATCGGAAGGCCCCCTCTTTCCTGGGAATGACCTGGTTGTCAATATTGTAGTTCTGTAATATTATTTGTGAATAATTAATTATTGATTTATATGATAAGAAAATATTTATTTTGTGGATATAAAAGAAGGAATTAGCGCTGATGTGTTTTTATCAGTATTTTGGTGTGAAAAATTATCCGTTTATGGATTTCGAATAATTTATGTTTGGAATTTAAAAAAACTTCCTTCTACAAAATTGTAGATAATTAAATTTCATATAGAAGGACATAGAATTTGTATTTTTTCGACAAAAGAGCTATTTATTATGAATTATTGAAGTTTCAAAAAATAAATATTTTTTTTAATGGGTGGGCCCCACTTTTGTTGAAAAATTCTGATGTTTTGATAGCCGTCAGGCGGCGAAATTTTTAAAAAAAATAATATTATTTTATTCAAAAAGTCTACTTTGGCATCCTAAGCTTTTCCTATAAATAGGGTGCTTAGGTTAGAATTGAAAATCACACCAGAATTAGAAGTTTTATCTCTCTATAATATCGAGCGTATTTTTATGAGTATTTAGATATACTTTGAGTATTACTATTCAGTGCGAGTTTTCTTCAGCTTTATATCCGATATTTTAGTCAGAAGTACTATCCTTTTGAGGTAAGGGATGTTATTTCATTTCATAAATGATGTTATTCTTTTCAATATCATTATACCAAAATATTGGCATGGATTTTATTATGAAATTCTTACTTTTTCCGTCGGGGTTACTATTCACGTATACGGCACTATTCACGAAAAAATTAAAATTTTTTCTGTTTGTCCAAATTGTCTGTTATAATTACTATCTTTGATTGGATCTAGGTTTTGAGCTTCATTCTTGAATTTTGCTCCACAAAATATTATTATGGAATATTCTTGAACTTGAATAAACTAAAATACGAATCCTTAATCTTGTCATTTATTTCACTGGATTCGTTATTTATATTATTTTCATCATCCTCAGTCTTAAGTGGTGTTATAATTGAATATCTTTGGCCTGTAGAGCAAAGATGAATGATTACCTGATGAATATCTTTGGTCGTAGTGCAAAGATGACAGGTGTTGAGATGAACATGACCACTGATGATACAAATGAATATCTTTGGCCTGTAGTGCAAAGATGAATATTTGATTTGAGATGTATATTGACTGATGTTACAGGGATAAAATATTGATGATGAACGGTTATTTCCGCTGCGAATATTGATCTAAAACTTGTTGTCAATAATATTTTATCTGAATTGTTGAAGACTAACGATAATTTATTTTTCATTATCTTAGTCATAATATTCTTTACTGGGCTAGTTGAGCTCACCCTTTTCATCTGTTGTCCTCTTCAGGAAATGAGAATGTTGCGGGAACTAGTCGGGGGACAGAATGATGGTCCGAGTTAGAGCAGTAGTAGTTCTCACTATTTTTAATAAATAGTGTGATAATGATTGTAATGAGGACTTATTTTGAATATTAATATTTTTTACATATTTGTATTGACACTCACAGTTGTGTGGTCGTATTTTGCACGACCGTGTGATATAAAAATTTGTATTTGAATTCTGTACCATGTATTTGGCGACTCAGAATGGGTTGGGTTGACTGGACCTATTCTGGTGGCGTCACAACTGCCCTCGCCTTTCTATTTATAGGAGGGATTAGAGACCATTCAGAAGGGACATATATTATTTAGCCAAAACGACGTAGTTTTAAGGCTTAATAGAAAGGGCGCGTCTGTTCAGACCACAGAACGAAGTAATTTTATTCTTATCAGAATAAAAGCTACGTAGTTTTATGTTTAGAAGAAAAGATATGTCCATACAATCAAAAACGGCATAGTTTTGGAGCGTCCGTTCAGACCGATAGGCTTTCCCAAAACGACGCAATATTGACGCGTCCGTTCGGCAGATAACGCTTCCCAAAACGACGTACTATAATAATAAATATTATTTATCAAAACGACACAGTTTTGATAATATAACTAAAAAAATAAATTTTAATTAAAAATTTAAATAAATTTTGTCAAAAAAATTATATACAATGACTCAAACCCACGAACCACATGCAACAAGCCCGAGCCAGGCCAGATAGGTCGGTGGCGGCGCGCGTGTGAGTTTGAACAAAGCCTTAGTTAGGTCCTCTCCCTTTCACAAAAGTTGGGTGTCCCTTGGGCCCAAACCCAAGAGCAATTTTTTTGTATATAAATACATTAAAATTTTACTTCTTAACCGATAGGGGACATGACTTTCCACATGTATTTGTTATCATTTATCATTTTCAAGGGTGATCTTTGGGAGTTAATATCTCATTCATTACTCCATGAATTTGAGCTTCCAAATACTTAATTTAATCTACTTTTGGAGTAGAACACATTGATATGTAGATTCACTTTAATTAATTATTAAAACCCACTTTAATTTGGGAACACTATATATACCAACCATCAGCTCTCCCAGTCTCAGCTATCTTTTCTCCATCCGTTCAATTCCAATGCCATAAACAATCTCTTTCTTTCAAACCTACAAAGTGAAATTAAGATGGGATTAGAAGTAAATTGCATTAAAAGAATAATTAAAGCATCATATTGTTATAGAGTTTTCACCATCTGCCAAACGAGTAGGGGTGGGCAACCGATAAAATTGGACCGAATCTGATCGGTACCGAACCGAAATCGAAAGTAGTCAAATTTCGATACCGATACTGATACCGGCACCGGTTGGACCGATATACCGAACCGATTTACTGGTTCGGTACCGATTTTTATCGAATAAACTGAAAATTAATATAATAATTATTTTATTATTATTTTTATTATGTTATTATTATTATTATTATTATTATTATTATTATTATTATTAAAATTATTTTTATTATTATAATCATTATTTTATTATTATTATTAAAAAAATTTAAAAAAACTAGCAAACCGGTATATACCGATTCGGTAAAACCGAGTAATAAAAAATCGATATCTAACTATTTTTTTGTACCGAAATCGAACCTGTCCTTTTTGTACCGAACCGACCGGTTCGAAAAACCAAAAAAATTGAATTTTTTGCCCATCCTTTCAAATGGGTAAAAACACTGAGGGTTGACCAGTCTTCCTTTTCCTAGTCCTTTCCGGCTCGAGAGAAGGAGTCCTATGCCTAGATCTTTTGCTAGTCTGACCCTCGTTTTGGTCCAAATGAATAGACCTCTTAATGGAGTGACACTTATTTCTCCTTCTTAGCTTTTGGCCCCGAGTAAGTTGTGCCTCCATTTCAGCTATCCTTTTACCACCTTCTTCATATTATAAGCGTAAAGCCTCAAGGTTGTAGAGGTGGGATCGTAGTCTGCCATTCTCAGCCTCTCGACGAGTCGTTTCTACTGCGTTGACCTCTCTAGAGCCTGCTGAAATGTGGGCTCTAGGCTCTGCTTCTGTTCAAAGTGTCCCTTAAATAGCATAGTTTTCAACTGGATAATAACAATCAAAGTACTTTTTTTAGCGCCAACGATGACGACTCAGCCTTCGGGTCAAGTCTTCAGCTATGGGTTCCTGTTTGTCCATACCTGCACAAACACTTTCACGGTATGGAACGGCTCGGGCTGTCGTGTAGCGCCTCGGGTGAGGGAATGAGTGAACAAGACAGAGATATAAATAATCAATTTGAGTTTAGTTTTCAAGTGTAAAAAGTATATAACATCTTTTTATCTCTTTTGATCTCTATTTATAGTTTCACATATTTTGTCCTACTTGAGATATCCTGTCAGATACCAAAGTATTGGCATAACAAACCCTATAAACAATGTCCCATCACCCGACTTTCATATTGTTCAAGAAACGACTATGTGGGACCCTTCGAATTGGACATGCTCTCCAAGCTTCGCCACGGGCAAGGGAATTAGTGAACATGATAGAGAGATAAGTAATCAATTTGATCTTTATTTATAGTTTCACACATTTTGTTCTAAATGAGGTGCCCCCATCAAATACAAAGATATGAGCATGACAGATCCTGCAGATAGTGTCTCATCACCTGATTTTTACACCGCTCGAGATACGGTTATGTGAGACTCTTTAAATTAGACAGACTCTAAATTTCTCAAATACGCTTTGCTCGAGCTATTGAGCATATTAGGCCAAACTGTTCTTAGACCTGAATTGACAGGATGTGGATTGAGCCTCTTGGGTTATGACAATTAAATTATGTCGATAAATTTGATGATACTATAAAACTTTACTGAGTCACTCTAAACAACTTGCAACAAAGTCAGAAGCTACAAGCTAATTTACTAAAATAGTAATAGGCTAAAAAACATGGTCCATCATAGTGGTGCACAAAAAGCCCGAGGCTTGCGGCCTAGCCTTGGTCCGGCCTAGGCCCGACCTGGTCAAAACCCAGTTCGGTCAAGGCCTGGCCCGATCAAGCCTGACTTAAAAGGCTTGAAAAAACCGGTATTTTTAGGCAAAAATCTGGCCTGGCCTGGCCTGCAAAAAAGTCTGGCCTGGCCTGGGGCCTGGCCGAGGCCTGGCCTGGCCTGGTCTGACTAGGCCTGGCTTGGACTGAGGCCTTACATGATTTTTTACCCAATTAATTATTTATAATTTTTGAACTTTAAATTTATAATTATTCATCAATAAACAATAAATTTTAACTTGTTCATTATTGTAATTTATAAATTATAATACATTAGTTTTAATTAATACATCAATAAAGTTTAAAATTTTAATTATTCATTCTTGATTTCTTGCAAGTACATTTAATTAATATATTAGCTAGTATATTTAATATTAATAAGTTAGTTAATTAAATTTTAATATTAATATATGAGTTAGTTGATTAATATTAATAAGTTAGTTGATTAAATTTTAATATTAATATACTACTTAGTTTATTTAAGATTCATAAGTTAGTTAATATTACATAGCATGTTAATTGCATTTAACATGTTAATATGTTAATATGCATATTTATTTAATATGTTAATAGCATATTTATTTATTTAATATTTATTTCATATTAAATATTTAATATGCATATTAAATATTAAATATTAAATATTAATATTAAATATTGCATATTGCATATTAATATTAATATGTTAATGTTAATGTTAATGTTAATATTGCATATTTTAATATTTAATATTTAATATGCATATTAAATATTAAGTGTTTAATGTTTAATATGTTATTTATTTATTTAATATTCATGTTTATTGCATATTTATTTAATATTACATATTTATTTATTTAATATGTTAATATGCATATTAATATGTTTATTTAGTTAATATGTTAATTGCATGTTAATTGCATTTAAGTTAGTTCATAGTTAGTATATAACTAGTTAGTATATTTAATATTAATAATAAGTTAGTTACTTAGTTGATAGTAAACAACTATACATAGTTGATAGTTAATATTAATAATAAGTTAGTTACTTCGTTGTTAGTTACTTCAATGAAACTAACTTTATATCCAAAAAAATAAAAGTGTAATCTACAGTATTTTCTACAAAGTGCATAGTAAACAACTATACATATATGAGTTAGTTTATTAATATTAATAAGTTAGTTGATTAAATTTTAATATTAATATACTACTTAGTTTATTTAATATTCATAAGTTAGTTAATATTGAATAGCATATTATTAATATAACAGGTACATAATATTAATATTATTAATAGTTATTAATAATATAACATTAATAATAGTTATTATTAATATTATTAATATAAGTTAGTTAGTTATTTATTATTAGTTAGTTAGTTTATTCATAATATTAATATTATTAAGTTAGTTAGTTATTAATATTATAGCATATTATTATAGTTAGTTAGTTATTGTTAAGTTAATTTATTTAAGTTAGTTATTAAGTTATTAAGTTTCAAAAAAAGAGAAGAAGTTATTAAGTAGTACTACAGCAGCCAGCAGGAGCAGGCGGCCAGCCCTAGGCCCCCGCGCCCCGCCCTCCGCCCCCCGCCCCCAGCCCCCAGCCCTTCCCCAGACCGGACTACCCCCAAAACAAGGCCCACGTGCATTTTTTTTTTAAAATTCTGAAGCAGATTAGCCTGGGCCTAACCCAAGGCCTGGCCTGGTCTACAGGCCTCATCAAGTCCTGGTTTGGTGGTCATGGCCTGGCCTGGTCAATAACCAAAGTCTGACAGACCCAGGTTGAACCTGATCAGACCGACCTGTTGTGCACCACTGATCCATCAGAATAAAATCTCCTATATTCATATAATTGAATAATTGATATACTCTATTTTCTTAATGCAATACTCTTTTCGTATTGTGAATAATTTGGTGAAATAAAACACCAGTATTTCATACTAATTTATAACTATAATATGATGGTCACCAGCTATTTACTTGTATAATTACAAGCTCTGTTTACCAACTATTTACCAACCCCCAACCCATATACTAAAGTCCCACTTCAACAACTTCTCTCATATCTCAAACAATCTCAACCATTGATTTACTCATCAAACATTAAAAAAAAAACATGTGAACTCCACTAGTTAGAGATTTCACCAACCCCCAACCGGGTTGGTGGAAGCGGTCTAGCCACCTTGGAGGACACTACCGGTTCGAACCGGATTTCCCTACCATTATATACCCTTTCATTTCTGTCCTCCAAATCTCAGGTTCACGGTTTATCAATAATCTGAACTCCACCAAGAAAATATAAAAGAACCCAGAAAAAATTTACAGAAATGGCTTCGAATGGTGAATCCAAACATCAGGAGGTTGGCCACAAGAGTCTTTTGCAGAGTGATGATCTTTACCAGGTACCCTTTCCTTTCTTATCAGAAAGATCAAAACTTTTTTCCCAAATTGATGTTTTCTTGATAAATTGATTGAATTTTCCCCTTCTTTTTTTAGTATATACTTGAAACTAGTGTGTACCCAAGAGAGCCAGAGGCAATGAAAGAGCTCAGAGATGTGACTGCCAAGCATCCATGGTTAGTTTCTACACAATCAAATTTACTCAGATCTGTTCCAAAATTAGAGATTCAGTTTAATTTTTGAAATCATTTTACAAATTTCTAAAATTCAATATTGATAAGAATTCGTTTAAGCATTGAACACATCAAATATAATTAGTTTATCATAGTTATAGTTGTTTATACTAAATTGGAATGAGCTTGTATTGATTTTAATTTTAGACTTTCATAAATTGACTTCAAAAAATCGAAGCATATCTTCAGTTTTGGGTATTAATTAGTGGTTGAGCTTAATTTGCTTTATATATGTATATATATATATACACACACACATATGTGTGTGTGTTGAATTGTTGATAAAGTTGAAATGAGAAATTAATGATGTTGGATTTGTTAATTTCAGGAATCTGATGACGACATCTGCTGATGAAGGGCAGTTCTTGAACATGCTTTTGAAGCTGATCAATGCAAAGAACACCATGGAGATTGGTGTTTACACCGGTTACTCTCTCCTTGCCACTGCCCTTGCTCTTCCAGATGATGGAAAGGTAATATTTATTATATACATGACTAGATTGACATATATTCTGTGTCTTGTGTATATAATTGTTTTTGGAAAATGATAAATCCGCAACAGAAAATGATATTTTCTTTACATCTACACTTTTCATATGAAAATATCAAAAAGTGTTGTTTTCCGATCTCTCTTTGCCATTTTGTTACATTGTTAATGGCTAACAAAACAAGCATGTCAGTAGATCATCATTACTCATAACATTCATTGTTATGTAAATTTTGCAGATTTTAGCAATGGACATAAACAGGGAAAACTACGAAATTGGTCTTCCCATAATTGAAAAGGCCGGCGTTGCTCACAAAATTGATTTTAGGGAGGGCCCTGCTTTGCCGGTTCTTGACCAAATGGTTGAAGATGTAATTATCATTCACCCACCCATCTCATCTATCTTTCTGTATTTCTTTATTTATTAAGAGTAAATGAGTAATTAATAACAAATATTTGATATAATGCTAAATGTATTTCTGGTTGTATATAGAAGAAACGAGTGGTCTAATTTAAAATTTTGACCATCTGTTTGTTTTCTTATAGACGATCAGATATGTGTTTACCGAATAGCAACCTAACAAACACGAGTTAGTTGTTATATATAAAGATATATGTATATTAATTATGATTTGTTGTGATGAAATTTCTCAGGGGAAGTATCATGGGACGTTTGATTTCATATTTGTTGACGCAGACAAAGACAACTACATCAACTACCACAAAAGGCTGATTGATTTGGTCAAGGTGGGGGGAGTTATTGGGTACGACAACACCCTATGGAATGGTTCGGTGGCGGCCCCAGCGGATGCTCCAATGAGGAAGTATGTAAGGTACTACAGGGACTTCGTGATTGAGCTTAACAAAGCCCTGGCCGTTGATCCCAGGATCGAGATCTGTATGCTTCCTGTGGGTGATGGAGTTACCCTGTGCCGCCGCATCAGATGATTTCGGCTAACAAAAAATTGGAATATTTTATTATCCAATTACTTAAGAAGATTGCAAATTATTACCTTGTTCTGCATCTTTTGTGTGTGTGTTTTTTTTGTCACTTGGATTATTGTCACTTGTGAATGATTTAATGATATCAATAATTAATTGTTGTGATTTGATTTCTCCTAAGCTTCTCTCACTAGCAACGGTCACTCCCTTTTTTTTTGGCAAGACAAATTTATTTCTGAAATTAAACACTATTAATCCAAGCCAATGGTGACGATGATTTCACCATTTGAAATAAAACGATATTACTATCACATAAAAAATAACCACATAAAATTTATATACATATGTATATTTCAGGACTTCACCTGACACGTAAGATCCATAATATATATATGTATGTGAATTTTATGTGACCGTAACATTATTTGTTTGAAGTATGTTATTAATCTGGTAACAATCTTCATTTTATTAGTGGAAGTCATGATTTCTGTGTCCTAAGGGTCCCACCAATCCCACCCAACGTGTTTTTACGTTGAACAATAGGGTTGTGCCGTCGCAGAACAGTACAATCCTAGTGTGAATGTAAAAAGTGCCGGTGTCTATCCTTCCCAATATTGTTAGAGAACTCTTTTTCTTGTTCATTCGACACGTCTCATCAACATATGGCAGCGCTGAGGAATGAATCCACGTGAATAAGACGACCCCAGTCACATTGAGCCATACAAACAATCCGAGTGGTTAGCATGAATTTTTTTTTTTAATAAATTAATTAATTGGTTAAAAGAGTATTAACACGCAGACGAAAATATATTTTTTCTTTTTGCGTGTAAACATTTTTGATCAATTGACCAACTTATTAAAAAATAAATTTTATAATAACTGGATCCCGAACAACCCATAGCCTATGGGACCAAAGCCTGCCATTTCGAGATAGCAGATTCTCTATTCCCAAATTCTGTCCCTTTGTGTCCCACCACTTAAATGTTGACACTTGTCTTTTTTTTTAATTTTAGAATTAATTGATGTTAAGTAACAAAATATGTATTAACATTTAAATGGTAGAACACAAAGGAACAGAAAATTTAAGGACAGAGGATCTATTCTCCCATTTCGACGACCAGCCCCTTGATGTGCACATAGATTTGAGCTATTTTATTTAAACATGAAAATTGGATATGAGTGTATTTGATTTTTATTTATTTATATTTTTACCCACCATTAAAATCAAAATACAAATAAATAAAATTCAAATACATGTTCAATTTTCAAGTCCAATTTCCATGTCTACATAGAGTTTTTGCATGAATTTCTCCCTGGCCATATATATTAAACCACGTGTAAAATGTGTATTAAGGGACGGCTCAATTTTAATTTTTGAAATTGATATTTTCAAAAAATAATATTATTACTCTCACAAGTTTTTGCACTCATCTTAACATGAGAGACGATCACGTGGAACTCATATTTCACTTACGAAAAGGTGTACTACATGTAACCGAAATTCTATAGAATGGGTGGATGATAAATGAGTATTGTTTTTACTTCTTAAAATTCTTCTTAAACACATATAATTGTTCGGATTTGATTCTAGTTCGCGCTCGATTCGGTAGTTAAACGAGTCTCAATCAAATTTTATTTTATATTCGATAAATTTTATTAACCAAATTTGAACAATTCAATACTCGATTCGATTTCGTTCATTTACACCCCTACATTTTACATAATTTAATATAATATTGTCAATATTACCTCATTTTAGACCTGATTTATAGCCAAAATTAATTATGACATATACATAAATAAACAATTAAATATTTCTTTTTTACTAAACATATTTTAAAAATAATAATATATCTTGCGACTTTATATGTCTATTTTTTTATTGAGAATTACGTGAATAAATATATTTGGTATTATTTTAACGATATATTTGATATAATAGTTAAATTTTATAATCTTATACAATCTCATTTATTAATATATGTCGCAATTATAATTAGGACAAAAAAATCGCAAAATACGTGGCAGGAATATTTCTATTTCTATGTTCTAGAGAATTGATGTTTCCGCCTCATTGTAATCTAAGTTTATGTTTGTTTTTACAAAAAAGAAAGAAAGAATTGATGTTTAACCATTATGTTTTAGGGATGTACAAAGGATAAGAGGGAGTAATATTAAGTGAACATCAGACTTCATAAGTCAACATCAGAATTCAGAAGTCTGAGTCTTTTTTGAGATTTTGGTGCTTCAGAGCCAAAAAAATAAAATGAGACTATTTTCAAAATATTATCTTCACAAATAAAGATACAAAATATATTTTAAAAAGTGTTTTTTTGAATCTTAAAATATAATAGTTTGACTACAATAAAATATATAAAAAATTCGATTAAATAGTTCAACTACAACAAAATATATGAGAATACATATATTGAAAGATATTTCTTCTAGTATTCCTATAGACAAAATCTTCAATCAAATGTGTCCAGCATATCCTTTTGGATGCGCATGGTTATCAGCTCATTTAACATTTCTTGTGTCATAGTTGAGCGCAAGTAATTTTTCAATATTTTTAAGTTTCAAATAACTTTTTTCAACGGATGTCATTGTCACATGAATAGTTAGTAATGCCCTGTAATCAATTGAAACATTGGGAAAAAATTCAAAATTCTTTCAAATTCAAGTTGAGTCCTTAAAAATTTATTGGGTTTTGAAAATTTCTTTTATATATCTATATCATTATCAAAAAGTCTAGGAGGACTGGTGGGTGACGATCGGTCTACTGAACGGTCAAATATATATATATATATTTTATGTTTGTACAATTTTATTTTTTACATGTATTCAAATGATATCTAAATCACTAAATTTTATAAAAATTTAATTTTAATAAATCACATTAATTATTTAAAAATCATAAAAAAAATAAAATTAAACGGATCGCCACCCACAGTCGCCATAGAAGGGGAATTTATATAAAAAAAAATTTTAAGGCCCCCTGATCGGGGGCAGGATGATAAACACCTCCAAACGTACGTACAGTAACAAACCAATTAAACTAAATTTTTAGCTTCTTCTCCCCCTCTCTTCTCTCTCTTCACATGGATACACAGACAATTAGACAAACAATCCAAAGTTAATACTTACTATATCTTACAACTTTATATAAGACAAGATATATATTATTTTTATAATAGTATAAATAAATATTACATGTATAAATTATGTAGAGTAAATTAAAATTTTTTGAAGATTGAATAAAAAATATAAAATTAAAATAAAATAATAATATAATATAATTAAAACTGTGAAAAGGAAAAAAATATAAAATTTAATCCGATCAGAAAATCACCGACCCGTCATCGGCTCCTCCAGAGCAGCTGGTGGAAGATACCCTTACCGTCAACCAAAAAGTAAAAAGCTTTTCAGTCTTCTGAGTTATGACCATGGCTTTTAATTTGTCCCCTCCAGCATAAACGTACACTTACAAACCAACCTAATATAGTTACCAGCCAAACTAACTTTCTAGCTTGTTCCTCTCCATCTTCTCTCTCTTCACATGGATACAGACGTAGACGAACCAGTCACGCCGGCGGGCCGCCTATTCCTCCGCCCAGAAATGAGCACCATTATCCACTGCGTCATCGCCGGGCAACACCCCATCCACATTCCCGCCGTCAAATCCCTCATTCAAGACTCTTTCTTAATGAAACAGTCTAGATTCAACAGCCTCTTGGTCACAGACCCTCACGGCCGGGAGCACTGGAGAAAAACCCAAGTCGACTTAGACCGCCACCTCATCATCCGCCATGAACCCGTAGGAGAGGACAACGTCGACGGCGAGGAAGCGGTCAACGATTACCTCGCTGATCTGTCAGTCTCCTCGCCGCTCGACACCACCAAGCCGCTCTGGGAAATTCACCTCTTGATGGCCCACAAGTGCGCCATTTTTCGGCTCCATCATGCGTTGGGAGATGGGATTTCGATGATGTCGTTTTTGTTGTCGATTTGCCGGAAAGCCGACGATCCTAGTAAGCCGCCGGAAATTAAAACGTCGGGTTCTTCTTCTTCTACTAAGAAGAATAAGAATGGGGGTGTGGATTTTGTTGGAATGGTGTGGAGAGTGGTGACGGCGGTGTGGTTTACGGTGGTGTTTGTGTTGGAGTTTGCGCTGAGGAGTTTGTGGAAGAAGGATGACAGGACCATCGTGAGCGGCGGAGCCGGGGTGGAGCTCTGGCCGAGGAAATTGGCCACTGCCCGGTTTAGACTTGACGACATGAAGACGGTCAAAAATTCAGTTGATGACGCGGTAAGAACATTATTAAAAAGTAAATGCGTCACACATGCCTATAGGACCTGCGCGACATGCAGGGCGTGTAATTTAATTCAAATTATATGATAGTAGTATTGCTCATTATTAAACTTCTATATTATCCAAAAGTCTTTTAAAAAAAGAATGACCAAACAACTACTCTATATTTTAAAAGATAATACTTCCTCCGATCTTTAAAGAGTATAATTTTAATTAAAAGTGCACAAATCAATAAGGAATAAAATGATAAAGTTAACCCTTCTTTTTCTTTAGTGCATTAATTTTTTTATTTAGTACATTAATTAAAACAAAGACATATTTGAAAAAAGAAGTTTTGAGTTTCTAAAACTGTATTCTTCAAATAACAATTTTTTTAAGCTAAAACTGCACTCTTTAAAGAAAGGAGAGAATAATGTACTTTATTCAATTTCTTGTGAATTTTTTATGAAATGAAAATTATGCAAAATATATATAAAAAAATTATGAAAAGACTGATCCGAGTGTGAAAGATTAGTTCAACTGCAATTGATAAACTACCTATTATCAAAAAAACAAAAAATAAGAGTAAAGGGGTGTGACAGAAGTACACTTATGTCAAATCAGGTGTACTTTTCTACCACCAAAACAAACAATTATGTTTCTTTCTGAGAATTATATTTAAAATTGAATTAATAATCTTAATTTCTTGTTTATTTTAAAAGTAGATTTAAAATTATTAGTACCGGGATAATAATATAACTTGAAATACAGATTATTTAATATCATGTATAACTAAATATTATAATCTTTACCATCTGAAAACACAAGTTAGTCTTTAACTTTGTATAAAAAGATCGATGAGAATATAATATCTTTGCTATTAGTAGTAAAGGTATAATAGTCCAAACGGTGAGTTTTTATCTAATTCAATAAATAATTCTAAACAAAACAAACATAAAATGTGATTATTTTAAATTATCTCATAAAAAATAAATATGCGACTAGAACTATTTAATTCTATAAATAATAATCTTAAAATTAGAATCTATGATAATATAGTTTATAGATTATAATCATTGTAAGCAAACGTAGTCATCATTTAGTTTTGATGTTTTATGGTCCCCGTTGTGTGTCAAAAAGTAAAAAAAAAATAAAAATCAGACATTTATGGTGCCCATAAAATATCTATATTTATCTATCTATATACTATAAAACGGCCCTATGGAGTCGCAGACATGTAATTGTGTGGCATACATTGTTTAAACTATGTATTACTCTCTAATGCAGACTATTAATGATGTTCTTTTTGGGGTGATTTCATCTGGACTATCAAGATATTTAGACATTCGATCACCCAAAGGTTAACATTACTTTCAATTTCAACCATCATCCCATTACTTTAATGTCTCATATTTTACAATTTTTTTTTATTACGCTCAAAACTCAGTTTTTTTAGTGATTTCTTTTTAGCTTTGCAAGAAGGGTTTCAACTCACAGGTTTAGCCATGGTTAACTTAAGGCCTCTACCAGGACTGCAGGTACACCATCTGTTTCTCTTTCCTCACGACTAATAAGTTCCCTATTTGTCCACGAGAGTCTCATTCGTCTTTGTTTACTCATTCGAGAGGAAAAATATATATATATATATTGGAGCGTGTTCTAAGCAAACCTTAATACAAAAATCTGAAACCCGAATAGGGCTCTCATTGACGGAGGAGGGAATAGTTTTTTATGTTAGAATTGAAATGGGTGGCTGGCTGGCACTTGTCAGGATGTTACAGAGTTGATGAGAAACACTTCAGGAACGAGGTGGGGTAACAAATTTGGTATGCTTTTGTTACCTGTTTATTACCATAGAGATGGCTCTGATCCTTTACAGCATCTAAAGAGAGCTAAGGCCATGGTTGACCGGAAAAAGAAGTCGTTAGAGGCTTATTTTTCTTACCAAATCGGGTTCCTCATTATGTCCTTGTTGGGAACAAAGGTACCTACCTACCTACCAAATACGAGAGTGGTTAGAATGAAGTTAACTCTTGTTAATTGATCAAAACAGTGTCGATATGCAGGTCGGGAGGTGATCCCTCTCTGCGTTTCAATACTGTATTGGTCAATTGACCAATTTACCATGAAGTTAACTTCATGGTAACCGGATCCCCTAAATACCAAGTGTTAAATTTGTGCTTTTTTTCTTCTTTTGGTTTGCATTTGTTATTTGATTATTCATTCTAGTTTGCAGGGTTGCTAAACTACAGAATTTGCTGTAATACAACTTTCACTTTCTCAAATGTGGTTGGTCCCAAGGAGGAGGTAACTATTGCAGGCAATCCAGTAGAATATATTAGAGTGACTTCCACAAGCATCCCCCATGTAAAACTTCTAAACCCAATTTGGTGTCTATATATATATATATATTAATTTTATTCTTTTTCTTTTGACTTGGGATGGAATTGCAGGCAATTACAATGCACATGGTGAGTTACGCAGGAAGGGCAGACATGCAAATCCTGGTGGCTAAAGATATAATCCCTGACCCTCAAGTTCTTGCCAAATGTTTCCAAGACGCCTTGCTCGAAATGAAGGAAGCCGCATTGGCTGCCGCAGCCAAAACCTGAGGTTATACACGTTACATGTAAAAAGAGGTAGCAAAATGCAGGGCCTTTCTACTTTTTAGGGGCGTTTGTTTACTTCTCAATGGGTGAAAATAAGTCTGAATCTGATCGAATAAGTTATTCAATCCGTTTCATTCAAATTTTCTTATATATTCAAAACTTTTTATTCAATTTTATCACACGCCCCCTTTAGTTTACTTTAGGAGTTTGTTCGATGATTATCAAGTTAATATGATCATATCTCTAACTATAACAAGAAGAAAATAGGAAGCAAATTGTTCCATATCTATGAAACATCAAGCACCAGAAGACTACGAGAACTACTTAGAAAAGGGTAAGAAAGTTTTTCGACACACTTGGCACTCCTTTTTCCATCCAATTCTCTGACCTGGGAATAATCCTTGTGCCTTCAGGAATTATTTCGGCAAAAATAGTATGGCTTCAAGCGAACAAAACACTTGATATCATCCTAGACTTTCGATCAAGGCAGTTAACTACGAACCTCAGAATTAACAGGGGGGAAAGTATAACAGAAATAAGAAATAAAAGAGATTTATCTTCATTTAACGCAACGGCACAACTTATTGCAAAACTTAAGTCATCTGTTTGTTCAAATATCAACCAAATTTACTTACAATGCCATATACAACATTCGGAATAAACAAGGCATATGGACTCACCTACCGGAAGGCAAACTATATAAACCCCAAAATCATTATATAACAAACCTTCAAAGCTGCGAAATTTTATTAAATAGCATCACTCTGCATGTACTATGTGCTAAAGGAGAAAGATCTCTTCTTCCTATTCCCTTTCTTCCTCCTAAGAAAAAGTTTCTTCAGTAAACTGCTTCCACCTGCATGCTTCTTATTACTTGGAACAATGGCCATTGTCCCAACCACAGGAGTTAAAAGATCATTCTTTTGACCAAGATACTGGTATTTAGGTGCTACCTGGACATTATGATTCTCGGGGTGAACAATGGATGCTCTCTTTGTTTCTTCGGTGCTTATAATTTCTTTCGTCTTTGGGGACTCCAGATTTACAGGTCCAGCATCATCCTCGGCTAGCATTTGGTCACGCAGAGATGAGCGCTGGTTCGGCTTACTATTAAGCTCGAAGGTGATTGTGGTAGAGACAACCTTGTCAAATTCAGTTGCTTCCTTCCGGGAAGCCAATGCTTTTAACTGTTTTCCAAGGTTAAATATGGTTTCTTGACACTCGGCTAATTTTGCAGAAGCAGCTGTGATCTCCCAGTCCTGAAAATTTCAATTTCAGCTATTTATTCGGTATTGCATTTGATATACAATTTGAAAAACAAAAACAAAACGGAACGGAACAAAATGGCGTTAAACAAATTTCCCTATAGTATATCTTCGTATCATAAGCTACTTTCAAGGAATATTAGTGTTAGTTTTTAAACCACTTGCTTCATCAATATATCATACATCATGTAAAAGTAATTCTTTTTCCTTCCCTTTCACTGGCTGCAAAAGTAGCCAAAAACTACATGAAGTCAGTTAGCCGAAAAGAAATGCTGCTTATTAAGATAAAAGGAACTTACTGTTTGAAGTAGTTTTTGCTCTTTATCTATGTTTTCCTTTGGAAGTTCCTTATTGGTCACACTGCACATCAGATATTCTGCATTGAGATACTTTTGCTTTTCTTTTGTGTACTAACGGAAGACAATGTCTAGTTTCATCAGAAAAGTAAAATCAAGAAAAACCATAGGTTACCTTTCTAGTTGGAGTCCGAGCTCAAGACAAGTTGCTTCTAGTTCTTCACAGCAATGACTTCTCTCCTCCAGTTCCACTTCAAGAGATGACAACTTCTGAAAAAGTTTATTCAAATTTAATTTGGAAACTGTAAGCTGGGTATCTAGATCCTCATTTATCAACTTCTGATGTTCCATTTGGTCCTCCATTATCCTTTTTGATTCTTTCAAGGTTTCCAATTCAGTCTCTAGGCTTCCAATCCTCTCTTCTGATTCCCGAAGTTGATTCATCAATCTGTCACTCTTCTCATTTGTCAGTTCCAGCACCTCCAAATCTTTTTCCGGAGTTTTCATATTCTTCAACTCATTCCTTAAGCCTTCATTTTTATCCACAAAAATGCCAATATCAGACATTTTTTTCAGACAATCCATCCTCGGAGAGCTAGTAGGAGTTTTCCAAGTGATGTAACCACTAATAGGAAGCAGCTCAGATTGTTCAGAATGCTTTGAACTTGTTTGATTCATACAAAATAAAGCTACTCTAACCTCCTCCAAGAGTTCATCAAGACATTTATTTGAAACATGATGTTGCTCCAAGATCACCTTCAAGACATCCTGAAGCCAAACACTGTCTTGTGGTGATAGGTCTCCTGTTTCAGGTTGGCTTTCCACTGGAACTAGTTCCTTACCAGTAACATTGAAATGATGTTCACATGATTTCTTCAAGCTACTCACATCTGAAGAAACATGATAACTTTCCAATGATGCATCGACAGCAACTATTGCTAATTTCTCCATCTCAACAAAATCGTCCATTAGGCTCATGTCTGATACTCCAATCATTTTACATTCAGATGTATTTTTTGTTTCCTCATGTCTGAAATGCTCCACTTCGGAAATTAAGCCAGAAGCCCATGATCCAGACCGAGCAATATCATGATTATACCCTACGTCAAAACTGGATGTCAGGGACATTTCATCTTTTGAAAGATCTTTGAGCTGAACTTCAACCTGTGATAACTTGGAAGCTGTTCGAGTAAATGAGGTTCTTAAAGAACTGATTTCGTCATCTCTTTGAGATAGGAATTCTTTAAGAATCTTGTTTTCTTCTTCCACTATACATAATCGTTCTATCAAGAAACTTGTATTTTTACCCATACTTTCGGAATGGTTTTCCACAGTAGAGTCTCTAACAATTAACCCTCCTGTCATAGGATTCATATTTCTCCTCCTCATCTCTGTATGATTTCTTCCATGTATTTCGACTTCACTCCTCATCTGTGCCAAAGCAGCTGGACCTGGTAATCGCTTTCGGACTAGGACCCTTAATCTTTGACATTCTGCTTCCAACTTTGAGACTTTCTTCATGCTCTCCAAATGTTGCTTGTGTGATGCATCTGCAGATCGGCGGTTGAATTCCATCTCCTCATTTCGAATCTCAAGCTCCTTCTCAAGCATTCGAAACTCATACTTCAAGAAATCATTTTCTTTCTCATTGGAATCTAGTCTACCCATTAGTGCATTGAACTCTGCTTCTGCCTGAGACTTGCATCTATTTAGATCTTCAATCACATTCTCCTTTGACAGAAGGGCCTTACTTAGATGAGAATTCTCGACCATTAGGTTTGCTAACCTTTTACTTGTTTCTGAAAACTTCTCCTCTAGTTTCTTATGTGCCTTCTCGAATTCTCTTGATGTATTCATAACAGCATCATGCACCCTTTGCTCCTGATCTTCTCTAACAGAACTTAATTGTTGCATATAATCCTTTAAAGCAGAAGTTAGGTGGCTTATCCTTTCATTTGCAGATACTTTCTGCGATACAGCTTCATCCAGTTCTTGTTTCAGAAACACCGCTTCTGCCTCTGCCTTCTCCCGGCCTATTTATTCTCATTGAGATCAATCAATTGCCAAAAATTCAGTGGGTATCAATTACATTAAATAACAAAAGAAAATGTCTGAGGAATATATAGCACAGTAAGCATTTACATAAATGAAAATACAATAATCACCTGCAATAGCTTCTTGAGCCGTTTTTGCATGATTTGCCACCAAATCATCTTTAGCATTACTCTCGCGAAGGACAGAATCTAACTTCTCATTTAAGTGTCTGACAAGACTCTCCAGAGTCACTTCTTTCTGAGATGGAAGCACATGTGTGTAATATTTAAATAAAACATTGCCAATGCGTCGAAAAGTCTAATAATGCTAATATGCACTGAAAAGTTCATACTTTGACAAGAGATCATACCACGTTTAACAAGCATATAAGAGCAGACCAAGACAGTGAGGGAAAGCTGAATTAATTTTCAGTTTATATAATTCTACCAGAAAATCTGGTTGCAGTCAAAGCGCTTTAGTACTACAATACCACTATTTTAACGAATAAAATATGAGCTTTCCATTACCTCTCCTTCAATTTCTTTCAAAGAAAGATCAGCTTTATCCTTTACAACAATTGTTTTCTCAGAAGATCTTTTCCTCCAAAGCCATGCCTTGTGGTCCATGATTTATGTCTGATCAATACACTAGGTGAAACAAGTCCATGAAATCATACTTAGAAGTCAGGTAAAAATAGAGAAATCAGGATGACATGGTAAATAATGAATACATACCAGAAATGTTTACAAGATAGAGGGGCTAAAACAGAAGATTGTGGGTGATTTTAGAACAAAATAGGATCAGGCAATTACCGTAAGTAAAGAATTCCTCTATATACATGGTATTTATAACTTCAAAGCATTCAACATACAAGCAGCTAGAAGGAAACTGTATGGCATGCCGAGAAGGTCAAGAATTACACCAATGCTCTTAGATCAAGGCCTTGAACGCATCTACTCGCTTGTGAACAATGTTTACAAGGTGGTGCATAAATAACTGATCTGACAATGAGTTAAAAACCTTAACATGTCAACTTCAAGGTCATCTAAATTCTACAGTCTCATAGTTAATCAATCTAACTGGGACAAGGAGAGACCCAAAACAGTTTAGTATTACAGTAGGAATCAGTGTGAAGCAAACTTTTTCCACAGCGACAGGATGGCCTAAAAATTTAAGAGAAAATTTTACCAAATGAGCAAATGTGTCACAATCAACCATGATCAAAGACAATCAGACCTAATTTGACCCTATCCGAATAAGTAATCATAAAGTACACGCGCATAAACATACTCATACACAAACACACGTATACATACAGAATGGGACACAATGTCATGTCTGTAATCTTGCAATCAAGGGGCAATTCCATCATGATCCAAGTAAGAGATGATTTCATCAAAAAATCACAAAACAAAAAGCTACTCAAAATCAAAATGCTATAATTTCCACCACATCAAGAGCCCTTTTCAGGTAATTGACCAGTCAGTCACATAATCTTTTACATAGTAGAAACTATGATGTTTTTTTTATAAAAAAATCCCTAAAAAGAGCAATGCTAAATTACTAAAGTAGTGCACATGCAGGTTAGGAGTAACATTTTTGAAAGATACAGGGGGGAAAAGACCAAGAACAAAAAATGGGAAAACACATTGCAACTAACTTGAAGCAAGAAACCCAAAAGTAAATAATAAAAAGAAATGAAAAAAAGGAGTAAAAATTGGGGGTTTATATATGGGTTTAAGGGGTTTCAGTGCTCATTACCTAGTAGCTCAATATAGCATGAAGGACTTGGATTTTGAGTTGTCACCCACCATTATCGCCATGAAAGAAGAGGAGTTGGGGAAATTGTAGGAATTGAATGCACCGAAAATACAGAGATACATAGGTAGCTGTACAATAAGGAGATGTCTGAATGTGAAATACTAGAATTCCCCACTGGCCCTCAAACCACAAAAAAACTTGTCCAGCGAAGATTATAACTCGCACCCACCGGTCCACCGACAAACACTTGTTGGGGTAGGGTAGTAAATAACACTTTTACTGAGAGAAACTTATAGGGCTAGTCGGCTAGAGAAAGAAAGAGAGACGTGTAAGTAACGGCGGCCAAAGGTAAAAAAAAGTCAAAAGGTGATAAAAGGGTACAAAGAACGGTAAAGAAAAAGAGTAGAGGAGAGGAGAGACTTGAAGTATTTAACCGTTTTTCTTTACAATAATTTTGGGCTGACTGGCCAAAAATTACATATAAATTGTTGAATTTTATAAAAATTTCGGTTAGAATAAATAATATATATTTTTTGAGGGGTAATAGAAAAAAAATTTAGACCGATCACTCATTACCTGTCACCAGAGAGAACTCCTTTCTTTATCGTGATAGAGTCGTTTTACTAACGAACAATGTAGGTTCACGCATATGAAAGCACTCGGTGTTAAACTTGAACTTGTGTTAGTACTCTCTGTTTCAATTGTAAGATTTGAATTTGTGATCTTAAAAAAATATTTTTTATCGAGCTATCATATTCAGTTAAAACTCTCATTATTTCACTTTTTATTGTCGTTTTTTTTAGAACCTACACAATTACAATGCGTGCTTGATAAACAAAATGATACTATTATTCTTTAGAAAT
Source organism: Panax stipuleanatus (assembly GCA_020205555.1). NCBI lineage: Eukaryota > Viridiplantae > Streptophyta > Magnoliopsida > Apiales > Araliaceae > Panax > Panax stipuleanatus. The sequence goes on along the minus strand of CM035116.1, from coordinate 139,047,417 downwards.
AAAATAGAATACCAAGTCATTAGTGCTTATTTAAAATTATACAAATGACCAATGAAAAATAAAAATAAAAATAAAAAAATTCCTCTAAAAAATAGATAAAAAGAATGGGTGGAGTACAACGTAAAAGGTAGGACGGGTTTGGTAAGACTTTGTAACGGGAAGGAATGAATAGAAAATGGTAAAAAAAATATTAAAGTGGGAAGAAATTTGTCACCTCATGATAATTTTGTCCTCGATTTACTTTTTCTTTTTCTTTTCCCCCTTTTTTTTTATAGCACCACTTTGATCCCAAAACAACATTTTCTCCAACTTTTTCCTAGGAAAGTTATCCATGAGCATACATGATTTGTTTCTTTTAATATTTTTTTTTGTGAGTTGTACTCTCCCATCTCGAAATGCGTGTATTTTTAAAATATAAATCTCTTCTAAAATTATAAGAACAATAAATTAACAAAAGAGAGTAATTTTATATTTTAAAATGAATGGAGTATAATTTATATTCAATTTGCAAATATTAAAGTTTTGTTTTACTAAACACGAATGTACTACCGATTATGTTAAGGGTCTTAAATTAACGAATAATGCTAGAGACATAATTTATTGATGTGACATATTCCGTCCCAGATATTGATGAACGAATTACTTCAATGTAGTCTTCGACTTCATATAAAAATTGAGCTAGAGTATGCCACATCAGCAAATTATAAAATAATTATAGAATAAATTGTGTCTCTAGTATTATTCTAAATTAATAGTATCTTAATTTACATCAATTGAGTATATCTTTTGTGATATGTTATATCACGAATTACAATTTGTTTTATACGATGTTATATTACTTGAGATAAAAAAAATATTAAACTCTTAAAATTACTCATTCGCCTACCAACTATTTTTCGTTTCTTTGACATAAATTACACGTCTGTGTAGACCCTATATTTGTAATTTACGTATTAATATTGTTAGTATTCAATATTTGTTGTAGATGCTTATGTTTGCATAAAAAAGAATAATTAAAATAAATCAAATTAATATTTTGTTTATATATATTTAGCTTGTGGGGTATAAAAGGGTAAAATACTTGAAGTGGAATTAAGGTGTAGTCCATTCCTTTCGAATATTTTATTTGTTTATCAATGAGTATAGTGAGGAAAAAGATGGTGGAATCAAAATTCCTTTAACATGTTTTTTTGTATGATTACCAAATGGTATAACCCCCATTGCATTGTGGGTGCTTGTCAATTTTCATACTCTACTTAAGAACTCTATGACAAATATCTTGACAATTTTAAGCATATGCCAAACATATATAATTCAGTCTGAGTTCATCTTAAAAATTATATCAATCTTATAATAATATTTTATATTATCGATGTGGGATCTACATTCATATGATAACATCATTTTTGAGTTTATAACAAGTTATTTCATTAGAAATACAAAATTTACATCGAATTACACGATTTGATCTGAGAAATATGAATGCAGTGACTCCTAACTAATTATTTATTAACGAGATTATAAAGTAAATTAATATTTTCACGAGCCTTTTTATATTATTACAACTCACACGTCCTACTTATCGTGAATATAAGATTCAGTTACTACTTGGGACCAATTAGCTTTGTCATTTTATAGAATATGAAGTTAACAATACATGATCATGTTCCCAAATTAAATATGAAAAATATCTATAACAATGCATATCTTATCTTTTCTAAAATGCAATCCCAGTACATAATTATATTGGGTTGTGTGGGTCATTGTCCTCCTAGTTTTGAATTTGTTTGTTTGTATATAATTATAATTTTTATAATTAGAATTCTCAAGAGATGGACCTTCTTTTTAATTTACGAAACCACACACACAAATTAAAATTATTTGTCAATATTATCTCAAGTATTAAATATAACTCTGATTCTCTTACTATTTTTTTGTCTAATAAACTACTACCTCCATTCCATAATAACTGTCTTTTTAGCTTCATGCACATAAATTAAGAAATTCATTTAATACTATCATTCCATAATTAAAATTTGTAGGAAATTTCATCATTATTGTTTTATGAAAAATTGAAAACTATTAATACAAGAGAAAAAAATTATTGGGACAATGAAAAAAGTTAGGGGTGATATAGAAAAATAAATAATTTATTCTCCTACAAAGTTGTAAACGACAAATAAATTGGAATAAATTTTTTCTTCTAAAAAGACAGTTATTATGGAATGGAGGTAGTAACACTTTCTTTTTTCAATGTAATGACGATATAGACAATTGATATTATATTTAATGCTATACAATTTTTTTTTTAATATTTGTGCACAACTCTAAAACGATTTATATTAAAGGATATATAAAGTATATAATTATTTTTAGGATCCTCCTAATATGTGCCCTTAGGGCATATGCTAAGCACGAGAATATTCTCTTGAACTGTGTGCATATTTTCTTAATTTTTACATTTGCATCAAATTTAAAAAAAATGAACACAATTCAATTTTTTTTTTTTATAATACTTGTCCACAACTCTAAAACGAATTATATATATATTAAGGCCACTGAGATAAAATTGTCTAATTAGACGTGCACTAAAAAAATCTAACTAGCCGCCATTAAACATCGGCCCACCGACCATCTTATAATTGAATTCATTAAATTTCTTGGTATTCACACCTCATTTATGAATTGAGGTAAAATAAATTACTACTCCCCCTATAAACTTGTGCCTAATTCCAAATCTTGAAAAACCCAATCGTATGATTCCACGACACCCAATCCTTGGCACTTTTATAGTGTTATATATTCTATATTAATTGTATCAATTTAAAATATTCGTCATGAGAATCTTAAAATATTTGATGGAGAGCATATGCACGCACATTGTTCATTACGGAATTGAGAGACGTATAGGGAAGAAACGAGGAGATAAAATTTGACCTGGCAGCTGAGTTGGAAGATAATGTGGCAAAATAAAAAAACTTATCTCTCGTGGTTTCATCTTGACCCTTAAAATCAAATAAAGGGTCTAGATTTAAATAATTCCAAATTTTATGGGTAGCTCAATCCATAGATTTATGGGGGATGACCGGATGAATAATGTTAGACACAACTTATTTTATAATTTATTGATGTTACATATTTCACAATAATTTTTATGTGGGGCCGAATATTACATTGAAATAATTTGTTCATCAATATATTAATGTGAAGTATGCCACATTAACAAATAGTTGTACAATAAGTTGTGTCTCTAGCATTACTCGGATGGGGAGTGGTTAGTATAAAATTAACTTTTGTCAATTGATCAATACAATATTGACACGCAGACAATATGTGATCTCTGCGTGTCAGGACTGTGTTGATTAATTAATCAACTTCAGGGATTCACCCTTTATGCCATTAAGATTTGGAGAATTTTGTGGAGTGAAATGAGAAATGGACTCACCTTAATTCTATTTCAAGTATTTTCGTCTAAAATACGTACCTTATTATTATTTTTGTTTTTTGGCAATAAAAAAACTATGAAAATTAAAAGTAGAACTATCTTCTAAATTGGTAAGAGCATTACACATGCCAATTCTTCCAAATCATCCAAACACCTTCTCAATACATACTATATAAACACAAATATTGATATTTTCAGACAAATATATTTCTTGAGATTCATGACATATTCTCATGCAGAAATATCTTATTTAAATGTGAAAAATATTAATTTCCTACTATAAAAACCATGAATAACTAGAAGGGGCAAAAGTGGGATAAAGCAAAATACGGTCGCTCCAGGATCCATCCTCTTCCAACCGAAAGTACCTTCTGGAAGCGTAAGCAATCCCCGTTGAATTCCCCCAAACCCAAACCCTAGAGAGAGGTAAGAGAAGGCCGCTGGGACCCTAGTCTCGACTCGTTGCGAATGGAGATCGCACCGGCGGTGCTGGCGTCGCACGGCGGCGTTGTGGGAGGCGCTACATCTGCCTCCGATGACGCCCTCAAGTCATCTGATTCCGCTACGCCTTCATCAGAAAAAGAGAATACTAATAATTATAATGTTTCGAGCAAGTATGATGATGATGATGAAGAAGGAGATGTGTGCAGGATCTGCCGGAACCCTGGTGACGTTGATAACCCTCTCCGGTATCCTTGCGCTTGTAGTGGAAGCATCAAATTTGTTCACCAAGATTGCCTCCTCCAGTGGCTCAATCACAGCAACGCTCGCCAATGCGAGGTTCAATTTCTCTCTCTCTCTCTCTCTCTCTCTCTCTCTCTCTTATTTGTGGATACTGTTTTTCTGTGTTTATGTGGTAATTTGTGCATGATCCTTGAGCAATACTGAGCTTTAAAGAATCCTTAACAAGCTTTAGCCTTTCTTTAGGAACTTGGAAAGAGTGAGTTAGGGGAAAGAAAGTGCCCAAAGAAACTGGAAATTTAAACTATTAAAGTCCTCTTACTGAATACAATTTCAAGTATATGTACAACTAAAAATTGAAATATGAAGTAGAGTGCTAAAATTAAGTGTTAGATAGATGTTCCTCACAAATCACAATTTATGAGTTCCAAATAACCCTTACTATTTTAATGGTCCATTCGGTTATTAGAGATGATGAGGGAAAAGGGAGGATCTTTTTAACTTCTAATGTCAGTTTGAGACATTTTGGAATTCAAAATGGAAAATGATATTTCAACATGAAAATATGATACTTTCACGAGACTCTTCTCACATGAATAGAGAACGGACCCCAAATCATTACGGGAGTTGTGTAAATATCAGATCTTCATGTAGAAATATCAATTCCCATTCAAAACTGATATGAATCTCAAAAATTTCGGAATGGAGGGAGTGTTATTCTTAATTTGTTTTTGGCTTGGATCAGGCTTGTCTCTCTTTTATTATTTTGAGGAAGAAGATGGTATATGGAAGTTGGATATTGGGGGATAAGTTTATATTTTTCCCTTGAACATTGGCTACTGTAAAATGTGAATCAATAGTCAAGGCTGAGATGTTATAAGTGACCGCGTTACTCGTTTAGTTGCTTTTGCGCAGAAGTTGGTCATAGGGTTATTAGGGCCATCCTGAGAGAGGTGGATTTAATTTGGAAATGTTAGGCTAGTGCAGTGGTTGAAGAGAGTTTATTATTGAAGCTGAAGGTGATACTGTATAGCCCTTAATGCAGTTCTTCAATAAATAAATAAAAAAGAAAAAGGACAGTGTTTAAATATTGGATTTTATTGATGAAATGAAGCTAGGTTTTGATTTTAAGAAGAGTGGTTACAATTTATGGTGTCGAAGAATGAGGATCATGATCTGTTCTGATGTATTAACAGTACAACATGCTAAGGGTTAAAGAAAGGATTAATCTGGTTGAATAACATCTGATGTTAAAAGTTGATTTAATGATTTCAGATCCGTTATACACTAACTAACAAGCAGAAAATATGAAGAAGTATAGGAGGAGAAGGAGAATACTTAAGTTTCATTAAAGACGTACAGGTATCCATTGGAGATGTCACTCTGTTCTAATCGTCTATACGTTGCTTGCTTAGAAGAAAATAAAGCACTTTTTCCTTGTATCCTACCAAGAAAATAATATCCTAGTTGTTCCTATATAAAAAAAATCTAATCAAGACTAAACTAATTCTGATATAAGTACTACATTAACAGATTAACTCATTAAAAACTATTAGTCTAGACACATTATCAAACCTGAAATACAAAAATATTCTTATATGAAAAAAGTTGCCTAACATAATCAATGACATGGTAATTTTGTGAGCATTTAGAGTAGAAATTCTTATCATGCTGTCCCTGCTGAAAGTGTATTAAGCAAATTAACAACAGATAGATCTTTTATATTGCCGTAATTTTTGTTGATCTTTATTGACTGTTGCTTGCCTTTTTTCTTTTAGCTGTGCATAACTTCGTTGTGTTTTTGGGTTGCGGTTCTCAAGTGGTTCTCTTAATATGCATTGCAGGTCTGCAAACATGCTTTCTCATTCTCCCCTGTTTATGCTGAGAATGCTCCAACAAGGCTTCCTTTTCATGAGTTTGTAGTTGGAATAGCTATGAAAGCGTGCCATGTTTTGCAATTCTTTTTGCGACTTAGTTTTGTACTTTCTGTTTGGCTTCTAATCATACCATTTATTACGTTTTGGATCTGGCGATTGGCATTTGTTAGGAGTTTTGGTGAAGCTCATAGACTATTCTTGAGTCACGTCTCTACTACAGCTGTTCTTACTGACTGCCTTCACGGGTTCTTACTCTCCGCTAGCATTGTGTTTATTTTTCTCGGGGCCACTTCTCTAAGGGATTACTTTAGGCACTTACGAGAAATTGGAGGGCAGGATGGTGACAGAGAAGATGATGGTGATAGAAATGGTGCTCGTGCTGCTAGAAGACCTCCTGTACAAGCAAACAGGAATTTCGCTGGTGATGGAAATGGTGAAGATGCTGGTGGAGCACAAGGAGTTGGTGGTGCTGGCCAATTGATTAGAAGGAATGCAGAAAATGTTGCTGCTCGATGGGAGATGCAGGCAGCTCGTCTTGAGGCTCATATGGAACAGATTTTTGATGGTATGGATGACGCTGATGGTGCGGAAGATGTGCCTTTTGACGAGTTAGTCGGCATGCAAGGGCCTGTCTTTCACTTGGTGGAAAATGCATTCACTGTGAGTATCTATTTGTAGCATTTAACTTTTTTTCAGTATAAAAAATATATCCATATAAGTTGCAGAGTCATCTTAACATGTCCAAGAAGTTTCCAACAACTAAACAGTGATACAGAAACTTTTAATGAAGTAAGCTGCACAAGGTGGTGCCAAATAGTTCGACTCTTTTTTAATTTGTTATGAAACCTCATAGTGGTAATGTATGACTTTCAACGCCTAAAGCATTAAAGAGTAGTATCAGAAAATTTTCATTACAGCCAGTCTATGAAACATTCTTCTTTCTTGTGGCAAGTACCTCCCCCCCCCAAATAAAACCAAAAGGAATTTAAAAATGTTTCCGGAGTTACTTATAAAAATAAAAATTTCTTAGGTCATTAAATTCTGTAGTCGCTTTTCCCCTCTTATTAGCAGTGGATCTTTTGATAAGCTGGTTTTATATTTTCTATCATCTTTTCCATGCAGGTTCTTGCAAGCAATATGATATTTCTTGGCGTTGTTATTTTTGTGCCCTTTTCTTTAGGACGCATTATACTCTATTACTTGTCATGGCTTTTGTCCTCTGCTACAACTCCATTGTTGGCAACAGTTGTACCACTCACAGAATCAGCTCTTTCTGTCGCCAATACCACTCTGAAGAATGCATTAACTGAAGCCACAAATATGTCATCTGATAATCATCAAAATCTGCTTAACCATGTTGCAGAAAAATTGCAAGTAAATGCTACTGTACTGACTGACCTGTCGGTGAATGGTACTACACCACTTTCAGCTGATCTCTTGAAAGGAGCAGCTAATGGGGCTTCACGGCTTTCTGATGTTACAACCCTTGCTGTTGGCTATATGTTTATATTCTCATTAGTCTTTTTCTACCTCGGGATTGTTGCATTAATTCGGTACTCGAAAGGTGAGCCTTTGACTATGGGGAGGTTCTACGGTATTGCTTCGATTACAGAGACCATTCCATCCCTGTTCAGGCAGTTCTTGGCAGCAATGAGACATTTACTGACTATGATTAAAGTTGCTTTCCTTCTGGTCATTGAACTTGGTGTTTTTCCTTTGATGTGTGGATGGTGGCTGGATGTTTGTACCATAAGGATGTTTGGGAAATCAATTGCTCAAAGAGTGGATTTCTTCTCAGTTTCTCCTTTAGCGAGCTCGTTGATTCATTGGGTTGTTGGAATCGTCTATATGCTTCAAATAAGTATCTTTGTCAGCCTTCTTCGAGGGGTATGATATTCTGCTAGGTGATAATTTTGGTATCTGAATCTGATTCTTTTAGTTTTTAACTATCTACTACTCATGTGTTATGGATAGGTTTTGCGTAATGGGGTTCTTTACTTCCTTCGAGATCCAGCTGATCCTAATTACAATCCATTTCGTGACCTGATTGACGATCCTGTTCACAAGCATGCTCGCAGGGTTCTTTTGTCAGTCGCTGTTTATGGTAGTCTTATAGTGATGCTTGTATTTTTACCGGTCAAACTTGCGATGCGAGTGGCTCCTTCCATCTTTCCTCTGGATATATCGTAAGATAGCTCAGCTGTTATAAGTGCATATACTATTTCTGTTTCATTTTCCAGTTGGCTTGATGAATTTTCTTAATCTTACTCCTCTGTATTGCAGTGTAACCGACCCATTTACTGAAATTCCTGCTGACATGCTTCTATTTCAAATCTGCATTCCATTTGCTATCGAGCATTTCAAGTTACGAACAACAATCAAGTCCCTTCTTCGCTATTGGTTAACTGCAGTTGGCTGGGCACTTGGTTTGACAGACTTTTTACTGCCCACACCTGAGGATAATGGTGTCCAGGAAAATGGAAATGGGGAGCCTGTAAGGCAGGATAGACAGCTAGCACAACTAGGCGGACAAGATCGGGCCTTAGGACTTGTTGTCCATGATGATTTGAACAGCAACAGGCATGCGGCAACTAATGCTAATCTTGCAGAAGAGTATGATGGTGATGAACAATCTGATCCAGAGTAAGTTCTATTATAATGTGTTACCTATAGTGACATATAGCTATTCTTTATTCCCATGTCATTTCATGCAATCTTACAATACATGATAACAGACATGGTATATCCAGTGTGTAGACTTAGGTGGAGTTTGATAAATCTGAGTAATTAAGATCTGAATGGTTAGTATATCTTAATAAATTAGATCATTTGAGTGAAATAACATCTGAACTTAAAAACCTGTTTGGTAACTAAAGAATATAAAATATCTGAATGATTTTTAAAAATTAAAAAATTAATTTTAAATTTAAAAATATTTCAAATGGACTTTTCAAAAATCAATAATGATACTAAAATTTGAAATTGAGAGAGTACAATATTTATTGAGGCTCTATAGATTTAAAATTTTCATTAAGAAGCAACTCTTAATGATTTAGATTTATATCTTCCTCTTACCGATTAAGAGACTATAAGAGGCAAACAAAATTTTACCAAACAACTTTACCCTCTTACAGAATCAGATATAGAGGTGTTAAAAGGTAAACAAACACCACGTTAATTGCTTTCGTAATTCATAGAAAATATTGATTTCTAAAAGTTACTGTGTATATATCGCATTTTATTGAATTGGCGGTGCAAGAACATAGTATCATCCAATCTTGCTTTCTTGTACCTCATTTGGAAAACAACTTTCGGTAGTTTTTAATTGGCAAAAAGCACCTTTACCCCACTGTGGTCGTCGAGTTGTAAGCATTGAACCGCTATACTTTAAAAAAATGCAATTGGTCCACTGTGCTTTTTAAAAATTGTTAATCAGGTCATTCCGTCTAATTTTGCTCACAGACGTTAAAAAATAGGTCAATTTTCCTACGTGGCTTTTGAAAAAAAAACAAGTCATTTCCTACTTGGCTTAAAAAAAAGACACCTAAATGCTGAATTGTATTTTAATAATTTTTAAAAATTTATTAAAATTTAAAAAATATAAATTTAAAATACGTTGTAAATAAAATTTTAAAAGTAAAATATTTTTAATTGTATATATACTTTATTTAACAATTATACCAATCAAACAAATTAGTAAATTACAAAATTAAACCATTGCACCAATTAAATAAATTGATAAATTACTTGAACAAAAAGAAAACCCAGCACTCTGCTTAGTTCTTCTTGACTTTCCTAGGTTCTTTCATCACCGTTGCCTACCATTGGTGTACACATATATACATGACACATATTAATCCATCTTCATGAATCTTAATATTCACATAAATCTGGCTATATACATACACCATACACACACACACACACACACACACACACATATATATATATATATATATGATCCAAAATTAATAAAATAAATGAGCACCAGAAGAGAGAAATGACTGATTCACCAGAACAACGGCTTTTGTTGAAGAAGTAGAGAGAGATCTGCGGTTGGGGAAATGAAATAAGAAGCTGGATCTGCTGTCGATCATCGACTTCAACACCAACACGTCTTTCGGTGAGATTTGCGGTCGATTAGATCTGTAATCACTCTTGTGAGACTCAGATCTAGACAAGTAACAATCCTTGGAGGTTATTTTGAGTCAATTGTTGGTTTTTTCTCTAAGTTTTCTACATTTCTTACTGATTCACAAGCAATGTAGAGAAAATGGTGAACTGAAAGTGATGGAAAATAAAGAAACAAGTGAGAAATAGGTGAGAGAAAATGGTGGCCGGGAATAAGACAGTCTACTAAATGACGGTCTTGCCGGTGATGGTGATGACAATGAGTACATGAATCGAGAATCAGAAATTATGTTTCTGGGATTTGATTCCGACGAGAGTGATGCAATTGATCTGAAATTTCCGAAGGCTCTGAAGCAGGAAATGACCGAGGTAGTTAGTTATTTTTCCTCTGTTTCTGCTATTGCTCCTTCGGAAGTAGTTTATGCTACTCCAGCGCCGGCGGCATATCATAATTCGGTGTTAGGTGATGTTCCTTATGCAGAGAATTCGTTTAGGGGTTTGAATTCGTCTGTGGGTATGTTGAGTTTGAATCAAGTGAAGGGTAGTGTAAATTGCTCTGGATTTGAATATGCATCTGGGATTTTTGATTTGGGAATTTTAAGAGGAAGAAGAAGCACACGGCTGATCACTTTTTGATTTTGATTTGATCCTGTTTTTTATTTTGTTTTGTTTTTTGTTTTTATGTTTAGTTATTAATAAGTTTTAATATTTTTAATAGTATGTTTCTTTTATGTTTAAGCCTAAATTTAATGATTTCATTGTATTAATATTAGTATTAATTTTCAAAATAAAAATAATAATTATAAGAAAGGAAAAGCGATAAGAAAAAGAAAAAATTATAAAGAAAATGATTTAAAATATTTATTTTAATTTTAATTATTATTTTAATTATTTTTTGCCACATAATTAATGATTTTATTTTTTGTGCGTTGCCACATAAGAAAATAATGATTTTTTTTCATTTCTTTATAAGCTTCCTCCCGCTGATTGGCCTTAATGCACACACCAACAAATACACGTTTTTTTTTTCTTTCAAAAAGTCACGTAGGAAAACACAGCTGATTTTTTAACGTATGTGACGAAAATTGGACGGAATGACCTGAATTTTGCTTTTTAAAAATCACAGTGGGCCAATTGAATATTTTTAAAGTTCAATGACCAAATGCTTACAAGTCGACGATCACAGGAGGTAAAGGTACTTTTTACCGTTTTTAATTACCTAATGTCATATGCCTTTTGGCAACTAAATTAATATGAATATGACTATTTATGTTTCTCTTTAAGATTGTGGATCTCACAAGTTTGCAATATCAGGAAATACTTATGGGGCCCTTTCGTCTTGCTTTTTATTTTATTTTTATATTGTGAATTCAACAGTTTGAGTGAAGAGTGAAGGGAAATCTAGTTATGAGCAAAAGGATTCAATTCATGTTATATTGTAGTCATACTAAAGCAACCTTTTGCCTTTGCTTGGGGAGATGCTAAACAAGCAAACATGCTTGCAGATTGAACTATTTTGCTTCTATTGATATTCTCATTTTCTAAATTTCATTATATTGGCTTATGTTATTGTAAGAATTATCTAAGAATGGGCGCATGTTGTTCAATAAGCATTTAACTAATCTAACTATTAAAAGACTTGGCCTACTTCTTGACTGATCGTTTTGCTTGTGATAAAATAGAACAAAATAACCTCTCATGAGTAAGTGATGTTAATTTTTTATATCCACTGATGTGCTAGAGGTCAAAATTCATAATTTTACCAGGTGCTGCACTTTTTCTTCCCTCCCCACTCCCACCTCCCAACCCCCGTAAGTCGATGTTATCGTGATCCATACTGCTTCATAGTTCTATGTATCAATGCACATCCCCGTCAACACACGTACATGGAAGTGAGAGAAAAGGAATCTCTCTTATTTGCCATATGTTGTGTATTTCACAAATGGAGTATTACATTTTTGTTGTTTTCAACTTTTGGTTGAAAAATGTTGGTTTGAGCCAAATGTTTAGTTGACATCATTGCAGATATTTTTTGATACATATTAAAATATTTCTTTAATGCTGATCTAGTTTGTGCCTTTATATGTTTCTTATGAGCAATTCTTTTATTAATTTTTGCCTTCATTAAATATGGGTTTATTTGTTATTTTCAACTGTTAATACTGCTTTTAAACCTTTATGCTCTTATCTAATATTTTTAGATTCTGTTTTTTTAGCAGGTACAGCTTTGTACTTCGTATCGTGCTCTTGTTGGTGGTGGCCTGGATGACTCTTCTTGTTTTTAACTCTGCATTAATAGTCGTACCCATTTCACTTGGACGAGCACTTTTCAACGCTTTACCTCTTCTCCCTATAACCCATGGCATCAAGTGCAATGGTGAGAAGTTGAGTCAATAGGTTTTTAGTCATTGAATTATTGTGCTTTTGGGTTGAGAAAATTACTTTTGATTCATATTGCACATCTATTTTAGATCTGTATGCTTTCGTCATCGGGAGTTATGTCATTTGGACTGCGGTAGCTGGAGCAAGGTACTCCATTGAGTACATTAAAACTAGGAGAGCTGCGGTTTTGTTAAACCATATATGGAAGTGGTGTGGCATTGTTATGAAGAGCTCTGCATTGTTGTCAATATGGGTAAGAACTTTTTTCTTTGTTGTTACTTTTTTTGGTTATTTTTATGTTCAATTCTAATAAACCCTTGTTTTCCAGATTTTTGTCATCCCAGTTTTAATTGGATTGCTCTTTGAACTTCTGGTAATTGTGCCAATGCGGGTACCTGTTGATGAAAGTCCAGTATTCCTTTTGTATCAGGATTGGGCTCTGGGACTCATTTTTCTTAAGATCTGGACCAGATTGGTGAGTGTTATACAACTTTGTCTTGTCTTACGTTCATATATTTAAAGCAATTATGGGCGCCAACACTTAATGTGCACTTGCTGTTCTTTTCTGTTTTGATAAAAAACTTGATTACTACCATGCCTGCAGGATATGTGATAGCTTTGTTCTGTCTTTTCTTAATTTCCTTTGGTTCCTTCTTTTAAGTTTCCCTGAGTCTCTCTGACTTGTCTTCTCGTATATTTTTTAATCAAGTTTATTTGTCATCAAAGACAATGATTAATATGCTCAATTACCACATTCTTCTTTCTTTGGTGATTTAGGAATTTTGTTCTTATAAAAAAAGTGAGTGAGGAATTTCGTTAATGAATTCTCCCCTCCTTTCTCTTTATGGCCTCTCTGAATTAATTTTGAACGGTGTTTGATCAATAATATTTGTTATATTATAGATTTTAAAGTTAACTGCACCATCAATTTTTAGAACTAAAATGACACTGTAGTATAGCCAGAAATGTTATAGAGGTTATATTTACTTACTAAATAAGGTTATGAATTATGATAAAGTACCTGAATCATTTGCCAATTTTCTGTCGAGCCCTTTTTGCTGAGAGGCTCTAGTTTTGTGAGATCTGTCTCTTATGGTGGAAATTGTTCATTTGCCCTGGATAACTTGTTAGGTGGTCCCTTCATTCTTCTTAACTAAGGCCCATTCTTTTGGCCCCAGTGGTTTCCCTTTTAACCGATCCATAACCATAACCGGCGTTGACTTATGGACTATTTTCTTGCCAATCCATCTCCAACTGTCCATTTTTGGACGCAATTTAAAAAGTTTCAAACACATCCGCTAGACTGTCTAGCAGGTGGTGCCAAACAGGCGGGTAGACGTGTTTGAATTTAGAAGTTATTATTATGCCCTCTATCTATTCAGTCTCAAAACTCCCTCGATTAAATTATACGCCAGATAGTCTATCAGACAAGCCATACTCTTATAGCATCCACTAGACAGTCTAGCGGACGATTCTATATGTACGAGCGGGATGCTTCATTATTGTGAGCTTCATTTAAGAAGTTGGTTGAACCCTTAAAAGTGCAAATATACACTAATTTAAGATGAATCATGTGCTCAACAAATCATTTGTCATTTTTTTGTTCAAATTCCAGTCTTTGAATCATCTTCTATGATGATATTTGTTTTTGAAACTTTAACTATTTATGAGACTTCTGGAAATCGAAGAATTGTTAAGTTTCAAAGTTTATATACTAATTACTTTCTTATACTATGAAATGATATTGGTAACTTGGTTTAATATTTTGAAATTCTACCCATATTGAGATCAAAATTTTGTGGTTAAAATTCAGAATGTCCCATTTTGAGTCATTATATCATAAACTGCAAACAGGTTATGCTGGATCACATGATGCCCTTGGTGGATGAGAGTTGGAGGATAAAATTTGAGAGGGTGAGAGAAGATGGTTTCTCCAGGCTGCAGGGATTTTGGGTTATGCGGGAGATTGTGTTCCCAATCATAATGAAGCTGCTGACTGCCCTATGTGTTCCTTACGTATTAGCTAGAGGGGTTTTTCCAGTATTCGGGTATCCATTAGTAGTTAATTCGGCTGTCTACCGATTTGCCTGGTTGGGATGCCTAGGCTTCAGTTTGGCGTGCTTTTGTGCCAAGAGGTTTCATGTGTGGTTCACCAACCTCCACAACTCGATACGCGATGACCGTTATTTGATTGGTCGGAGGCTTCACAACTTTGGAGAAGATAAGGAGGCGAGGCAAAATGAGCCAGAGATTGATTCAGAAATGCAAGATGCTAATGTACAGGACTAATGGATTGATACTACATGATGGTGAAGAAGCTGATGTAGGTTTGAGACAGAGGCGTGCTATTAGACAAGATGCCTGACCGAGAGAGATCATATAAGCCAAGGGTTATACCTATAGCATCAAAAAAGAGTTTGTACTCTATCTGTCAACAGATCGTTGTATGCCATCTCGGGGTTTCTGCTATGTACTCAGCGTTTTATTTTGTGAATATAATGTATCCAGTTTAGTTATCATAAGATGTAAACCAGCACTCTTGTTTATTGTTTATTGATAGAAGTGTGTTATTTTACATATTTTGGGTGATTATGCTGTATACGTAAATTTAAGCAGACCTTGGATCGCCTCTTTACGAGTAGAATATTTTGGTATTCTTGTTTTAAAAAAATAGCAATATATTTCTGCATCCTATTGCTTGTATATACATTGTATCACAACTAGATCAAGTGAATGCATGCAATTGTAGAATTGTTACATTATATGGAGTAAAATATCTTTAATGCTTTCACTTGGTTTGTTTCAAATTTTCTAATATACATTTGACGTCATAAATATTACCTTGAGTATCGTATCAGCACTATAATCGGCATACATATTACCTTTAGCGACTGGATCGACACTACTATAAATTTTGCTGCTAGATGTTTATTAGGGAAAATTGGATAAAAAGTGCGAGGGAATACTTTGGTGCAATACGAGAGAAAACACATTTTGGCCATCAACGATTCCAAAACACTGAATTAGTTGGAAAGCTTTGATACATGACATAGCTCTGTAATTCTAAAACATTGAATTAGTTGGAAAGCTGTCATGCATCACATAGCTCTGTAATTCTTGTTTAAAACTAGAGAAATTTAATTTACAAGCACTATCGGAAGGCGAGATAGAACGAGTATTAACTGTAGTTCATCTTATATTCTTTTTCTTTTTTGATATAGCAAAGAAACCCCATCCACAACTAACCCAACCTAGCAGCTCCCTCAAACGAGTACCGGCAATCGTTGCTTAGCAAAAGTAGTAAACATTTACCGAAAGAAAAAGAACACTGGGTAAGAATACCGGGTTACAAGAAATCATCTGCTAAAGCATGCTCAATGACGGGAACTTTAGTTTAAACTTTAAACCTTGGTACATAGTTGAGGTCATGTGAAACAGTTAAGAGTATAGAAATTTCTCAACAAATAAGAGCAATATATAATTTTCCCCCAGCAGAAGTAAAAAATATTTACCAGAAGAAGTAAAACACTTCCTTGAAGCATGCTTGATAAGGCACTTGAGTCTAAACCTTGGAGTACACTTGCCTTCAATGAGACTTATGAACCATAACCATGGATTCAGAAACAGTAAAATTCTCCAATGTAAAAATGCACCGAGGAGTCCATACTCTTGTCTTAAAGCCACATAAGTCCGGAATTATTTAGAGCAAACAGTAGTAAGGCACAAAGGAGCAAATGTGATAATCTAGTGCAGCGGGTAACACAAAATCCACCTCATTCAGTTCAAACACAAACTTAAAATTCTACTGAAGTCGCACTTAATATTTGTTTAGAAATTAAGCATGTCCCTCTGTGGGTCCACACACTTGGGAGACAAGATCATCATTCAGTGAACAACACAGCCAATTGATCAGCTTTGGGCACTGCTCTGTTGCTCCTGAGCAAGCCTCAGGACCTCCATAGCCTCTGCAACCTTAGCTCTCAGAGCTTCCGGCGATTCAATCAAGTGCAAGACTTCAGTCTGTTCCAACTCCAGAAGCATACCAGTTATCTTAGCTGCTGATCTACGTTCCAGCTGTTCAACAAGCGGGAACAGACTTTCACCCAGCATCTACAAACCAAACACATTAGTTGGTCAAATCCAAAATATTGTCACCATATTAATTAACATCTTTGTACTACATTACTCTGGAGATGAAGCACTGGATACATTAGTATGTTTCATGTTTTACAGAAACAAAAACGTTAAAGATAAAGTGTACAATGCTATTAAGATTATCATTAATTTAATTACATCATTGCTATTCACTATTAGTTGCATTCAGGTATTATGTTTGAATTGAAATATTCAGATACTGACATCTATATCATTATTGTGTTTACAAAAGCCACACTTTGTTTATCCCTATTTGAATGATCATAGCCTTTATTGGCAGCAGGGCCCAAAACAACTTAGAAAAACTTATAAAACACACATTAATTTACTATTTTCAATTGATATATGTAAAAGAAATTATTACAAAATTGAAAATACTATTGCATACCATTGTCTGCTCTCTAGGTGAAGCAAATTCAAAGAGAGAAGTCAAAACCCCCACTGAAAACAGCGGATCATTTGCCTGATCATGCTGTTGCATGGCACCCATATCATGTGGAGCAGAAAGCATCCTCCCAGCCATGGAAGCATATGGCGTGCCATGACCTGGTGGGTGAATATATGCAAGACCCCTTGGAAGCATCTGTTATCCAAATGAAGAATGAATGACTATACATGCACAAACTGGAAGGAAAGACGTTCCACCAACCTGCTGCTCCATTAGTGGGACTGGCTGTTGTGCTTGTTGGCCAGCAACAGCTCCGGCACGTCTGCCACCAGGACGCTGACCAGGCTGCTCCTGCTGAACCATTGGCACAACAAAATTCAGCATGGGAGCCGCACCAGGCCTCATACCTGGAACAAGTTGCTGCTGATACCCAAAACCAGGCTGACAAGTGTAAACCAAAGCAAACAAAACTTGACATCAATATGCAACAATACATGTTAACACAAAATCATAACCATTCAAGGTTTTGATACAGGCAAGCAAACATGTCATGAATTGAGAAGGTATGATACAACATATCAAATAATTTATAATTAGAAATAAAGTTGTAAGTTTTGTTTATGTAAATTTCTCAGTGGTAAGTGGTAACCTTCAGATGGAACCGAATCGAGTAAAGCAATCCTAGTTATCGTTTCCTAATAAGTCAAATCTTGTGAATTTTAACCTTGTACCATTGTGATTATGTAGAATGAAGGAAACCTATGTTCTTCCATATTTGTAATGTCAAACAAATATTAAAGATGAGAACCCAGTGGTCCCCTTCTTAACTAGAATTCGCCAATTTAACTTTTCCCTGACATTTCAATGTGTGGTTCATCATCTTTAGCAGAACACTTGGAAAGCCGTATCTTAAAGTTGATGTTTAGATTTCCTTTGCCAGTCACCATACATTATGATAAGCCATGAATCATGACTTCAGAGGCACTGCACATGTAGTACAAGGAGTCAATCTAACGCCCCCCCCCCCCCTACCCCTAAAAAAAAAACACAAACAAAAACAACCACAAAACCCCAAAAACAAAACAAAACACACAAAAAAAACAAGGAAAAAAAACACCCACCCCACAAAAACAGATTTTTGAATGGATAAATATGGTAGCCAGAATACCCAAGGTCTTTAGAAAAATGGGTAACAATTTAGTAAGAATAAGATTTACCTGCTTATCTTGGAAAATTAATAATACCTGAACCCCTTAATTCCAAAAATAGTTGCAAAAGTAATATTGTTTTAGTATATGGTATTTTTTGAACTTAAAGAAAACAAAATGACTCCACCCCCGGAATATACAACGGTGACCGTGCAAAAGTTTTTCTCTCTCTCATCACATGATGAAAGACACAGACACGCTGTCACATGGTGTATAAAACCTTTTCTCCTGGCAATGATATAAAGTATCATCCCATGTGTGGAATATGCTCCTAAGCATAGTTGTTAATATCATATGATATGCAACTCGAATAGTGCGATAAGAATCAAGCCATAAACTAAATAGAATCTATTGAATCAAAATTGAAAAGAAAATCGTGAGTATTGTTTATGATAAGTAGCGTACGATTCGATGATAATGTCGGATACATTAAATCAAAACTGGGCAGGTTAATCTGACCTAGAAATTGAAAATTAAGATACATAATTACCACAAATTCATCTTTGGGCGACCACAAAGTCTCTTCGAGCGACCACAAAGTCTCTTCGGGCGACAATATAGTCTCTTCGATTGACCACAAAATCTTTCTCTCACGGCTATCGCTTTCCCGACACATCTCTCTCTTGTGATTGTCTCCTTTCTCCTTGGCCAGAGCTTTGCGATCAGCTCTTGCTCCTCCTAGGTCCTCTCTTGACTCCTTGGTCGTCTTGTTTTCCAATTGATGCTGCTACGTGGATCTGTATACTAGTATTATTTTATTAATTACTTATTAGTAGGTTATTTACTAGTAAAGGTTAGCACTTAAAAGAGTCAATGGGATAATTATTTATTAGTTAGGCACTGGGCTTGGGCTCGGGAATGGGCTATACATAGTGCCTCAACACATGTTGCATATGATTATTGATGAGGGGACGGATAAGAATACTTTATCAACTTTTGCATATATGAGATGAACCGTCATCAACTACATGTTTTGTAGGTATGGCCTTGTTACTTAGTTACATGACTTACTCTAATATATTTTATATATAAGTTCTTTAATTATTGATTACTTATGCTATAATATATACCGCCTCCGTTCAAAATATAACATCACTTGTCTTCCTCAAGTGCTCTTATATTTTGGAATGTATGGAGTATTATTTATAAAAAAAAGTGAGATGCACATAAACAAACCTAATTGGTTCTCAATTATTAATGGTAATATAGTCTATTCACCCCATGGATAGAATAACAAGCAGGAATGCGCATCACAGTCCCTCACGCTAACCCATTATTTAGTACTCATGAGTATTCAATAAAGTGAATGATAATATCAATCTTTTGTTGTGAGCTTTTCTGTTTTGCAATTTATGCATTATTTACCTAAAAGTTGGTAATTCGAGTTGGGAAAATTGTACAAAAGTTTTTGACAATAATATGATAAAACTAAGATGCAACTATCGTGGAAATTCCTATAGGGGTGGAACGAGTGAACTGAAACATCATCTTGGGTGTTTGCTTAGTTAGGATAAAATTGCATGATAACTAACCTTATATTATGTTAAATTAAGATGATAAATTCAATACTCATATGGAAGTTAAAGTGTTGCTTGATAATTAACCTTATATTTTAGGTTCCATTATGATGATAATTCAATATCCATATGAAAGTTAAAGTGGGGTTTCAAGACAACTGAGAGAATGTACTTATAGGTGCAACTGGAGCGGCTAGGGTTAGTTCAACATTGGATTTGATAAGGGTCAGGACGAGCCGGTTTAGGGGGTGAGGCAGGCCTGATGAAAAAAGTGCACATCATGACCCAATCTAACCCAAAATATTGGCAAGGGCTAGGGTCGAGTCAGGCTTCACCGAGATTGAAAAGTACTTAAAGATAATTATAGCACTTCTTATAAAATAATTTAAGAAACCAACATATGACAGAACAGGGTAAAAGAATTCTCATCAAGAAGAATGCATTTACTTGAGAAGCAGGAGGGGCTTGTCCATAGCATATTTGTTGTCCTACGCCTGGACCACCAGGGAGGAACATCGACACAAGAGAACCAACAGAAGGTGTCATTGCAAATGGACGCATCTGAGAAAATTGTGCCTTCATAAACAACAGAATAAACACTTTCACCATACTTTTATTGGAGCTCATGCATGACTATTATGTACGTACTTAAAGTGTGAGTCAAATTTAATAGAGCAAAAACGTCTAAATTCCTTGTCATTCATCAAGCTCTATCTTATTAATATATACAGCGAAGGTAATGAATCCATCTCTTCATTTTCTTCATTGTTCCCATGATATTTTTAGACAGTGCATTGAAAGTTAAAAAACCATTTAAAGATACCTGGAGACTTGCTCTTCTATCTTCTTTATGTTGCACTTGCGAAACGTAAAGAAGTTTGCTGGCCACCATCCTTCCAGTCATCCCAGAGAGCTACGAAAATAGACAATTAACAGTTATTTCACAATAAACTTATAAACATAAAATTGCATGCACACATCTACTTACTGCTCTAGAAGCCTCCACTGGAGTTGAAAATGCGACAAACACTGATCCTTTACTCATTCCATTAGGATCTCGCGTAATCTATTCACATATTTAAAATATATATATATATATATGTATATATATATATAAAATAAGGAAACTCTAGCCAGTTGAAAGTACAAGGAAACATATATGTGCTATGTGCTCTCCAATCAACAGTACGGATGCACAAACCTTGCATGATGCCATCATACCAAAGGGATTGAACAAGTCCTTAAGCTTATCATTGCAAGGCTATCATCCAAATTTTTTATATAAAGGTTCAGCCCTTGTGATCTATCCCTTGTTTCCTTCACACTCTGCTCAAATCTAACTTTCAATTCAAGTTCACGCTCAGATTTTTTTCAGCGCTTTCCCAACATGCCACTTCTTCTTATCAATTTTTGTCCATTAAGAGCCTCTACAGATCTAGCAGCACCATCTGCATTCGCAAAGTTGACAAATCCAAAGCACTTTGAGTTCCCATCTGCATCCTTCATCGCAACAACACTAGTGATAGTTCCAATTTTCACCAAATGTTTTCTTTATATCTTCCTCTGTTGTATATTCAGATAGATTCTTTACAGAAACGTTGGTGAATTTTTACTTGTCTGCAGCCAGCTCTCTTTTCTGCTTGCAAACGAAGGGTCCTACAAAGACTTGCTTATCATTCAATACCATACCATTCAGCTGCTCAATAGCTTTCTGAGCACCTTCCTCGCTGTCATACTGCACAAAACCATAGCCCTTTGATTGGCAAGAGGAGTCTGTTGCAATCTTGCAAGAGAGAATATTCCCAAATGCAGAAAATGTGCCATGTAGTGCTTTGTGGTCAATTGCCATGTCCAAATTCTGAAATGTTCAGAAAGATAGAGAAGAAGCAGAAGATCAGGGGAGAAAAAGAGTAAAGTAGGATACGTTAACAGGGGTGTAAGGAAGTAGTGTTTACTAAAGATAGGTAGGGCCAAATAACAACCCACCCACCCCCTCCAAAAAAAAATGGAAGAAGAAGAAGCTCGCATATTTTACAGAAGCTTGGATGGATCACACCACCATTACAAAGAATATAGTGAGAGAGACAAATACATACACTTACAGAGCTTCTTATGGTAATAGGTACCATACAATTCCAAATACTTCATGGATGTGAAAGAAACACCAATCATGGCTTGTGTTATTTATGTTCCTTGGATCTTTGATTATAAAGTCTCTCGACTAAGGCATATCAAGAGATTATACACTTCAGCATAGCTAATATGGAATTTCACACTATTATGAGAATAGAACATCTGAACATATTGCTAACTTTGTCTTCCAGAATACATTTAAAAATAATTTCCTTTTTTATGTTATATTCCCACTTTAAATGTATATTTCAACATTTGTCCAAACTATCATATGGTAAAAACAAAACTTTAGCACAACAAATATTCTTCAAACAGTTCCGCATAAAATTTTATGTGAATAACGATGTGCTACATTGCATATTCATGGGTACATAGATATTAAAATATGCGTTCGTTGTAAGCACTACAATATCTTCTCACATATGAAGCATAACAAACAATTCTTGATCACTTGGTTCTCTTACTGAAATCAACTAAAAATGGAACTTAGTACATTAAGGCTACCTTTGTTTGCAGGGACTTCTGATGGTTCAATGCTAGATAATGTAATATTTTAATAAACTATTGTCCTGTGTTTGGTAACAAATCTTTAGTGAGGGAAACATTATACCCAAAAGAGAGGTAATATCCAAAATCACTGATATGATTTAATCACACGATTATAATACATATCTCCATGAAAATGACAATCTTTAACTCCTTACTCCTACATCCTAAAATTTCACATTAAATCAATTAATTCCCTTTATCACTTGCATATTTATCAATTTAAACATAACTCCAATAACTACAACATGAAAATGGAAAGTGAACAGGTACTTGAACATATCAATCAAGCACAAAACACTAAGTAACAATAAAAATAAAATCAATCAAACCAACTAAATAAATCAAACATCCAACTAACCATCTTGTGGATTGCTAGAATTGACATAACCATAACCAAGTGACCGCCGAGTTGACAAGTCCCTGCAAATTCGAACAGATACCACCTGCACAAGCTGATTAAACAGATCATAAAGCTGATAATCAGTGACCCTCCACTCGAGATCCCCAACGTCAAGGAAGTCAGCACAAACTGGTTCCACCAGCATAATACTGCCTGAGGCTGAACTTGAACTTGTGCCATTTCAATTCAAAACCCTAAAAATATCTCCTTTTTTCGTAAATTTTCAATTTTTTTTTGTTCTTTTTCTTTTTGTCAAGGTCTTCCCCCTCCTCTTCTTATTTATTTAGAAAGACAAAAACAAAGATACCTGAAAGTACACATAGCAAGCTGAAATGATATAGAACAAAATGCAAAGACACCCTAAATTTTTTGTAGGTTTTTTTGTTTGTTTGTTTGAGAGAGAGAGCGTAGAGGGATGCATAATGGGTATTATATAATGATAGTTATACGGAGTTTCCGACGGAGTATTAGGTGAGGTCGCCGGAGCGCCGGCGGCAACTGGAGAGAGGGTAGAGATTTGCAGTGAAGGTGCAGCCTAGAAAACTGCACACTACAAAACTATTATTGGATTTACTATTGCAACAGTTCCCTCCAAATTTCACAAAATTCTACTTTTAACCTTAAAGTTTTAAAAAAATTTAATTGTGTTCTTTTAAATTTAAATATTTATAATTTTTTTTTAATATATTAGTGAAATTATTGATAAAAATGTACGTTTTATATAGTTAAAAACATATTTGATTCATTTTAAATATCTAAATACAATAATATATACTTTATATGAAACATAAATAACATAATTATAATTAATTTGAACATATACTTAAAAGATTACAACCTATAATTTTACAAATATGTTAAGAGAAAACAGTTTTATAAAAAAATTAAACCTAACAGAATACAATGGATAAAGTTGGTACGCTGGAGCTAAAAATATAATTCTATTTTTTTTAATATGTACATAAATAAATTATAAAATGAAATAAATATACTAATTTTTTTATTGGGTCAAATTTAAATGAGTCATAGCCACTATAGTAGTTAAACTATATGGCGTCACATCCGTTCCCGGGTTGTCGGAGTTAAAAATCCCCACCGACCCACTTGACACTTTCTTTCTCTCTCTCTCTCGTTCATACACACAGTAGTAGGTGAGAGAGAGAGAGAGTATTTTTTCCAACTTCTCACCTAACACGCAAGTCGTAACACAATTATTCTGCTGCCCAATATCTCTGTTACTACTACTTCACATGCCAGTGTGATTTTCTCTCTCACACACGCTTCTGCTTTTGCTAAACCCTCGGTGGTCATGGATTCCATCATTTTCGCCTTCGCCCCAGTTCCCGTACCGATGATATCTGCCGTTTATCAGCACCAACATTTCCCTTGTATCCTCCTTCACAGCAGCAACCGCCTCTATCGCCGCCGTGGAGTACTAAACTCCGATCCCGTATCTGTTTCTCGCCGTTGCCCCGCGCTTCCCTCCGCCGCCGCGGGATTAACCAATTCCATGCCGGTTTGCCGTCCCCTCTCTCCTAATATTTCAATTTTTACATATATTTTAGGTTGTGCATTGCCTTCATTTTGCTCTCTTAAATTGATGAGTTTTTTTGTTGGATTTTTTCATTATTCTCAAACAGGATAAAAAGCTTTTACTTTTATAGAGAGTTTGGTTCTCTCTCACACATAAGGAGTAAAACTTTAGTAATAGAGTGATTAAGGTGAGAAGGTGGAAAATGGGTTATCTCATAGGCAAGGATTCCAAAGCAAATAGATAAAAATTAAGATAAAATGGAATTATAAAGGAAGTGGTTTGTGGAGACCAGAAGTTTCAGTTTTTTTTCCCTTTCATATTGTTACCTTGCTAAATTCAAAATGGTGATGTCCATTATATTTGTGAATAAGTTTGTTGCACCATTTCCTTTGCATCTTGGAGGAAGCATGCTTCCTTGACATTATTCATTTTGTTCTTTTCCTTATTTAATTTGTTTTGTGTTTTTAGTTTTGTCTTGACTTTCTACTTTGATAGGTGCATATACAATTTATTTTTAGTCTACCGCAACTAGTTTGGGACAAAAGAGATATGGTTGAAAATAACGAGAAAGATTTGGATTTCTATATATTTTCATATTTATGGAACTTTAATTTATTTGATGTATTTTTATTTATTCGTTAGGAAAATTTAGTAGCTAAATTTATATTTGTCCGTTTATGTATTGGGCTTTAGTTTTCTAATTTTATTTAGTTTAGGATTTAATTATTTTCCTTTTCTAATTAGTCGTAGGAAAGTAGTTTAGCATTATAAATATGTTACCTTAGAGTTTTATGAGATACACTTTTGACAATTATATGAATTTCTACGTGAGAGTTTTGTCTTACTTGTGGATTCAAAGGTTTATCTTACGTTTTTGTTGGTATGTTTAAACCTTCAAATCACGTTTGTGTTAGAACGTTACAATCTAGTCATATTCCGCTGCGTCAATTGGCTTCAGAGACTGGATAACTGTATCCGAATATGGTGGTCGCTGATTGAACCTTGTGCGTTATCTCGAGGTTTTCTAGTTTTTAGTGAGAATTGAATCCTAGAATTGAAGATTGCGTAACTCGTTTTGGCGGAATGAGGTCGTGTGTAATTTTCGTTTATCTAAAAAAATAATTTTTGTATTCATCCCGGATCATCATCAACCTTCAATCTCACAATCTTCATCTTTCTTGGTGAAAATAGCCAGCTTATTATTAACCAATTTTGGGAAATTACAATTAAGTACCTTTTTTTTGCTAAATTTTTGATATTGTCCCAAGATTTGGTTAATTCATAGAACAACCCCTAGACTTTTAGCTTTGGCAGTTTGATACTTGAAACTTTTGTTTGGTTGAATTTTGACTTTTATTATCTCATTGATACAAGAAAACCTAGTGTGAAATTTATACATACACTCACCTATGATGATATTTATTATTTTCGACGCCGTTAATTTGGCATAACTGATTTTGTTTATTGGTTGTTCGACATTGAAAAGTACTTTTATCATCATTGGATTCATGAAGAAGATAAAGTAGGGTTGATTTCATAAAAACTAAGAGAGAATGTAACAAGATGGTGGTCTAACATATACTATGCGAGATTGCGTTGAGGTATGAATGAAATTTATTCTTGGTCAAGGATTCATGATTTTTTTTTGACAGGACTTGCATACATTACTTCTACGTTGGATACATTGGTTGCAAAATATTTGTGATATTATGATGTGTTTTTTGTTCAGCCATACATTGATATGCAGAAGCAAGTGAAAGAAGTCTGTAAGGCCATGCGGAAGGTTGAAAATACGGTATCGAAAATGTCTAGCCAAATGAACGATTTTGCATCCAAGAAAATCATTGAGATACCAAAACTTGTTCAAGAGTTGAAGACTAATGTGATAGATTGTGAGTTGGAGATGTATGTTGATAACCCAAAAATTATCAGATGCTCAAAGGAAGAATTCAAAGCAGAGGCTATAGTTGATGATACACCGATTTCAGAGGTTCTTGAGACTATTGTTTTGAAACAAAGTCAGACTAAGATTGAACTTATTAGTATTGTTGAAGAATCCCAAGTTCCTAAAGAGTTTACCATTATTGAGGAAAGCATAGAAGATGTTACAAATCCTACGGCTAGAGATACTAAAACAGACAAAATTCATCATGTGATTGTTCCTATGCAGTTGTTTGAGGACATTAAAATTATTGATTTTGTTATTCCTGAAAATTTATTTGTGCAAGTAAATTGGAAGGTCTTGGTCTACTCTTATTTATTTTTATGACTCTCACGGATATTGAAGATTCATTCTTGTTGCTTGATACTTGTTTGTTTTAAAATTCGAGGACAAATTTTTTCTAAGAAGGGGGAGATATTGATACAGTGGAAAATAACGAGAAAGATTTGGATTTCTATATATTTTAATATTTTTGGAACTTTAATTTATTTGATGTATTTTTATTTATTCGTTTGGAAAATTTAGTAGCTAAATTTATATTTAGCCGTTTATGTTTTGGGCTTTAGTTTTCTAATTTTATTTAGTTTATGATTTAATTATTTTCCTTTTCCAATTAGTCCTAGGAAGGTAGTTTAGCATTATAAATATGTTATCTTAGGGTTTTATGAGATACAAATTTGACAATTATATGAATTTTTCTTTGAGAGTTTTATCTTCCTTGTGGATTTAAGGGTTTATCTTACGTTCTTGTTGGTACATTTAAATCTTCAAATCACGTTTGTGTTAGAGCATTACAATCTAACCATATTCCGCTGCGTCAAAAGACATTATTGAGTTGAGATTTCTTCCTTAACAAACCATCGCAGCTAAGTAGATAGCTGTTTTCGAGAAGCAATGAGAGCAACCATAGTTTTTTTTTCAATAACAGTTTCCTTTCCCCTCTTGTCTTCCCAAGGTGGGCACAAGGGCTAGTAGGATTTTTGTTTCAACTTTCTCATTTTAGCATCGTTATGTTGATCCATGTAATTGGTATGTAACTCTGCAGCCAAGAGATGTAATATATACAGTTGGTGATTTTATGACAAAGAAAGAGGATTTACATGTTGTAAAAACCACAACAACTGTTGAGGAAGGTATATTTACTCCTTCAATTTCTTTATTCTAAATTCCTCAATATTTGTTCTTTATCTCACTCAGCCTTGCTTAACAGCACTGGAGACTCTTGTGGAGAAAAGGATTACCGGGTTCCCTGTGGTTGATGATGACTGGAAGCTGGTAACTTTAGTTATTTTCATCTCTTAGTTCCTTTTTATATGATTCCTCATTTTGATAGAAACTAAATTCGCGTCTCCTATAAATTATATTGCTCTGGATTGTACCCTTAATGATCCTTCAACTTTAAGGCTTTTCTATTTTGTCCATACTCGATTATGAAGTTGAGATTAATGTTGGTTAACTTTTTGGCTTTCATCCTTGTACTATGAGAGTAGAAAAAAAGAAATAATAACTTGACCTGGATATGCAAATTCTGTTGGTACTTTGAAGAAGAAAAAAACAAGCAGTTTGATTTGAGAAGATGGTGTTCATGTACTTTTATAAAAAAATGTTTAGCTAGACAAAAATTAAAGAACCATCTAGATTTTAGAGGTAAATGTACTGTGGAAGTCCAGTGACTCCAGTTACATTGGTTGAAGTCCATTCCCAGTGATATCAAAGAATTGACTGTCCTATACTTCTTTTGATACCATGAGTCTCCTGACTTTGAACCCTGATTCCATTTGGTTCTGCCAATGTGCATTGCTAGTGGGGCTAGAGTAATTTGGGTTACTCTGAGATTCAAACCGTGTATGTTCTTGGATTCAAACTGTGTTCTCCATTAATATTTATAGTTAAAGTTGTTATTGGTATTAATGCTGCCAACGTGGAGTTTTGTCAGGGTAAGACTAGATATAGACCTAATTTCGGTTATTATGAGATTCAAACAGCTGCAAATTTTAC
Source organism: Panax stipuleanatus (assembly GCA_020205555.1). Taxonomy (NCBI): domain Eukaryota; kingdom Viridiplantae; phylum Streptophyta; class Magnoliopsida; order Apiales; family Araliaceae; genus Panax; species Panax stipuleanatus. Next base: position 139,019,077 of record CM035116.1, on the reverse strand, counting down.
TCTCATTATTGGCAGCTGAACCATAATGCAGTGAGGCCGTGCCCCCTCATCCTAAGTGAGAGTTATGCAACATATTTTTGTATAAACTCTAGTAATGGGAAGAATAGTGAAAGTAATCCCCACCTCCTCAGGATTATGGTTGTACGAAAGTAGTTTGTTTTTTCTCAAGAAAATGTATCTATATGATTTTGGGCTTGCTTATGTTGTAAAAATACTATTTGGAGATGAATAAGCTACATGATCAACAAGGTTGGAAAAAATCTTCACAATGTATGTTATTCTATTACATTTGTTTTCTTCTGATTTGGAGTTATCAATAAGTTTATATTTTACCAGTCTTTAAGTGTAATTTACTTTTAATGGAAAAGGAAAGTTCAATTTTGTGGAACGTCCATTAATACATATCCTTCCCAGTTTCGAGCAGAAAATTTTACTATGGACATTCAGAATGAGCTTCATAATTACTCTAGTTACTAGGTGAAGATGGGGATATCAGAAAATATACATCCCAATCTTTCAAGATTATCGGAAGATATATTGGCTTAGTATGTAAACAATATCTTTAAAAAGATTAGAAGGCAACCTATTCTCATTTGCATCATCATTAAATAAGCAAGAAAAATAATATTTTTATACTATTATAATAATATTTCTTGGTATTAGATGCTACTTCTTAGCGTTTAGCAATTTTTCTCTGTCTTTTGGAATATTTATTTTTATGGTCAAATCTTCAATTTATGTCTCTGTAATTATCCCTTGGAAGTTGGAAAGTTGGAATGAAGGATTTAATCCTTTAATTACATTAAGTCCTTGACAATGGGTATATTTTTTGCAGGTTGGCGTTGTTTCAGATTATGACTTGTTAGCACTTGACTCCATATCAGGTATTATGGGAATTATTTTACCAAAGTTTGAACTGTTTTGGTTGATGTTGTTTTGCTACTATTTTCTCCACCTGGTCCTTTGATTCTAATATTTTTGAGTCTTATGTCCTTTTTGACAAAGTGCTAAACCTACAACAATGTGATGCTGTCTAATAAAAGTTGATCAAAGTATATTTCTAAAGAAGCCAGATTTTGGTAATTAACCAGACTTCAAGGGAGCATTCCCTTAGGATGTTGTATGGTCAAGTTTTATCTTTAGAACAGTCCTGTTTTATTTTCCATATTTATATGCTGCCAGTCACTTTTTCATGTTATCAGTTATTTAGAGTGAAGAGTAATGAGGAAAGTCAGATACTGCTAAGAGTTGTCTATTTGACTAAGGGGTTTGATTTGGGAAGTAAATGTGTTATTTAGAGTTTATTTTGTTTAGTAAATATAATTTTATTAGTTAATGATCTATGCTTTTGTATATTTGCAATGATACCGTGTAAAGCTGCCTTTTTTATAAACCAACTTGATAAGCCCAAACCTTTCATTCATGAATCATGATTCAACAATAAATCAACCTTAGACACCTAAACTGCACAGAAGACAAAAGTTGTTGCGGATGGGGACAGTACTTGTCAAAAAATGCCTGTAAAGCTCGACAGTGTTTGCCCTTCAATTCTAATACCCTTGTTGCTTTCCTTCATCTACAATTCCTTAAACCCGACATATTTTGTTTTTAGCCATAGAAAATGATTCAGTTACGTCCAAGTTCCCAGTTTATGTACTTTTGCCCTACATTTTTTTATCAATATCTTTCTGAGTCGTATGATGTTTCTATATCTGATCATTGCTTTATCAAAGCTCATGTATAAATCATTGTTCCTCTCCTACACCTGATCTATGATGCTCGAGGAAACAAGTCTTTTTAGAAATTGGTGTTGCCCTTTAAGGTTCCGTAAGTGCTCATGGACTTAGGTGCTGATGCGTTACTATTTTTCCTGTGGATCTTAGGTGCTGGTCAAGCTGACACAAACTTGTTTCCTGATGTTGATAGTTCTTGGAAAGTATGTAAGAGCCTCCTTTTTGGTAACCTAGGACTCATGCTTTAATTACAATTCTAAGTACTTACATATTCATGTATGTTTATGCCTTTCTCTGTATTATATACGCATGCACACTTCTTGTAGGGTGACTGAACTCCTTGTCCTCCTATGCTTATATCCCTATATTCATCTAACAAATATCTTGCTTATCAAAAATAAACAAACAAGAGAGCTCAATTTAGAAGGCTAGGATCTCTCCCAGATTTCTGATAGAGATGGATCTTTATTGTAATGGTTTACTGTCATTGTAGTAGATATGTTATATCTTCTTTCATTAATTTTATATATGTAAATGACTCCTAAAAATCTAGTGCTTGGATTTGGCTTAGAATATTTGCCCTTCAAGCTGGTGCATGCGAGTGTTCCTATAAGTTGGCATAAAGAAAACAATGAGCTTATCATCAGAAACTGAAAGGGTTTCAAATGCTGCAAAAGTAGGAGAGACTATATTGTATATATTTACATATGTCTCGATATGATTTAATATGATATGAGAATAGATTAGATTTTATCTCCTTATTTTAATTTTTTGTTGCTTAACTAACTATCAAAACAAATCCTTTATCTATGACTTCCTTTGGGCATGGTAAAAAGTGCTCTAATGACCTTTTAGCTACAATGTATGATAAAGTTTTTCCCTAGTGACTGGTCTTTCTAATTCTTGATAATGATGCAGTCGTTCAATGAGATTCAAAGATTACTTGGTAAAACTAATGGAAAAGTTGTTGGGGATTTGATGACGCCCGTTCCCCTCTCTGTTCGTGAAGCCACTAATTTGGAGGATGCTGTGAGGTACTTCACTTTAATCTTCTTGTTGTCTGTCTGGTAGTAGGTGGGGTATTGACCAAGTTTGCGACCGTTTGTCTATGCTCCTTTGTTAGTAAGGGGTGGTGTTGAAGAAAGATCTTTCTTTTACACCTTACCTTTCCACAATACTCATAATAGGTAACAGTACAATTTGCAAATCTCATTGCTTTCCTGTGGTTTCCATGTTTTTTTAATTATTTATGAATCCCGTGAAGAAGGCTAACTGCCTTTACTAGGTGTTACCTTTTCCATTCTCTTACCACTCTTAACTCTTAATAGTCCATTCCTGGTCTCGACTAACAAACAAAGCACAAAGAGTTGTTAATTACACGCGTATCATAACTGCTTCCTGTTAAGATGATTTGGTAGGACTAGAACACGTGTTATAACTTCTATGACCGTCTAAAAAGGATACTTTGGTCTGTTGGAACAGCTCTTTATTATTTTTCACACATATATTCTATAAAAAGCACAATCGCAAACAGCAACATAGCCCACATTTTTCACATTACTTTTGAACACATTGTGGCACGTGTTATTCTCATGCAATTAAAAGATGTAACGGACATTCTCTTGGCTGCAAAAGTTTGAATGCTAGATAACCTCTTATTGCTTTGATCATTAGGTTGTTGCTTGAAACAAAGTTCCGTCGGTTGCCAGTTGTAGATGGTGATGGCAAGCTGGTAACGTGTTTCTGCTGTGTTCCATTTTTAGAATTTCATTATAGGAATATTCGGTTGTGAATTTTCAATGCGTGGTACTGAATGGTTTCTGTTTGATGCAATATCATACAGGTTGGGATTATTACCAGGGGAAATATAGTTAGAGCAGCTCTTCAGATAAAACTTGCTAGTGAGAGAATTTCTAAGGACCAAAATTGAGGGACTCGGGCTCCTTGAGGCATGCCAAAGTTGGTTGAAATTTTGCTGCATAATATCCATGCATTTGCTTATCTCACGAATGTACTTGGGGAAGAATATAGCATCACCTGGAGAAGCAACTCATATTTGTCCCCCAAATATGTGGCTTATATGGCATTTAGAGGTAAGTGATTTGAGTAATCCCTTACTGTACGAACCGTCATATTATCCTAGCTTGCGCCTCAATATGTTTTGCTAGACGTTGTTCTCAACTGATGCCTGGGTCGAGCTGGCTAGGAGGCTCTCTTGTGCAAACACATTGTAACATTATCAGAGCCCTCTACATAATGTTTATAGAAGTGATGCAACATATATATTTGCAGAATTTCCCCCTATCCTGAAGTAAACATTTTTATACTACGGAATTTTCAGTTGATTTGTCAATATTTCTATATATATATATATGTATATGGATTCATAATATGATGCCATTCTGCCGACTTTTAAGGTGCTAAAAATGACCTTGTTGTCTTATAGTCAATGAAATTGACTGGGTCATTGGAACTACCAGTTGCCCCCTCCCCCCCTCCCCCCCCCCCCCCCCCCCCCCTCCTCCCTTCTATTCCTCTGTCCTCTTCTTTCTTAAAGTGCTGACCAGAAACAATATGATGATTGCAATGATGTATTGGCGGATATTACAGAACTTTTACTTTTCTCAATTTCTAGGAATTGCACCGTTTTCCCTTTTGGCTTCTACTCCAATAGATGGAGATTTTCTACTTCTACACTGCTTATGGTTGAGTGGGCTTTTTGGATGTACAATTTGAGCCTATATATAAATATATTCTATTTTTATTATTATTTTACCTTTGAGTGTGTTTTCAAATGAGTAATGCTACTATCACATATAATCGCTTACATACTATACCGCTCACATACACTCACATGCATATGTGATGGTCTACGTGCAGAACAAGTCACGTGGGCCATCACAATATGTATGTGAGTGGTACTGTGAACGATTTTTATGTTATAGTAAACTTATTGTTTTCAAATGTGTACAAATCTGCATTCATTTCCGCCAAGCTAGGTATGGGAGATTCATAAGATGATGCCAATTCTGCTGACTTTAAGGTGTGAAAAAAGACCTTGTAGTCTTATAGTGTTGAATTGACTGGTTGGAACTATCCGTGGCTGGCGGCTTGATGCTCTGCCCCACCAGCCACCCCCTTCCATTACTGTCCTTTTCTTTCTTGAAGTGCACGCCAGAAACAATATGATGGTTACAATGACGTAGTTTTGGTGGTGGATATTACAAAACTTTTACTCGACTCAGTTTCAGGAATTGCACCGTTTCCCCTTCTATTCCTACCAATAGTCCATAGATACAGATTTCTTCCTACTTCTACACTCTGCTTATGGTTGAAAATTCTCACTTCCATTTACTACTGAACACCCAATATATATATATATCATATACACACACACACATACATCATATTCTTGCAATAGCGATTCCAAATCAAATTAGTCGCACAATAAATTAAGCTCTCTTCTCTCTATCTCTCTCTTCACATCAATCACATTGCAAAGGAGCAATGGGTCAGCTTAATGTGTTCTTTTTCCCAATGCCGTTACATGGCCACATGATACCAACCTTAGACATGGCTAAACTATTTGCCTCTCACGGCGCAAAAGCAACCATCATCACCACGCCACTCAACGCTTCTTTTTTCTCAAAAGCAATAGAAAGAAGCAAAGATTTGGGTTTCCAAATGAGCATCCGAATCATCAAATTCCCGGTAGTGACTGGTTTACCCCAAGGCTGCGAAAATGCTGATCAACTCACTTCTCGCGACATGTTTCCAATTTTCTTCAAGGCCACTCTCATGCTCCGGGAACAAGTTGAGCAAGTCTTAGAAGAATCTCGCCCTGATTGCCTCGTCGCCGACATGTTCTTCCCATGGGCTACTGAATCTGCAGCCAAGTTTGATATCCCAAGATTGGTTTTCCATGGAACAAGCTTCTTTGCTCTTTGTGCCTCAGAGCAACTCAAGACTCCACAAGCCACACAAGGACTTATCGAACGACTCAGAGCCCTTTGTCCTGCCTAATCTTCCGCATGAGATTAAGTTAACTAGAAGCCAATTGCCTCCACATGAGAGAGGAGGGATTGAGACTGACTTTTCTAAGATGCTGATCCGGATAAAGGAATCCGAGAGAAGAAGCTATGGAGTGATTGTAAATAGCTTCTACGAGCTAGAACCCGATTATGCTGATCACTATAGAAATGCGTTGAATATGAAGGCATGGCATGTAGGTCCGGTTTCATTATGCAACAGGGGAGTTGAAGAAAAAGCAGAAAGAGGAAAGAAACCGGCCATTGATGAGTTTGAATGCTTGAAATGGCTGGACTTGAAGAACCCCCATTCGGTTATCTACGTGTGTTTTGGAAGTGTCTGCAACTTCCCTTCTTCTCAATTATACGAGTTAGCCATGGGACTTGAAGCTTCTGGGCAACAATTCATCTGGGTTGTGAGGAAAGGGGAAAATGAAGACGAAAAAGAGAAGTGGATGCCCGAAGGATTTGAGGAGAGAATTGAAGGGAAAGGCCTAATTATAAGGGGCTGGGCGCCACAAGTAGTTATTCTTGATCATCAAGCTGTTGGTGGCTTTGTGACTCATTGCGGGTGGAATTCAAGTCTGGAAGGAATATCTGCTGGGGTGCCAATGGTGACATGGCCAACGTTCGCCGAACAGTTCTATAATGAAAAGTTAGTGACTGAGATTTTGAGAATTGGGGTTGGTGTTGGTGCTCAAGAATGGGTTGAATTGGGAACTGAGGGCGTAAAAAGGGATGCCATAGAAAAGGCAGTAAAACATATAATGGTGGGTGAAGAAGCCGAGGGAAGAAGAAACAGAGCAAAGGCACTAAAAGAGATGGCAAGGAAGGCTATTGAAGGTGGTGGATCATCTTACTCAGATTTGAGTGCTTTGATCAAGGAATTGACTTCTTATCATTCTTGAACCAAGAAAAAACAATCTACCCGTTGCGCCTTACATGTGTTTACTGTATTAGTTCAGATATATCCTGTGCCTATACTACAATCTTTATTGCACCCAAGAAATTCAGTTGTCTTGTTTATCTGTTTTTTTTTCCACTACTGGCTCGGCTCTGGCTCTGGCTAATGCTAATGGCCGATTGATACCAATCCGAGACATGGCCAAACAATAATTTGCCTCATGCGGCGTGAAAACCACAGTAATCATTACTCCTAGCAATGCCCACATCTTCAACAAATCAAAAGAAAACTTGAGTATTAGATCAATTTTCCTCTCATTTATATGAAATATGAGATGGCAATGGACCTTGAAGGTTTTCAACATCGATTTATTGGGATGTGGAGAAGGATGAGAAGAAGATGCCTGAAGGATTTGAGGATATGGAATAAATGAAAGGGTTAAGACTATGTTTTTATGTGCTTGGGCCTTTGGAGCCCAGAAAGCCTATGTATTCTAAAATACATGAAATTTGGCAAAATAACATCATTTTAAAGAAAATTTATCAGAAATACAAGGAAAAAGAAAAAGAATAATAAAACCTATTAATAAAATTTAAAATTTAATCATTTTTAAATTACTCCATCCATCTTCAAAAGTATAACTTAAAGTGCACATTTATATATATATAGGAACGGAATATGATGGTTAAACGAACTGGAGGGAGCGAACTAAGAGCGAACCGGCTATAGCGACGGAAAAAACCGTCGCTATAACCGGTTCGCTCTTAGTCCGCTCATTCCAGTTCGCTGGAGAAGCGGACTGTATATAGGAAACTGATATTTTCACATGTATATTTGATATTTTCACATAATTCCCCCTCAATTGAATATCCGGTGAGTCCCACTTTCATGTGAGAAGGAACTGTGTGAAAATATTAAAAATACATGTGAAAATAATACTCCTCATATATATATACGATCCGGATCTTAAACTTACTCTTTATCCAACATAGCTTGCTTACCCTTTTTAGCGATGAACTGGACGACTGTTTGGTCCGTTGTTATATATACAACCGTCGTCTATATGTTGTTCGTCGCTATATGTTGTCCGTTACTCTATATTTTGTCCGTCGCTAAAAGCTAAGACGACGGTTGTATATATAGTGACGGACCAAACAGTTGCCCGATCCGTCGCTAAAGAGAGATAAATAAGGTATGTTGAATAAATAATAAACTTAAGATTCAGATCGTATATATATTAAGTAAGGTATTTAACTTAAGATTGATACTTTTTCTTTAATAATAATGAAAAATGTATTGGTCAAAGAAAACGACTAATCATCATAATAATTACTTTTGATAATTATAAATTGTACGGGGCCCTCATCAGCTCCTTCATTGTACGTGTATATCACCTAAAAGGAAATGAAATAATGTAAGGAATGAAGAAAGAAAACATGCCTAAGGTCTCACAAAAAAAAGAAAAAGAAAAATGATAGCATGCTTTTAACACCGTCTACTCATGGAATCATGCTACTTTTCAGTCAATTAGACAAAACTGCACTTTCTGTAAAATATTTATTTACCGTGTCTAACCAACTGAAAAGTCATCGAAAAAATCACATAATATATTATTGTCTTCGTTTAATTCACACATATATATATATATATATATATATATATATATATATATACATATATATCACCCGATTATCATAAAATTAATTTTATGATAAGTTAATCAATTGACCAATAAGACACAGAGAGATCACCTCCCGGCCTGTATATCGATAATATTAGTCAATTGACTAACGTTAAGTTCATGTTAACCACTTCCGTGTATATATATGTGTGTGTGTGGTGGGTAAAGTTAAACTAACAGGTGATATTTGGAAAATCAAATGTTGGTAAGAAGATTTCAAATCATTTTGAGATGATTAAAGAGGAGGTCTGATTGATTGTTTAATTAGTAGGTTTTGATTAAATGGAGAAAAAGATGAAGTGAATAGTTGGCGAGTGTATTTAGAAAAGATATTTGGTGCTGGAAAAACACTTTTGCCTCCCACCACTCAACTTAAACTCCAGGTCTTCCTTTTTCCTAAAGTAGATTCCCATGAAAAGAAGGGATTAATGTTCTTCAATTGACATGAGTTGGAATGTTGTAGGATTATGAATTTGTGGTTGGAGATTAGCTGCTAGACTTCTTAATACTACTCCATACTCTTGTCATATACATATACATACAAGGTTTGTTTCGATACTGCGTTTGCGATAATACCATTTACAGACAGCACGCGATTTTAATGCGTTGCATTTGTGAATGAAATAATCAACTCTCCAAATAAAAGAATTGTCCTAAAATGGACGACAAAACAAAGTTATTAACAACTTAAGAAAGGGCGTGAAATGCGGAACTATTTTGTTGTTGTCATTTTGGGGTTTGCAACCTTTTATTAATTTCCCTTGTCTAAATCCTTCCTTTAGTGATTGAGAACTTGAAATCTTTTCTGCTGCTCGTTTGATTATTAGTGCCTTTTCATCTGAAATGGACAGAAAATGTATGGAAGTTTGAAATCAATTTGACAAATGAGTTGCTCATGAGTGACTCGGCGAGTGAGTTTTACGAGTACAACTCGAGGCCGAACACGAGCTCCTCTAGTGATATTTCTTTTGCCATTATATAATAATAATAATAATAATAATAATAATATTAAACTAATAAAATTTGAGTTATGTCTCACTGAATAAAATAATAAAACAAAATTTAAATTCAACTTGTTTTTATACAAGAATAATATATTGAAGGGCTTGTTTTACAATTTAGTGATTTTCAAACATCCCAACATGAAAAGTCCCTTACGAGTTGATGGCTATGGAGGAGTAATACTGCGAGATATGGGACCCACATTTTAATTTTAATTTTAATTTTAATCCAACCATCCCAAATTCCCTCGTACATAACAAATTATACAATGACTGTAATCCTCTTCTCAATTTCCCTCCCAAATTCTTTTCTATCTCATCCTCACAAAGATGATAAAAAAAAGTTAAAAATAAATGAATTTGGAATCTAAACATTTTAAGTTAGACAGTCCATGTGATTAATTTTATATAAATATCATTTGGACTGTTAATTTGGATAATTATATTAAAATTAATTATATTTTTACAACAGATAATTACAATTCTAAAAAAATTTAAGACATACTTTAACCAAATTTGACTATAATGTATTTTAAAAACAATAATTTTCTTTTTTAAAAAAAGAAGAAATATTATAGTTTTGTAGGTGCTTTTAAAACGTAAGGTATTTGAGTGTCAATTTGTAGAATTACATAAAACACGATAGATTTCATTATTTTTCATGTTTTTATCATTTATATGGTTGAAATTGAATAAAAAAAATTCATCCGTTTTATATTATTTGATTATTATTGATCTTTTAAAGTTATTTTAAGAGATTTTTAAATTGACATAAATTCTTTTAATTTAAATAAATAAAATGATGAATATTGTTAATTATCTAAAAAGTATTACTCATCGTAAATTTTATTGTTTCATAATTTTTAATGAGTCACAACAATTTTGAGTTTGAAAATGTCTTAAATTGACTTTCAAAAGTCAATAATGAATTTTGAGTTTGAAAATATCTTAAATTGACTTTCAAAAGTCAATAATGATAATATAATTTGGAAGAAAAGAGTATATTTTTAAAAATGCATTATTATCAAAAAAATAATAATTAAGACAATTATAATTATATAATAGAAGTTATTCAAAATATAAGTTTTGTAGAAAAGACAATTAAAATTGCCCATTTTGAATCACCGATTCCAAATAAATACACAGAAGAAAATTAAATACTCCTTCCGTATCATCTCTCAAACTCACTCACTTTCTCTCTCTAAAAATGAAGACCAGCAGCAGCACAAAGCTCCTCCTCCTCCACCCTTCCTTACACAAACAACCCGGATCCCCCACCGCCGCTCACCGCCGCAAATCCCTTTTCATTCTCATTTCCTTATTCACATTCGCATCCGCTCTCGCTCTACTCGCCACCAAACGCGTCATCATTTCCGCCTCCAGAACCACCGCTTCCTCCGCCACCGCCACCGCCCCCAATTCCCCACTCCCCAACCCCATTTTCGATGCGCTTGTCCACTACGCCTCCGCCAACTCCACGACCCACTCCCACATGTCCGCCACTGACATCAAAACCATCGCCGCCGTCCTCCGCAGCTGCCCCGCCCCATGTAATTTCCTCGTTTTCGGCCTCACCCACGAGACCCTTCTCTGGAAATCGCTCAACCACAACGGCCGGACAATCTTCGTCGACGAGAGTGCATATTTTGTGGGAAAATTGGAAGAAAAACACCCCTATATCGAAGCTTACGATGTTCAATTCACAACAAAAGTCAGTGAATTGTACGATCTCTTAGAATACTCAAAGGAGCAAATCGGAAAAGACTGTCGGCCGGTTCAGAATCTTCTGTTTTCCGACTGTAAGTTAGCCATTAATGACCTCCCAAATCATATTTATGAAATGGGGTGGGATGTGATTTTGGTGGACGGGCCACGTGGGTTTTTCCCGGCAGCTCCGGGGAGGATGACGGCGATTTTCACCGCCGGAGTGTTGGCGAGGAACAAAAAGGGTGGCGCTGGAAAAACCCATGTGTTTGTTAATGCAGTTTACAGAGAAGTGGAGAGTGTTTGCAGTGAAGAGTTTTTGTGCAGGGAGAATTTGGTGGAGTCTAGTGATTTGTTGGGGCATTTTGTGGTGGAAAATGGGGTGGTGAATACATCGGAGTTTTGCCCAAATTCTTCTCCATCAAAACTAGCTTCAACATATTAGAAATCTCTAAATTAAGATTATTGAGATTATATATATATAAAAAAAAGTTAATTATGACTAGGATTATCACTTGTTCTTTTTGTTCGCTTTTGGGTTTTTTGATGATTCAATGTGTGAATTTCATAGCTCCAAAAGTTGTTCATACGTTGGTTCTTAAAAATTTCTAGTGTTTGGTGGGAGTGATGGAAGGAGAATTGGGAGTTGACATAAAATTGTAAAATATTTACATTTTTGAATTAATTGTAAATAAACTTCTTTTTAAATGTTTGCATTTCCTATTATGAAGGAATGATGAACTCAGATTTTGATCGTGGAGGTCCACCACCGTCCACCACAAATATAAGTTTAATCAAATATTAAAATTGTCATACTTCCAATTCAACAACAACAAAAACTTCGCTAATTGCCAAAACATTTTGGCAAAATTCACATGATTTGAAACTTGAGATCTTGAGATGATTTTTTTTTACTTGTGATAACCAATAAATATATATATATATATATATATATATATATATTTGCTACATTAACACACCCCACACACTCTCTTTGCTATCTCATGAATACCACGAGGCGAAGTCATATCATCGGGCCAAATATCATGTGGTGTGATAACCAATATTTAATACACCTTAACTTGAGGATTTATCTAAGGTTTATGGATTATACATACATTTAATTATTATATGTTAACTAGTATTTAGTCCAAAGGAAAGAAATGGTTGGTTGTTGGCGGAGGAGGAGGCGAGTGTCGGTGAGGGAAGACATGGTGGGAGCTACCATGAAAGGGAATTAAGGAGTAGAGAGAGTAGAGGGGTGGCAGTAGGCCCATGGTCACGTACTACCTACCAACCGTTACAGTTACTCACTTCGTTTCTCTCATTAGTTTTTCAATTTTGACCTTAATTATTCCTATCCTATCCTCTCCATATAAACACCAAAATTTTATGGCAGCATGTATATTCCCCCCCATCTTTCAGTTTGAAAGTCAAAATTATTAGTATCATCCAACATATATATATATATATATATATATATAACTCACATGATATTTGCTACTTGAAATCATTCTCTAATCTCAATCGATCACATGAAGAAGGGTCATGTACTGTCAAATATGATACCCCATAATGAATATATTAGTACTACAAATATATTGTAGGATGGTCCATTACATTTGCAGGGCACCCTGCAAACAGAGCAGCTACTTCACCCCCACTTCACCGCCAACCATCTCTGTCTCATTATTTTCATTAAAACGTTTGTTAAAATGACAAAAATAGACTGACACCCTCTATAGATAATCATAATAACACTCACTACTCTTCTAGTTTTTCAAATACCCCTTCTAGTACCCCTCTAGTCTATAATATGTAACATTCACTGCTCCTAAGTGTGGTTGACCAACTAATATTCAAAAATATTTTTAATATAATATTTAATACACCCTTCAAGTTATAATATTTAATACACCCTTCAAAAATATCTTCGGCTGCGTTTGCAATGTTTGGAATTTCAAATGTACTGTATTGATTTAGAAGGCCCATTCAGCTTCAGCCTTACATCGAGATCAAGTTGTTAATGTTACATAGGCAAATGATAAGTTGCCCAAATTTAGCAGCTTGTAGAACAGCTCTGCTACTAGGCCCATAAAGCTCATTTTGGGCGGCCTGGTTTAGAAGCTCCACAAATACCGGTATCGTGCTGATGGCGGAGATTATTTGAGCTAAATTTTGTGCATCTTCATCATGTTGGAGTATTAATAGAATGAAGTTTTATAACTCCTTAACTGATTTAGATTTGAATGTCCACCCTGGTTGAATCATCTTATAGGATTGGTGTCTTTAATGCCACAGTATTATTACGATGACAAAAGAATATTATTAAAATTAATTTACAAAATAATGTAACAATGTGTAATTAGTTGATGATCGGTCATAAACGAGTGAATCTAATATTGTTAGTGAAAAGGACGTGGAGATCGAGAAAAAAAATTATAATTAAAAAATGAGTTAAACTATATGTCCTAGACACCTAAATATATGGGAACTTGCCTTTATCACATAAATTTTATAGCCATGTTATCACCTACTCCCTCTATTCTTAAAAGATGATCGTTTAAGGATTAATGCACACAGATTAAAGAATATAATTAATACTTAGCGAAAATACTATACTACCCTTATTAATTGTCTCAACCAATATTCTCTTCCCAATGTTTCTTATTCAATTCAACCAATTACTTCTTATTAAACTAATTACTACTTAGATTATAGCATTGAATTGAAAAAGAATCATTTGGAAGAGAAGATAGCTATTGTGTATTGATAAACTTAAAACGACAATCTTTTTAGAACAAAAATTATTTCTTAAAACGACTATCTTTTAGGAAGGGAGGGAGTATATCACTATATGGGAACTTGGGTTTTGGATCATGTCTCAAAACATAAATGTATTTCCTTTTATCTCAAAAAAGATGATTGAAAAATATAATTTTTTTGTTCACAAAAAATGATATAAAATACATAAAATAAAATAAAAGATAAGAATGTCAATTGATGAGATTCGTCAGTATAAACAAATAAAAGAATTCATTACCTTATGTAATATTTTTTATTATCTTTTCTCATTTTTTAATTTGCGTGTAAAATATATTTAGTTCGTCCTTTTAAAAAGAAAGGAAGTATTAAATGACCATGTTCAATCAAACGATTTTCATATATACTTAGAAAATCAACACAAATCAGAGAAAAAAAAGATGATGGATAATGTTAAAACAATAAATATTACTAAAAAATATAGTTAAAATAAGGATAAAGTATACGGTAAATATATATTTACTCCAATACTAGTAGTATTATTTATGGTTAAAAGAAAAAAAAAGAAAAAGAAAAAAGAGTAGAATTGATTTTTGGCACACTCATTTCCATGAAGGATGACGAGCTCGTGACAGAACTACTCCTCGTTCGGAGTCATTCCGATTTCAATGGGACTCTCCATGATTTTCTCTCTTCCCCAATCCAAAACAACTTTTCCTTTCTCTCTCCTCTTTCCTCTCTACAAAAGAGAAAAACACCCGCCACTTTTTTCTGCTTTTTCATCAATGGCTTCCTTCAACATGTCTCCTCTCTCTCTCCTCATTTTCACCTTCTTCATCGTCTCTTCTGCTATGGACATGTCAATCATTAAATACGACGAAACCCACGGCCTAACAACGACTTCTTTCCGAACCCACGACGAGGTTAAGTCCCTTTATGAGTCCTGGCTCATTAAAAATCACAAAAACCTACAATGCCCTCGGAGAAAAAGAGAGGCGATTCGAGTTTTTTAAGGACAATTTGAAGTTTATTGATGAACATAACGGCGTTGAGAATCGGACGTATAAGCTTGGATTGAACCGGTTTGCTGATCTGACCAATGAGGAGTACCGATCCAAGTTTTTGGGTGCTAAAATGGAGAGGAAGAGCAAGCTTTTCAGCCCCAAGAGCGATCGTTATGCGTTTAAGGACGGGGAGAAGTTGCCAGGAGTCGGTGGATTGGAGAGAGAAAGGGGCTGTTGCTCCGGTGAAAGATCAAGGCCAGTGCGGTCGGTACAACAATTTATTTGAGTAATTTTGTAAATTTAGCATATCTTGCATATGCATAATTTTTGACATATTTTTGTGTGTTTGTTGAATAGAATTTGTATTGATTAATTTTAGTGCTATGGGTATGGGAAGTGGAAACTTGTATATTATATGTGATAGTAGGGACAAGGGAATTTGTGTTTTTGACATGGTCAATGATTGGGGTTGATTTGGGTTTTCTGTGGATTGGTCCCAAAAATGGGGTCTTTTGGATAGGTATTGTTTGTTTGGACTTTGGATGGAAACTTCCTGGTGGGAATTTTTTTTGAGTAAAAAGGTAATAACTTTAGCTATTTTTTGTGCCTATAGCTAAAATATTTACTCTTTTACTTGGACAAAATTACCAACCACTCACATCACTAATCTACCCAAAACTCAATTAAATTTATTAACTCAATTAAATATATTAATTCAATATAAATGTCAACTCATTATACTACTCGAGGACAAAGGTAGATTGAGGAAAATATAGAAAACTTATATTTTTACATGTTAAAATAATATTTTTCACACGAGTCTATCTCACATGGAGGTGGGACCCACTCACTATTCATGTGAGAGAGATCACGTGAAAATATCAATTTTTTATGTGAAAATATCGGTTCCCAAAATATATACTCTCTCCTAATTTTTTTTTATTACATTAATTTGTGTGAAAATTGTACTTCACCCATCTTTTTGGGACAGAGGGAGTATGTAATAACAAAAAGGTTCAAAATTGATGGTTGTTTTTATTTTCTTAATGTTGTTTATGGTCCCGTCTTATGACTGTGAGGTCTATTAAAGTGATAATTGCAGGCTGTAGTATGTCATAGACGAGAGGTTAGAATTGGGTTAGACATGTAGCTAGAATTAACTTACTCTTTTGATTACTGTGTGATTATTGAGTGTTTTGCCATGACCAAAATCGTTGCTTAAGGCTATGTAAAAGTATTCCTTAAAGAACAAGGGTGGAAACAAGAGAAACTACATTCCCTTCAATTTTTCTTCCCATTTGCTGCCTACTCATGCTTTATCGAATACAACCTTTTTAAAGTTTAGGTACTTTTCTTTTAGGGGTGAATTTTAATTCGATTTATTTTTACTTTGGGATATAATAATTAGGCTTTTATAGCTGTAATCTGTAGTTTCTTGTTTTGTTTTGAAAATTTTCATAATTTTTATCTTTCTTGTATTAAAGATTAATACTTTTCCCCACATTTAGGGAGTTGTTGGGCATTTTCTACAATAGGTGCAGTGGAAGGGATAAATCAGATTGTAACTGGTGAGCTAATCACTCTCTCAGAGCAGGAGTTGGTGGACTGTGACAAAGCTTTTAACCAGGGATGCAATGGGGGTCTGATGGACTATGCCTTTGAATTCATCACTAAAAATGGTGGCATTGATTCTGAGGATGATTATCCTTACAAAGGTGTTGATGGCAGATGTGATCAGAATCGGGTACATGTCTAATTTAAACATGAGAAAATTTTGTTTTTCATTATTTGGAAGAACAACAAAAGCTTTTATCTTTCTTTGTTAGTTAAATAAGGATGTGGTATGTCATGCTTTTCGTCAACTCTTCTTTCAGAAAAATGCCAAGGTCGTCACCATAGATGGTTATGAAGATGTACCACAAAATGACGAAAAGTCACTTAAGAAGGCTTTGGCAAACCAACCAATTAGTGTTGCCATTGAAGCTGGTGGCAGGGCTTTCCAACTCTACCAATCGGTAATTAAGATTCATGAATGTTCAGGTTTTCTTAAAGAGTATTACCTCTGCGCATATACAATGTATTAAGAAAGAAAAGCATATAGTGGAATATCTCTCTGACCTTGTGACTTGTCTCATATGAACAAATCTTAAAAGAGTCTAAAATGTACCTTTTTGTGCTTGAAACATTTATAACCATTAGTCATAGGTTCAAAAGACCGGGAGAGATGGCAGAGGCTTTGGGGGCCTATTCTCAAGGTTACTGGTTCCACTTCCCACACTTGGTCAAGCTTATTACCTTTTCCAAAAACTGATTGTCAGATTGCCATTTACATTCTCTGCATGATCAGAGTTTCTTTTTGCTTCTACTACAATCGGCAACACTTTTTACTTGTATTTCACAATTCCTTAACATACACAGGGCGTCTTTACTGGACTCTGTGGGACAGAATTAGATCATGGCGTTGTTGCTGTTGGATACGGCACAGAAGATGGTAAAGATTATTGGATAGTGAGGAACTCATGGGGTCCCAGCTGGGGAGAGAGTGGATACATTAGGTTGGAGCGCAACCTGGCTAGTACCAACACTGGGAAGTGTGGGATAGCAATTGAGCCCTCATATCCTTTGAAGACGGGCAAGAACCCTCCTAAACCTGGCCCATCCCCTCCATCTCCAGTAATGCCCCCATCAGTTTGCGATGATTACTACAGTTGTCCTGAGGGAACTACATGCTGCTGTATATATGAGTATGGTAACTACTGCTTTGGTTGGGGATGTTGTCCCCTCGAGTCAGCCACCTGCTGCGATGATCACTCTAGCTGCTGCCCTCAAGAATTCCAAGTTTGTGACATTGATGCTGGAACTTGCCTACTGGTAATTTAACTATATTTGCGGTAGCGAACTGAAAATCTATATCCATATATGTTTTTTGCTGCTAATGCTGCTATCATGTAATGTAACAGAGTAAAGACAATCCAGTGGGAGTAAAAGCAATGAAGCAAAGTCCTGCTAGACGCCACTGAACTTCCTTGCGTATTTTGGCTGTAAGATTGTTGGTGCTTCGGAAAACAAGTTTGTTTTTTCCTTGATTTGCCACCCCACCCCACCCCTTGTTGGGCATGAGTCGGTTGATTCTTGTGCAGGCTCCCTGAACCCCTTAACACATAGCAGTGTTTTTAAGTTACATTATTGTAAATAGCTTCATTACGTTTGCTTGAACAGCTGAAAGTTGTACATTAAAATTTCATTTACGCCCCTGATATCGAAGAAATAGGAAACAGCTATGGTGCACATTTATGTTCCTTGTAAATGACTTGTTAACACTTCAAGCGCCTCACTTCTGAAGGTTCATTTCATACTTTTCTTTCTATTTAGTCCTAGCCTCGAGTTTGGATCAATGGTGTTACTAAAACCTAAAGTCAGCTGGAGGTAAGGATTATTGTTGCATGAAATTTTTCTATAAAAATGCAACTAGATTTATTTCATTACTTAATTGTTGAGGATAAAGAAATTGTCTCGCAGGGCATCTTAATGCATATTAACAGCATACTTCTTAATGCATCTTAACAGTTCAGATATTTGTATTAAGAAATCTTCCGAATAGTTTAGATTCGTATTTTTATCTTAACTATTCATAAGACCTCTTAATACAAAGATGTGGGATGTTAAGATACATTAAAAGGTGAGCTATTAATATGCATTAAGATGTAATTAAATACCATCTGCCGTCTAGGCGCTAGGCCAACGCCTCAATCTGGTACTTTGTCGTCTAGATTTAGTTGGGCGCCTAGACGTGACCTATACTTTGAAACTTTATAATACTTTAAATGAATTGGTTAAGCATTGGAATATTATCTCATTGAGTAATATTTCATGTAAATTTTTTTAAAAAAAATTACATTTGCTATATGTTTTGTATAATATTAAAAAAAAAAAAATGAGACCGTTTAAAAAAATTCGTAAATCGAAGAAAACACTTAGGCACCCTTCTGCAACCTAGCTCCGCCTAACAATTTAATTTAAATTAAATTAAACAAAGAAAAGCATTAATCAACATAATTGGGTCATAAATTTATTAACAAATGGTAATAACCTAAAAAATGTATACTACTTTTATATCTGGGCTGGGCCGTGGACGAACTGTCCATACACTTTCGTGAACGCGCTAGCTTGGCCGCGTTGGCAAAGCTTTTTAAGGAAATGGAAGATAAATTTAAGTTCTGCAACGCTAAAGAAGAAGAAGAAGCTCGAGCTCGTACTTTCAGAACTCTTTAGATTTCCACAAAATTGAATTATCTAAAGTTTTGTCTGCAAGTTTCTGAAGGGTTTTAGATATAAATTGAAGTGTTTTGAGTATATTGATTGATTAATTTAGTAGTATCAATCTTCGTTAAATCCGTCGTCTATGGCGACCTCGATTTCTGGTATTCACGGCCAACTTCTTGAAGTAACTGGTACTTCCTCCTTCCTTTTCTTTTTCTTCACCTGTATATGCATATATGTTTATATATTTCTGTAATTTTGATGATTAATTTTGGAATAATGCAAGTTGTTGGCTGTAACAAATTGAAAGACACCGAATGGTTTTCAAGGCAAGATCCTTACGTTATTCTTGAATACGGTAGCAACAAGTTCCGCACCAGAACCTGTACAGGTTAATTTTCTTCTTTTTATATATGTATGTATGTGTGTATATATGTATCTGGTGATTTGCGTGTTTGAGCTTTCATCCAACTTTGATTGATGTTGGGAGGAATTTATTGCTATTAATATTCAATTGGGATTTGGAATTTGGAAATTTGAATTTCGTTTGTGGGTTTTTTTAGATGGAGGCAAAAATCCTACTTTCCAAGAGAAATTTGTTTTTACCCTAATTGAAGGGTTAAGAGAGTTGAATGTTGCTGTCTGGAATAGCAATTCCATCACTTATGATGATTTGATCGGCACAGGAAAGTAAGTGCTTTATACACATTGGAATTTATGTTCTCAGATTGTTTGATTCAACAACCTTTTTCTGTTGCTGTAAAATTATAAATTACCTGACTTCTTTTGCGGCTATTTCTTAGGATTCAATTGCAGAAGGTTCTGTCTCAAGGATATGATGATACACCGTGGACAATTCAGACTAAAACTGGCAGGTACTGCCTCAACTCCATTATCAGTTTTTGATGTTCTTTTACATATAAAAGATATATGCATGTTTGTATATACATATCTTTGTGAATATTATTTTGATCCAAAGGTCTTGTCATATAATTCAGTTCAATAGTGTGGCATTAAGTGCCCTTTTATTTATACTAGAAAGGACTTTTTGTCAGATAAAATGGTCTAATTCTTACTAATAAAAAAAACTGCATTTTTAGTAATCAAGTCATCCATTCTTCATGGGATGGCCTGGGATTATTCACTAAGACAGGAGAATTAATTACCATCTGTTTTTTAATAGGTTAAATTTGGTCCCAAACATGGGGAGAAACACTACTAATAAAGAATGAAGTACCATCTTTATGATATTTTTTCTCTTTGTTATATTTTATGACAACAAGGCTAGAGATTTTTTGATACAATACAAGTGTGACAGGAGAGTGTTCATAATGTGAGTATCGTCCGTTAAGCTTGAGATTTACTGAAGTTGTTACAGATTCCTTTCATAATTTTGACAGAGTACAAATTACAGATTACAACTTGCTACAGATTATTTTATTTGGTGATGAACTGCTATTGCTGATGCATGTACAAAAAATATGCATTGTATTGTTTTCAATCCAAGTGACTAGTGAGCAGTTTTACTTTGACTTGTTAGTGGATAGAATTTGGTTGAAGTACTCATTATGCAACTTCATTGAGTTTATCACCGTGCATGTAGAATTTGTAGATCATGAACTTATCAAGTTGTATACTTTTTCTCATAAGCCAAGTCAATATGAAACCCTATCATATCGTGTAATACTGTGTGGACTGGTAAGGATTGAAAATTATGGTTATTCCTTTTTAATTCCTAAGATCTCTTATAGATTTAGATATTATTATTTATCAAATTATCAATCAACCCTTTGCTGAAAGATTTATGTGAATATAATATCAATTATGCCATTACTTTTTGCTGGATATTGCACATGGTTCCTCCTACACTCCCTTGTTTGAACTTTTACTCCATATATAAATGTCAGGTTTGTAATCCTTTTTCAATATATTATATTTCTATTAGTCACTGAGAAATTTATTTATTCATTTACAATATTCCTTGTCTAAAAAGATTGAATTGTTTTGCCAATTGATTAAATGAAAAGGGATGAATTCTATCTATTGGAAAGGATAAGTGTATAATGAAAAGAGCACTGAAGGTTTAATACTTAAATGTTGTTAACATAAGTAAGGTTTTTCTTATGACTTCCTCTGGATTTGTGGCTAAAGAGCGGGAGAGATTTAGGTTTTAAGGCTAGCCACTTGCAAGAAGAGTAGGCAAGTGGTTGATGCTTAATTTAGGAATGAGGTGAATGTTTAGGGGCTTTTGAAGCATATTAGGAGGGAGGGAATATAGTTTTTATGCACTATCCATGATACTGTTTATAAGGTATGTAGGCGATTGATCCTGTTAATATAGCCTGTGAGATATAGTTTATGATTGTTCTTCTTAATACAGTATGTGATCTTATCATGTTCCCTTTGCTAATGTAAAAATCCTTAAAATGACCTCCCCAAATGATCCCTAAAACATTCAAACTTCTAAAGCACAATTTGACCTTTACAGGTATGCAGGAGAGGTTCGACTCATAATGCACTATTCAAATGCCAATGTAAGTTCCATGGTTTTGTTTGTTAGAAATGTTTTCTTCTTTAACTCGCAACATTCTATTTTCAAATAACACTTGAAGATTAATCTATAACTGAAGCCATGTAATTGTGGAATTCTTGTGCAGTCACAGAAGCCACCAAAGAATTATGCCCCATCAGCCCCACTATATGCAGCATCGCCTGTACCAGAACCATCGGCATACTCTTACCTGCGACCAGCCTCGTACCCTCCATCAGCTTATTACCCTCAACCACCCTCAGCAGCTCCTTACCCACCACCAACCTCATCAGCTCTTTACCCACCACCAGCTGCAACAGCTCCTTACCCACCACCAGCCTCTGCTTACCCTACGCCATCCTATCCTTCCTATCCTCATGATTCTGCAGTCTATCCACCTGCTCCATACGCGCCCCCTCATTCAGCTGCATATCCTACTCAGCCATATCCACCACCTTCAGCATATCCTCCAGCACCATATCCACCACCTGGGCAGTCCACAAACCATTATCCTCCAGGTAACTATTCAATGTCTTGTACAGAGTATTTTTCTCGACCCATCATGTTGTAAGTAATAAATCTTTGTTTTAGCAGGTCCGTACCCGGGAGTGGGACCTTATCCCCGGCCATATTGAGATAACACTCCTGCAGGTGAAGGGAAGAACATCATTCACAAATTTTCGTGTCTTAGCCCTGCACCCTCTTGAGATAAAAACTCGTGCAGATGAAGGGAAGAAGCAAATATATGTATATAGGACTTGCAAGAGTGGCTTGGTAGTTGTGTTGTCTAACATCAAGGATCATCACTTCTGATAGCACTTGATTGATTTAACTAGAAATTGCTGATACTCTCTTCTTCTTTTTTTTAAAAATGTTTTTAGAGTCTTCTTTTTCTTTGTTTATTTATCTATTTGCTTATTGTTTTGATAAAATAGAAGGTATTCTTTGATTGATTGTTTTATCAACCCTAGTCTGGGAAGGTATAAATATTATCCCAGTAATATTGATGTTAATTATTGAATTTACCATACACAAGAAGATGTAGGTTGGTTTGAATGGAATAGTTATGTAGTTAAATGGTACTTCCTTTTTCCTACTCTTTTGATGATTATAAGAGCAAAAAAACAATTGTTGATGCAATGAATGTATGCTTTTCTCAACTTGTTAAGGGGATTGTATTTGTCCTAATGGTATAACATTACAAATTAAGTTGAGTATACTACTTTATTTATTCTGTTGACATCACAAATATGATTTCAAAGTAGAACTTTGTTTTTATATATTTGTTTGAATATGAGAATACTTCTTTTTCTAAAACAAAGTTAATTTAATACTAATAAAACACAAAACAAAGACTCGTCCGTTTCCAAGCTGACTAAGTTTGCAAAGGTCTCGTGCAGTGTGTAATTAATTTGATTAAATGCTATAAATACAAATTATACACAAAAAGTTGTGTATCAACCGTATAAAAAAAGAGAAGGAAAAAAGAAAAGAAATGAGACATGCTACTAGATATTTTACACATTATTCTTTCATTAACATAATATACATGTATCCTATTTTTTATATACAATTTGTGCGAGTACTATTATTCAATTAATTTGGGTTCCATAAGAGGTGAGTACTGAGTAAAACTGAGTTGTACACAAGAATTAAAAAAATGATTATACAATATTAAATATAATATTAATTGTCTATAATATCATATTTTTTAAAGAAGAATAATTTTAGAAAGATTGTAATTAATTCTCCTAAATTATATAAAACGTCAAATAATTTTTTTTAAAAAAAATCATATATTTTAAGAGAAGAAAAATAGTTATCAATTTCCATGTGGTCCAGCTTGATTTGTTGATTTGTGTGCCGTTACATTTCTCCCCACCAAAACACACAAAACTATAATAACAATGGACTAGCTAGAAACCTAGAGAAATGAAAAGAAAAGAAAAGAAAAGAAATCCTAGCCTCGGAGTAAAATTTCAAAATAAACCCGCATTATAAAAGTTAGTGAAAAAGGAAGTCAATTTGGAAAACAAATGAAATTGATATTTTCACAAGTGAAAATGTTACTGACATGAATGGTAAGAGTGGCGAAGCTACAATGAATTTGTGGGGTCAATTCACCCCACTTAAAAAAAATTGTTTTATAATGTTAGGTTGATTTTAAAAATTTTAAGTATTATGCATAAATTGACCCCACTAAAATTTTATAAATTTTCTATTATATAGGGTCAAATTGAAAATTTATAACTTTGTCAATCAAATTTTAACCACATATGACTCATATCCTCTCAATATATGTATATCTTTCTATAATATTTTAAACTAAATAATAATCTAATTTATATTATTTTTAAAAATAAATAATGAATTACTTACTTATAAACAGTTGTGATTAAAATAGTATATTATGAGTCAATATAGTGTATACATACCATATATTATTACTTATTATATTTTCATTGTAATATAGTGTGTATATATATATGACCAGAAAGTATAAAGTATTAAAAAAATTGACTCGGGGGCGTTGCCTCCGAACCCCCGTCAAATTATTTGTAGCTTAATAATAATTTTGACCCCACTCATAAAAATTCCTGACTTCGCCACTAAATGGTAAATGGGGTCGACTCTCATGTAAGGGAGCATCTTGTGTAACGAACATTTTATCATACATCAATTTGCTACCCCAACTCTGCTCTAATAGTCTAATTTTCATATTTTCTTTAATCTAATCTCTTTTTCTCTGTTAAAATGGCAGCCATATCTCTAATTCTCATCACTACAGATACAATTAAAATGAAAATAAACAAAAAGAAGTTAGGTTTGAGAATCCAGGCTGCCAAAAACATCAAAAAACACCCTTTTGAGTGATGGCATTTGCAGACTCTGTTCTTCAACTCTGTTTTTCAAGAACAGAGGAGGCTGTGGTGAAGAAGAAACTGATGATCCCCCATTGCAAGAATCAGTTGAACTATCGGAGCTAAACGAAGCTTCAATTACCCCACTTGGGCTGCCTGGAATTTCTTCTTCTTCATCTTCATACTTGCGCTTGTGAGAATTCTTTTGAATAATGCAGCAAGTGTTTGATATGCTCCCAATGAGTTCAAAGCATTCATTTATTTTCTCCTGTTAAAAGCGCAAGTCTTATATATCATATTACAATAAAAAAAAACAAATGAAGAAATGAGAGAGAGAGAGAGAGAAATGTAATTAATTTAAGACTAAAATACAATTTGAATCCCAAAGTTTGTAATTTAGTTGAGATTTGCACTATAATAATGTTTAAAACGTATCTAAGTGCACCTCAAAAAAATTTTACGAGGCTTAAACTAGTCGAAATGTATCCCAAAGTTTTTTTAGCTCAACAAAATACGCTCTAAAGTTCATTGTGCTAAACAAAAAAAAGAACTTTGGAGTGCACTTAAACATTAGGATGCAAACCTCAACAACCCTACAAACTTTAGGATCCAAACTGTATTTTAGTCTTACTTTAAATGCAAATTAGCTAACCTTTGTGGTTCTGAGGACACCCAGAAGCTGGTTTTGATATTCAATGGCATTCAAAGGCTCAACTTGGTGTATAACATGAAGCATTGTTGCAGTGGCCAATACAGAAGGTAAATAACGTGCAAATCTCCAATCTACATTTATAATAATCAACAAAACAAATGTGAGATTTCAAAGAATGTGTTACTTTCTTCTTTATTTATCGGTTTTATTTCAAAAAAGATTAAAGATGAGATCTTTATGGTCAAAAAGAGACTTACCGGCTACTGCAGAAAGGAGTAGAGCTTCACATTTCTTGAAAAACTCCCAATGGAGATTAGTCTTCAATCCAAGCCTCCTCATAATATGATCAAGAAATGAAAGTGGGGTCACCGGATTCATCCTCCATTGAAGAGTGGACATTACCAACAGCTCCATATTCTGAATAGTTTTGGCCTCAAACAAATATTTTGAATCTTCCACCTATTATTGAATCAAGAAATCAAAACTAACCAAAAGTTAAAAATGCTAAGGAATTGTATGATTCAACAGTGGAGCTACACCTTGGTCAACAAGCATGTCGGATTACCTCCTTTCCCAAAAGCCTAAGCCATTAGATTGAGGTTCCATCGTACTTATTAACCCATCATCACTTTTAATTCTTAGTATGTTGGATTCATGTCAACAAAAAACACCTACTACAAATTTTCAAAATGAGTTATTTGTTAAATTCAATGTACTTACTTGGAGATCAAGAAGAAGTGGGACTTGGGTTTCTTCAACTTTTGCAGCAAGAGAAAGACAAGTTACAGCAGCAAGCTGGAACATCCATGGCTCATCTTCTTGAAATTGAACACTAGATACAAGTCTGTTCAAGTGATTAATGGCTAGAACTGCAGTTGGAGCTGAAAATCCATAATGGGCTTTCACCTTTAGAATCCACTCAACAGCCTCTGCTCTTCCCACATAGAGAAAAGGTTTCTCTGTTTCATTATTATCAGAAAAAAGGTGGATTTCTTTTTCTTTAGAAAACAGAGAGAAAAGCTCTTCCTCTTCCCAAAACAAATCTTGCTCCAATGAAACCAGAGGGAAAATAGATGGGCCTTCTCCATTTCTTGTACCGATTTCAAAGCTGTAATCTTTGTCACTGATCTCTTCTTCTAAGCACTCAACTCCTATTACTTCTTCCTCACAGAATAAAGAATCTAACAAGAAAGAAAGGGTGTCTTGTTGATGCTGATCATTTACTTCTAATATTGCCATTTTCTTGAAAAAAAGAGAGATCTTATTTTTTGTCCTCTGCTAATTATGACAAATTTACTATTCATATATGAATATGAGAATGTGCTAAGATGGATCTTAGGACTCACAGGTGGGAGATAATAATGCCTTTACTTGGATATTTCACATGCAATAGTCACATTTTTCGGCTCTAGATCTGTAAAAATGAAGTCATTTTTGTTGTATAACACGTGAAAAAAAGGTAGAAATAAAACTATTTCTATATTCAAAAGAAGGCTACGGCATGTTTTAGTGAAGGATCCACTAAAATGCCTATTAATGGATTTATGGGGGTTGAATTTAATAAAATTAAAGCTTAGTAGAGGAGAGGGGATAATGCAAAATAAATGTGTATAATATATATATATATATATATATATATATATATATATATATATATATATATATAAATTGGAAATAATTGTTGAATTCACGGGTGTTTTTACGCTCCTGTGGTGGCGCATGATCCAAACAGCATCTAGAACATTAGAAGCAGAAGTCAAATTAAAAACTTTTTTAAGTTTAGTGTAATTTGGATCCGGTTATAGTGAAATTGACATTAATTTTATCGTAATAAATTCATATAACTTTTTATTGTATTAGTTATAAAAAATGTTGTATTAACCATTCCAATAAAAGAGCTATAAAATTTATCAATGCAATAAAAAATTATAAAGCTTACGACGGTGAAGTTGGTGCTAACTTCACTATAACCGGATCCGTGTAATTTCGTTGCAAAGGGTGAAAGTCAAATGAACAACAGAAATGGGAGTGATTAGCATGAAGTGAACTTCATGTTAAGTTCATTTAATACTCAATACAGTGCTGACACGTAGACGGATAGATCACCCTCTCGCCTGCGTGTCAGCACTGTATTGAGTATGAAATGAATTTATCATGAATTTCACTTCATGTTAACCGGATCCCACATAAAATGTCAAATTTTAGTTCAAATGTATTGATGAATAGTTCCTATTGAATGGAGAAAATAATACTACCTCCGTCCCATAATAAATGTTTTTTTAGCTTAAATCACACAAACCAATACACAAGTTAAAATGGCAAAAATACCCTTAATATACTTTCTTTGTCTTGTTTGACACTTTTTTTTATTACCTTTTGGTCTCTCTTTCTCTTTCTTCAACCTTTCAACTTCCCAATAAATACGCAATAAATATCATTGGATGCATAAGGGCACATATAGAAAAATATTATAAAAATTGTATTGGAGTTCTAACACATCACTTATTTTGAAAAAAATTGTTAAACTTAAAAAAACACTTATTATGGGACGAAGGTAGTAATAATAAAAAGTCGTACCTTTCGTGTATTTTCACATAAATAATTTTTTAAAAAGAGAACGAGAACTCAACAATTCCTGACAGAAAATGTTTAGTCTGGTATCTCATACATATACAATTTCTGGCAAAAAAGTGAAATCATTGTACGGAAAAAAAATGTGAAGTTGCATGTATAAATAGTTGTGTAAAAGACTAAAACCTAATGGCATTCCTTGAAGAATAAGTGTTGGCAAATTAAATTAAAATTAGTTTCAAAATCAATTAGAGTTTACTTTTTTTTATTCGACTTCTTTCCAATTGTTTTTGTTTATGCGCCACCATGTAATTGTAGAAACCCCGTGAACACTTATTTACTCCCGAGTATGACAAATCTCCTAATTTTGTTCGTATCTTAATTAATTACATGATGATTATAGTAATTAATTTTAATCAAACATCTCACACTTCACACATACAGTTTGCATTCTCTCCTCTATTATGGGTTATTTAAATTAATTGCACTTCAACAACCACAAGTAGTAGTTACTTAGTTTAATATATATATATATATATATATATATATATATATATATATATATATATATATTATTGATTGCTTTTGGGTGGTTCAATTTATAGCTTTTTCACGTGTTATTCCACAAAAATATTCTCTCTTTGTACTGCCAAAAAAATGTGCTTACCAAATACCAACAAGTAAAGGCGTTACTTTTTCCCCCCGCCTGTGAGGATTAATTAAGACGCATCTAAATATCTAATTATTTAGCCTTTTATGTAACACTTCACTTCACCTCAATCATACATCGAAAAATATGAAAAAAAAATCCAATCATGACTTTTTGGCGATGGGTTAAAACTTGAAATTTGACCAGAAATTTATTCCGGATTCAGAATTTGACCCGAATTGTTTTACTTTATATCACATTGTTATATTTATATAAATATATCCATATTTATTTTTTTCTTCATAAGAAAAATTAAGAATTAGAATGTTAATCAATTTGTATATAAATTAGTTTACTTAAATCGTAGAGCTCAGGCCTACTGAGATTTAAACTGTTATGCTACGTTTGGATTAAAGGAATAGAATGAAAAGTAGAATGATTCATTTATTCCATATGTTCTCCCTCCCCAAGGAACTAAACACAATTTTTTTCATTTCAATCGCACCCGAACACAATTTTTTTTATTCCGTATGAATGAGTTATTTCATTCCCACTTTCATTACTCCAATCCAAATATAGCATTAGTGTTATTATAATTCATAAATACTTTTAGGATCTCAAGGATTGGATATCTGAAAAATTACCTTTTTACTAAAATATAGTTTCTTTGTCCTAAAATGAATGTTCTGTCCTTTTGTTGATTTTTTTATATTAATTTTTTTTAAGGAACAATTTTTTTTAAAATAATAATACATTTTAATCTTTAAAGTTTAGTGATAAAAAAGACTACCAATTAGTACTGTATGTCTATTGTACAAATTTTAAAATTTGTTAAAAAAAAGAAAAAAGAAAATAAGAATAAACATATACATTCTTATTTTTAGGATGGAGTGTGTATAATTACACTAAAAAATAAAAGGAGAAAACACCACTCAATTGAAAAAGAAAAAAAGAAAAGAAAAGAAAGCACCCTTTTGTTGGTTTTTTAAGGAGGGAGGGATCACATAGGTCCCAAACCAATAATTGTACTAGGATAATCTGATTGTATTATTATATCTCCCTTTTGTTTTAAGGAATGCATTTAAGTTGAATGAACTGATAATTTGCTGGGGCAGGACAACTTAATTTCAACAAGAATGTAAAGATGCAAGCAATTCCAAATTAATGCACAAGTTATGTGTTAAGTGTCTGAACTGAGAAAAATAAAGTTACTTACAAAAGATGATAGCATAGCACCCATGGGCTGTTAATTGCAAACTACATCATGATATCTGAAGAATCCTGGGACTCCATGGATCACCCTCCACGCATATGTGCACCCAATTCCCCAAACTGTTCATCAGCTTCCACAGTGTCATCTGACAGGAGAACTGCATCCAGCTTCTGTTTCAGGATATCAATAGCATTGAGAACCAACTGTGAAGCTTTGATCGCACCAGGTGTGAAAATGAAACCGTCTTCTTTTGCATAGATTTCCACAAGTCCTGGCTTCCCCATAGCTTCGGCTTTCTTGAGCACTTCTTCATCATACGTGTATGCCTCAGCATCAACAACCTTAACCTGAGAACGAAAAAAAGCAGATGAAGATTTGTTTGAAAAATGAGAGCTTTTGATAAATTTTCGTTTCAGGATCCAATGCAGTTTTAAGAAAGTTCAAATGACCAGAAGGAATACAAATGAAACGTAAGAGTCAAAAAAAAAACCTTCGCAGATATAACTTTATTAAACATTCTCACAGAAAATGTGTGACCCTTTAAGGAGAAGAATTCCATTCTTCTTTAGTTAAACAACCAACCAATGAGCCACCTACTGTAGCTCAACTTTCATAAAGCCATAGTCAACACTTGACTAAAAAATACATGACTTCAAACATGGAGTTTTAAATTAAAGCCAGGTAGCAGCAATCTGATTTTTTCACTTATTTAGTTTTAGAATCTTCTCGTGTATAAATTAACAGAATAAATGATTTAATATTTTAAAACAAACATTCATCGGTCCAAGTGATGCTATGGAAGAACATCAGTATGGAATCTCAAGTTAGCAAGATTGAGAGTTTGAAAAATCGAATAATCAGTCTATGAACAAAAACAAACATCATTTGAATCAAACCATCATCATCACATACACCATTGTACCACTACTAAAAGAACTACACTGACAGAGGCATAAGTTACGAAGACTAACCAGAGTTGGCACTATATGAAACAGCTGGGAGGGCATGAAATTGAATCGCATTTGATAGCAACCAAAACCTGTGCCGATATCCCATATGGGGTTGCTTTCCCAGTGAAACCTATGCACATTTTAAACCTATACGGGGTGTGTTAAACATCAGCTTCTAGCCGATGTAAGGAATGTTATGTACCCTAGAGTGAAATATAATCCTTTTTGAGCATTCAATCATTAGCTACACACACACACATAAGAACAAAGATTCCACCTTCCATATGATTGCAATCATGATGCATATTCTAGCTAACAATCTAGCATTATGTCAATTGAATATTAATCATAAGAAGAAGCCAAGAAGAATAAAAGGGAAAATTTTAACCTGTTGGGTTTCAGGGTCAATTTCAAAGACTTTGGTTGGACTGCTATCGACGAAACTTTGTTTGTCTTGTAGTGTTAAACTCTCAATCATATCTTCATTGATACGAATGGCAGGTTCATACATGAAAGTAACAGTTGCGGCAGGTGACCACTTGGCATGATCCTTGCCAATTCCTTTTCGAGCAATGGCTCTCAGCTTCAGTTCTTGTCCACGGCTAAGCTTCACAATTATTATTCCCCTAAAATAATACAAACCAAAGCACATGCTAAAAAATCGGCTCTCTATTCTCATTGAGTTTATCACAAAGAATGAAGAAGGAATTTTTGGATGACTAATCAGAATCTCAATTACTTATCAAAAAATAAATCAAGATGTCAATTAACAAATTAGTAGTCTACATGACCGTATCTAAAACAAGTATATTAAAGTTTTCTTAACAAAAGAAACTACTAGTCCTTTAAGCTCGGAAAGCTGCTTTAGATTATGTAGGATATGGAGCCCTTAACGATTTGATGGGATGGTGTTGCCCGTTGGCATGTAGACTTGACGTGGGGAAGCTTTTCCTCCTATCAAAGATTCTGTTAACATGCAGATGGCACTACTCTCTGGGTTCAACGAAACGAAAAATGCACAAACTACATGAGATCAAATTTTTTTGGCTGTCATGTCTTTTAATTAGTTAATTGACTGTCATGGTCCTCATGGAGTGATGGACTCATGGTAAGCTCCCTAAACTCAGTTGCAAAAATTAACTCGTCATATTTTAACTTCATTTCTTATTTTCCTTCCCATCTCTGCTCCTCAACATCCAAGGAGATTTTATAGAAAGCTTAAATTCAAACTTAATTATACTACTAATATTTCCCTTCTTATTTTCTTGGACACCAAAAATAAAGTTTAAGAAAGTGTTTTGCTTGAAAATTTGCATATATGATTCTGGAAATAAAGTTAACAAGTTCAACCATATATGTTTCTAAAAATTCCATAAATGAATTACTACCAAGTACCGAGTATAACGATAAAAGCATGTTTAGCTTCCTTTAATTTTCATTTTAGTTTCCTTTTCCTTTCATTTCCCATTTTCCGAGCTCCAAACAAAGCCTAAAAGATGCAATCTTCCCTATTCTCTCAATTCCCTCATTTCCTCAGCAACCTTATCGAATCAAAATTAAATGGTAATCTAACTTTCCTCCTTTTCTCCATTCTCACCAACAAATATCAACAGCAATAGGAAATATTAATAAAGTAAACGTATTTACCTTCTAATCTTAAATTAAAGAACCAAAAGTCACCAACAATCTAAAAACATTACCATCATTTTTTTTAATTTTTTTAAAAAACAGAAACAGAGCCTATATTAGGTGCATGCCTGTCTCTTCCTCTCTAAATTCTCTAGGTCATAAAATGAATATATCCAAAGCTGAAGACTAAAATTTCACAAAAACATTTAACTTTCCCAAATACAGATATATAAATTTGGAGAGTGCAAAAACCTTTGTTCAGAATTTTCGTAGCCAGAGGAATCACAGAAATCAACAGGAACAACGGTATGGTCCGAACTGTAGAGATCCTTGCTAGTAACCTCTAGGTTTGATCGTTGATACACTTTGCCCGCAAATGGAACTCGACGGAGCAGAACTCGCACTGGCCGTCACCGTCACAGGCGTCGCAGTCACGTGAGAAACGCATGCTCATGGCTCGTTCGCTGGTAAGAGGAATGAGACCGAGCCGGTGAGCAATGAACTCGTCGTTTAGTACAGTGGAGTTAACCTCGATTTCAACCAAATCGATGGCAACAGTGGGAACCTCGGCGATCATGACTCGCCGGAGGGCGTTGGCAATGCTGGCGTCGGTGTCTCGGAGCTCGAACTTGGCGTAGTCAACTTTCAGTTCTCTGATCTTCACGGTCGGAAATCGCTGGTACGAAGCTCCTTCCATTTTCTTTCTCTTTTTGAACTGTGAAGTGAAGTGAAGGTTTTGGGATTTAAAACCCCAGAAATTGGAGGGCTTTGTCTGGCATCTGTAGACTGTAGCACTGAATACTATTAAATTAAGAGAGAAAAGAAAATGAAAAACTAGTAATAATTTTCCTTCATGTTGTTTATAGATAATAAAAGATAAATAAGAAATGTAATTAGCCAAAAAAAATCATATAAGAAATGTAAATTTTAAATTACGTAACAATTTTTTATTTTTAATATATCTTATTTTTTTTCATGTAAATATATTGTGGTGTGGGCTTGAGGTTCAAACCGTCAAGACCTGAGACCCAACGGTTGAAGAAGGCCCATGCGCCCAACAATCGGATTAGCCGCCTCGGGCCCTGTCTTGGGCCCGTGCTACCGGCAATTCCTAATTTATTGATTTATCCACGTGGACTGGTTCCTCAATTTTCATCGGACGTGTTCCACCACCCAAACAACAATGCTACTCTTACATAAAAAATGGTCACATAAAGTTTACATACACACATGTTTCTGGACCCCACCTAGCACATAGAACCCACAATATACATTTATGTGTATATGACTATTTTTTATGTAATAGTAACATTATTTTTACCCAAATGCTTCTATAAAAGAAAAGATTAGAGACTCACACTTGCAATATTGATTGATATTTTATCTTTCTATACCATACACTAACAACACCTCCACCACAGGCGTTTCACGCGCGACACAACCCCATTCCAATTGTCTATAGTCAAAACATATTGTGTAGGATTCGTGGGACCAGTGGATCATTGGAGATGCCTCCTCGAAGAACAAAACATCATCCTATGGTGATGATGAGATTGTAAAAAAAATACTTAAGACAAGTGACCAATTTTTATTTTTTTTATCTTCCTTTAATTTATACTCGCATAATCTTCTTATGTTCATTCTAAAACTTAAAACACAATGTTAAAAATCACATGAAATAAAAAATCACATTAACTGCTGCAGCCATCCTTACTCGACTCACGTAGTCATTTCTATATGTTTGTCCCAAAACTTCATTCGCTTGATCACTCAAAGAGTAGAACTTGAAGCCAAGATCAAGATGGGCAAAGCAATCATCTTGGGTGATCCCATGCATAATTGTGTACCCGACATTGTTAGTGTTGGCAACTCTAGTAATGGATGTTTTTGGTGAAGTTTGTGATTGCCATATCGCGCCTTCTGTTTCTGCGAATTGGACGTGCCGGCTCTTTGCGATGAAAAGCTTGTGGTTGTCAAAAAAGGATGCCAATGGATTGGACCCAAGTGAAGTCCCTCCTCATGTTTTGGTTTCTCCTTCCGATGAAATTAGCATTTCTGTGTAGGTTGGGGTCGGTTACACGGCCATAGTCTTGATCCTTTTTGCCACGGAAAGTACTAATTTTAAGCCGCATTCAACCAAGTAAATATTGCTCTAAATATTTTGCTGATATTGCACACATAATATTCAAAATTTAACAAAAATAAATAAAAATAAAAACTTTGAAGGTTCTAAAGTTTCATCTACTCTTGAACACTTGTACGAAGCAGTAGCCATGGATGGGTGCATAAATATTTCTCAGAATGATCTTAAACCAGCTTTCCAATGCAGAGCCCTTGCACCATGTTTGTCCATTCCAAACCTCATTGCTTTCTGCAGTTGCTGAAAAATATATGTTATCACGTGACGTAAGCAACCAAACTTCTCAAAACTTTTCAAAAGCTTATACTGGTAATGGTGCATACAGTATCAGATAAGTAAAAAAAATTGTGCAAAACATAGGATCTTCTCAAGTGTTTATATGAAGGCAGGTTTTAGCATTTATTTGCAGTATGCTATGGACAGTCTAATACGTGCAATGTAAACACTTACAAGAGTAATATTACTTGATCAGGATACATCTTGTAGGAGATCCCTCAGCACCGAGCAATCTTAGTGGTAAGCAATGGACAGTATATATTCCGGCTTCAATATCATCTAGTTTAAGACCTTCAACGAGAATGATTTCCTATCGCATTTCAGCAGAGTTAGAATTGATACAATAGATCATAGTTAGCTAAGTACTTATTTCATAAAGCTAGTAAATCAAGTTCAGATCTTATGCATGGTAACGAAGCAAGGAAACATAAAAGATCTTTTCTTTTTTCTTTTTTTGAGAAAAACAGAAAGCTGATTTGAAATTATCCCACGTTGGGCAATCAACAATATCACGCACCTGGATCAGAAAAGACAACAAAGAGAAGAAGCAGAATATATCTACCAAGTGTAAGGAATTCATTAACAGACATGCTGGTTTGTCAAAGTAGATTTCATGAGACCATTATTATGTAAATACTTAAAACCGCTAAAATGATCACTGCCTGACAATTCTTAATTATTTTAACTTTTCAGCACTTCCAAATTTATAAACGACTATATTTATGACCTACAAGCACGAAGATCAGGATGAACATTCTAAAGTAGGGCAAAAAATGTAATTCTTCAAGTAGGCCGATATAGGATTTACCAGATCTCAGAGAATTAGAAGTATTCCACACATGTATACTTTCAAAATTGATCATTTACCATCCAATAATATCTATCAAGAAAAGAAAAAATAACTTCCAAAAGCAGAAGCTAACAATTCCTAATTCAGTGAGGATAAATTTCTTACTCTGCCTTCGAGGAAAACAAGGTGAGAAGGAATCAAATCAGCATAGGCAGCAGCAGATAAGTAATCAATTCCTGCATTCATGAACAAATGAAAAGTGTCAGTAAACCACTCCTTTTGCAACCAAATAAAAATGCTTAGATTCAACAACCAAGATAAACTTCTGGTTAAATTTACTCATTAAATAACTCAACAAGTACCAAAACAAAGGACCAAAATGTAATATCATACAAACAAGGATTGTATTGGATTTGATTTGAATGGTGTGCATTGCAGACTTCATTGCTCCATTCAGAAAGAAAAACAAGTAATAGTACTAGAATTTCTCAGTTTTTTTTTTACTTTTACAGTAGAAAACTGTATCATATTAAGAGAATATAAAATCCCCTGTTCTACTTTAAGAAGAAAAAAATAGCTGTATCAATTGGCGAAAAAAAGTTAACTGTTAAATTAATTCCTCAACCAAAAGCTTGTAAAAGCTCATACTAGCAGCTGTTAGAGACTCAGTAAAGAGAAGGAGCAAATGCACTATGACAAAAAGTATACAGCTGAAAAACTATGGTATCATAGTGCATATCTTCCCAACATAATGTTAAGAAGAAACCAAGTTGGCAAATATATATATATATGTATATATGTATATATATATATGTATATATATCAATATGAGGCAGCAACTTTTAAATTATAGACAACTGAAAAAGTGAAAATAATTTCAAAGGTGAGCAAAGCTAAAACAAGGTTGTCGAAATGGATGATTTACAAAGCCAACAAGGACGTGATGAGTGCAAGATGAATCATGTAACTTCATGACTAAAACAAATGGTACCAGAGTTAATCCTCAAGTTATCTTCGCTGCAAATCAACAGAAATTATTTCATATAATTAATTTACAATAAATAGCTAGTAGTTATAGATTTCACGCTCATGCATAAGTATGAGCAGAATGGTGGAACCCAATGCTAAATGCATACGTAATCCTGAAAATTAAATAAGAATATTCTAGATGTCCTTGTAATATTGCGGACCTTGTCCATAAAAATTAAAAAAAAAAATATTTGATTACAGTCACCATCTTACCAACAAGTTTGATGTCAGTGTTATCCACCAGCCATTGCGCCCCATCTTTCATGAATCCCACATAGCTTGTGTCAAACTCCTTCTTCCACATTAGGCGTCTAAAATAAGAGGGAAAACTAAACACATTGCATCTCCTCAAATGACAACTGTTAACAGGGTTCTGCTGATTTTACCGTGTTGTTTATAACAGCAAACTAAGACAAACGAACAGTCCAGTAATTGATTGGTAATTAACTATGGTAGTAAAACTGTTCTGCAGAGATGTAAATGTAATAGAAATAGCTGCTCTCTATTTAACTTCACCAATTTAACACATTCTGTTTTACCCTTGTATACTATGCAAGTACAGCAGATGATTAAAAAAATTGAATAAAGAAGAAGATTTCAGTAAATATGAGAAAAAGGAATTACAATGCATGTAGAGGACAAGAAGTCCTTCGAAAAGAAGAGCAAAGAATCAAGTGTGATGATTAAAATTATCCAGGCATAAAAGAAACACCGCCTGTCAATCCCAATGTAGAATGATAAAGAAATAGCACGAAAAGCTTCCAGTGCATGAGCTCAAAGCAAAGGGGGGAAAGAGAAACTATGTACCAAATAGCAAAGAAAACCAACATTCACTAACCAACCACAAAAAACCTAGGATTCCTCCAAGTATAAACCCACAAGGAAAATTCTAGGATTCCGCTATCCTTCCCTTCACCAAATAATATTACACCACTATTCTTTATTTGAATTATATTATATTACATCACTTTTCTTTATTTGGGTTTTAATTATCATATATTGACAATGATAATGTGTATAACCTACATGTCTATGTCTACACTTCTATCTCTAGTAATATCAACTGAAAACTTGCTCAATTTACAATTGAGATTGAAACTTCTCAACACATGACAATGTGAGAGAGTATATAAATTTAACCTCGTAGTCGTATTTGTTCGTTACTGAATTGAATGTTCCAAACATGCAATGAATATGTCAACTTGGTGCAAGTAGAATACTTTCATGCACTTGTTGCAGTGTACCACATGAAGCATGTATTTTTCTGTTCTAGATATTCACAAACATAAGTAGGCTATGTGGAATATCAACTTTTCTTTCAGATAGTTTACCAAAATGGTTAAGCATGCCAAAATGTTACATGAAGTAGTACAAGAGAGAAGAAGGCATTGCAATATTACACCAGTGATTGGATCCCACTTCTAGTTCATTGATTTTTTTAATTCCGAAATAGCATTAGGCATATGAATTTGAACACAACTGGGTCATATAGCGAACTAAATGTCACTAATGTATAACTTTAGGCTAATAACTTGAAGAGAATACCAACTCAGCTTGCTGATGCCCAACAAACCTAAGAAATCTACTAACAATATTCACATTATTGCAAGTTCTACAGATCATAACATGCTACCAAACAGCAACACGTCATTAAATCAGAAGAGTTGCTAAACAAACATGATCCAGTACTATGATTATTACAGAATCATAAGATTATCACATACCTGTCAGTGTTTAACGTTCTGAACAGGACACGCTTTACTCCCTTTGGAATATTTAAGGACTTCATAGCTTCAGCTGAGAGGTGTGGATAGAGACAATTTACGTCAAGCAGAAAAATTGAAAACAGTAGATGCTAAAAATAAACCCAGACAAAAAAGAAGAAGCAAAAAGCAGCTAGTTCAAATGGCCACGGCCATCGACAGTTACTATGAAAGGTGGTGAAGTATCAATTTAAACTGAATATATTTAAGGTATTTATTGTTTTGAATTACAATAACACATAGTCAAAACTGTTTTCACTGCCACTTAAAACAGACAACTACACATGCTGTCATGAAGTGAGAATTCTAGTTCTGCACATCCAAGGTTGTACATGCCCAGCTTAGAAGGTTAAACAAATAATCAACCGATGTCCTGAACATAGTTTCAACTAAAATTGCAAGTTTGCTGAAGCAACATATGTGCGCATGCCAAACTGAACTCTCTTAGCAGATCAGATTTATTCCTCCACTCTTTAAAGAGATTGAAAACTGGGAAATGGTTAGCCAGCAGGCTGACTCAAGAGGAACTCCAAGATTGTTGAAATCTGGGAAGATGCTACTATAAATTTACCAAGTTAAAGAAGATGCATGGGTGGGAATGACTTCAGACGTCAATGAAGCTAATTTCCTTGGAATGAGAGAATAAACCATAATCAAGCATCTTAAAGCTCGTAGAGGAACTTATAAGCCTAAAACCAAGAACTATTTAGTAATTTCAAGACTGATTTAACCATGCTTCATATTGTTCAGTTGTTCAAATCGAAGACCAGACTTCAGACCTTAATAACTGATTAATCTGAATAAGTTAAAATTGTCATAAATACATATAAATTTTCCCTCGTCAATAGATTAGGTTCCAGCTGTCAACAAATACTATTTCTTTCTCTATTATCAAGACTAAGCAGGGTAGTCTTCAAGTGGTCATGAAATGGTTACAGGCATAAAGATAGAGTTTTTATGATATACTCAATCCAGTATCGATCCCAAAGAGTTTACATATAGATAGTATAAAACTGAAAAATCGTGAATATCCCATACAATACAAGCATCTTAAAAAATTGCTAATTAACTATAATCAATTAATAGAATGAATCCTAGAACACAAACATGACTCAATAAGCGTTTGTGTTCAATCAAA
The DNA here is from genome assembly GCA_020205555.1 of Panax stipuleanatus. Taxonomy (NCBI): domain Eukaryota; kingdom Viridiplantae; phylum Streptophyta; class Magnoliopsida; order Apiales; family Araliaceae; genus Panax; species Panax stipuleanatus. Next base: position 138,979,808 of record CM035116.1, on the reverse strand, counting down.
TTTCAAATTATTTTTCTTGAAATGGATACCTGTTATGTTCAGGTCTCTTGGAACATCGACTAACAATGCAGGGCCTGTAAAATAAACATTTAAAAATTAAATTCATGACATCCTAACATTTTCCCACAAGTAATTAAGTACCATCACTACAACAGGAAAAAGATAACCACCCATGTAGAGAAGAGGTAAACCAATCAACCAAAGGAAATAAAACACATAAAAATTAAAAAAGAACTCAGACATGATAAATTATGAAACCAGGACATTTAAAAGCATGAAGGGTGTTGAACCTTAAAGGGTGTCCACAGTCCCTCATGAAATAATCCACTTTTTATAGCTTGTCCAAAAATTAGTGTCCAATTTCAAAATCAATATTACCAAAAATGGCTTTGTAATTAATTACAGTCAGTTATAGTCCGCCAGCCATTATCTAATAATTAAAATTATTATCAATTTTTTACTTTTTCTAAAGTGACCATCTTTTGGGGACAGTGGAATTGGAGTATACTATACTGGGAAAACAAGCTTAATTGATGCAAAAGTGACAAAGAATAATGCTTTTCACTATTGTTTCATCAATATACCATTGAGTACTGCAAGATCGAGAGTATCCACATCAAATCCGGCGTCGAAGTAATGATCGAAAACATGGCCCGGCGCATCGACATGCGTGCCAGTGTGAGTAGGAATCTTCATCTCCGAATTGTTAGCAAGTGACCCGTTCTTCATACTATTCGGAAGCCAAAGAAATTGGCCAATACCGTCTTCGGAGTCCCACGACGGCATCTCGGGTTGGTACCTATGGCTTATATCGAATATTCGTCCATCATCGTAAATTTCTCTCCGAACAGGAACGAGATCATCGGCCCAGGAGGAAGTGCACGCTGCCTCAACGCCGCCGTATGGGGAGGGATATGCGGAGTCGATGGTGGTGGTGGTGGAAACTGTGATAGTGAAAAGGATGAGTATCACGGCGGCGCATGTTAGCAAAATCGACGAATTTTTCATGTTTGCGTTGGCCATTGGGACTGATAGATGAAGAGGATGAAGTGAGAGTTATAAACTAATCAAATCCGTTTAAGATATAATTATATCTTTATTAACATAACACTTATTCCTGGATAAGGTTGAAATTAGAGTTAGAAAGTTGATACAACTGCTTTTCCCCTTTTTAATTTTGTTTTATTAATGTGACTGACATAAGTTTGTCCGAATATTAACTATATTTTAAAATATTAAATATTATTAAAATAAATTTAAAATATTTTTAAATATAAATTTGTTCTTGTAATATAATTTTTATTTTGACAATATTAATCACTTTTTTTCTTTTAAACAATTATTCTCTTGAGAATTATGTTAGTGTTTGTCAATATGGAAGAGAACTTATAAATTGGTCAAATTAACTTATAAGTAAGTTTCTACTATTTAGATGTTTGTGTGTGGTTTTTTTTTTATGACTTATAAATTATTTTTGAGAAATAATAATGTTTTGCTTTACAAAAAATGACTTATAAGTCATTTTAAAATAAGTGAGTTTAACCAAATGTAATGACTCTTTTGTTCTTATTTTAATTATCTTTACAATTTATTTTAACTTATAAATCATTTTAGTCGAACACTTTTATAATTTGTTTTAACTCAATTTATAACTTATAAAACACTTTTATTTATAAATCACAATTTAAAATGACTTATAAGTTATTTTAAACTTTAACTTATTAGTCATTGTCGAACATGGCCGAAGTATTACTATACGGATAAAATTATTCTGATAATTGAATTCTTTAGAATTTTGCACAATTATAAACAATAATTTAAATTTGACAAATTAATAATATATATATACAATTAATGTTAGAATCATAACAAGTTAATAAAATATAAATAAATGATTTCATCTGACTTAACAACTTTACTGATAATGCATCGTTGCCTTAACATTATTTCATGTACTAAACTTTAATTCTATAGATAATGTATTTAAACTACAAGTAATAATATTTGCTGATAATAAAAAATATATATTTTTATTATGTATTATCATTGATTCAAATTTGAATATTAATTCAATTGAATATTTGATAGACCAAGTGATGCAGTCTGATTTCGTTAGTCAGACTAAACCTTACTGGCGTAAATAAATTTTTCTTTTACATATCTCTAAATTATTAAAATATAAATACGAGTGTAAATTATTAAAAGAATTACATTAAAATAATATTCTACTAGTAATATATTAAAAAATAAACATTTAATATACATTAAATCAAACAGACTATAATGTTATTGTTGTCTACCGATGATGAGCGGCCAACATTTAAAATCAGGTCCTACACGTGACATGAGAGCCATCAAAATTATTGGGCTTTTTTAATGCCAGGTCTATAATCCCTCCTATTCAAGGACTGACTTAATTGACAATAACTCTTAGAAACCTATATTTTCTGATATGATTTTTATGAAATTAATTTTATAGTAGGTTGATTAATTGATCAATATAGTACTGATGCGCAGAGAGAGATTACCTCTCAATTTGCATATCGACACTGTATTAGTCAATTGACCAAAGTTAACCTTATAGTATTAATCACTCCCGATATTTTCATATGCAGTTTTGAAATTTTCATATAAATCTCTCACATGAGTATAAAATGAATTTTATTTTCACATTAAAAAAATTATGTAAAAATATCAAAAATATATTTTTTTACCATCCTAATTGATCAGAAAATTTTCGCACTCCGAATGCGGACTCTACATTATATGTATATACATTCGAGAGTACCGAGTATCAAATCTATTTCTCCAAAGTCCAACCATAGCAAAAGCCAAAAAGAAAATATCAGAATTTCAGCAGCCACATCTCTCATCTCTCTCCCTATAACTTCAACTTGTTCCCATGTCTACCTTCTTCATCTTCCTCCTCTATCTTTCTCTCTCCTCACTCATCATCTTCACCACCACCTCCTCCCTCACTTTCCCCTCCGACATAGCAGCCCTCCAAGCATTCAAAGCATCCATTAAACCCACCACCGTCCCATCTTACTCCTGCTTAGCCTCTTGGATCTTCAGTTCCGACCCATGCTCAACCCCTCACATCAACCATTTCACCTGCGGCCTTACCTGCACCGACTCTCGAGTGACCCAACTCACTCTTGACCCAGCGGGTTACTCAGGAACTCTCTCCCCACTCATTTCCCAACTCACTCAACTCACCCACCTTGACCTCTCCGAAAACAACTTCTTCGGCCCAATCCCTCTTTCTCTCTCCTCCCTCTCCAACCTCCAAACTTTGACTCTCCGATTCAACTCGTTCTCCGGCTCACTCCCTGCCTCTATTTCCGCCCTCAAGTCGGCTTCAGTCCGTCGACTTGTCTCATAATTCTCTTTCAGGCATATTGCCAAACACCTTGAACTCACTCACCAGTCTGAGTCGACTCGACCTCAGCTTCAACAAATTCACCGGATCAATCCCCAAATTACCGCCGAACCTTGTACAGCTAGCCATCAAGAACAAGTTCTTTATCTGGGTTTCTCTTAAAATCGTCATTTTCAGAGTCAACTCGGCTAGACACGGTCGAACTCAGTGAAAACTCCCTCGTCGGAGTACTTCAACCATGGTTCTTTCTCTTACCTTCACTTCAACAAGTCAATTTATCCAAAAACAAGTTCACGCGTGTCGAAATCTGGAGGCCCAGAAACCTCAACAGCAACCTCGTGGCCGTTGATATTGGGTTCAATAAGCTACGAGGAAATTTACCCATTAATTTCCCTGCCTACCCAATGCTATCTTCTCTCACCTTGAGCTACAATCGGCTAAATGGATCAATCCCTTTGGGGTATAGCAAGAAGTTTAAGAGGCTGTTTCTTGATGGGAATTTCTTGAATGGATCGCCGCCGAAGGAGTTATTTACCGGCGAGGCGGTGGTTTCCGGTAGCTTAGGGGACAATTGTTTACAGAGTTGCCCTGTTTCTTCACCACTGTGTGTAAAATCACAGAAACCTACATGGATTTGCCGGCGAACATATGGGAAACCAAGATTGTAGTGTCAGGGTGTCAGTCCATACTCCTTGGTTTCAAAAGTTATTAATTACTAATTCTATTGTTTTAGCTTTAATTTTTTAGTAGGAAAATGATACTTGTCTCAGAATTAATGTTAAAATAAAATTATGTAAATTTTTTTTGATGGAGATGTAAGAGAAATTTAAAGGTAAAATATCAATTTTCTGTGTGTGTAATAAAATAGTACTATGTTGTATCCTTGGTTTTGTTTTTATATTTGTATAATTGACATGAAATTATAATTAACAATTTAATTTGTAGTTCCAGTTCCAGTTCCAATCGTATGTCTTGTGTAGCCAGTGAGATTTATAACCATATCCGGTGTACATGGTAGAGGTCGGCGACAAACTTTGTTAGATACTTTAACTATATATGAATAAGGACAAGAGCTTTTGCAAGGACAATAATGGCTTCCCCGCCACTTTGTGAGGGTGAGATTTTCTTTGCAGAAGGCGTGTCCCTACTAGGTTTGACTTTTTGAGGACCGTAAAGAGGGAAATTGGTTGTTGAAAAAATGTTTATAAAATTTTATATTAAAAAAAATTAATAGTATATTATGAAAATTTTTAATTAAATTATAATTACGACGTATGTACATATATGAGATAGGATAGGATTTATTTTATCTGTTGACATAAATTTTAGCTTTAGTCGCAATCCAACTTCGTTATATATTTATTTACGTATATATCATTTCTCAAAAAATAATCTCTAGTGTAAGCATATGTTTTTTGGTCACCAATTAATTTTTTTTTTCTTCCAAATTATTAACCAACTGCAAAACAAATAAGAGATATGTTTCCTACTTATATCTCTTATGATGCAGTTACCTCTTTCTTCATGTGTGATAAAAGAAAGAAATGATGCATAGTATACAAACTCATGGATTTGGGCTCTACTTTCATCTGTCCTATAATCTCACAATTCCATTCATGACAAAGTTTTGGACTATGTAGTTTCATCCTTCTTATTACTACATAATGCCATAACAAGCCCAACTCGAGCCCGTGATATTGACATTTAAATGGGCTTCGCCTTAAAAAGGTAAGGCTCGGCCGGACCTGATTAACGAACCCGTCCCATTTGCAGCTTCCCGACCCATACATATCTCACCCTCCTTAAACCCACCTCCCTCCTCTCTCTGGGTGTCTGAAACCCTAGTTACAGTTTTTCGAAGGTTTAGGTCAAGAAATGGGGAAGACTAGCTCAAGGTAAAATTCATATGAAACCCACGTATATATATACATGTTATATGCTGTCTTTTCACTTAATTTTTTTGTTACTTTTGTTTTGATACATTTCCAGATCAGAAGCATCTACTCGTGCTGACCAAAAATTTGAAAAGAAACTCCAGTTCTACGCTAGTAAGTTCTTATATTTGTTCTATCTGGTCACAGCTATATCCCCCCCCCCCCCCCCCAACTATATATTGGTTTTTGGTTGATGTAAATTGGCAATCCATTTTTTTCCTTCAAGTTTTGGTCTTTTTTATTATTATTAATGATAAATAAATAATTGTATAAAAATTGAAAGCATTGATGCTTATACATGATCTAAACTCAATTTGGTAGTGCCAAAATTTTATGTTACCTCCGGTATTGACTTTTGAAAATCAATTTGAATCATTTTCAAACTCAAAATTGAGATGATTCATCAAAAAATATGAAACAATGAATCTTACAAATGAGTAATATTTTTTGAATAGTTTACAAATTTCATTAATCTATTGACTAAAACCAAAGAAATTCATGCTAATTTTGAGTTTGAAAATGTATTAAGTTGACTTTTAAAAGTTAATAATGTTCTTATATTATGGAATGGAGGGAGTATATTTTTTTGGGAGAATTCAAAATCCTTCTGGATGCTACCTTGAAACTATTGCTTGCTAATGTTAAAGACTATGTGATTAATAGTTGCATACAGATTTAATAGATGCATACAGATTTAGAAAAATGAATTCACATTGCCGTTTTTCTTACTTACCCCTTGCAGAGGTTAGAGACACAGTTGCTTCTTTAGGTGCCCAAAAAGCCATTGGCAAGGTGGGATCTCTCTTTTAATTCTTAAAACTGTAAAGTTAATTTTAGCTTGTTTTTGATAGGAGAATAGTATCCATAGCTATATGTCTAATTTATTATTTGGATATACGACAGCTTGAATTGTTTTATTGATAAAAATATGTTGTCATCAATGGACATTTCAAATTACAGCGAGTATTTGATTGTGTTTTTTTCACTGCATTTGAATCATTGAATGCTATTCTATTGGGTTTTACTGATGGTTCACTCATTCAAATTTTAGTAAGTTTTTTTTATCAAGTATTGAGGAGGATGATATGGACCAAACTCTTAAAGGGAGAAACAGGCTTCTCGAAAGGGTTAAACGATAGCTTAGGGTTCTGGACAACGTGTTTTTTTTGAACCATGAATGGAAAAAGTTATATCTCGATATAACCTTCTTTTTTTAAGGGTTGGGGAGGGAAGAGACTATTAGATTGCATGATTTACATCTTGCTTGAGATATGTGCTAGCTGAAGGAACAGGGTTGCTGAACTTTAATGAGACATGCAATTTGTTTCTTGTTTTTTTGTCTCAATATATGTTGTATGTACAATACAAATTATTGATGAAATATTGAAATGTTTAGACAAACTATTCATAAGCATCCATTTGCAAGATACTTAAACGAATTTGTATGTTGAAGAAATATTCTTAATTGTCCCAGAAGAAAAAACTTAGAAGCCGGCAAAGGAAATTAAAAGCATATGATCTCTCTGCTCTATCGGAGTTCCTTCCTGATCCGAAGAAGGGTTCAAAGCTACCAGCTCCTGTTTCTGAATTTAAGCTAAATAGTAAATCCAGGCAAAGCCTAGTGTAAGTACTTCAGTTGCTGTAATTTTCATTCTCTTAGGAGCTTTTCTTGTAATATATTGTTACTTTTCCTGTTCAAAATATAATAATATTTTTTTTCCCTTTCTTTTCTCTCTTATCTCATTTCAGATTGAAGGAGGGAAATCAATTGAGAACAGTTCTTAACCATCCCGTTTTCCAGTCAGATCCATTGGCTGCCATTCATCAACATTTACAGAGCACACAGCCTAATACTGATGAGAGACCAGTAAAAAAGCACATGAAAAGTGCAAGGAAGAGGGCAAAAGGGAAGAAGTCTAAAGCTTCGACTGGACCTCAAACTATGGAGATCTGATTTAAGATTCGATTTCGTGAATTTACCTATTCAATTCCCATCCTCAACCCTCTGCCCAATTTTGACTATGTCTTAAAGAATGTGGAATATTGTAAATGGCTCACCCTTAACTTGTTTCTGGGTTTCTTCTTCTTATACATTGGAGCACTATCCCAACAGATTACATAGGCATGTATGAGTAATCCTCAAATAATTGTACCAGTGCATACTCATCTATTCAAGTTACTCTATGAGGTTCCAAGTAATGGGTAATCAATCATATGCGCCTCAGAATACCTTTTTATATGTATATATAAATCTGTATATCAGGACAAAAGCTTCTCTTTAAACAAGTAATGTCCTTTTGGGAAATCCTTAAACTATATAATACTAGAGAATCCACATGATATCACTCTTAACTCCCGCACACCAGAAGGTCCAGAACAATACATTGAAAGTCATGCATTCAGTAATTAATTTCCCAACTAGTTTTTGAAAATCACACATGAATGTTGGACTTGATAACATCAGACAAGACAGATGCCCTCAAAGACTTCTATGTTGTTATCCTTACAGAATATGATAGTACTACACGTTGGCTTATTGTGTGAAGACCAAGATTGTCAGCAATCTCTGAAACACGCATAGCATGTGGAAGGTCTTGCTTATTGGCAAAAACAAGCAAAAAGTGTTGAATCTTCTGATATTCAGTTCAAGAACCAGTTTTCCCACAAAACTCAGAAGTATAAGAATGTTCCCAAATTTATTAACAATACCAACTTCACTCAGTAGACGACCAACTCATATCGGCCTTCTGAAATTCATCCTCTGTCATTACTGTCTACCACAAAGATGAGACCCTGGGTATTCCGATAGTAATGCCTCCACAAAGGTCGAATCTGTTTACAGATGATGATGATCCATTCGTAGATATTTAATAGTAACAAAGAAAAGATGATGCAAAGCTACTTTGATCTTTTTTCCCTTTTCCATTTTAAAAAATTTCGCATACTCTTTCCCTGTGAATATTAAAAAGCTCTTCAGTTCTTTGAAATGGAGAGGGCTCATACAAATCATATGAAGAAGTCTGTGAGAAAGTTAAAAAAAACAAAAGAATCATAATAACTATAACAGTAAGGATAATTATTTCACAAAGAATCTCCCTATGCAGCTTGCATTAACTGATAATAAACTACTGAAAAAACCCGTCATATATTGAATAGTGGATTTACGTAATCAATTCTAGTTCCCAAGATTAAACAAGATTTTCTCACCTTCTTTCATTCAAGAACACATTCCAATAAAGAATATTGTGGATTTGATCGCAGAAGATTGGCAACTAGCTTATTTGGGAAAGAAAAAATATAGTCATAAACAATAAATGTTTACCTTGTCTTGTCCACCAAGATCCCATACAGTAAAGCTGATATTTTTGTATTTTACAGCTTCAACATTAAAACCTAAGCAATAACAATCAAGATTAGTTTAGTCAGCAGTATTCATTGTTAAATCAAGTAATTAACCAAAGATTGCAAGATGTCAAAGAATTAATTTCTTCAGATGAAAAAACTCAATTATTTAAGATAAAAATGACTTAGAATATATCACACTCGTGGTCAGTTCAATCTTTACTTAAACATAAATAGGAGTAATTTCACTGCATGACAAAGGTAAATTCATTCTAATCTATATGACTCAATTTCATATAGATGTCAAAAATTAGTATCAAAATTGTATAGACTATTAAGAAAATAAGCAAACCAATGACCAGAAACAAAGTATCTTGAGAGTTCTGTGAACATTGTCATAGGCAGAAAGGCAAAACCAAAAAAAATAAATCGGAACTGCTTGTAATTGATAAAATAAAACAGATGTACTAGAACCTGTGATGGTGCAAAGACTTCACCTTAGGATGACCATCATTTCAGAAGCTAAATTAGAGAGAGCCAATGAACAGTAGTTTCCAGAATTCTTAGAGAGTAAACAATGGAAGTAATTTCTGTAATCAAGAAACGAAAGAATTTTCAGTATAATTAGCAATTGTCGATACAGGTGCAACACATTCTCCTAGCTTTAGCCTCTGCAGGATTTTTTGTTTTTCCAGAAGCATCAAGACCTACCATCAAAACCTTAATATTGTGTCTTGCAAGAAGCCGCTTAACAAGCCAAGACAGATTAACACCCATGATAAGTCAGTTCACGTGTTCAGCCCAAGAAAACCAGAAACCAAAGACATTTTTGGGAAGAAATGTAACCTGGAAATCCGGATAAGGAGCACTTTATGTATGAAGGAATTAGGGAGATTCCATTCATATCAAAATCATCAAGGGAAACAAAAAAAGTCCAAATAGGAAGCGAGGCTAGGTTTAAAGGCAAGGGAGAATAAGATTCTTATTAGGAGAGGAGACGAGCATAAATGCAAACTAGTTCCTTTTACATCTGATAGGACTTCTCTCCCTCCTTGGAAAATTTTACATTAGATTTGAAGATGCAAATTTCTGATCATCAGTCCCAGGCAGTTTAAAAGAAAATATTTGATCTTTTTGGAAAAGTAATATGCTTACTTATTTATGTGGCAATAAAATTATACAATATAATTTTCCACTACTTGCATTATGGTCCTTGAAACTACTGACAGGAGCCAGATCACTATATCAGAAACCAGAACAGACAATCAATGGTCATAACTTTTCTTCTCGAATCATTTTCTTATCCAATACAAAAAACATTAGTGCTCCACTATCTATGCATCAATGATTGTTAATCTGAACCATTCAATATATGGATTTTAACTATGAAATCAGAGTAACCCAATGAGACATGCCATTACATGAATAATGTCATCATTACATGTATAGTTTTAAGTGTAAATAACATGAAGTTACTAGAAACAGACATGGAAACCATAAAGTACATTTCTTTCAAAATCATAAGTTATACTAATACAAAAAAGCAACACCAGAAATCATCACTTGTCAGAGGCGGACTGGAAGATAAAAATGGCTGTCAGAACTCCCACCAGTGCTGTTACAGCCAAGGCCACTGTTGGCAAGGGGGAAGTGAGCCCAAAATTCTGCACAAATAAAATGACACGCAAATAAAATAATGGAGGCTCACTAGTTTGCCGTTTGATTTAATAAGTAGAACTCAAGGACACAGAAAAGAGATTATAAAAAGTAAGGTGGCAAATGTGATTTTTTATTGTTGGTGCTCACACGCGCGCGCGCGCGCACACACACACATACCTCTAGAAGTCCTTTTCCGGTTGATATTTCTACACTGATAGCCACCGCAAAGCCAACCATTGCTAGCCGGCCAAGCCATACATCCAAGCCATTACCCTCCTTGGTACCTTGCTCACATCTTATGGAAATAGTTGTTGCTTTCCTTGCAATTGTCCTTTGACGAGTAGTTCCTTGTATCACTGGAAATGAAAGTAAGAATCAGTTAACACCCTTTTTAACTTGTAATATATATCCTGTCCCTTTTCTTTTAAGAAGTATCTTTTAATAAAATTTGAAATCTGCTTTGGGCAAATAATAGAAAGTTTGGAATGTCATAGCTACCATTTTGAAGTACAAAATCTACAACTAAAATACTAAATTAATCCTCCATTTCTTCTCTTTTTTTTCCTTTTATGCCCCTTTCCTTAGTTTTATAAGTAACAATAATTGTAAGTTTGAATTTCATTTTTAAGCTGACTCCGATATTTCCAGAAAATCTTATTATTTATGTAGTCATATAACCTTTTTGTGAAAGCTTGAAAGTATTTGTGCATACTAAAAGATCTTACTTTTACTTTTCTCTCTTCTTTGCTTTGCCCTCATCCTTCTTATAACATACACTTGCTAACAAAAAGTACGCAAACTCAATTTCCATATCTTAATGAAGATCCCAAATGAACAAAAGCAAATTTAGTATTTTTACATGTATGCTCAAACTTCACAAAATACCTGACTATTGAGATCAAACTCAATTTCCAAAAATAAAATAATTTCCAAGAACATATTCCACTAATATTAACTTCTAACCAGCCCTAAATTAAAAAAAAATTAAAAAATTAAGAATTAATTTGTCCCCCATTGCATTCCAGAGTCTTGTGTTCCTAAATTCTTGGAATTTAATATTACAAACACAAATGAGTTTATAGATAAATGCTTACAGATTGGAGAACCAGAGGAAAAGGAAGTTCCAATTGGGGGAGTGGAATTGGTAATGGGAATCCGAAAAATTGGACGGCTTCTTGCTGCTGGGCTTGAGACAACACAGACGTCTGCAAAATGTAATCTTGGTAGTGTATATTAATTAATTAATTAATTAATATTTAGTATTAGATAATATAATTTTCCACAAATGTAAATCTTGCAGCTTTCTGAATTGCGGGTGAGCTTACCAGGGATGGAAGTGTAGATAGATGAAGAGACTGCCGCCATTATTTTACTGGTGGCGCCGGAGAGGGAGAGAGAGTTTTGGAGTGGGTTGATTGTAATGGCTATGGATAATGGATTCTCTCACCTCTCTATTCCTATCATTAACAACCAACCACTTTTTTCCTAAATTTGTTGCTAAAAATATTTATATGACTAAATATACATATAAAGAAATTTCATATGATAGAGAGATCCTAATTCGTGTTTTAAAGATTTTTTTATTACAAATATAAATAGAAAAAAGAGAATATATATAGTTTATTATAGTTAAATTTTAGGAAACTGATATTTTCATGTGTATTTTAATATCTTCACATTATCATATCTCACTCATATAATGGGTTTTACCTTCATGTAAGAAATAATCATAAGAAAATATCAAAAATATATGTGAAAATAATATTGTCTAAATTTTACTATAAAGTATAGATATACTCATTTATTAATAATGTTACATATATTTTATTATTAAATATTATGTCATTTTAATTAATATATTTAAATTTAAAGTCACCATATTTTTTTCCAATATATAAATGTAAAAACTTTCAAATTAAAGTGCAAGACATTGTCCTTACATAATTCCCTCTCAAAATGTAGACATTTTTATTAGATGTCCAAAAAGTAAACAGAGTTCTTCTACGCGGACATGAAAGTTGGACATAAAAATTGAATATGAGTATATTTAAATTTAATCTATTTGTATTTTTATCCCCATTAGGGGTCAAAATACAAATAGATAAAATTTAAATACACTCATATTTAATTTTTATGTCTAACTTTCATGTCCACATAGAGTTTTTGAAGTACTAGGATCCTCTTCATTTCAAGTGAATGGAGACTCCCCATTTAATGGTTCAGATTTAAAATGTGTTAAAATGTGACATTATACTGACAGAAGAGAAAACTCATATTTTAAATCTGGACTATAAAATAGAGAGTTTTTATTTATTTGAAATAAAGAGTATCCTAGTCCATTTTTAAAACGGTAAATATAAATAGACCATAAATAAAGGAAAATAAATGAAAATTATAAATCTAAAAAAGAAAAAGAAAAGGGGGAATGGAAAATGTACCCTTCCAAATTCCAATATAATGACAATGATCCGTGCAACTTGCCAACAACCAACAGAATAGGATTACAAAGAGAGACTCTCTCAGTCGCTCACTGTCTGACCACCACCCAAAGCCACCGCCGGCACCATTGCCGGCGAAGCCCTCTCTCATTTGAATTGATTCTCTTCCGGCTCGTTCAAATGACTACTACTACCCTGCTGCCAGTCAGAACCCACCACCAGTCCCCATCTAACCAGTTCATCAAGGAACGTTCTTTTCTCTCTCCTCCACCACCCCCAACCCTTCTCTCTCAGCCCAGATTGTTATCATTGCACCGGAATGGGCTTCTGGCCCGAGCTGAAGATAAGGCCCGAGATGGCTCTTCTTCTACTCAAAAACAGACTCCACCCAAGCAGTTGCAGGTTCTAGTTTGATTCTTTATTTAGTTAATTACTGGTAATTCATTGCAAGAATTGTTTTTTACTTTTAATGGTAGCTGTTGAAATTGTATTAATTTCATATGATTTTAGAAATTTTTGAATATTTTACTTTATTAGAACGTGTATATGAGCTGTATACTTGTATTCAACTGATCTTGAGAGCTTAAATTGGGTTTTTACTGCTGAATTAATTTGTTTCAATTTCACTGACCAGAACTATATTTTAAAAAAATTACTCAGTTCTAGCTATATGATATTGAGGTTGGTGGAAATGAAATTGAATATTTCAAAATCAAGTTGAAACCCTAAGAATTTGATGAATTAGGGGATTTAAAGTTTCAAAGTGTTTCAGAATTTTTTTTAACTTCTGCCCCCGGGCTGGACTTCTGCTATTGTTGGTAGTACTTGATATCCATTATGTTTCACTATGTCACACATTGTCTGCTTCCACTTCTCCAGAGTATTGTGACAAACCTCAGTAGAGTATTTATGATTGTCAAGTAACAAAAAATTGGTGTATTCATGATGGCATATGAAGCTGCTCGTTGATGATTGTAAGTTGTACAGATGCAATAACAAGCGGTTGCATATCAAGATTCAAGAACTCAACAACCGTGCTGTTTCTATCCTATTCCTTAGAAAGGCATTTAAAATATTAATAAAATTCAGAAGAATATAGTCATAATATAAAACATTGGATAATATGAATCGAAAAATTGGCTCATTTCATCGTTAATATGAAATTAATAATTTCCATTAGTCATGTTTGCATAGTTTAGCATGCAGCTGATCAACCAGTGTAATTAAATTTAACTGAAACTTATTTTTTGCATTTTTTTACAAGTGAATGAAACTTTCTACTTTTTCTAACCAGCTACCACTTTGACTATTACTATCACCCTGTCGCATGTAGTATGGATGTGTTTGAAGGCACTTCCTTGGGCAGTTGGCCAAGTGTTTCTCTGTTAATCAACTAACTTCCTTGGGCACTTGTCTAACTTCTACAGTGACATAATATCCGAGTCAACCATGCTGACAATGTTATAGAGAGCACTTCCACACACACTTTTGTACTATCTTGAACCCATTTTGCTTCAAGATAAAGTTCGTATTGACTTGTAGCATGAATCAGGACCCACCATCATCTGGAGAATGTGATCCTTTGTGTTCAGTCGATGAAACAAGCTCACAAGAATTTGCAGCAACTTACCAGCCAAAGACTGATTTTGTGAAAGCTCTTGCAATTTTTGCAGCAGCTGTAACTGGAACAGTGGCAATCAACCATTCATGGGTGGCTGCAAACCAGGTATCTTATCTCCTTGTTTTATCATTTGCGAAGATTTCTCTTGTGGATTACATAAATGGATCTAGCGTAAACTTGAATTAGTCTGATATTTTCTCATGACACAGGATCTCGCTATGGCATTGCTATTTGGAATAGGATATGCAGGCATCATTTTTGAAGAATCACTTGCCTTCAACAAAAGTGGAGTAGGATTACTGATGGCTGTTAGTTTATGGGTTATACGAAGCATTGGAGTAAGGCTATATACAGTTCTTCAACTTACTGTTTCCTGAGCTTGCTTGTGAGTCTTATGTTTCAGCACAATCCTAGTTGACTGTTTCTAGTTCTCCAGCCTTTTCTCTTTCAAAATGAAATGACCATTACCCCGCCAAAAACATATAACCTATAAAGGGCCAATTCTTAAAATTTTCATGGCTACCTGGTATATTTAATACCCCACTTTGTTAGTTGTACCTCTGGAGTTATTCCAGTTAGGTTCTTATCTCTTTAGCTGTACACACACATGCGCATATATATACATGCGTGTTTGGATATTGATTCTGAAATGATATTGTACATACTAATATTTTTTCTGCCCAACTTTTTTTTATACAGGCCCCTTCAACTGATATAGCTGTTTCAGAGTTAACGCATGCATCTGCAGAAGTCAGTGAGATAGTATTTTTCTTGCTTGGTGCAATGACCATTGTCGAGATAGTAGACGCTCATCAAGGATTTAAGCTGGTTACTGACAATATTACCACTCGCAAGCCACGCACTCTCCTTTGGGTGGTTAGTGATCATTTTTGCTATCACGGCCTAAATTATAGTCATGGATAGGACATTGCTTTTTTTATGTTTTGTTCTTTGCATATTTCTGGAGTAAAGCATTATCTCAAATAAAACCATCTTCTATTGATTCTAACTGTGATAGTATCATACATTTTACGTCAATATTGAATGTTATTTCATTCGAAATAGTTTACCAAATTTTAATATTATTTCATTTTCTTGAGTGGTATCAGGTATATACAGAAGCTGAATATTATTCACGACACCGAAGCTAGCTTCGGTTGTCAAACCCGAATTACAAGATAAATTGGAAATAAATATTACAGATAAGATTTAAGATTTAGTATAACTCAATAATACTCCTAACTCAATAATACTCCTAACAATGTTCTGCTGTGTGGATTTCAATATAAAAGGGCAGTCAATGAATTTCAACATTATTTTCTTTATGTTTTACAAACAAGCATATCATAAATGTTATTTATTCAAGTTTAGATAACACCCTTTATTGTGAATTAAGTCCTTTTTTTCCCTTTACCAAGATTTCATGAAAAATAACAACAGTTTGTGACAATCAAATAATCCTAGTTGATATCACCACTCACCATATGGTGTACATCATGACACCCATGTACCTGCAGAGATCAAAAGAATCTTGGCAGATATATATTTCAGTTACTAATTTGTGTGATAAATGGTACATAATTAGGGTGTATCAACCAAATATCGAGTAAAGTGCTTCCTTTTCATGAAGTCTATTATTATCAATGTCCACTACGGAGGTCAGTCTTAATTATAGGAAACTTATGCGTACAGCCACGGTTCAGCTATAGCATTACTCTGTAAAAACACACGTTCATAAGTGTGAGCATAATATGGATAGATCATAATAAATGATCCATTGTATGTCCTATACTCTTTTTTTTCGCTTCTAAATTATGGCTATTCTGTTTTTGGAAATTTTCAACTTCCTCCTGGTTTCTTTTAGTGGTAGTTGTAACTTTTCATCATTTTAAGATACTATGAGATCCATATATAGATGCTAATATTCTAGTTGAAACCAAAATTGTTGAAATTAACAAAAAATGAAATTGCTAATTGGTTTGTGTAATTGTAAAAGCGCCAAAGTTATAAAGCATAGTTTAATATAATTTGCATAAGGTTATTTGAGATCATTCTTGCAGCCTCGTTATCTGGACTTACAAACCTACTTTGAAGTGTTCAACTAATTTTTCTTTTTTATCAGATTGGTTTTGTGACTTTTTTCCTAAGCTCGGTTCTTGACAATCTAACCTCCACGATTGTCATGGTTTCCTTATTGAGGAAACTGGTACCTCCATCGGAATATCGAAAGTATGTATCCATTGTTATTTGATATTTTCTCATGTTGAACAAGAATAACATGAATTTTAATTGATGAGAGTCCTTTATTTTGAGTGAATCTTGCATTTTCATCTCATGAGCATTCATTGTGAATTTGCCTAATCAATATTTGGAATTGGGTGTTTGTGCACAGTAGAACACTTGTACATATCAAAATTGAGAAATGTTGAAAATCCTCGGACATAAATATGAACTTTTACTTTGATTTACTGGTTGTATCTATAGTGGAAGTGGAATCAAGTAGTGGAACTGTTATAGAATTTGAATCCCGAATTATACTTAATTAATAAGAGAAAATACTAACTTCATAGGAATGGTGTTAAATCATTTTTTCCCCATTGAACTCGACCCCAATTTACATTTGCATCACTGAACTAATTTTTTTTTTTCCAGTCAACTTATTAAACTACAAATTTTAAAAAAATTTGAAAAAATTGTCTAACAGTATTAGAAGTTAACGGAAGATCTACGTGGTACCATGTTGGATGCTTATGTGGATAATTCAACATATTAAATATGATGTAACAATGACGACATGTATTAAAAGCAAAAATAAAATATATCTTT
This sequence comes from Panax stipuleanatus, assembly GCA_020205555.1. Classification (NCBI taxonomy): domain Eukaryota; kingdom Viridiplantae; phylum Streptophyta; class Magnoliopsida; order Apiales; family Araliaceae; genus Panax; species Panax stipuleanatus. The sequence goes on along the minus strand of CM035116.1, from coordinate 138,962,606 downwards.
ATTAAATTAAAAAAATGAACCAAGTAGACAAATTAAAAATATAAAAAAAATAAATTAAAACAACGCAAACGAACTTAAAAGTTTGAATTTCCTATATAATTTAAAAATTATAGCCTTTTCAATCAATTATGCCGTACCATTAGATTAAATTCATATAATTTTAATTAATACACTCATTTCATTTAGTTGATTTATATTATTTTATTTAATTAGATTGATACCATTTCATTTATTTTAAATTAATTAAAATGCCTTAACAAAAAATAAAAACTAATAAAGTTATCAATTGAATTCACTGTATGAGAAATTCGCATATTCATTGGTGCAATCTAGAAATTAAACAAACCCCGATTGTATGAACTGAGTTTGAAGAGAGAGAAGTAGAAATTTAAAGCAACAAATCTTATTTCAACCATTAATTTCAAAGCACCAAATTTACTTCAATTGAAAACCAAAAAATCCCAGATCCTTTTTGTTTTAATTTCAGGCAAGGTAAATTCCTAATATGTTCCTCTACCCACTTATAGAGAGAAGCAGAGGAGATATTTTTAGAGAGAAAAAGATCCAGATTTGGAGTTTGGGAATTTATGGGATTTTTTTTCTGAAGATAGATGTCGACTGCTTGGATCTTATGTAATTGGAATGATCTATTGATGGGTTTCTCAATCTGATGTGGGTGGTGTTAAGATGGGTTTGTTGGGTGTTGAAGCGGTGGATTTCTTGGTGGCGATGGACGTCGAGTAAAATGATGATGTTTTCTCATTGTTTGATCCATTGTTGGAGTTTGAATGTTTTCTATATTGATAAAAATTGATAAGGAAGAATATGAACTGGATATGGTGTTAAAGATAGGTTTGTTAGGCGTTGATGCATGGGTTTCTTCATAAACCTAACATCTGACATTCAAATTTAGAAAAGGGAAGGGAAAATCTTGTTAAGTTGTGTATTTGAATTAAAGGTAAATATGATGATAAGAAAATATTTGAGATTTTTTATATGAAAAAGATGAAGAGTCAACTCACTTGGGTGAGTTAACTCAAATGAATCAACTCATTTTTTTCTCTTTCCATGTCAAAAACTAAATCAGCTTTTTCTTTCTTCAACGAATGACCACCTCAACTTACTCTCTCCTTCGTGGTGCACATGTATATTTTCTGTTAAAAGTCAAACTTTCTTAACGGTTTTTGTAACGTTTTGAAAAAAATATCAGTCCAGTGAGTGAAATATAAAAAAATGACTTCAATGTTGCAAATGTAAATTGGGGTCGAGTTTAGTGGGAAAAAATTGATTTAACCCCATAGGGAGGTTGAGAAGAAGATGAACGAATAAAAAATGTAAAAAACTTAACATAGTCTCAAAGCTTGGTTTGTTTCTATTTGGATACAGCTGATTTTAATAAAATAGTATTCTAACAAAGTTTCAGTATCACCAATGAAGAGGAGAAAAATGCTGAACGCATTGCTAAAAAATATGCTAGTTCTTCATTTGTGAGTTGTCATCTGAAAAGCTTATGGCCTTGGCCAAAAGAAAAAGACAGATGTTTGATGATTCTATTAAGTCCATCAAACTGAAAGTTCTCATTCTTTTTCTTGTTAACTTGATCAATACGTACAGGACTACAAGTTCTTGTACAGGAGAAAAAAATTAAAATCATTTCAAAAACAGTTTAATGTTAAATCGAAGACCTTACATTTCAATCATTATTTAAGATGTCAAAAGAAGGTGGGTTCTCATCATAATAAGACCAAAAGGTTCCCAGAGTAATATTTTAACAATATAACCAGTCACTTAATGCTCCTTACATGTCTTAAGAAATGAGTTTGTTATGCTATAATTAAAAGAATCCTGCTTTTATTATTTTAGTGCATGGTTGTAAATTTTGGTATTTAGTCAGGTCATGTCGGGCACTCTTTTGTCCTCTGTTAGTAAGAAAAATATTATTGGTTTCTGATCTGTTTTTCAGATTCAGTTGTGGTATTGCTGTAAAAATTGTTTGGTTTCAATGAAGGATTTTGGTAATTTTTGTAAGTTGGACATCAAAAAGCTATTTAACATGTTTCATTCCAAAGAAAATGTAAAAGAGAAAGTGAAGAGGAAAGCAAAAGAAATGAAAATGTTAATAAGCACAAAGAAGAAAGTAAGAGAACAAAGCTTATGTCCATGTAGTTGACTGTTTATTTTTGTTCAAGAAAGTAGTTTTAACTGAATTTCATCCCAATGCTTCTTTGTTCTTTTGACATTTTGTCTAATGGAGGCTCTCTAATTTTATAGCCATTTTTTATTTTGGTAAATTGTAGTCATGCTTGTATTTAACAGAGATTTTTTTCTCTTTCTCCTTTCTCCTTTCTCCTTTCTCCTTGGTTGTATGAGATCCATGGCTGTGTCTTTTATTTTGGGAGGGATTTGGGATGTTACTGAATCTTCACAAGAATATGAATGATTTTGATGTGGGAGCTTTTGGTGTTATTACATGTTAATTTGGTTAAAGGTGGCCTTTTTATAGCTTTATTATATATTGGATGTTGTAGTACTTGCATCAAGGAAAAGGTAGATCAAAATGCATTGGTCAGAATGTAGTGGAAGTTTACAAGTAAGAAACATAGAACTATTCTTAAATAAGAATCTACTCCTTTGATTGATGACTATTTTTAGGTTTGTTGTCAAAAAAAAAGAAAGAAAAGAAACAAGAAGAATGATTTGATTTGTGAAATTATGACTCGACAAAGGCACTTTCTGTGACACATGTATTTCCATGTATATTGCTCTTTGGTTAACTGCATTACTTAGTTTTTTTCTTTCTGTAGCTGAACCACAATTCTTCTTTAAACAGTTGAATATATTCTTCTGTTACATGTCAGCTAATCTTGTAAAACATTGTTAATCAACTTTTGCAAAGTATACCCATTTCCAGAATTCTGATTTACTAAAGCTTTTCCACTGCCTTAAAATTTTAATTGCCAGGTTGCTAGGTGCTGTTGTGGTGATTGCAGCAAATGCTGGTGGAGCATGGACTCCTATTGGTGACGTTACAACCACTATGCTCTGGATACATGGTCAAATATCCACGGTGCAGACTATGAAGGTCTTTTCACTCCTTCAATGACTTATCCCACAACAATTAGTTTGCTATTATACATACTTAATTACACAAAGTTATGAGAAAAGTTGGAAAGTCCAATGGAAACCAATGCACAACTTGTACAGGTTTTATGTTTCCACACTCTACGGTGGGTATGAAGTATGATTTCGATGATTGGCTGGCATGTAAGGCACGGTTTTTGAGAACCTCATTGCCGCATTCTGAAACTAATATGTAGATTACTCTTAAGTGCAAGAAGCTGGTTAACTAGTTTATGTAGTTGGAAAACAGGAGAACCAAATGATTTTATCATGCTGAAATATACCTTAAGAGTTCCCTCCTCAGCTGGACAGTTGTAATATATGGTCTTTTAATCAAAGCTAACACTGCAAATTGCCTATGTTCATATTTTGGGTCTTAGATAGAAGTCAATATTCCCTCTATTTGTTTATAAACCTCTTTCGGCGACTTGTATTGTTGTAAGGTTATAAAGACATTTTCTAACTGCATTTTGTCTTGTTACAGGACTTATTTCTTCCTTCTGTGATTTCTCTGGCTGTCCCTTTGACTCTGTTGTCCTTCACGAGGTTATGCTCGATTTCAGAGAAGTCTTAGTTTTGAAAGTTGAAAGATTATGTTCGATTTTATGAATTATATAGAAATTCACAAGTACTTTTTCCCCTTTCAGTGAAGTTAGTGGAGACAGAAAAGATTCTTCAAATGTTTTAGCTTCTGAACAGATGGCTCCTCGCGGGCAGCTTGTTTTCTCCGTCGGGATTGGGGCTTTAGTATTTGTTCCAGTGTTTAAAGCTTTAACTGGGTTGCCTCCTTACATGGGCATCCTGCTTGGACTTGGAGTTCTTTGGATCCTAACAGATGCTATTCATTATGGTGAATCTGAAAGACAGCGCTTGAAAGTACCACAGGCTTTGTCACGTATTGACACTCAAGGAATTCTTTTTTTCCTGGGAATCCTATTGTCTGTCAGCAGGTATGACGCTATAATGTTGTGCAGTGTTTATTTCTTGCAAAAGGAGTACCTCTGTAAGTATTCTATATTCGCACCACTTAACTTCCCATAAATTTTCACCCGATGCAACTCATAACTGATTTGACACAATTACATGTCATCTCACGAGTACTTAAAGACGGGAATATGTATGGTTGCACAGTTTTTAAAGTACTTAATAACCATCACCAATCCTAGATTATTATACCTTTTTAGTTGGAAAATCCCTTTTCTTTTATCAGTTTCAAAATAAGTTCCATTTTGACTTTCTAAAGCCAATTTATAATGTTTTCAAATTCAAATATATGAATTCATTTGGTGTTAATCAATACAATCGTGAATATTGTAAACTCTCTAACAAGTACTAGTAATTGCAAAATTTGTTGTTTTCAAAACTTAAATAAATTCACATCAATTTTAAATTTTAGAATTTCGTGAATTGATTTTTTAAAGTAAAAATGGGACTCTTATTTTGGACCCAAGTAGTATATTTTTTTTAGAAATAATTTCTTACTTTTTTTTCTCTATTCTAAGAGTTGTATTAATTATTATTTAACTGACAAGTTGAGCTCATAGCCTCATAGTTTGTACTTAAATCTGTCTTCAGGAAAGTGAAAAAAGAACTAGGAAATACAATTTCGTTGTGATCAGAACTTCCATATGCATCAGTGATATATGTCATATTAAAGAAATAGCTTATGTAACAAGAAACTCTTTAGTCTCCATGAATGATAATTCAAAGCTTGTGTCTGCTCAATCGGTTGATGAGGTACTACTAAATTGATGTGAACCACATTCGTTCCACACATAAAGCCAGTTATTTTGCATTTCTCTTTTCTAATGGTCCTATACATCTGTTCTTAATGCAGCAGGGTGTAGATTTGCCAATAGCTTCATTTTTTCTTCTTTTACATTTTTTTGTGCACGAGAGGCATTAACTATTGTCGTGGAATATATCAGTGAAAGTTTTGGGTCTATAATCCGAACTGTAACCTTTTATATATAACCTAATGAGCCTAAGCATCGTTTTTTTTTTTCTTTTTCTAACATGGTTCATGAAGGCCAATAGTTCAGTGTTTTGGGGAGGGTCTCCCAATAACCATAATGAGGCCTAGTAAAGGTTTGAAAACCTAAAATATGCGTCTAGAATGTCGAAAATGGTTTCAACATGGATAATAACCTGTTGCCCAATAACCATAATGAGGCTTAGTAAAGGTTTGAACAACCAAAATATGTATGTAGAATTTCAAAAAGGATTTCAACATGGGTAGTAACCTCTTCCTATATCTTAGAAATAAGTATATTCACACTCTCTTGCATAAGTTGTCTTCTGCAATCTTAACTACATTCTGTGCATTCAGCTTTTGAGTATAATTGCATTGAGCATAAAGAATCCGTAATGAGTTGCTGCATAATCTTGAGCACATATGTCGTTGTGTGCTGAATGAAGTATATGGTGACATATTATCTTTAAGAAAACAGCAGGGTGCTCAACTCTGTGCCTTTGAACTCCATTAGATTTTTATGTTCTCAAAACTTTTAAATTTGGTTTTGTAGCCTTGAGGCGGCAGGGATTCTTCGAGAATTAGCAAATTACCTCGATGCCCATATTCCTAATGTTGAGTTGATTGCTAGTGCGATTGGAGTTGTATCGGCAATCATAGACAATGTTCCACTGGTCGCAGCAACAATGGGAATGTATGACCTAACCTCCTTCACCCAAGATTCCAAGTTCTGGCAGTTGGTTGCATATTGTGCTGGTACAGGTGGTTCCATGCTGGTTATTGGTTCTGCAGCAGGAGTTGCATTTATGGGAATGGAAAAAGTTGATTTCTTTTGGTACTTCCGAAAGGTATATACACTGCCTCTCTTATGGTTTGCCTGTTTTAAATTAGAAAATTGTATGAGTAATGATTCTCCTTTGTACAGGTGAGTGGTTTTGCTTTCGCTGGTTATGCTGCTGGAATCGCTGCATATATAGCGGCTCATAATCTCCAACTCTCCCTCCCCACAGCAGTAGCCCAGATCCCTTTTCTTTCTGGTTCATAAATCATACTGCTCAGGGTTTAAGCTTTATGGGTGCCAGTTGGTCACTACAGCTCAAATGACATGGTTTTGCTCGCCAAATTGATCTAATTAAGAAAATAAATGTCGAGCTGCTAGGTAGAAGAGAATGTACTTTGTACTTTATATTCTTTCGACCAAATATAGGAAGTTTTGAGGTACGAAAGTGTTGTAGTAGTTCTGAGGGGATGGTGATATCATAAGCAAGTTTTTGCATTTTAACCGATTGAAACTTTACCTTATAATCAATAAAAATTTCTTCTAGTACAGAGTATTATAAACTCGACCAACACCCCCCACACCCCTCTAGTCGACTTTGTTTATTCAACGTTTATGATATTGCTGAAAGCTAGAACTGGTGATGCGGCTAAACTATTACGTTATGGTAGTAGTTTGATTAATGTTAGAATTAGATAACACACGCGCACACAACAGTAAAGAATAACACAGAAATTTACGTTGTTCCCCAAGTTGAGTACGTTAGCGGCGTTTTTTTCTTATTCAATTAATTACATGGAGTTTACAATATAGAATACATATAGAGATTATTCATATTCCAACTCTAATTCACATTATAGCTTGAATACCCATAATGTCTTTATAAAAATTTAACTGTTAAACTGATGTCCGTCGTTCGGCGCCGCCCGCGCCGCTTCTAGAATGCCAGCGGCGCACCCCGCGCAAGAGCTCCAGAACCTTGTCCGCGCTCGGCACGCCCCGCGCCGGTCGTGCAAAAAATCCGTACCGTTTCGCTCTCGAACGGAGCGGAACGACGCACTAGCCTTTTTCAGTAGTTTCTAAGTTATGAGTCACAAGTCTCAACAATTAACAACTACGATCTCTAAAGCATCTAAATCATGAGCAGATGGTCCATGACAAGCTGCAGTTATACCATCAGCTAAGCATTTAGAAGATTAGCACAGTGGGTTCTATAAGCGGAGGAGGCAACCAGAAAGATATCTTGGCATAATCCCTGTTACAACACCTTTGTATCCCACAAACTGAAGAACTACAATAAATAAGTAGACCTGAATACCATGAAGCCCGAACGGAAGGAACATCATATCAAAGACTAATAAATATACGCACGTGTATTTATAATTTATGCTACTATATAACTAGAAAACGAACTACAAAAACTATGTCAAATAATGATAACTATAATAATAGAAATTATGAAAAATCATTAGGCACGCCCTTAATTGCAAAATACAGTAGAAAACAAAAAACTAATTCAATAGAGTACACTGGTAATAGCACAGCCAAACTATTCCTTTTCGGTTGCAAGAATATTAGCTAATCAAAATTGGACACTATATGAGAACTCAGTCATGTAGATACCACCACATTACAACTTGAGGAAAACGAACTCCTGGACGGCCTGAACTTCCCCGATCCTCTTTAAAGATTCCTTGCTCGGTTGCTCATCCACCCCAATTGCCATAACAGCTTGCTTCCGCAGAGCAATCCTGTTAACGCTCATAAAGCTCACATTCACATTTCCCTTGCCCAAGATGGTCCCCACCTTTCCGATCATTCCTGGCTGATCAACCTGACTGCAGAGTATAATACTACCTTCTAAACTAACATCCACTTCAAAAGATCCAACCTTTGTCAAATGAGGAACCCCATCTTTCACCCGTCCCTCTACTTTAATCTCCCCAGACTCAGAAATGGCGCTAGCAAATTTTGATTCAACGTTGGCTATCTGAACCTGGATGAACTCAAGTGGACTTTCTGGCGAACCATCAAGAGTGATTCGTTCTTCACTTATTTGAATTCCTCTCTGTTTAGCAGTAAAATCAGCATTCACCAAGTTGACAAAAACACTTGAGATAGGCTCAATAAGACCCTTTGTGATCATGGCACGGAGCAGCCTTGTGTCAAGATCATCAGGTGCTCTAGCAGAAGCGTACGTCACTTTTATGGATTTCACACCACTTCCACCTGCTACCAATTGGACAGCTAGTCTACCTAGTTTTTCAGCTAGTTCAACAAATGGCTTCAACTCTGTTAGAACCTGCATTAGAATGTTTTTGTTTTTATTTTTATTTTTGGACATGAGAGATAATAATGATAGGATAAATCTTAAAAACATAATAGATTTGAATTGCTCAAGCAATTCTTCTACTTAACCGGGGGAATTAAAAAAAAGAAACACAGAATTGCTAAAGCATATTAGTAACTACAGAATCAGTGTCACCTATTTAAATATTTATTATTGATGCTTTTTGAAAAAAGAATTGTCAAATAACACAAAAAACAAAAACAAAATTGGATCCAAAATTAGATTAATACTGAAACCAGTCACAAAGCGGAAATCACCAAATTATAGTTTGGGACATAGAAGAAAGGAGAAATGAAACATAGAATTTGAAAGATGGGATATATTTTGTCAATAAGTAATAATTTGTACAAGTAACTACGGATACCTCAGCAGGAACCATGGGGGCATTCACAGCAGTAGCAGCAAGCTCCCCTTTTAAGGCTCCAACAACAGCTTCAGCTATTTCAATGGCCACTCCTTCCTGCATCACAAATTCAAAAATTAATTCTTGACTATCTAAATTCTCAAGCATGAAGAGCGACGGCTCCAAGCATCACAAACCTGAGCTTCCATGGTACTGGCACCAAGATGTGGAGTTACAGTAACATTTTCATGCTGTACCAGCTTGCTATCCTTTGCCGGTGGCTCCACCGTAAAAACATCAAGAGCAGCCTGCAGAAAAAGAACAATGTTAGCCCTTTTTTCCCAACAAAAAAAGAACGTTTTGTTTCAAAGATTAAAAGATAAGAACCTGGGCCACAATGCCAGTATCTAGTGCTTTCACCAATGCATCCTCATCAATTACTCCCCCACGAGCAACATTAACAATTCGTACTCCTTTTTTCATTTTTGCAAAGTTTTCATCATTAAGAATTTTTGAGGTAGCAGGAGTAAGTGGCATATGAAGTGAGATGAAATCTGCAGTGGCAACGGCTTCATCAAAGGACACAAGCTCTACTCCTACGGCACGAGCACGGTCTGCTGGGGCATATGGATCATGTGCAATCACATGCATACCAAGCCCCTTTGCACGTCTGGCAACTTCTGTGCCAACTTTTCCAAAGCCCATAACAGCAAGTGTCTTGCCAACTAGAGAAACGCCAACATACTTGTTCCGCAGCCACTTCCCTACATTCATTGGTTTATTTAGATCTTAATGGATTTGTTTTTCAACTACAATATAGAGGACTGATTTGCTCGAATGCTACGCAAGGCCAATATACTCCAAATCTATAAATTACCTAGGTATATACTCAAACCGACTAAAAAATTCTCAAAGCATCTAATTGTTAATCTAACAAGATGCTCTAAGTTATGCAACCCAAATAGTAATTAAAATGTTAGTACATTGCAAACTTCTCAGTGGAACACGGAGTCGAAAGACACAGGCTAATATTTTCCATGGAAAAGGATCCTCAGTCGAGTTCAGAAAAGCTTCTCATAGTATTATAACACTTATTAACAAAGACAAAGGACTTGAATCATTCAAACAGCTTATTTGTTTCACAAGGTCAAAACATGTTTGCAAAAATAGTTTGGTTAATTTGCATATTGTTTAATCACAAAACAATTGTGGGAGTGCGGCGACGACCAAATAAGTAGTATTACCTCATCGTACCTTAAATAACAGTTAGCTAAATCAGTAATTAAATAAATGTTATGATATTTTAAATGAGCATAATTAAAACCTGAACCCCGGGTCGGACTGTACTCAAAGTGGTAATCATTCTAGTTCTGGGGGGGATAAGAGGTGTGTATATATATTTTAACTGGATCATTGTTGGTGCTAGCAATAACCGCCAGTGGCAGCCTGGCCAGGATGATGACACTTTGTGGGAGGTAAATCAGCAGTATTAAAAAGATGTCTTGTTTCCCAAAGCACAAGTAAATTACCATTTAAAATAACGAGAAAAGAAATGAGAAACAATCAAGTATCTCAAAGCATTTTTTACTCTTCTAATTTTTGCTATGTACTGTAAGAAAACAACAACCAAAAGAAAGAGTTTATTGAAAAAATGAAAAGAGGAAGACTGCAACTGCTTTATTGAAAAAAGAATTTTGAACTCATTTTCTACTCTTCTACTTTCTGTAGCTTTTCCAATTTCCAAATTGGGGGAAAGAAAGATGGGCCAACTGCTCTATAATTATAAATACTAACTAAATCATGCCTTATAGTAAACAGACAAGATTCTAATTTTGAATCTATAGTAGGAATCTCTATTCGAAATACATAAAATTCAAGCTAATCAGCAGACAGTGATTCTGCGCGCGCAATTCCAATATTTAAAAATAATAATAATAATAAATAAATAAACTGCAAGGAAATTTTTTAAGACAAAACTAAAAAGATTTGAACAGCTGTTGCAACTCTACTTACGAAAATTATCATATACATTCCTCTTCTTAATATCTTCAGCTACTAAATTAACAAAAATCTCATATACTCCAGAAATATTAATTAATGGAAGTAGATTGAGTACCTGTTATACCAAACGGCAAACGCATACAACACATCCTATTAAAATGCCAATTAGAAATGGATTATACCACCTTGTAAGTAAGGTCATATTTTAAAAACAATCATAACGAAACAATAACATAAATGTGTGTTTTATATCACTAACCAGCTTTAATAGAGGCATCAGCCTGAGCAACATTCCGAGCCATGGCGGCAAGAAGAGCGATTCCATGCTCTGCCGCCGCAACAGTATTAGCCGTCGGCGCGTTCACCACAAGACATCCATGCTCAGTCGCGGCCGCCAGATCCACGTTATCGATGCCAACACCGGCGCGTCCAACGACCTTGAGCCGTCCACCGGACGACTCAAACACCTCGCGGCTAACTTTCGTGCCACTTCGAACAATCAAAGCATCACAGAGCGAGATCTTCGTGCACAGCTCCTCAGGACTCAAGTTATACGAGCAATCGACGTTGGCGAATCCTTTAAGCAAATCGAGTCCCGCCTCCCCGAGCTTCTCGGCGACGAGGATCGTCGGTTTGGCGTCCATTGCGAAGACGACGAGGAGCGGCGCCGTTTTGGTTCGCCGGGGGAGAGAAATGGCAACTCGGAAGGCGGAGGATAGAGAAGGATTCTTCCATGAGAGAGAAAGAGGAGAAGGTTTTTTGAGAGAGAGGCTTGATGAAGCAGAAGCAGCCATTGCTATAGTTTTAAGTTTTTTTACTCAGTCTCTCTCTCTACATATATTCTCAAAGCTGCTAACTTGCGCTGTTGTATAGAGGGTAGAAATGCTACAACCTTTATAATATACGAATCGCGTGAGGACAGAGGTGCGATAAAAAAAAGTCAGAGGGAAGAGAGAGAGAAAACGATAAGCCGAGTTACACGCGCCGATGATTTGAGCGTGAAACTCGGGTCAGAGGAAAAGTTGGCCAATCGATAACAATAACAATAAACGAATTATTATATTATTATTATTATTATTTAAAAAAAACACTCTCATTTTCAGAACTCTTGTAATCTATTTTCTTAATTAAATTGAGTTTGAAAGGAGGATTCTTATTTTCTTAAAAGAAAAAAGAAAATTGTAGGATATTTCATAGATTATTTTTAATGACAAACAAAAATTCAATATATTTGGAATAATAAAAATATTGATTTAAATTAATTTTAAAGAACAAACCAGTATAAGAGAACATAAATAAAAGCACGAATATCTACTAATCTACTAGTAAAGTATATAAAATCACATTTAACTTTGGTCCCTCTTCTTTTGGAACAAGTTTTAGTATCAATTATACATTTAATACTATATTTAATGTTTATTTTTATATGTATTCAAAGTAATAATGAAAATTAGTCATATTCTTGCAGGTATTTAAAACACAAAATTAACCACACTTAACTTTGTCTTTGGTCCCTCTCTTTTTTGGTACAAAAAAATTATGTATTTAATGCTTATTTTTATATGTATTCAAAGAAATAATGAGAATTGTTCATATGTATTCAAAACAATAAAACTACTAAATTATATAAAATCACACTTAATTTTGGTCCCGCCTCTTTTGGTATAAGTTTTAGTATTCCCTCTAGAGCTGCAAACGAACCGAACTGTTCGCGAAGCGGTTCGGTTCGAGTTCAACTTGTTCGCTTGTTCGAGTCGAGTTCGCACAGAGTGTGCCGTTCGATTGCTCGATCGAACATATTCACGAACCATGTGATTCGATTCGTCTTTGTTCGCGAACAGTTCGAGTTTGGTTCGGTTCGGTTCGATAAGTTCGAGTTCGGTTCGATAAGTTCGAGATCGGTTCAAGTAGTTTGATTTCTTAATTAAATGTTTAAATTATTTCTAAAATTATAAATACAAATAATTGGTTATTTCATATTAAATTCTAAAATTTATTTTATTAATAATTGTTAAATTTGTAGTTATTTTTTTTATTACCTAAACATCTTTTTGTTTTTTTAATAATTTATTATAAGTATATTTTTTAATTAAATAATTAATAAATAATAACGTGTACTTCTTCACCTCTAAATTCTAATTTAATTAAAATAATTTTCATATTTTCATAAAATTTTGAACTATGATTGTTGGATTATTATAATTTACATCCCAAATAATTTAATAAATTATAACCCATGTCACAATGCACATAAATAAAGTTATTAATCATCATGCAGTGACAATTTGACATTAATTAAATAATGATACAATACAGTTGCTTACATGTACATCAGTTATTGAAATTATCAAATCAAGATAGAAAATAGAGAAATTAAGTATTCAATGTACGTATCGAGACTTCAGTAATAGAGTAATAATCATCAAATTATTTATTGAATAATTTTGAAACTCTAAAAAACTATACATAAATTTGAAGATCGAAAATAAAAACTAGATATTAAATTTAAAATTATAAAAAAATTGAATATTAATTTAAAATGACAACAAAAGAAATACATTACTAATATTAAATTGTGAGTTTTTGATAATCATTTGTTTGTAGACTCTGCTTGAAGTGGTTGAACCTTGAAGAGTTGAAAGGCTTTTCGATATTAATATTTGATTATTGATATTTGTAAATCAAGAGTTTTTAAGTACTTGTTAACTTTTAAGTTAATTATAACTTCTAAGTTTTAAGTAATTATTGTTGATTTTGGTCTTTTTGGATGAATGATGATTATAATATTTGGTTTAATTTTTGATTGAATATTTAGACTCTTAGAGAATATTTTTTTTGTATTTACTTAACTATTTTTTGCTTTAGAATTCTAAGTTTGTGTTCGTGAACAAATTTGTTTTCTTGAACAAGTTTGTATTCGTGAGCAAGTTTGTGTTCATGAACAAGTTTGTGTTCGTGATCAAGTTTGTGTTCGTGAACAAATTTATGTTCGTGAACAAGTTTGTGTTCGTGAACAAGTTTAGTGTTCGTGAACATAGTTTGTGTTCGTGAACAAGTTTAGTGTTCGTGAACATAGTTTGTGTTCGTGAACAAGCTTATGTTTGACTTGTTCGCGAACTCGATCATATTCGTGAACACTAAACGATCCGAACTCATACATAGTTGTTGGTTTGATCGAGTTACTCGAACATATTCGAGTTCAACTAAAAGTGTTCGAGTTCGACAAAGTTCGGTTCGGTTCGTTTGCAGCTCTAATTCCCTCCGTCTCTTAATATAAGATGTTTTAGATAAGTTTTTTTATTCCTTAATATATGACATTTTAGAATTTCAAATAAGCATTAATTGTTTAGTTTTCAATATTAGCACAAGTATTAAATATAACTTTAGTTCTCTCAATATTTTTTGTCCAATAAATAACAATATCTTTTTTCAATACAAGGACAATATAGACATTTGATACCCCCTCCATCCCTTAATATAAGATGTTTTAAAAAAGTTTTTTTGTCGCTTAATATATGACGTTTTAGAATTTCAAGTAAGCATTAATTGTTTAGTTTCTAATATTACCCCAAGTATTAAATATAACTTTGGTTCTCTCATTATTTTTTGCGTAATAAATAACAATATCTTTTTTCAATATAAGGATAATACAGACATTTGATATTATATTTAAAATTATACAATCATTTTTTTCATGCTTGTGCACAGCTCTAAAAAGTTTTATATTAAGGGACGAAGAGAGTATTATATTTAAAGTTATATAATTATTTTCTTAATACTTGTGCACAACTCTAAAAATTTTTATATTAAGGGACGGACGGAGTACCAAATATGCATTTAATGGTACATTTAATACTTATTTCTATATGTATTTAAGGCAATAATGAGAATTGTTCATATTTCTACTGGCATTCAAAACATTAACAAAAATTATTCATATTTTTAGACGATTGGTGTTTAGTTTAAAATGAAAAATCAGAATTGTTATAGAAGCCAATAATATAAAAGTTTATATTCATAATAAATAAATAGAATATAAATCAATATAACTAAATTTTGATACAACCATCACAGAGTTAAAATTATATACTTCCAATATCTTAATTATGATTTTCATAATCTTTTTTATGCAGGTTGAGTGTAATGTAAATTTTGTATTAAAAAATAAATTTATTTTGATCGTGTAAAAAGTTTTCAATAAATAATTTATGAAATTCATCAATGTATAATGAAATACTTCTAAATTTATATCAATTTTAATTTTGTCATTAATATTGTCTCTGCATCTTTTGGTACAAATTTTAGTAGTATCAATTATGCATTTAATGTTACATTTAATACTTATTTCTACATGTATTTAGAGTAATAATAAGAATTGCTCATACTCCATTTGTTCTTTTTATTTGTCGTTTTTAAAAAAACACAAAAATAAAAATACAATTAATACTTTGGCTGATTGATTAAAGAAAATGATATATACGTCGACAAATATTTGACGAAATTGGATGACGACTAACGTGAATGTGTATGCGATACGATAAAAAATATTAAAATGAAACTCTTCTTAATTCTTACATATCACATGTATGCACATATGTCTCAATTGTAATTCGACTGAAAACTTTCATACAAGAATAATATGAAAAATTAGGTCATTAATATTTTATTAAAATTTATAAATGACAAGTAAAAAAAAATCACTATCTAAAACGACAAATAAAAAAAGAACGGAGAGAGTATTATTGAATTATGCATTTAATGCTTATTTTTATATGTATTCAAAGTAATACTCCCTCAGTTTCTTTTTAATTAACGTTTTAAGAAAAAAAATGCAAATATTAAGAAATATAAATAATATCTTGCCTGATTATTTAAAATGAGTATAAAATTTCAATATTACTACCATTCAAATTTCATTGGGAAAGGTAAAAGATAAAAAAATTACTAATATTTAATATATAAATAATATGAAAAATTAAATCATTAATATTTCAATAAAAAAAATTATGAAATTCAGGATAGTATAATGAAATATTCGTACATATAAATCATTTTTTTTTTCATTAATACCCGTGTTTTGCACGGGTAAGAAAGCTTACGCAAAGAAAAATAGAAAATACCTTCTGCTTAGTAGCTACTTGAAGCTTCTTCTTCATAGAAAGCTTCTCTCTCAACCTCAAAGATTTGATAGCTATGCAAACTCTATTGTTGCCGGCAGCTCGTTCCGGCGGCACTCCTCCGATTTTCCCGACCTCACTGGCGGCCAAACCCTCGCAGTCTCGCGGCATTTCATCTTCTCGCCAAACAATTTCCTTCAATCTCCCATATTCTCTCTCTTTATCCTTTCTATCTCCTATAAACACTCAATCTTTACCTTATATTACACCAAATCCCAGAACGAGAATTGTTGCTTCGGCCCCAATTTCTACCGCTCACACTTCTGCCTCCAACGACGAGTCTGAAAAGGCAAAACTTGCTCAGGTAATTTCTCAGACGCTTGTGTATGTGTTGCATTATTGCTGATACAATTTGATGCATAGTCATGGATTTACATTGTAAAAAGCACATTTAATTTCTGGGTTTAGGGTTTTATGTTGGGTTTGAGGTCAATTATAAGGCATTGCTTTGATGATTTGTGTAATATTTTTATTGTTTAATTGGAATTTGTTAATTTATAAAAAGCTATCAACTTTGGAGAAGAATGTTAAGCTCTTTAGTAGAATTTAAAGCAATATTTATTTACATGAAAAATGAAGTGAAATGTGTGACTTGTGGAGATATTTTTTGTTTACCCAACCAGATACAATTTACATTAAAAAAAAAACATTTTCTGTTCATTTTTTAGGTTCAAGTTTGCATTTGAAAAAGAAAACAATTCAAGTTAAGTTCTAGATGCAAGTGTGCTGGTAATGCATTTCTCAGGTAATTGCATTTGAGGTATAGAAGATAGTTGTAGTGAAGAATATTTCTGTTGTTATAGTCCTTTAAGGGTTCAAGATTGTTGCTTGAATGTGATGCAGGTTGCTAAGAGATTAGAAAATACTTCGAGGTATTTCAAGAGGTTGGGTAGTTTAGGATTTTGGGGACAGCTGGTGTGTACGATTGTAGCTGCTGTGATCCTTTCTTTCTCTGTTATTATTACTGGGAAGATCAATTCACCTGTTACATTTTATGCTACTGCTGGTGGTATTGCGGCTGCTTTCATTTCAGTATTTTGGTCGTTTGGTTATATTTGTCTTTCTGATAAGCTCCGGAGAACTGCCACTCATCCTTCAAAGGTAAATTCATTTTTCACATACGGAGTTTTAAGAGTCTTACGAGTTTTGATTCAGAAAATGTTTTGAATCTTAGTTGGTTTTACATTTTACTTTTTATTTGATTAGTGAACTGATAAGAGTCAAAATTTATTAGTTTTTACCCGAGGGCAGACTGTTGGTTAGTATATTAATTTGTGAATTCAAGACAAACTTGTTACTTATCAAAACATAAACTTCTTGGTTTCTTGACTAATACTGTTAGTATATATATGACATGATAGATAAATTGTCCATATTTTTAACGTAGTCACAAACATTTACTTTTGGCATATCATAACTTCTAATTAGTGGTTAAATTTAAAATGGACTTATTATTTAAAAAGTTTGAGCATCAAGAACTACAGCAGTACGTAATAAAAAAGGCTTATTTGCAGCAAAGGGTTTTTCCAGAGGACTTTAATCTTCATGTCATTAACTTCATAAATGGATAAATGGATTCCCAGTCCTTTGTATTTCAGAATATGTATGCAATTTGTGCATTATATATATTGTGATGTCATGTAGATTTTGACACTGCTTTGGTAGTAACAGATCATTGCTCTTCAGGCCCATAAAGCAAATTTGATTAATTTATTTGATTTTGTCAATTAAGATAACATAAGTTCTTCTTGGTTGTACTAAATGTTTGTAGCTTTCAGGCTCCTCCGCGTGCTGATGTGGTGCAAAGCTTGAAAAATGGCATATTAGTAAACCTCCTGGGAATGGGTGCTGCTGTTCTTGGCATGCAAGCAACAGTAGTATTGTTGGTTGCTAAGGTTCTAACTACCGCTGCCAATCCATTTTACCAGGGTATCTCCCCAGGGAGCAGTCCTGTTCTTGCATTGGATGTGTTCTTGGTGCAGGTATTCATCTAGATTTGATTCAGCCTTTCATTTGAACATCAGCATAGTGTTGGATATGATGTGACCTTTGGAAAGTTATCTATTACTATATGGAGAGAGAAGCTGCTCTCCAACTTACAAGGGACAGTTATGACACCAAAATATTAAAAGTTTCAATATTATCCATGTAATTAACTAGCACCAATAAGGATTATAAAGTACTTTCGCTCCAACCCTGTCCATTTCCGGCCAGGTCCCTCTCCCGCTCACTTATTAACTCCATTGCACCTTTTATCTTTATACGAATACTGTACTGCCTCCACAAGGTAGGCAAACACTTGAAATTCTTTGCAAAGCTTATAGTTTTTATCATCAAAATCCAAATTATTTTGTATGCCTCACTTCCATAATCTCGACTTCCAGTTAACATTTTCTATTGGTGGCTTCGCTTTTCACAATCTTAATTGCCAGGATGCACCGCTAACTGTGATTGGTGTATCCTTCTAGGAAACCCAAGTTTCTGTTGTTTTTTTATGAAACTGAGTTCTAATTATGAGGTCAGTTCATATAATCAACTAGGGAGCAAGGACCTTAATATGATTGTAAGGCTTAACTCTCCCTTCACTTTATCTCTGGATGTTAGCTACTTAATTTCATGATTGACTGGGAATAAATTCTGTAAAGTAGGGGAAACTAATCTTGATATAAACGTTTACTGGGTGTTGACAGGCATCGGCTAACACTATCCTTTCTCATTTTTTGGGGCTTGTTTTCTCCTTGGAGCTGTTGCGTTCTGTGACTCTACCACCTTCAGAAAGCGTTCCAGTTCCCAGGATGGCATGAGACGGGCAGTGAGGAAAATTGTACTTCGGGATCAGAACCATGTTTCTCCTGCCATGGTGTTTTGCTGAGGGGGGTCTGCCCAGTTCTGTGGTTATAATTTCCTTGCTGTGGTGTGCAACCCTTTTCCAAGATCTCAATGTAATCTGATCTGATAATCATTTGGATTAACAAAAATACCTTCCAACAAGAATGGTCTTGATTATTTACGCGGTGAAAGTTCACCTCGTTCACCCATGAACAAGGCATACATGTTCAGTGTTTCCTTTTTTCTTTTTTCTTTTTGTTATTATACGTTAGGCATTGTTGCCTCTAGCATGGCTAGTAGCAGGTTGCTAATACAGTATCAAGCAGTACAGGGGAGGTGCGTATTGTAAATCTCAAACTTTGTACCTGAAGCTGATATTTGTGCCTTCAAATCTAAAAGTAGATTAGATTCGTTTTAATATTATTAATATCATTGTAAAATGTTCGCCTTTTCTTATAGTCGACCATTTGAATTCGATTGCCATCTCAGCTGTACCCCATATAGTTCTTATTATATATATATATATATTGATAGGTAATTTGACCCCAAGACGGGATTGTAACAAGCAAACGTAAAGTAGTTCAGATTAAGAACTAAATTTCCATAAGCAAAAATGCTTATTTTCACAAGATTCTCTTAGAAGAACAAGGATAAGATGTCAACATATCAAGCAACAATGAAATCATAGCTAAGCTTCAGATCTGAAACAATGTCCAATCTATAGCAACCTCACATTAGATAATATTCAAAATGGAATCCTTCTTGCCTTTAAAAGGCTTAAACTAAACTGCAAAAGATCTACTTCCAATTAATCACATATCACATCTCAAAATTACAAGCCTCAGTCCCACTGCCAAAACCATGATCATCGTTATAATCTATTCACAGTGGAATAAACATGTAAAGCATAGCTACGAGTACTTGCATGACCAAAAATGTACCAAGAATGAGTGCCAAGAGAAATGAACAATGAGATCTGAATTCTCCAAGAAATATGTGGGGAGGAAATGGAAACCAATTCCGTCCTTCTGTTAGTCTTGTGGAGTGTAGTTGATATGAATATACCACTAGAGGAACCTGCAAAAAGTTCAGTCATTAGAAAAACATCTCTGATCTTGTAATCTCAGATATGCAGAAAACCATTAATATTACAAGTCTTAAGACTTTCATCCATCGCCTCTGATTGACACGGCGGATCCTATAGAGTGTAATGCTGAAAAAGTGCAATAAACAAAATAGAGTAAAACTCAAAAAACCACATGTGGTTTACCCAAATTCTTGAGTCAGCACTTGTGGTTCAGAAACTATTGATTCACCACTCGTGGTTTGACATCCATCATCAAGTTACCTCATTTCCATCCATTTTGACAGCAAGTGTACTCCATTCGCCAAAAAGCGAGTGAAATTTTGTTTAACAATGATGTGTGTTTAAATGACGATAACATCCTCAAATCTCCCTCAAATTTAATAAAGCATACCCTCATTGACCCATAACCAAAAATATAAACCACAAGACAATCTTAAAATCTAAACACTAACCCATAAAACAAATCCAAACATTTCAACTATTATTTACAAGCAACATTCATCCCCTCACTATTTTACATCCAAAACCCATCTAAACTCATCCTTATCATCATCCTCCGCCACCACTGCACCATCACAGTCCTGCCATCTCTGTCACTAAAGAAAGTCTAACCATTTCACAATAGACCTCTGTACTATTTACACACCAACTGCAGATAACAATTCAGCCTCCCAATTTTCAGAACTATTACGAAAATCAACCAAAAAGAGATGAATCAAAAAAAGAAAAAGAAAAAGAAAACAAACCATCAAACACATCCGACTCTGCTCATATTTATTTCTCTTTCTCTGTACACACCCTGAATTTTTTGCAAGATTAATTTCAACAATTTCTTAACGCCAAGTTGCCCGCACCAACAAGGCAACAACGACCTCAACGAGCGCCCAACACAAGAATTCCATTGTTAAAGTGTCGTGGCTCTTGCGCATGTCCACACCCGGAGACAATCGCGATGACGAGTACCTCGGGCTCTTGCCAATTGCCAGGAATGAGCCGAATTTGTGCCTGATTTCAACTGGCCCTAGTTTAGCTATTGATCTACCATATATGCATACCATTAGAAATGCTACAAGATAATCAATTTGTCTTGCTCTAATTTTAACATTTTAAGGCACATACTACTACATAACCAATTTATTGTAGATAAACTTCACTTAGATAATTTTGCAGTGGCACGAAATAATTGCTGGATAGCACTACTCTAGAAGTTCTTTAGCCAGAATAATGATGTAGTAACATAACACAATGGTTAATATGCAGAGGGGCAGGGGCAGGGGCAGGGGCAGGGGCAGGGGGAGGGGGAGGGAGAGGGGGAGAGAGAGGGAGGGAGGGAGACAGATTACATTAGGTTTATTGAGTCTTCTTTTCCTTGTTTTTAGGCATTGGAATCTTTCTTAAGATGTTTTCATCAAGTTTCCTGAGTTGGATTTGGATGACCTTATGTGCTATGATCAGCTTATCATCAATTTCATCCTGGTACTTCTCATACAACAAAGGCACCGATAGACTAAGAAGAACCCCTGAAACATCATCAACGCAGATTAATTCAAGAATTTCCACAAAAGTATTCTAGAAAATTACAGAAAAAACAGCGGAAGGGCTTACCAATGTAGACTAGAGTAAGGAAGTTAAACAAGCTACCAATGTAAGAAATCACCAACAAGCCAGACGCAAGCTAAAGAACCAATTACATCTTATAAGAAGAGTTTCATTCAACAAATCAGACAAAATGACAAGTACACAATTCTAAGAAGTTTCAATCTAAGAAGGTCTCTAAGAGATAATTGCACCTGAATAAGGACTTTCAAGTTTCCATCAACAGCAATATCACGCGCAACCAACAATGCCCGATTAATCCATACACGCATCCCAACAGCAGCCTTCAAAATGACTTCCTCAGAAATCTCCAGATCAGGAAGAGGAGGCAGAGGTCTAATATCACATATTTGACACTTGTTATTACAAACGGCAAAACAAAAGCATATGACAAATCAGAAACAGTTAAAACCCATCATTCAACAAGCACCATGGAAGTAGATGTAAAAGCACTAGACAACAGTTATTAAATCCAAAGAAAACAAGAACTCTAACCGGCTTGTGAATGACACATTTAAACCTAGATTTTTTAAGAATTTTTTTATAATCACAAATTTTAGTTATAAAACTTCATAATAGAAAAAAAAATTAGATCATCTGAAATAAATTGGGTTAAAAATGAGCAGAATCGAAATGGGATTTTCCTTTTGGAATAGAGGAAGCACTCACACCAGTCATAACAAAGTATAAGGCACCTCAATTGAATGGAATTACCTGTTCAGGATTGATGCAGATTTGGCCCAGAAGAAAAGGATTGCAACGAGAAGCAACATAATATTTGAGACAAATTGTAAAATATTATATCCTGCCCTTTCAAAGAGTAGCCAAAAAACGGTGGCAACCACAAACAGAACAAGCCCTCCAGTCCATTTCTTCCACAACAATACATCAGCAACTGCACCGATCTTAATAATGTTAGACAATTAACGAAACAAGGTAAAACTGGAAATGGATATCACATGATTCAATGTCACCTATAATTTCTAATCCAAGTAATACACGTGAGATACACAAGTGATTCGATTTCGATCTCAAAGAAGAAATACAGTAATGAAACGAAATTGAGCAATGAAAACTAGAATATAGGCAACTAATTTTGATGAATGAATTTCTACATATGTACATCAAATCAAACACACATACATATGTATAGATGTATGTCTATAAATGATATTTAGATGGAAATAAACCTGCACCACCGCCGAGAGCGTGATGGACAGAAGAGCGAGGAGAGTCTGCCATGGCGAATTAGGGTTTTTCCTGAGAAATGAACCTGACAGAGAGAGAGACTAGTCTGACTAAAAAAAAAATGGGAATCAGGAGGGAGAATTGTGAAGGGGATTGCTTGGTAATTTCATAGTGTCGACCTCGTTATGGTCACTTTTTTTTTCTTTTCATTTTCAATATATTTTTGATCTTGAAATGCAAAAAAAAAACTCTAGATGTGAGAGTAAGATGATTTTTGATTTTTTTTTTCTAGCATAAATTTGGAAAAGAGTAAGTGCTTGATTATTAAAAAAAATTCATTAATCCAAACACACCCTTAGACTAAAGATAATATAACAAAATTTCTAATTATTTTGTTATGTTAAGTATACATATTGTTTTATAACTTTGGCTAAGTAATTTTGAAAATACAAGAAAAATCAATTACCTTCGTATGTTGTTTTAAAAAATGTCTAAACATAAAAATAAATACAAGCGCCTAACGTTCAGATCCCACGAATGAATCAAAATTAAATTTACATCGAATCGCTTAATATATTTAATTCAAATAATAATACGCCCTACTAATATGCAATCCCCATAAACACGTTGATCAGACACAACGACGCAATTATCAAGGGCGCGTTGTATGCAAACTTTAATCAAACAAAATAAGTAGGACTCTCATTTGTAATTTGATATCAGTAGAAGCCTAGAAGGGATCCCTATACTGTCCAAGGAAGAAAACAAGATTGTCCTATCAAATTCCACTATTTTACAAATTACATCCCATCATCTATTACCTTGTTCTCTTAAAGGATAACAGAAAAAATGTTAAAATTACAGAATTGAGGAATGAACTGTCTACTTCTCTCTGCTCATAGAGATGCTGGAGTGTACGTTTCCGTAAGATCTTTGTTTAGTTCGTAGCTTCATTTTCAGAGCTTTCATCGGAATCTGAATCTTCTTCCTTTTGATGCTGCGCTTCTCCATTGGCATTCAATTTGATCTTCTTCTTCTTCTCTTGTTTTCTTTGTTTCTTCTTTTGCCGTTTCAAACGCTTCTTAGCTGTGCGCTCCTCTGCAGCTTTTAGCCTTTCCTCCCTTCTCATTATGAACTCTGCCTCTTCTTTCTTTTTCTGGTAGTCTACATCCATCCTTGCAAGTCGATCTTGCTCTTTCCGCCTCATTTGCCGATACTGTATGAAAAAGAGTTTCAGATCAAAGGAGTAAGAAAAACAGCAAAGAACTTATAAAATGCTAACAGCATGTAATTATGGTTGCTCTGTCTAATAAATATATTTAATGTGATTGCAGTTTTTTCTTTATTTTCTTTGTGAAAGGAAATATTATTAACCAACAGCCAACTTAATGAAAATGCACAGAGAAAAAAATAAAATAAAATCCATTTAGTGGTCCCTTCTTTCTACCACACTCAAGCAAGTTCTCCCCTCTTCCAGCAAGGCTTCCTAAGAGTTGTTATTCAGTTCTACAGATTAACAACATTGAAGCACCTTTTTTTTTAACTATATACATGTTAATATGATAACAAAGGGACAACTAACATAGATAATATTTATCAAATAATGCAAATGTTATACCTCCCCAGATAACCACCAAAAGGGTAAATCTTCACGATACCATCAACCTTAAAAGACAAGCCACATAACTAATCTAAAGGTACACTCCCAACAGCGTCTTTTATGGATATTAAAGAAATATAAAATCCTACAACTATCCCTTGTATATTTCCAAGTCCTTTTCCTTTCAATTTTCTACATCATGACATTAAAATAGGATTTTAGCCCAAAGCAGAAAAAAATCTAATAGGCACATGTTGAGATAGACAGGGGGGCACTACAAATTCACGCGCAACCATGAAGTTAGTGCAGGTGTTTAATTATCTCTATTAACCTTTCCTGCCCACTGAGTTACCTTGACAGATACTCTACCCATAAAAATGAAATTCAATATTTTTCAACCAGAATTCTGAAATCCAAAGGGCAGAGGCCAAGCCCATTGCTGTATGGACTATATGTATTTCTTTAATGACTACATTTCGTTGTCAGAAATCTTACAAGCATCATGTTTCAAATGTTGTATCATTTTAAGTTCTGGCTTTGTATTGATTGCCAAAGGAATTCAAGTATTCATGTGCCGCATAGGACTTGAAATAAGTTCTTTGTTCTTGATAGCTTGAACTCTCTACGTTTGCTAAAACGTAGTTCATGTTTTTAAACCATTTCCAAATAACCATCAGAAGGAACACACACTGAGTTATATACCACCACATGTTCAAGATTTATCAATTCATGGCACAACAAAGTTAATGTCCATGTCCGCTAGGACCATCTATGCAATAAAGATTTTTTTTGACAGCCTCAGTAACTTTCAGTCACATATAGACCTTTTAATAAATAAAAATATGTAACCTAATACAGAAAACCTACATTTTGAGTCGCTACATTATGGTGGCCTAACTCCTCAAAAGAGAGAACCTTGAGGGGCGTGAAGGTTTTCTCATTTCAATTCAATGACATCCTTTGCCTAATTGCCTTGCAGTGCTTGATGAGGCTAAATTGTATACTATTGCAAACAGAGGTATTCATCTTGACAATATCAATTCTATTATTTTCAAAAGGAATGAATCGTTAGGCCAACAGGTCAACTCACGACAATTGGCCAGATCATACAAAAGTCAGTACTTAATGCCTCAACCATTGTTTTGAAAAAGGTAACTTCAAACATCTAATTAATTGTTTTATGAAGGCAAGATTGTTTCAGTTAACTCAGTCTAGGCATAAAGTTTACCACTGCAAGCCATAACCTATTAGAGGAAACACTCTTTTCTTCATGAGTACCCCTTTCTGATGTTCCTTCATACTTCAAAGTCAGTCCTCCTGTAATAGATTATAATTCATGTGCTCAATACTATCTCACCAAAACTATTAGATTTTATTAAATTTTACGGCGTGCTATCAATGTATACAATTCTCTGAATGAAAATATTACCTTGCTCATTCCTTTTACTGACTTCACCTTCAAAGCATTATACGTTCTCGGTTCTTCCGTCACATCCCTAAGCTGGCTGCATTTTCCATCACTCTAAACAGCTCAAGACCAATCTAACCTATTGTTGTGCTAAATTAATAGGTTACCCATGAATTGTTAATCCTCATTCTTGTTGATTCCTCCAGCCTCCAATGTACTTCAAGGCTTGCTCTAATGTTTACTTTTAGAGATAATGTCATTATTGGACAGTATAACGCTGCAGGCATCTGTCATTGACTTTAATTTCCCAATATCCAACAATCAGGTAATTACCATTCATTATGCTCCACATTTGCGGTGTCTCCCAACATAATATTGGTTTAACAAACAGCAGCAACAAATCTAGTTATACTTGAGAAGTTATTATAGCATATGCATAACATTGTTCCTAAATAAAAGAGGATTTCAAACATGAAAATCCTACAACCCCAATTAGCAACAAATACAATGGCCACTCATCCAGTCATCCCAAGATTAAATCTTTCAACCAATATTATGTGAACTGGGCAAATTATTTGTTTAGCCACTTCTAGTAGCAGTGTAGCACCCATGCAGGCTATGACGCAAATCTAACATTGTAAATAAAAATCTTAACTTTCTCTTCCTAATCGCCCCAGCTCTGTAGTTGAAACTTGAAACCCATCTGCAACCTTTAAGTTGTGTATATATAGTGTCATAGTGACATATGACATATAGTGACCCAGTTCTGTTGTTTCAAAACTTTTCTTCTTTTCTTATTAGTTGAAAAAAAGTTTCTTTCTCCTTCCCAAAAACAAATATGTTAAACTGCGAACGAACTATACAACTTAAGTATGCAACCATTTATAACAGTAGGATTAAGACCATCTTCGGTATTAATTTCGATTCACAAATTAATTTAAGAAACATTCAATCGCTATAATAAGATGATAAAGGTTATACGGTTTCCAGCCACGAGACCAAAATTGATAGAATACCTGATGGAAGTCACCGGAACCAGAACCGGCGGAACTGCCGGAAGTGTTGCTAACACGGACTGGAACGCATTCGAGGATGCGGCGGAGCTTGATCTCTAAGTCCTCCTCTTCGGGTTTAGGAGCAGGAGGAGTATACTCAATGAGGGCTGTTGACGAGACCGCCGGAGGACGAGGAGGAAGTGCGGCCAACTTTCTCTCCGGCGCAGCAACCAGCTGCATATCCAACGCCGTCGGCGGCCTACCTGATGATGACATTATTTCCCCAGAAAAAAACCCCAAAACCCTAACAACTGGATTGGGATTCTTCACCTCGTCATCAATGTCAATTTGATTGGAATTTGAAACAGATCTTCACTGCGTGGAGGTTTGTGTGGGTACTGATTAGTATTCCTATTTGTTAATCTGAAGCCGAATGCGACTTAGACGGGTCGTTGGCCATTACAATACCGACCCGAATATTTTTAACCTCCACTTTAATGGGTTTACTAAAATATGGATATATTCGATATACCCCTGCCGTATGTTCAATTTCAGCTGGTTTTGTTGGGTAGAAGCCCAATTGAGAAGTCAAAATCTATGTATTCTATTTTGGGCTGGGCCATTTGAAAATCATCCGATTATGGTACTACTTTCGGGTGGGTTTTCAACCAGACCCAAGACACCCGGCTTACACTGGCTGACCTGACTCCATTGTAAGTGAAGAAGAGAGAGAAAAGGGAGAACTGTGAATTTCAAAGAGATCGAAAATTGGAATAAGAACGGAAGAAAAAGAAGAAGAATTAGAAGAAGATTGTAAAGAATGCTGCCCACAGTGTCGAAAGAGCGTTCGCCCTCTCATCATGTTCGACCAAATCCCGTTTTCCCTCAGTATCTCCGTAGAATAATCAAGGTTCCTTCATTTCTTCTTCCTTTCTATACTTTCATTATCAAATTCGATGTGTTTTTGTATATCTGTTCTGAATTTTATGGTTAGCTACAGATCTGATCTTTCTGATCTTACTAAAATTTAAAATTATCAGCTTTGTAATTATTTGTGCTGCCAATGCTATGAATTCTCTGAATCTTACATCTCATTGCTTAGAAAATGCTGTTGCATTTATGGGTTTGTTACAAAAGTGAAGGAATTGCTTGTGGTCTTTATTAGCACCTTTTATATGGAAGTTCATCACTTCATCTTTGGCTCTGTGTGTATTTTGGAGGTCATTAGCTTACTTGCTAAAAGAAGTGATCATTAGCTTGCTTGCTGAATGTAACCTGAATTTAAATTTTTGGGGGATCCAAAACTATATTGAGGTAATAGATTTTGGTGTACTTGTTAAAGTGGTGTAGTGGCTGAGTTGTACTTCACTCCCATCTGGGTATCAGTCAGAGAGTTCAGTGGTTCGATTTATGGCTTACCAAATTCAAGTCTATTTGGAATGGCATTTGGTTATATGGTTCTTAATAGGGTTAAGTGTAGTATTGAATTTTTTTGTCCGTGTGGAAGGACAAAAATTCAAGTATTTTTTGGGATGTCCATACATGTTAGTCACTTTCGAAGTTCATTTTTTTGGGACTTCTGTAAGTGTTGGTCACTTTTAAAGTCAAGGTGCCAAATCTCAGTCATATTCAAATATTTTTTGATTTTGGCCATTAATTATATTTAGTTCAAATTTTTGTAAATTTCGGTTTTTTGAAAATAGAACCGTTAATTTGGGATGGAAGTAGTAGGTATAAAAGTTACAAATAGGTCCAGGTTTTGAAAGCTTAATCAAAGTGCTATTCTATGATTCTATATTTCTATCCATTCCATCCTTTGAAGGAATCTCCTGAGTTTTCGTAGATCACTACTTCAGATATCTTAAACAGGTATTGTCTGACCCTGCTTGCCTCCTTCTCTTAAGGTGGAGTGTGTACGGACTAAATTGTTAAACTACTTATCGTAAGCCAAACACTATGCTCCTGTTCTTCCTCAACCCCTCTGTAAACTCTCATTCCAACTTCCATCCATAAGGTTCTGTAATTATCGTGATTGGTTTTCATTTCATCAACTTTTGCCGTGAAAAAAATTCACTTGCTCTGTCCAATATGATTTTTGTTTTGCATTGCAAACAAATTACTCAAGTACGGATTTTTATCACCTATTCTTTCTTAAGATTTCCCTTTTCTATTTGTGTACTCATCATGTTTTTTTATTATTGCTGCTCACTAATTTTGTTAACAAATATTTTTGTCTAGTTTCTATTAGTTATTCTTTTTTCATTGCAGTGGCAACAAATGGATATTGAATATACCTTCTGGCAAATGCTATATTTATGCACCTCACCAAAAGTTGTGTAAGTACCCTCCTATTCTATGCTGAACATTCAGTAAATTTTCATATGGTTACTAGTCCTATACAAATTCACTACATCAAAACTACCAGGTACCTTCTCTGGTGTTTTACATTTACTACCCTTTCTCTGATTTTGCATGAATTAAATGACCCTCTTTATCATTATCTGGCTTTTAGTAGAAAACTAATTTATGCTATATCGTACCAGTTGGATAATATTGGTTTAGGCAACGTTAGTGTTTATTGCAAAAGCTTATTGTTTTTCATGTATGAAACACTAATAAATTAGACTCCACATTTTGCATGTGGACCTGGACGCTGGATGCAGCTATCAGCACACTAAGTATCACAAACGTAAGTCTCCTTTTCATAAGTAGTTTTTAAGTTGTTTAGTGTATAATATTTTCTGGGTATCTTTATCTTTTTTGAGACTTTAGGCCAAATACTGTTTAATTGTCTCAGTTGCTACACAGAAATATGGAATTTCTCCCCTACCTTTTTCCTTTTTTCATTTTTCCATCAGATCATGATTGTAATGCGGACAGAACATGTATACGACAACTCTGTACAAAGAGTGTGGTATATTGGACATCAAACTTCCATTAGAGCATGGCGACTTTGTTTCTAGTATCAAACTCGAAAACAAATTATTATGATTGCACTGCATGTTTAAGTAAGTGATTCTAACAATGAATATTGCAAGCAATGTGCCTTCATTTTTTATATTACAACGATTACAAATATAGGAAGTCCTTTTGGGAATTTTATGATGTGCAACTCCAATCCCTGGTTGGATGCTTAAGGGATTCTAGGAGTGATTCCAATTTCTCTGTAATCTTCTTATTCTTTTTCTCAACTGTTGACCTGCTAACAGATTTTGTAAACCATGCTTTTAAGCCTTGAACTAATCAACAAGCAATTATCTGCTTCAGAAAATTTTAGAACCACAAAATCCTAGAGTATCACTTGAATAGCCCCAACAACCAATGCTTAACCATCCTACTCCAAATTTTGACCTAATGGCCAATATGCTATGCTATGTTTAAAAATTTCTTGAATTTAGTTGACTAGATATTATACTTATATTAAGAACCTATCTTTTTGTTGCAGAAACCAAGAACCAGTGGGCACGTGATGATCCTGCTTTTGTTGTAATCTGCAGTCTTCTTTTGGCAGTTTCAACTATGGCTTACTGTGCTGCGTAAGTTTTTAATATGCTTGTCCTAGCTACCTATCCTAGTGTTGATGTTTAACAAATCTAAGCATGTCAAGATAGTTTTTTGTTTTTTTAATTATTTATAATAATTATAATTACTAGAAACTCTTGAAGCACTTTTTTTATGAGCATATCCTTCTAATAATGTTTCGGAACTAGAACTCAAATAATATGTGCATGAAAAATGATTTATTCTAAATGTACTGGTCTCTCTGGACTTGAGAAATTTCATGGTTCAAGTTTTCTCTCAATTGGATTATTACTTTTCAACATAATTACTTATTAATTATAAATTAAAAAAATGGCATAATTGTTTTGATGTTATCTTTCTTTTGATGATTATTTTTCATCGTCTTTATATGTCCTTTGTGTATTTTAACACTGATTCCTGTTCTATCTTGCTATCTTTCATTTATTTCAGGTATGATCATAGTGCGGGACATGCTGTTTCTGTAGTCATTTCAGTATTGCTTTTCCATTTTTTAGTTACTGGAGCACTTTTGGCTACATGTTACTGGTAAGAGTTACTGCCAATGTGAAGTAGAGCTCGTCTTAAAATTTAAGATACATCTCCGTCTTCTTTTCATTCCTTGCTGATGTTTGTGACGCTAAGATAGGCATATAATGCGACATTAGTGCTGCCATTATTATATATACATCAACTACTTGATAACACTTGCTCCGGCATTTTGTGTGCCCAATAAATAATTTCAGAAATGTTTGTTTTCTCCAAATAAGCTTCCTAGAAGTTATATTTAACTGGTTATCGTGCTCTTTTCGTTTTCTACTATGCAAACAAGAAATGTATGTTTAGTAAATTTTTAACGTTATACATGTGTTAGGAAGCTAATGATGGCAAGTTTTCTTCATTGATGCTGTGCAGGTTCCTGACAAATACCTATCTTCGAGAGGAAGCTCCGAACAGTCATGTAGTGGAGCAGCGGGTTGAATGGCAAGTTCAGATAGTTCTAGTTTACATGTGTGTACATATATGAATATATGTGTATATATTTGTATGTATATTTCAATTATATATCTATATATGTATTCAAATATATATTTTTATATACTCGGAAGCTCCGAATGTATAATCAAATATATATCCTACATATATTCATATATACACACACGTATTGACATATTTCTGTGTATATAAACATGTATGGCTTCATTTGTTTCTTGTGTATTTTGCTACTAATTGGATGTTTTGTTGTGAAGGCTGTATGCATTTGATGTGCACTGCAACTCTTTCTTCCCAATGTTTGTTATGCTTTATGGTATGTGCAATGTTGTTCTCTCCGATATTATCAGAATCAATTTCTCCATTGGAATATTACTTACCTTTATTTTTTTACTACAGTGATACATTATTTTCTGTCACCTCTCTTGGTTGCTCATGGTTACATTCCAGTTTTGCTGTCAAATCTTCTTTTGATGATTGCTGCTTCCTATTATCATTACCTCAACTTTCTAGGTTATGATGGTAAGTTAAGTTTTTCCTTCTCAGTCCATCTCTTCTCTCTTTAAAGAGGGAATGAGAAACACACTGGTACAATGGTGGGACAATGTTTTGTTCTGTACTGCTGTACTTGTTAAACATCTCCTGTTATAGTAAGGCCCTTATAAATCATCCTTGTTTATGCTATTGTGAGGCCCACAAATTAGATCAGTTGACTTAAATAGTCATAAATTAGTTGATTCTTGTGTCAGATGGAGGAGTTTGCATATTCCTTGTAATTGATGCTTCTGGGATTTTCATTAAATTTCAGCGTCTGTTTTAGTAGCTGAGCATGTGTATCTCTTCCATTAAACTATTCAAGGTGTATAAACTTGCTGCTGAATATATAAAGTATAGACTGGGTTGTCTAGTACTTTTCTACAAAAAAATTATAATGAAATTATGAACCTGTGTCGTTTGTACGTAGCATACAGTTGTCTGTCCAGATGACAGTTGTGAACTAGAAGAGACTGGTGAAGAAGCCTTTTAAAGATTTCTTTCATTAATGATTATTCAGATAGTCTATTTTGATGCAGTACTTCCATTTTTGGAGAAAACCACGTTCTTCCTGTACCCGATCGGCATTGTCATAATCCTTTCCCCTATTTGTAAGTATAAAATGCCTCTATTCGTTGTCATTTTTTTTAATTGATTTGTTTCCCAAGAAATTCCAACGTGTTTTATGTTGCAGTGATTTTGAGTGGCTTCAATCCGTCAAGATACTTCATGAACATATACTTTAGTCGATGGTTATGATACGGTGCAACCTAACACCTGAGATTATATAGTATGTGGGGTGGAGATCAGTTCAGACATGAGCATGAGAGGACATTAGACATAAAACAGAAGGAAGGACCACCGTGCTTAAATGCTTTCTATAGTTTGTATGTTGGCGATTTGCCATTGCTAGTGAAAATCTGAACAGAGCGAGTCTGGCGCCTAAAATGTTTTCGGAAAATTGTGTAACCAATCTGTTTAATGTTATGATTTTGCTCCTTGTCAACCATGTTATTCCTCCATAGTGTAATTGTTCTCTTTTGGATGACAGAAGAGTTTTTTTCTTCAGAAAATCACACTATTGACAGCACAAGAGTAGCAGAGATTTCTTTATTATTAGAAGTGATTACCAGATCATATTACTCCCTCTCTCTCTCTCTCTGTTTCTTAATTAATTCGTTTTAGAGGAATATTTTTGTTTCTTAATATAAGATTGTTTAGTTTCCAATATTACCCTAAGTATTAATTATAACTTTGGTTATCTAGCTATTTTATGTCTAATAAATAACACTCTTTTTTCAATACAAGGACAAAATAGGCAATTGATATTACATTTAATGTTATACAATCATTTCTTTAATATTTGTGTACAACTTTAAAACGATTTATATTAAGGAGCGGAGGGAGTAATTTTTAAGGAACAAGGTGGTATTCATTTTGCCCTTTGTATGAGTTGGAGCTTTAGCTTCTTATGTTTTCTGAGGAATTCAGATTGTATCATTCAATTCTATCAATTTTAGCTCTAGAGCTCCTCTTTGGCTTTGTTCTTGCAAACTCATTCTATCATAATATTATGTGTTTCTAATTTTATTCCTCAAATCAAAGGGCAATGGCAGTCACAAGTCCAAAACAATGTTTTCTTTTTATATGTACCTACCTCCTTTATTTCAAAGATCAATTTTAACGAGTTTGAAATATTTTTAAATTCAAAAATAACATTTTGTAATTATTAGTACTTTCAAGATAGTTTATAATTTTTGTAATTGTATATTTTAAAATTAAACGATTTCATGTCAATTTAGAATTTAAAAATATGTCGAATTAACTTAAAGAAATCAAAATTTAGGATGGGTGCTTTTCATTAGCCAAATGATTTGATTTAACTATAGTGAAATTGGGAGAGAACTGATTACAAGTGTTCACCATTATATGAAGGAGAGACATGGCATGGTCCAACCTTCTTTAGTGAAAAAAAGCTTCTAATGTACTCACTCCATTATGCATTTGGTAATAATTGATCTATCTTGCGGCTTTATATGTTGATTTTTGTTATTGCGAGTTATGACTATCGTTGGTAATATTTTAACGATATATTTCATACTCCCTCCATTCCTAAATAAATGACATTTTAGAGAGTTCAAATTTTTTTAATATATTTGACGTTTATAAATTTTTAAGAAGCATTAATTATTATTTTTCCTCTATTGCCCTCAAATATATTCTTTCATAATTTCTCTCTCATTTATTTAGGCAATTTTATACATATTTCTTTAATTCGTGCAAGGATAATTGTGACAATTCATTTCAATCTAACAGAATTGAAACAATAAATTACTTTTTATTCTCTTAATAAATGTGAAATACTCTAAAACGTTACTTCTTTAGAAATTAAGGGAGTATAATAGGCCAACCTTATATCGCACAATCTTAATGTGACGGTAAACTTTCCCAATACACTCAAAAATAAATAAAGTTTGGTAATTGCGTGGACACTCAAAATAGGCTGTAGTGTTGATCAGTCATTGGATTACCAATCAATTCACCTACTTCTGATAGCAACCACCCACGCCCCACCCCCACACCCCCCACGCCCACCCCGACCCCCAACAAAGAAAATAATTTATTATAATTATTGTTGGTAATAAGGAAAACAACAATAAATGTTGTAAAGATGGCTAAATTAGTTCTATTATTCTAGTAGTTTTGTTCACCCTAGAAATATATGGCAGAATGATTGAAAGTTCATTCACCAGTTGGTGTTTTAAAGATGGCTTGTGTTACACCGAACTGTTGGTGTAGGTATAGGCGGAAAGTATCAAGGGCATATTCCTTGATTCTACATACTTTGCTCACCACTTTTAGCGACGGATCGAACGACGATTCAATCCGCCGCGTATATTAGAGAACCGTCGTCTTAGCTTTTAGCGACGCATTAAACCGTCGCCATAACATATAAACCGTTTATCTGTTCTATAGCGACAGACCAAACCGTCGTCCGATCCGTCGCTAAAAGTGGTGAGCGTAGTATATAAAATAAAGGAGTATACCCTTGAAATGGACTGTAGGTATAGGTATAGGCAAAAGACAATTGTGTTGATCTACAAAACTGTTGGGTTTCAACATTGCTAGAGTAGAGAAAATACACAGTTAACAATTATAGTTATTTACGTAACTCGTAACGAAAAACTGACATATAAAATCTCAAGATATATTATTTTCTATATAATCTGGGAGGTCAACATCAAAATACACTATCTTATTGTATACATTCAAGTAAATATACAGAACACATCCCCACTCTTGCCCTTAATAACATTAATGAAACTAAGTTTAAATTATGGTTTTTTTGTTACATAATTGGACTCGATTTATGTTTCTTGATCAATTTTGCTGCTGGCAACATCTACGACAAACCGGTACCTGACGTCGTTCTTCTCCAACCTCTCGAAAGCTGTGTTAATGTAATCCATCTTCACAACTTCAATTGTGGAATTTATTCTCTTTTCATTGCAGAAATCAAGCATTTCTTGCGTCTCTTTCATGCTTCCTATGAAGCTCCCTGTGATGGCCTTCCTTTCTTCATAAAATAATTACCCGATAAAATATCAGAATCCAAACAAAAGAAGTATCAATGATTCAATATGCTACAAATAATAAAACTACTAGTATCACAAAATTCTTCATGAGAATATAGTCATGTAAAAGAACATTGCTTTTAGTATTGTTATTAACAATCCTCATTTTATCATAAAAGATTCCCTCATATGAGTTATTTTTTCAATTACATTCTTCCACATTTAGAGGGTATTTTTGTCTCCGTGGTAAAATGTGGAGAGCCAATAAAAATTTGTGAAGTGCTAATATCGTCAATTTGTGTCGAAAAAAAATATCTAACAAAACTATGTCTGAATGTGCTCGAGACAGACCTTAATACGTCCAAAAAGGTTAAAAAATTAAATGCGACTCTCATTTCTAGACAAAGTGATTGAAAAAGAGACTTACCAAGCATAACCATGGGGGACATAAATTGCAATGGGGTATTGATAACACCAATCAAGATCAACTTCCCATCAAGTTTCAACAAAGAGAGGTAAGGCTCAAGTGGATGAAAAACAGGCACCGTGTCAATAATATAATCAAGCGAGTCAGCAGCCTCTTGCATCTGAGTGGCATCCGAGCTAACCAGGTAAGCGTCAGCACCAAGGTGATCCATTGCCTCCTCTTTCTTCTTCTCGGAAGAGCTTATTACAGTCACATGATGCCCCATGGCTTTTGCTAACTTCACACCCATGTGTCCAACCCCTCCAAGCCCCCTCTCAATCCAATGATCTCTCTCAACCCAAAATGGGCCAGTGGACTATAAATTGTCACCCCTGCACATAGTAGAGGTGCTGCCTGTTCTGGTGCCATCCCTTCTGGTATCTTCACCACAAACCTATAATAGAAAGAGAAAACATAAAAAACTAACTCAATGAAAATCCATTTCGGAATTGGTTTAAGAATTAGTTAGCCTTAAGAAGAGTAACTTTACCAAATACATATACCTTGGAATCGGTGTCTAAGAAGGTAAGCTTGGCTCAAATTCAGTTCATCTAGCTTACTATATCTTAAATCAAGATAAAACAGCCAAACTACTCAACTCTGCAGCCGCTTGACTAATGAGTAATGGCTTACTTGATAGGCTTCTAGGTTTCAAACAAATCTTAGATTTTGTTTAGGGGAAAAAAATAGTGAATTTGAACAACTTAATGTATGGCTCGACTCATTTCATTTCCACCTACTTGAATTGACATGTCTAGGAGGCTTAACTAATAAACCCTGTAACCAATATTTATGGCTTGACTTGGTTAATTTACCCCTACTTGATTGGCATGATTATAGGAGGATAGCTTGACAAAAATAAAATCCCATTAACAAGTATAACATTGAATTCTTTATTCAGTGTGTGGTAGGTGTATGATGATATATGAAGGTGTTAGCAGAAACATTTGATTACTTTTGATCGACGACCATGGCATTTGAGAAGCCTCCTTGGGTGGGCTTGCCATCGGTGTAGACATCATTATACGACCAGATCTTCTTGCTGCAATACTGTTCTACATCTGATTTGCATGGGTGACAACTTTTGCAGCATCCAACAAGTAAACCAACTCCGACGTATTCTCCTACCTTGAACTTGCTCACATCTGATCCCACCTCCACAACCTCACCAACAATTTCATGCCTTCACCATTAGCAACATAGACAAATGTCATAAAGAGTAAACCAAGAATCAAGGTTGGGGCATATATACTAAAGCATTTG
The DNA here is from genome assembly GCA_020205555.1 of Panax stipuleanatus. Lineage (NCBI taxonomy): Eukaryota > Viridiplantae > Streptophyta > Magnoliopsida > Apiales > Araliaceae > Panax > Panax stipuleanatus. The sequence goes on along the minus strand of CM035116.1, from coordinate 138,925,812 downwards.
TTCCCTTAAATTACATGCTCATATACTATGCAAAATTACATACTCTATTTGTCCCAAAATGAGAGTTTAATTTCTTCTTAGAAATTAGGACCTCTAAAAATGAGTGCCCTTTTTTATAATTAATCATCATCATGATTTATACTCATTAATAGATATGAAGTCAAATATTTTTAACATCATTTTAACTTTTAAAAGTGGACTCCAGTCTCCACATACTTGTATAGATTATAACTGCACAATATTTTTAGGAGCAAGCAATTCAAAAAAATGTTACTTTACAAGAACAAATTTTGTTACTCCAAAATGAATATAATTAAATGTATGTATATGTAGGCTGAAGACAGGAATTTGTAGAATTAAAACATACCCAGGAACCATGGGGTAATTGGAGGCTCCAAGATCATTTTTGATCTGATGAATATCAGTATGGCAAATCCCGCAGTAAATAATCTTGATAAAAACATCTTCTGGGCCTGTATCTCTGTTGATATATTATGCATTTATAGAGAGAGAGAGAGAGAGAGAGAGAGAGAGAGAGAAGTATATAAGTAGGAATTAACATAATGAAATTGATGTAAAAATAATAAAGTGAGAGAGAGATTAGCAAGAGGGGTTTAAAGGGTAGTGTACCTGAGAGTGTAGGTGTATGGCGAGAGAAGCCCAGATGGGTCTTTTGCTGCCCATCCTGTTATTGTCCTCTCCACTTCCAAGCTGCCCATCTTTTTGGAATTCAGAGAGAGAAAATTATAAAGAGTGGGGGTGGGTAATGAGTTGTGGTGCATCAACATTTGGATATATATATATATATATATAGATGTACAGAGGACTGAGGAAGAAGTGGACCTTGACGTAAAAATTTGGGGTTGTCACTTAATATGGACATCTCTGCTATTAATTTATGGAAGTGGTATACAAATATGTAATGAAGTTAAATTACGACATAAAAATTTATACGATAAAATAAAATAAATTAGGATAAATGTTATTTTTATTACTATCTATACCATCTACATGTGTACTCCATGTATATACATAAGACACAATTATAATTCGACTGAAAACTTTCGTGATACATGTTAGAACTTATTAGTTTAAAGTCGGTCATGTGCCATAAAATTAGAGTTTGAGTGAAGGTTACTTGGCTAAGACTGAAAATGAAACTAGCGAGGTATTCGACTAAAAAAGGAAAATAGGAAGAGGAATCAAACCCCTCGATCAAGAAATGGAAACTCTTTGCCAGAATAAAGTAAGCCAAAAAGTAAGTTCCTAACCCGACTAAGCTAAGAAAGAGAGGGGACAAGACAAAGACGGATCTCTTCCCTTTTATTAATGAAGCTCAATTATCAATTGTACTTTCTTGAAGAAAAAAAATGCCACATATTTTTTGTGTATAGAAGAACATCCATAGTTAGCTTAATTATGCGTTCAATCTTGAGCATAACTAAGCTAAATAAGATGGCTTCAAAATTACATAAAGCACATGGAAAAAATAATTAAATTCTCGATTTTAGATAAACCAGATAACAAATATAGCAAGACTAACAGGAAAGGGTGAAAATAACAGGAACAAAGCAAAATCAATTCCTTACTTTCAATTTATAAGAAAAGTTTACACATGGTTGTGTTTATACTATAGAAACTTACTCGAGGTTTGTCAAAATTACAAGCAGCTCTCTTACAATTTCAAAAGAAATCAACATGGCCTGGTAATAATATTGCCATATAACCCGAATTAATGCCACTTAACAGGGAATTGCATGATTCTGTAACTATGCTTTCCAGGTAGATGAAAACCAATGGAATTTCCCAGTTTTTTTTTTCCTCTCTTAAAAGAGAACTGAAAAATAAAGGACTACCTCCCTAAAAAGGACTCGAGCAATAAATTTGTCATCGCTCAAGAATACAAGATATCCCAACTTGTTTGCATGTGAAAAGGCAAAGGAGCGTCCAACTTGAGGCTTTGGATATTTGCAAGATCACGGGTTGAATATCGTTGAGCACGATCTAAAGCTACAGCCACATCGGGTAAAACCATCTCCTTACAATGAAGATGTAGCTGAGGCTGCTTTTCGGATATGCTTCCATGCTCCAAATCAAGACCGAATGGTAATGTCTTACGCTTGAGAAGCTTCTCATTTGGGTTTTGTTCAAGATCAGATAAAGGAAAATGTTTTCTATGAGCCTGCCATCCGTATTTGTAGTCTCCAACTATTGGTGTTCCCAATACCTCAGCACAGTGAACACGGAGCTTATAAACCAGAAAAGGAGGAGAATAATCAGGATGTGGGCCAAGTAAATAAAGGCATTCAGATACAAGTATAGATCACGGAGCTGTTCTTTCTACCTGGTGTTTTCGACCAGTGCGAGGACACAACTCTAACCACGTGTAACCTGCAGGTTTACCATAAGTATTAGAGCCATGCCCCTAAAGGATATAAGTTTATGGTAAAGATGCTGCTTTGGCGTCTACATCCTTCATTAATCCAAGAAGTTAGAAGTTGAAGGGGAAAAGAGAAAGATGAAATATATCTAATCAATATTTTCGAATGCAATACATATCTTCTAATTAAGTGCACTTGATAGTAAACATAAAAAAGAAATAACAGCTACAGCTAGTTAGTTCACGTTGTAGATATAGTTATAAATTTGTTGGGCAAAGGGCATCGTTCTCTTTTCATCCATCAAAATGCTGAAATTTGAATGGAGATGAGGGAATCTGGAATTTGAGAATAGCAGCTAAACTATATGCTGGAAACAGCCATTATGCAATTAGAAAGCTAACACTGTTTGTGAGATCCAAAATGGAGAGAAAAGAAAGGAGAAGAAAGGAAATTTAGAGAGGAGAATTAAAATCTCTTGTTTGTGAGTTTTTAGAGGAGAGAAAAGAAAAGAGAATGAAAAATCCTCCCAAAAAATTCCTTCCAAAGTTGGAAAGATTTGGAAGGAAATTTGCCAAAACTACCCTTATAATAATTTCTAAAATATAATCTCATTGGGTAAAATAGTAATATGCTATTTTAAGTGAAAATTTCCTTCCAAAACTCCCAAACACAAGGAAAGAAAGTAAATTTCCTTTCCTTCGCTCTCTTTTCTCTCAAAAATTTTAAATTCATTTATTTTCTTTTCTCCCCAAACTCAATAAAAGTCATGACAATAGAGGTTTGGACCGCAAGAAAGACACCAAAACACTCTTAGTTATGGTTAGTGGTTACTGCTTACCACTATGCCTCTTAATTATGTTAGCTTCTTTGGAGTTAGTATTGTAGCATAGTTCAGAGCAAACCATTGCAAGAAGATCCAATCACACGATACTCTGTTATTGCATGCTGAGATGACATATTCTGGACATTGTCAATGACTGTAATCCGCTCAGATTTTCCATTGTCCACCACCACCTTAAAAAAAGCAATTTTAAAAGTCACTTCATTCAAGAAAAACAATTTTAAAAGTCCCACTTCATTCAGAGCATATTAGGTTAAGTACTAAACATCCTATTATAATTAAATCATCTTTGGCACACATGCAATGTGCATTGTTTTATCGTGTAAAATGTAATACAAAATGGTGTAAATAATTTTTATTCAATATAAATCCCAAACCATTCAACCTAATGGACCTTCGTGGTTATGAGCCATTGACAAGGTTAAAGCCACACATGAAAGTCATATCAACACACATGAGCATCCTAAAAGATCTTTTGTTTGATACATAAACCTTCAAATACCACATGCTGCGGGGCTTATGTGCATCTTTGGTGAAGAAAATGATTCTACTACCTTAGAATAGTATAGCATGTTCACTGGGGTTAAAAACAGCTGCTAAGAAGTTTGAGGTTGGTACTGGAAGGACATGGGGAAAAAATCTCCTAAATCAATGGTAAACAAAATAAAGATTATCTGACCTTTCCCAAAGGCACTGAGATCAATCCATGTGGACGTCTGGGAGATCCAAAAACAAGTGCCCAATACTTCCTCTGTAGAATTCTTTTTTTCCCCTCGTGATCCTTAAAAATAAGAAATATTATCACACTGAATTTTGTTCCATGCTCTCCAAACCCAAAAACCCACACAACAAGAAGGAAGATCATAAAAATAGCAACAATAATAAAACTAACAGAATGAAGCACATGAAATTACACACCTCACTGGAAGCTCCAGAAGTCTTCTCCCGGAAGATAGAATGCAGAACAGTTGCACTTAACTGTGTCCTCCCCATTACCAAGATGCCACTACTATCTCTATCAAGTCTGTGCACCTAATAAACGCCAAGCTTGTTCACAGCAAGATACACTTATATGACATTAACACTAAAGAGGAACCTCTCCAACTAGTAAAGTAAAAGTTCACAGCAAAATCTACATTACACTATGATGGAAGATTTTTTCCTATGCAAATTTAGGGGTTTTGACAGTGGGTATATATTAGGAGGATTTTTTGGATACGTGATTATGTCACAATTTTGTGGGGAATTTGGATAGAAGGGACTGCTAGATTTGGTGTGGTCATATAAATTTACTTCGGGATAGTATCTTTTTTTGGTTCTCTTCGGGCTCATGCATTGGGAGCTTTTCGAGTTCCTTTTGTCATACTCCGAAGAGATCGACAGCCGGTGGTTCACTAATCCATGGATGTTTTTTCCACTCATTTTCTTTGCTTTCTGTTGGTTTTCTTTCGGCAAGACTACTTGTCCTTTACATGCGTTGGAATTTTTTTCTTTTCATCGATACATATTCTTCTTTTATATTAAAAAGATATAAATTAAAATATACACTTCTATAGAGAAGGAAACTAAAATAATACACAAAATTTATGCTTCCACAGTGAATTTTTTATCATAACAAACCTCAAAAGTCGATAGGAATTGCAAGTCTTAAATTAGAAAAATGTTCCTCGACTCCTAAAACACAATTATTTTATGGATGCTTAAACATTATTATTTTGCCAATTGCTTAAAACTTAAAGCTAATTTTAGGAAACTTCATTCTCTATCTGTTTGGCTTGTGGTAGGCTAACTGGTCATCTCTTTCGTTTTTTAAGAGGGAAAACCCCCCAGAAAAAGACGAGGATTGAATTGCTAGAGGGATAAACACCCTTAAGGCGTCTAAATTTGAGCTACTTTTGCAAGATTTTTTTGGGAACAAATCTTTTTCTCTATGTTTCTTCTTCCTATCAGATATATTCTCTCTCTATGCAAATCACCTTATAGGAACAAATCCATTAACTAACGATCAAATTTGTTCTAATTGACATTTATATGACTCAGGTTGCATAGAGTTGTCATTTTTTTTCTAGTATATAATGATTTTCCAAAAACATGGTTATACAGGGACATGAGATGTGAAAAATTCTAAATACCAACAATTCTTTCAAAAAATAAAGAAAATGGGAAGGCGGGATAGTTGCATTGTAATAGTTAATTAACATCAGTGTGGCTATTATAGGTTTTTTCCCTTGTTATTTTAAGAAGTCATAATGCCTAAAAATTAATATAGGTTATTTTCACAAATTTAAGGTCATTCTGTGAAAAGATATTAGTATACATGATATAGGCCAATGGATATTCGCTCAGTTTTCAAACATTTTGCAAGTGTATAACCAGTTTTTCTTTGAACAAATAAACAAGACACCACATGTAAATAAAAGGACAGTCAATTGATATATCTTTGATATGGTCTTTCCTACTTCTGGTGGACTTAGAGTTCTATTAGTAACAAACATGTTACGTCGCCATGGTGGGTTGAATCATTAAATCATTTAACATGAAAGATAAGATGAGCATGTTGAGAATAAGTACTCTTTTTGTTAAGAAATGAAGTTTTTGCACTCACCAATCTTGGGGATTCTGAGTAATCATGCTTCAAATAAGTTCCAGCTAGTTCATCAAGACTTCTTTTTATGCCAATGCCTCCCTGTCCAAAAGTTAATTTATATAATTAAAAATTTGATGGCAATAATCTGGCAGCATGGAATGATGTCATATATAAAGACGAGTATAGCTTACCTGAACAGGCATTCCAGGGGGTTTATTGACAACTATGATAGCTGAATCCTACAATATTATGTACCCAAGAAAGGGAAAAGGAAGGGGTTGTCATATATGGAAGTAAAAGAACGAGATAGATATCATTCTAAAATGGCGAAAACATATGAACCTTATACAATTCGAGGCTATGGACAAACTTCTGTTCTTCCTCATTGCAGCGCCACTCAATTTTCTCAGAAGGCAACTCTTGGACAGTATTAGGAAGAAATATTATATCTCCAAATTCCATAGAGTCCTTGGCTGCCACCTTCCAATAATTTAAAAAATAAGACGAAAAAGTACTTGCCTCATTAACTGTAATGGAACAATAATGTAAAGCCTGTTTCTGTAAGCGAAATTGATACTGAAACATGCATTACATTGAGAATCAGCCATTTCAATCAAGCAAGAACAAGCATGCATTACCCGTTTGACTCTACGTTCTTGAGCTTGTACACCCACATCGGAAGATGAGATGTTGAAAGATTCCCTTCGAACCTGTGCCAAATTAAGAGGCCAAGAATAGGCTTTACAGTTCACCCTTGAGAAGAAGATGAATGAACACATGCTTTCTTTACTAATAATATTCTTTTGGTCAGGTCATTTTACCACATGCTTTAACCATGAATTTTCCATCAACGTTTAAGTTTAAACACAACTTGAGAAACCGACACTTCAATTCCTTGATATGTGTAATGTTCTAACATTCATTCAATTCAAAATTTAGGGGAATTGAAAAGGAAAAAACAAACAAACAAGAAATGCATAAGAAAGCAGGTTCAAAAGTGATGTTACCGCTTTATGCAAGTATGAGTATAAGAAGTACAAACCTATAATTTCTAGAGATTGAAACATAACAAGTTTCCTAAATGGGAGAGGCCCGTCAACCTACAAATGTCTATGAAATAAATTGAAGCTTTATAAGTTCTCTACTATGCTTAATGGGCCTAAACTTGGCTCCTTACAGTCGAGCCATTTCATAAAAATCAATGCTCGCTAATATTGCTCTATACGTTAATGATCACCAAGAAATGTGACCATCATGTCCTGAGATAATTCTGAAAATAAATAAATAAAAAGAAAAAAAGAAAAGAAAAAAGAGAGACATATAATTTCATTCTACCTATAAAAAGAACATAATATTTCCCATAGTTGCCGAAACCCAATATAAAGATCCAATTTTTTATACTGCCGCTAATTCAGACCTGCCTCAAGCGAAAGAGTTTCTGAACAAGAGACCTCGGCAGCTTGGGGAAGCATTTCATCACCCATTTGAGCGCCGTCGTGGTGGAGGGGGTATCTTCCGAGCGCAGGCCGGAAATCTCTTTACCCAATGCAGCACCGTCGACGGTGGAAGTGAACGGCGGTAAAGTTAACCACTTACCTTCCTTCTTCTTATTAGTTTCGCCTTCCATAACGGTATCGGAAGTTGCGGCAGTTGTGAATTGAGGTCTCCGGTTATAATAATTGGAAGTAAGTGCTCGGTCGCAGCGGGATACGGCGGCGGATGACGTTGTTCGGATGAAAACTTGGCGGAGGAAGGACGAGCCCGCCATTTTCAAGGGTTTAGGATTTTGGGACTTGAACAGAAGGAAAATTAAAACAGGGGTTTAACAAACGGGAAAAAAAATCAATTGCCGGTTGCCGGTTACCTGGATTAGAAGCCCATAGTACTTTGGGCTGGTCGCACGAAACGTCCAAATAATCCATAATGTTGGGTTTTCCATGGTAAACTAGGCTATTACTATTAAATTTAGTTAGGAGGTTTAGTGTAAATTAACAACTTTTTATATATTAAATATCCATATTTAAAAATATATATAAAAAAAGGATCCTAGCAACTTTTGAGACACTAGGAGTTTATTACTGAGAATACAAAAGATAAATTATTAGTCACTTAGTGTACCTATGATTTTTTTTTTGTTAATTTAAACACATACCCTTTGCCTTTTTCTTAGTTACCGTCAAGATTTGAACTCTGACACTCTTTTTTTATTTATTAATTTAAACACACACACACCACGGATGACCATTGTTACGTTTCTTTTGACCAATGATTTTTTTTGATTTGAAATTTAATAAACCGATAAATATGTTTTAGCTTATCGAGCTAAATTAAGTTGAGCTAATGTCGAGTTTAGATTGAAGTAATGAAATTAGTGAATGAAACGATGAGTGAAATAATTCATTTCATTCCTGACTAAAATCAGTTATTCAATACCCTCCCTCCCACAAAAAATAAAATTCACAAATTTCGTAAAAATGTAAATAATTCATTTCATATTTTGATTTCTGCAATTCAAACATAAAATAATAGTTAAATCATGCAAAATTAGTTTTGTTATTTCACAACATATATACATAGTTAATCTAATTACGTTATAGTGGTCGACACCCAAGTCCTTAAGTCATTATACAACTTAATTCATTCTATAGTAATTATACTTGTACTTCATTTGTTTTTGTTTTCTTAGATAGGAAAATAAAAATATATATACATAAAATTGTAATAGTTGACAAAAATTATAGTATAAAAAAGAGAGCTTATAATTAGGCAAAATTAATAAAAATTGACAGCAGCAGCAGGCAGCAGCAGCCTTAGTTCGACTAAATTCATGAAATAATTTTATTGGATTTAATTTACTGTTTGAAGTCAACTAGAAAAGATGCTTCACTAAGAAAACATAACATTACCTTCACCGTCACGACAAAGATTACTACTGCATTTTTAGTCCAACACTACAGGCTCGATAGGATGTAGACAGCAGACTAATAATATGTGTCTCATTCTCATAGAAACAGTTGTCTTAGGATATGGTTTGACTTAGCTGGCCCTAGCTAATAATCAAATTTCAAATATTTCTTTATTTCTTTATTTTTTGATATTTATATATTAATTTATGTGTCAATTTTTTATTGACTAATATGTGTACGTGTGAAAATATTAAAAAATAATATAAAAATATCAGTTTTCTTTGTGTAAACATGGCTCAAATTAATACAATTTCAAGTTAGACAATTTTTTTATTTTTTTATAATACTCTGTCAACAATATTAAATACTAATACTTAATTTTTTACTGAAAATATTTTTGAAAAAATGTTCATGATGCATGTCTTATATATAAGATATACTCTTACTCCGTACTATTCTTCATAAAATGCCACAAATTAAATGAGACCCTAGTTTGAGACAGAGATAACTATCACTTGAATGAAATTAGTCCATTTTCAGCACATGCCAAAATATTTTAAGTTTGTGATGATTAAGTTACATTTAACTTGAAGTAACAAACCAGTTAGGGTGAGTGGCTGGCTTTGATCAGACTTATATATATATACATACATATATATATATATATATATATATATATATATATATATATATATATATATATATATATATATATATATAGTAAGGATCCTAAACATATCCTTATTGTACGTGCTACATATCTTTATAATGTATACAGCATCCATAATATTTAATTTATTTTATTTTAAATATCAACGGATGAGATTTAAAAAGTCAAAATTCGGAGCATGTGAGTTGTTGGATCTGCACTTAAATAGTGTCTTGCTCTATACTATATTGAAATATTCAACTCAAAATCATTTGACAATAAGTGAAAATGGTCTCTTAAGTTATATATTGAGTTTTCGGCCTTAGTTGTCTGATATAAGATATCCTTTATATCCCAACATCTACTGACAGTAGAATTTAAAGTTTTAATTAATCCCAGTCGTTGGTTATTATATTAGATGTTATTGATGGTGTATGTCATATAATGATCGGCACGTACGTGCTATAGATCATTCACCATATATATATATATATATATATATATATATATATATATAAAATGATTCATAACAAGTACTTGGTATGACACTATTCAGGCAAATATATATTTGGCCGTCCATAAGAAATATGGACAGTCCAGATTTTTTTAAAAAAACAGTGTCATCCGCTACTAATATTGATAGCGGATGGATTAACATTTTTAAATCTATACCGGTTAATTTACTATGAACGATCGTAGATGTACTTATTATGAATCATTTTTGATATATATGTATATATATAATTCCATTATGCGTGGCTGTTTTTGGGAGGTTTGAGTCGCTATATATATATATATATATATATATATATATATATATATATATATATATTTCAGGGGCTGGAAAAAGCGAAATCCATCCCAGGAGGAATGAATCAGCATGGGAAAAGTAGGTGATATCTGTTGAAAGATTCATTTTGACATTTTTGCTTGGCAAATTTCATTTTCAGCCAAGAATTTTCTACATTTGATTCTATTTCTAATACATACATACACACACACACACACGTACGTGTATAGACAAGTGTTAGTTTTGCATGCTAATTAATCCCCACAAAAAGTTATTATAATTTTGTTCTCGTTGACTTAATTCCTTCTGATATATACTACCTTACCTAATTAATTAAACAGTTTGATGGCAGTCATGTCATTCCCTCTTCTTTTTAATTATTGTATCCGCTTCTGAGAAGACATATATGCATAATTGCATATTGATATTTTTAAATTTGATTATGTAAATGCATGTTCTCAAGAACACCACTCTGGCACTCTTCCACCTTTTATTCGTTAATTCACATTAATATATATATGGAGTAATTAATATAGATTGAATAAAATTTATGGTACAAAATAGGCAGCCATTTAATGGATTATATTTACATGACAAACATTAATATATATTATATTTTCATGTCCGGCTACAAAATGTAACAATGCACTTCTTTAATTTATTCTCGTATAATATGTAAACTAGACAATTCTTGTAAAACAAAGGGAAAAAAAAGACACCATTTCAACATAAATAATACGTAAATATATGACACAAATTAAATATCACACGTCACATGCATATGAATATAAACATATATATATATATATATATATATATATGTATATATGTATTCTTAATCAAAATACTAAATGCCCATATTAGTGTCCCACACCAGGACTTGGACCAGACTCATCTTCATTATAAGAGGGAAGGTCATCTGTACTCATGTTTGACTCTGAATTTTCATTAATAGATGAAGATGAAGATGAAGATGAAGATGATGAGTTCATACGCATCTCTTCCGACTGGTCAATAAGCTTGCGTGATTCGGATTTAGAGCTCAAAAGGAGAGAAATAAGAAGAAAACAAAAGATGGAAATAAATACCACCCTTGAAACCATGTTGAACAATTAAGTGAGAGCTAGAGAGCTAGCTAGCTAGGTTCAAAATTATAGATAGGAAGCTTGTATAACTGTATTTCTGGACTTTCAATACTTATTCGGGGTATATCTATATATATATATATATATATAAGCTTGCTTATATACATACATTTGTATACACGTGGGTGGTGGATTAATTTGACTATATATTATCACGATTTGGGTTCTTGATATATATGCCACCAGTTCTTGGGAACTAACGTACGTTCCTTAGAAAGATGAAAACTATAGGAATAAATGAAATGTTGGTTACATAAAATATTATCAAATTCATAATTTGGTCTCTAGAAAAATGAGTTTTACAAGTTGTTATATAAACTATCAAATTGCATACGATGTCGCACCCAAAATTATTTTTTGACAAAAATTAACTAGAATACTCAATCTAACTAGCAACCCGATTCACTATATAAATATAACAAAAATATAGTAGTGTTTGACTGTATATGGCAATATTTGACCGTATTATACCAAAAAATATAAAAATAAAAACTCATTAAGGTTTTCCTATAAATTCATTTTAACTAAATAATCTTACCTTTTTAATCTTCATCTTCTTTATAAAACCCTAACCGCCATCAGAACTCATCATCTTCAACTTAAAAACGTATAGCCATCACAGATAGCAACCGACCTAAGTCGAAGTTATATTACGCGCTGGCGGAAAACTTGGCGCCAAAGAGGGTACTCTTTTTTTGACGAAATTCCCTCAATATTATATTAGTTTCGAGGAACTTTATACTCAACTAATTATTCCGCGTAAATAAGGTAATATCGACTAAATGATCTATTCGGTTGAGAGTAAGTCTTTTTCTTGTAGTGTATGGGTCTTTAACTAGATTCGGTCGAAGCTATTTCGGCACACAAGTTTCGATCGGTAACTCAATTGACTCATCATCTCCTTTTTGGAAAAGAAAAAAGAAAAAAGAAGCCAACAAATCAAGGAAGTGATGTCATTTATCACCGAAGACATATTTCTACAAAAAGAACTGATATTTTTATATGATCTCTCTTGCTTTCATATAAGAGAGACTCACGTGAAAATATCATTTTAACATGTATAATTATCAGTTTTTTTTTACAGATTAGAGATATATAGAGAGAGAGAACAAATCAACAAAGATTGATCAACAAAACCCCATCATTAACCTAAAAAGGAGAACATGATCTCCACCAAATTAACTCCATTGATATCTTCTTTCTTCCTTATCACAACTATTTGTATTAAAATAAAATAAAAAGTGAATTCATTTCACCACACGCCCCTGTCAAACGATATATAAAAAAGCAAGGGGTTACCTCTTTTTACATGGGAAGCAAAGTTTTATGTGGCAATTTATAATCCCTGCACGTCAACCATAACCTCAATTCGGAAGCTGCCACACATAAAACGTAAAAAGTTTACATTTACATGCACCAATTTTTTTATTCACGTAAACTAAATCTTACTATAGCTCCTTACATAGATCTCATAAAATGAGTTGTATTTATAATATTCTAAAAATTGGTGTAATTTTAATTAATTAAATAGTTAGTATTATAAATTACTTAAAATGTATTATGAAGTAGAAACTTGTTAGTTAGTACAAAAACTGAAATAAATCACATATTAAAATTTCATAAATTAACTACGATATGTGGCAAATGAGATTATTTTTGTGAAAACGAGAAATTAAGTATTACTTAATTATTCACAATTTCAAAATATTTGTCGTCGTAATAATTAAAAGATTCTAGAATTTGAGACAAAAATGATAAATTTATTTTATAGAAGCTAACACTACCTATTTTTTAGAGTTTTGTTGCCGCCTCCAATCAATGTTATGTATGAAGGAGTAAAAATATAATTTTAATATATCCAAAAATTAACTTCTTCTTTTTTTCTTTGCGTAAGAAAGTTTAATGCTTAATGAGACTTTCAAATTTTAATTTGTTTGTTATTGGACACAAAGAAAGAAATTAAAGGAGGTAAACACTAAACACCATACATTTTGTCAACTCAACTCTTGAGAGGGAAATGAACCAGAATTCTGAACTAATTTGTTGTTGCATGCATGCACCTAATATTAAATTAAGGAAAAGTTCCGCTACGTATTGCAAAAGTTTTTTTTTATCGAATTACGATTGTGATGTGTATTAATAAATGAGATTAGATAAAAGCATAAGTTTAGCTCACCGTATCAAACACATCGTTAAAATATTACTAATTAAATTTATCCACATAACTCGTAACAAAAAAAAATCGACATATAAACTCATAAAATATATAATTTTCTTTAAAAACAAAAAAAAAACAAGAAGAAGCATAAAATGGGTAGGAGCCAAACCCACTCAAACTGGGAACTGTTGGGCTTCAGAGCCCATCTTTATAGTCAATCCATGATGTTGATGCTATTGACTTGATCTTCTTGTTATGGATACAGACCATTTATTCTTTATTGTTTCTTTATCTAATTTCACTTTAATCATGATTTCATTAAGCATTTAAAATTATTTCCAGGTGTTTTCAAATTTAAAATTAATTTAATTTTAAATGAATATCGTAAACTATATATCTTGAAATTCTATTTACTATACAACATTTATTATTCTTAAATTTTAAATGATCATTAATTCACATGGATCGTTGGGTTTGAAAATTTAAGACTTTAAAAGTTAAACATATTTGCATGGAAAACATTTAAATAAAAATAATAAATGAGAAATCTTGAATACAAAAATATTATTACTATAAATATTATGAAAATGAATGAAAGAGTAGGACTCTCTTATCTGGACATAGGTAAAATTTCATTTGTGTATGGGCTTTTCTAATTTCCATTTTGGACCAACTTATGAATATTTAGTTTGAAGGTTATTTGAGATGTAAGAATAACAGAAGGAAAAGAAGCCCAAGTCTTTGTCAAATATGCAGAGCTGGTTTAATACTTACAAAGCCCAAATAAACGGGGCTAAACTTTTCTATCCCACCACCACCTATTAAATTTGGCTATGTCATTACAGGGTATGTTGGATTAGTGAGAATGAAAAAAATATATATACTCGTGTAACACTTGAAAATATGTCTTTAAAATTTGTGGTTTAAACGCTAACACGTACGAAGCTTGTAACATTTACCATATCCAATTAATAGATAGACTTTACATTCACTTGTCATTTTCCCCTAATTGGATAGGCAAGGCCAAATTCCACTCGCATCAATTTAACCTTCCTTAACTAAAAATCTTTGGCTTGTGACTCATTTCTAGATCCATCACAATATATAATGTTAACACCGTAACATTTCACAACCTCCTCTTCCGATAAACGTCGTCTGCACAATATAACAAATCGGCGAACCACAAGGCCATAGCCGTCGAGAGAATACAATGTCTCTCACATATTATTAATTAATGCCTCTAAATGTACGTACTGATTCATACACTAGAGAGTTTTTGTGACGACTATGCCCATACGGGTCACCAGTTTGTTATATTGTACCGATGACATTTATTTGATGATAACGTTGTGAAATACTATAGCGTCAGCATATATATATAATGCACACTTACCATGGCCAAATTATCTTCCTATCCCTAACAAAACCTCTCTTTAATTTTCTCTATTGATGTTTATATACATTATATTATGTGTAATCTTGGTGACCAAGTTCATATCTTGGTCAGCACGTATTGTTGGAGGCCGAAGATATTTGTCCTATAAAAATGATTCTTTCTATAGCTCTCTTTGTAAACAACACACTACATAAATAAATTAAGATCATTTGCTCTCATTTTTCTTCCTAATTCTTATTGTTGTATAACTCTAAAACTCTCTCTTGCAAATGGCTTTAGAAGGAAAGAAGAAAGAGACGCACGTGCTAATGGTGGCGTTTGGAGCTCACGGTCACATGAACCCCATGCTTAGACTAGGCAAACGCCTAGTTTCCAAAGGCATTCACGTTACATTCGCCGTCAACGAGGATTGCCGAGACCGTATTGTCAAGTCCCCGGCTGTTGCCGGAATCCACCTCGAGTTCTACGGTGACGGCGTAAGCCTCGACGCGGACCGCAAAACGAGCATGGATCTTTTCATGGAAAGCATAGGTAAGTACGGGCCTGTAAACCTATCTGCCCTTATTCAAACCATTGGTGTCGAGAAATTTTCATGCATAATAAATAACCCCTTTGTGCCATGGGTCGCTGACGTGGCGGCCGAGCTCGAAATCCCATGCGCCATGCTGTGGATTCAGCCATGCATGCTCTATGCTATTTATTACCGGTTTTATAATAACCTAAACTTGTTCCCCACATCAACAAACCCTACTACGAGTGTGGAGTTACCAGGGTTTCCATTATTAGCAAGTGAAGACTTGCCCTCTTTTATTCTTCCTTCAAATACTTCTGGTACCATTCCAAAATTACTAGCTGAATTATTTCAAAATATGAATAAGATAAAATGGGTATTGGGAAATTCATTTTATGAGTTAGAAAAAGATGTCATCGACTCCATGGAAAATGTTCGTCCCATTAGGCCTGTCGGTCCATTGGTTCCGTCGACATTATTACTAGGCGAGAATGATCAAAACCTACATGAAGATAAATGTATTGAATGGCTCGATCAGCAGAAAAATTCTTCAGTGATTTATATTTCATTTGGAACTATAATTGAGCTCTCGACAAAAGAAATGGAGGTTGTCGCGAAATGCCTAAAGAAAACAAAATTTAAATTTCTTTGGGTGGTGAAAAAAGGTGAAGAACTGCTACCATTAGGGTTTCTTGAAGAAACTAAAGATCAAGGGCTAATTGTGAAGTGGAGTCCTCAAGTTGAGGTATTAGGGCATCCTTCGGTTGGGTGTTTTTTGACTCATTGTGGGTGG
This sequence comes from Panax stipuleanatus, assembly GCA_020205555.1. Classification (NCBI taxonomy): domain Eukaryota; kingdom Viridiplantae; phylum Streptophyta; class Magnoliopsida; order Apiales; family Araliaceae; genus Panax; species Panax stipuleanatus. The sequence goes on along the minus strand of CM035116.1, from coordinate 138,909,655 downwards.
AATTCATTGATAGAGACAATCAGTGCCGGAGTGCCAGTTATTGCTTATCCGAAATGGACCGATCAGCCGACGAACGCCAAGCTCATCGATATTTTACGTGTCGGAGTGAGGCTAAGGCCTGGCCAAGACGGTGAACTTAGTGGTGAGGAACTGGAAAAATGTATAGAAGAAATTATGGTCGGGCCATCGTCAGAGGAATACAAGAAAAGTGCCGCGGAGCTGAAGCAGAAGGCGAGGGAAGCGGCGGCCGGCGGCGGCTCCTCGGATCGGAATATTCAGTGGTTCGTTGATGAGATCAAAGGTTATTCTTAATTAGTTCATGACATGTCGTTATTTGCTATGTAACTATGTTGTAGTTTATTAAATTTGTCGATAGCGCCCCTCAAGCATTTTGGCCACTCATTTTTAATAGGATAAGAAATGAAGATCTGGTTTTGTGGATGGAATCCATTAGCATGCATATATGGAAATATGGAACAATAATATATACTCCCTCCCCATAATAAGTGATGTTTTAGAGTTGGGCACAACTATTAAAAAAATGATTATATAACATTAAATATAGTATTATTTGTCTATAATACCTTTTGTGTTATTAAGGAGAGAGAAAGAGAGTTAAAAGCATCTGAGTATTGAAGTAGGAATAATGAGAGATAATTTTGGAAATATTGTAATTAATGCTCTTAGATTTTTTAAAATATCAAATAATTTAAAATAAATAAAATCACCTAAAACATCACTTATTATGAGACGAAAGAAATATCAGTTTGTCAGTACTATATTGAATTAAGAACATGATTTGAAAATTAAAGCATGCATAAATAAATTGATTGACTGATTTATTTTGCAATACGGACTTGGATAATGAATTTGTGGACACAAGAGCTAGATATGAACGGCTGTGCTGTCGGATGAGAATTTGGCTTTGCCTATCAGGAAAAATTAAGGAGAAGATGATAATTGATTTTGATTTTTGTGCTGGGGATGAATTCAAATTAAACTATTCAAGATCAAAAGTATCTCCAAATTAATACTCCCTCTCCCTCCGTTCTAAAATTAAATATACATATCTCTCTCTCTTTTTCTAAAATTCACCCACCTCATTCTGCTCTTCTTTATTACTCCCTACGTCCCATAATAAATGATATTTTAGAATTGGGCACAACCATTAAAGAAATAATTGTATAACATTAAATATAGTATCATTTGTCTATAATACCCTTTGTGTTAATAAGAAGAGAGAGTTAAAAACATTTGGTATTGAAGTAGGAGTAATGAGGGATAATTTTGAAAATATTGTAATTAATGCTCATAGATTTTCTAAAACATCAAATAATTTGAGACAAATAAAATCACCTAAAATATCACTTATTATGGGATGGAGGGAGTAGTTATTTATGTGTTGATTAATATGGGTCAAAACTATATTAAACTAGTTTATATAGTAGAGAATTTGTTTTGCATTGATTAACAAATAGAGACACAATATCCAAATATGCTAAAAGTACAGTAATCAATTTTGCATTTTACTCGATTCTAAAGTCCCTAAAGAGCTAGTGCATGTATTGTTAGTCACTTTTCCAGGCCAAGGAAATGTCAACCCTTTACTTAGACGACTAGGCAACCTCCTTGCTTCTAAAGGTCTCCTTGTAATCACGCGACAAGCAAACAAACACATCGACGAACTCACTCCGGTGGGTGACCCCGGAGATCGTTGTCCAATTGCCATGCATGCATGCATGCCTTTATTGAAATATGCTGAAATCCCTAGTTTTCTTTACCCTACATACTACTCCCTATCCAATTTTATTTATTTCACAATTTAAGAGTAGAAACTACATAAACAGAATGTCTTTTCATATATACACACGACATTCATCACCTTGTACTTTTCTTTTTTGTTCATCCTCTTCTTGGTACAAGAATGAGAGGAAATCGAGCAGACAGTTACCAACTAGTCCTGCTATAATTTCCGCATGACCTAAAAAATGTGATCAAATTATCAAAAACATCTTTATTTGCAGTTACACTTGACAGGAAGTCCAAGTGACCGTAATTCTCCAAATACAGTATCTCTGGTTTGGACTGCAATTCCTCAACAGTGTGCTGCACATCCTTTACAGTTGCTAAGGCATCATTTCCCCCAACACCCATCCACATTGGCAGCGAAGCAGGAATACGACTTAGATCAAACTTTGGGGGTTTCGTATACCCATATAGCTTCATGTTTTTCCACATTCCATAGTCATACTTTGCAAAGCTACCCTTACGTATCACTGCCAAACAGAAAGGCAACATTGGAAAACAACCACCAAGCATATGCGGCTGAGAAACAATCCTATTCAATTAAAGCTATATTATCCTGGTGTTACAGGCCCACATCCTAGGCAATGCTTTAAAGTTCAAACGAGCTGGGAGCTAATTAATAAGTAGATGTAGTCGGGCAAGTGTAAATATAGAAAATCAAATAAGTAAAAAAGGTCTTCAATTAGCAAAAAGCTTAAAGAAGGGGGTAATTAAAATTTATGGCATGATTTTCTTGAAAATGGGAAGTAAGTAAGATAATAGGGTGCAGTTTTGCAACTAATGAATTAGTATCATATACAAGAAAGTGCAAAGAGCATACTCTGGAAAAGATGGTGCAAATTCTTTACTGATGATGGATGAGGTTCATAATCAAGATAGAAGTCCACCCGAGAATCGTTGAAGCAGCAGTTCTTACCTGAAAAGTAATGAGTTGCTAAGTTTAAAGTTATGTTAAACGAGTTAGACTGAAATAAAGCCTTAAGCCCTTAATTAATTACTAGTAGGGCTAGTTGTGGAAAATATAAGCAACACAACTCAAAATTACCAACGACCGGGAGTGCCTGACTTTATTTTGGTACAGATATATATATAAATATAAATTGAACTTGTATAATTTTTAGTTAATGTTACTTACAAAGTAGCTTCTATGGCTAAAAACTACTCATTATAGAAATAGAAAAAACAGAAGTGCTTTGGAGGCAATGGCTTGCTCCTTAGGAGGTGACTGGCCCTGCCCCACCCCACCTACTATTATTGTCTTTTACAAGTGTTTCATGTGTCAGATACTAGTCCTAAAATGTTCCTATGCATTCGACTTCCAAGATCCATAATACAGTGTTGGCAGAAAAGTGTAGCAACTAAAAAGATGAGGAGTCTACCAGTTGACTAAATTAATTCCTGGACTTGAACTGAATAATTTGCAGAGTTTTTACTAACTTGAGCTCGGTACACTATTCCATGCTCAGAACAAAACCAGAAAAGATTAACTGCAATCTACAACTACAGATATCTTTGCAAAATCAGGCAATCATGCAATTTCTGTACCTGATCTTTCAATTTCAGGTATCTTTGCATCCATCTAAGGGATAAAGCTGAAAACATTGAACTGTCACTAGCCAATTTCTATGAGACGGTGAAATTGCAAGTTTGATGCCATTTGATAATTTTATGGAAGAAGGTGCCTTGGTAGGAGAAAGCAGGCCATCCAAAGTATTATGGCAACAGACACAACACAATTCCATATCATATCATAATATCATACCAGACTAAGGATGTTATTCAATTTCTGATATACTATGTATATACATATTAATGAACAGGATAAACAAAACTGTCAGTATATTACAGCACAGGCCATCAAAATAGTAACTATTTATGGAAAAGGAAAACCAATTAACATTATGAAGATCATACTCTTCCAGCATGAGGCTGCCTAGATGACGAAGAAGGAAAGAAGGAATAACCTGTGATGGGAGTTAGCAAGTCGTTGCAGTCTACATTTGAGTCACATATCATATCCATGATGGTAGTGCCGAATTCACTGAATACATAGGCAACCTTAAGTTTAATATAAGAACTACTTTAGCCTGACAAAACAGATGAGGAAACGGTAAAGGAGATTTTTCAAACCTCTTAAAGTTAAGTTGATGAATTCCTAGATCAATCATCACCTGTCAAAAGATAATCAATATATCAAAAATTCCAGAAACCATTTCCATACAGCAATTCAAGAAGATAACTTACATCATCAAGATAAAGATGAACTATTTTAAGAACAAATGGAGCAGTGATATGATCCAAATACGATATAGGACAAAGGAAGGCAGCAGCTGCAACCGATTTTACTATATCTGTCTGAGTAAAAGCAGCCAAAGACATAATTGTTCCCTGCAAGTGTGAAAACAAGTAAATCTTAGAGAAACAGAACAAGTAAATAACAGAAATGTAAGGTGACCTGTGAAGAGGATAAGACCTGTGAATGTCCAACAACAAATACTTTGGAGTTTGTAATATGATTGACATAATGGAGCATTTCAGCAAGGTCAAATAGAGCCAACTCCTGCCAACTCCAATCCCAAAAATCCTAAAATGAACACACAACAAAAAATTACAAGTTCTCTTATAGGCTTCCTTTCAAAATACGCAAAAGAGTCATAATGATAGTTAAATTCCCAAATACAAAGAAAAAATACATAATGCAAAGGAATAATAATGCTTCTCTAAATAACTATTTAATATTTATAGAATTAGAACATGCACAACTGATAACTCAATGGGCCAAAGTTTATATAAAGCAATTTATTTAATCTGGCTGCAAAAATCTCACTAGATATTGTCTCAGCATATGTATACCACTTCAACCTTCTTTATATGCTCCCTCATGTTAGATATGTCGTTGCTAGATAGATTCCTTTAGGAGTGACAAATTGATTCACCCACTAGTGTTTTCATGTACTTTTTTATATGTCAAAAATCACATTTGCATATTTTATAGCGAGAATTACTACTATTGTTTATCTATAAATAAAAGAGTATTGGAAATATGTACCTTATCTTTCACTGACAAAGATACATGACCATGACTCCAATGTGTCCCTCTGACATTTCCAACCCAAACATCAAAACCATGATCAGCAAGGATGAAGCCCAATGATTGATCCGTGGAATCCAAAAACCAAGCATCACCACCCTGATTATAATTCCAAACATTCAAATATATGTTGTGAGTTATTAAGTTGCCTATAATAAACGTATACCTCCAGTGGAAAATATATCCAAAATCACTTTAAAGAGAATCTTAACTACATAAATTGGTATTCAAGAAAGTGAGAAACTGAACAAGGAGGCTGGCAAAACCACAATAGTAACAAATATACATATATATATATATATATGTGTGTGTGTGTGTGTGTGTGTTTGTGTAAATACACATATTAGAAAAGATCCGAAGACGCCTATCACGGATAGGGAAACAGAACCAGCAAAGAAATGATGAGAAGTAAAACTTAAAATAAATTCTTAATGGGCAAACAAAAAGGAGTTTTATTTTCTGAAAAGTGCTAACGTTTAATAATTTTTTGCATAACTCCCAGTTAGAGACGCTTCTAATTGATCTGCAACAGAGGGTTGCTACTGGCCTTTTTGCCTTTTCAAAACAAAATCTCACATGTGGATCCAAGCTATAGTCCGGTGCTTAGTCATACAGTTGCCATGCCCAAACAGCAGTCGACCCCAATCTTTAGTTTGGCTGCAAGCACTAATGTATTTTCTCTCTCTTCAAAGAACATCAGGAACTTTCCTTTTTGACAAATCATTATGAGCAGAAACTAGAAGGTCACTAGAAATCAGAGCTACCATTCCACTTTCTAAATTAAACCAAATTTAGTACTTGATTTGAATAAATGTAGCAATTAGCATTACCACATGCATCACATTTCTTTATATTGACCTTACTACTGCCTACTGGGACCAAAGCATGAATCATCATAAGTTATAGCATACTATGATATTGATATTAGTACCAAGATTCAAATATAATCATATGCTGAGATTTGAATGAGCCCCTATCTAACAATGTCATCTTATAAAAACAGAAAAACTAGTTATAAACACGAAAACAAGGTTTTAGTACAATTGCTTATTTAATATCTGCAGAATTGAGGTGTTGAAAATAGGCATATACATCAACTAATATAATTTATATCTTCAATTTAACAAACCGAAGAAAGAATCATCACCATAAAGAGTCCATGTAGAAGGAGAACCGGAGGACCCCTTTGTTGTCTTAAATTTCCAATATTAGACGAAACTCGTTGAAGACCCAACAAGTATCCATCTTTTGTTTGAGTCTGCAATTATAGTATAAATTCCTCATTTCAGTTAACATGCAAATCAACAAAACTTCACCCTTCTGATAAATATTGAAATGAAATAGAAAATAACTCTTGATTCTGTCCCAAGCTGGAAAAGGCACGAGGTTGAGGGGTAAAGAAAATGAAAATGAATAGTAAAGAACTTCCCCAGGGAAAAAAAAGATTTTTTTTTTTTGAAAAATACAAATGTAACAGTTTAGACTTCTTTAAAACCTAAAATCAAGTTTAACGGATAACTGTTGTTCTTCATTTTATGTTCGTTTCTTCTTTCTCACTTTTTTCGAGTTCAAAAAATAGTGTAATTTAAATTGCATTCCGAAATCCCAATGGACTATGAATCAGCAACAAACAAACAAACAAAAAACATCTCACTTAATTACTGAATTAATTAATATTGAATCAAATCTATCATCACAAACGCATAATTTACATTTACTGATACTATAAATCCATTACATACATATAGGGAGAGAATGATTACAGTGTGTTCGGAGCAAGGGTAACCAGGAGGTTCAATGAGCTGAGCACATAAACCAGTGATAGGAGATCGGCTCCAGCGAATTTCTGATTCGCCGGTGAAATTATCAGCGGATATGACGGCGGAAAAGAGGATGACGATACTGAACGCCATCGCCGTCGCAACCGCTGCCGGTCTCTCCATATTCGACAAGGCGAAGGCGGGAACACAGAAGGCTACAGGCTGAAGTGTGATTCGGGATTTCGCCTTTTACTTCACCTGTTCCACTGATTTTGGCTCACGATTGGACTTTATTCCGACGCTCGACTACCTCCAGTTAGTTGCACCTCTATAGCTTTTGACATCAAATTTACATATTTATTGGGAAGTGATACTTCCACGAGGGCTTTTCACACTAATAGTAAAAATAATGCTACTATCACCTAAAAAATAATAATCACATAAAGTTTATATATATATATATATATATATATATATATATATGTATGTATATTGTGGGCTCTACGTATTAGACGAAATCAAAGAATATATATATAAATTTTATGTGACTATTTTTAATGTGATAGCAGCATTGTTGTAATAGCAAATGGCGGTAGTTTGTTGAAATATCAATTTTTCCTTGTAAAAATAATAATTTCATATTTAAATTGTCAAGATTGTGCAAAAGTAGTTCAATTTCTTTTTCTTTCCAAATAAAAGAGAATATTAACAAGATTCATGTTAAGAGTCTTAAATTTTTAATCTTAAATAAAATGATGAACGAGTCATGTCATATTTTTTTGAATAATAATATATCTTGTAGTAGTTTATATGTCACTTTTTAGTTGCGAATTATATAAATAATTATAGTTAATAATTTTTTAATAATATATTTTATATAGCGAGTCAATTTTATAATTCTACACAATTTATATATTAATATATATTACAATTATGATTGGATAAAAAAAAATTATGGTAATACATAATAGTAGGGTGTCATTTCTCTTGTAGATTTTGCACTCCACGTCTCCACCACAGTATGAAGATGGCACCCCGGAGATTTGATTGGAGTTGTTGGAGAAAGCTTGGTTTTAAAATTCGGATCGACTGTTGATTTAACCGGTTAAAATCAAAATAGATTGGCAATCCGGTCGAATAGGTGGTTTAACCAGTAAAATCGGTTAAGTTAACCTAATGAACCGGTTTTAATTATTCTTTTATACCTAATTTTTTTTAATATTAAAATTAACCACTTTTAGTAATATTATAACTTAACATTATTATGTTTTTGTTCATAAAAAATGAGATTTTTAAAATTTTTATTTATTACTAATAATATATATTTTATATACTAATGATGTCACTGGATCAATAACAGATTAATTACTGATTGAATCAGTGATTCTTCTATCTAATATTTTTTTCGATTCGTTGACCGGTCCAGTCTGAAACCTCGGGAGAAAGTGACACTTTTATAATTCATCAGTGATTCTTCTATCTAATATTTTTTTCGATTCGTTGACCGGTCCAGTCTGAAACCTCTGGAGAAAGTGACACTTTTCCAAAATAAAATTATGTCAAATTTTTTTTCTAGGTAGGCTCATAGCCCACTCACCAAAGCATAACTTCTTTTTTTGTTTTTTTTTTGTTAATTCAAGCTGAAATCTTAATATTTTTGCCTTGGGTAGGAATGGATCTCAAGACCTCTTGAACTCAAAATCTTATGAGTAGTTATTTTACCACTGAGCGAAGAGAGACTTGATAAAGCATAACTTCCCTCTGTTCTAAACTTGTCAAACAGGCAACCCACGTGGACCCACATTTCTGCCACGCGCCACCTCAAGCAGAATATCAGGACCGTTCATATTTCAGACGGGATGACTCTTTGGTGGTTCTTCGATATTTTTATAGGAGTATTATAAAATAATTGTGAAAATATCAATCTCTAATTTATATGTGATCTTTTCCTTTTCTTTTACCCGGTCTCATTTTATTGAGTAATATTTTTTTTTTATAATTAAACTACATAATCATTATTCTTTACTCTTCAAATTATAAAATCTTTATTAATTTTTAAAAATCAATTTAATATATTTTTAAACTTAAAATTGAAATAATTCGATACAAATTATGAAAATTAATACTTTTAAAATAGTTTACGATATTATTTTAAAAATATTTTTAATTAATTTTAAAAAATTAATAATAATCTTATATTTTATAACGAAATGAATAATATAAAATCGATTATTCATCAAAACTTCTAGTATTTTGTTCTTTTCATTACTCTCTAAAAAAAACTTCAAAACTAAAACTACAAAACACTCTTATCTTTTTGCTTTCTATCTCTCCTTTTTTTTTATTTTGCAATAATATATATTGCAAATACTTATATTAATATTTTGACATTCAATTACGTGAATAAATATTAGTAGTATTTTTTTAAAAAAAATATAGTGTAATAATTAGAGTCTTTTATAATTCATAAAAATACCCATATAATAGATCAACTTCATAATTATAATTTGACATAAATTTATCATAATAAAACTCTTTTTTTTTACTTAAATTAAAACAAGATAAAAAGTCAAATATTCTCTAAACTTGAAAAGTATTATATTGGCTGATTGTCACTTTTGTCCCTTTAAGTTATCACATATTTTTAAAATCGACCCTAAAATTCAATTTTTTGTCGGTTAAATCTTTAAAACGACATTTTTGTCAATTACGTGCTTAAAGATGATTATATTTTGTGGACATGTCTTGTAGAAGGAATAGACTAAAAAAGGCCGGGATAAATGTACCCAACTAATTTGGGGGTTCATTCTCCATATCGGTGGTAATCCAACATTATTCATGCCTCTCTTCTCCTCCTCCAAAGTCCAAACTTTGAATTGTTGAATCAGCGACCCAGCCTCATGTTTTCCTATGACACCCACCACCCACTTCCACCCTCTCCGCCACCGCGAACCACCAAGAATGGGGTCATCAGACAGCTTCCGGCCACTGGACGAGAAGTCGTTGGCGGAATACATAAAAGCAACACCTTCTCTCCCTTCCCAGCTGGGTAATCAGCTTGACGACTTGCAAATCAAAGAAGTCGGCGATGGCAATCTCAATTTCGTCTTCATTGTTCTTAGTCCCTCTGGTTCCCTCGTCATCAAACAGGTAACTAACTACTAGTAGTTAGTTTATTAGTTGTATTTTCATTTGATAATCAGTACCATGTTTATGAAATTATGTGTGTAAGCAGATTATTTGTTCTTTATACTGCTTAATCCAGATTTTAACTTAATGGGTGTTATGAAGATTACGTTTTTTTAATAAATGAAAGTTAAAGTTGAACTAAGTTGTTAATTTTTGCAATAGTTGTAAATGGAAGATTGAGGAACTATAATGAATTGACAGGAAAGCATGAGCATTCCCTTTTTCCGTTACTTCAATCATTTGCGTGCGAACCTTTTAGAGCATTAGACTAATAACATGGGTACATGATCATTCCCCATGATTTTTTTTAATCTAAATAACTGAAAAGCTTAAGCTCAAAAAGATGGAGAGAAATGTACTCCCTCTGTTTAATAATTAGAGATATATTTACTATATTTGTAAAATGACCTTCGTCACCCTCTCTCGCTCACTCAGTTGGTTAGAGTAAAGCACTGGGACCGGAGAAACAGAAGTCAACATTTCTGGCGTGAAATATTCTTCCTATCCGGAGGAAGCACAATGGAATCTTTGGGTCGTGGGTGAGGTGTAAAAGGTCCACCCGTGAAGAAGTGGGAGCAAAATGCCCCACTCCTCCACATTCATAACAGTTACCAGATCTCGTCTGCTGAACCTTTTGTTATCTCCTCTGCAGCAAGCTCTGTTGGTCTCGTGCCCCAATGGCGTCTCCACGTTCTCCTTGAAGCCAAGCCGTCCTTGAAGGCATAGACTCCGCGAACGTCCCGCGCCCCCTTTACTAATAAGACATTTAAGGAAATCTTTCCTAATATATCCCTAAGATTAGCTAGTGTAGTAGTGGTGAATTGATAGTACTCAATTAAACAAAATGTGGAGTGTTGGCAAGTTAGAAGCTTCACTTTATAGTCTAAAAGATGTGGACAAAACAAGATAATATATCTCTAGTTTTGGAATGGAAGGAGTAAAAACCCCTCTCATGTATGGCCTATATATTGTCAGTGATCAGTGATGTGAATGTAATGAGTGTTAAAAGAGGTTGTGGTTGTTGGAACTCAAGTTATTTAGGCTCCAACATGATGTTATTATAGTATATATTAACATCATTTACTTCTAGACCTTGAAATCTAGAGATAGAGAGATATGTATATCATATTTATAGATACATAAATAGATGTTCATTCATATAAGCAATCTGTATAACATTTGATTAATGATTACTGAATATATTAGTGGAAATTATGTAGCATGTGATGCATTTTATGAGTCTCAATTCTTTATGAACAATGGAGGACTTCCTATTTGTTATTTCACAACTTATTTCTCTGGGACACTGGTCAGAGACACCAAATTATTTTTTTGGTGTCATCACTTTTAAGGCTCTTCCCTACGTACTATTAGACTATTTTTTCTTACATGATTTATGCTGGAAAAGTCTTTGGGTTTTTCTCGTGATAATTACATTAGCTAGTTCTGCGCTACTTGATCCATTAATCTTGATAGCTGTTACAATGTGATATTATCTTGTAATCACAGGAGAATTGTAGGGGTAGCTCATGTTGAGGATTTTGAGTCGATCAAAGAAGCTGCCAAACGAGCAGATTGTGAACGGTTGGCTCTTGACGTTGCCAAGATGCTTCTCAAGGAAAAGGCGAAAATTCCACGCCATTTCTCAAGTTGTTTCTGCCATCCAGGAATTCCATTCATTCTTGACAAGTTCTGGATAAAGTTGTTATTTGCCCCCTCCCCCCCTCCCCCCCTCCCCCCCTCCCCCCCTCCCCCTCTCCCCCTCATATTTATATAGTTTTGTTGTTATAGGGATTTTGAATGTGTTTGTGTAAACTTCTTTTAATAACACTGCAACATATATATGCTCAATCTCAACAATTATGGACACTCAATTTGTCATGCTGCTTGAATAACTAGTTGAAGTGGACTTTGATCCTACACAATAAAGAAAGAGTGAGTGGCGTTATCTCTTTCACATTTACATGGAACTATTTATGAGGTTTGACTATCTCTCCTCTCCTCGTTAAAAATGAAACTCAAGATAAAAAGTTAATGCCAAATATTCTCAAATTTTGAAAATTATTATATTTGTGGACTAAAAAATGCTAAGTTACCTGTTCGGAAGTGACTTATAAGTTTGTCAAATTAATTTATAAATAATTTTTTACTATTTGAGTGTTCGCATGTAACTTATTTTATAACTTATAAATTAACTTGACTAGTTTTTGAAAAGTAATAATTTTTTACATTAAATAAAATAACTTACAAGTTATTTTTAAAATAAGTAGGTTAGATCAAATTTAAAGACTCTTTTACCTTTATTTTAATAGTTGATGTATTTTATTTTAACTTATTAATCACTTTATTTTAATAGTTGATGTATTTTATTTTACAATTTTCTAACTCAACTTAATTTCCGATTGCATGTATTAATATTTAAATTTGGGGTGGGGAACGCATGAAAGGAATACGAATCTAGTTGTTTCTTCTTCATGCCGCTCCGCCTTTCACTATCAGTAGTAAAAGTCCAACATTATTCATGCCCCATTGGCTATTGCCCCTCTTCTTCTCCTCCGAAGTCCAAACTTTGAATTTTTGAATCAGCGACCCTGCCTCGACTTTCCAATAAAACCCACCACCCACTCCCACCCCCACCTCAAACCACCGCGAACCACCAAGAATGGGGTCATCAGACATCTTCCGGCCACTGGACGAGAAGTCGTTGGTGGAATACATAAAAGCAACACCTTCTCTCTCTTCCCAGCTGGGTAATCAGCTTGACGATTTGCAAATCAAAGAAGTCGGCGATGGCAATCTCAATTTCGTCTTCATTGTTCTTAGTCCCTCTGGTTCCCTCGTCATCAAACAGGTAATTAACTACTGCTAGTTAGTTTATTAATTGTATTTTCATTTGATAACTAGTACCATGTTTATGTGTATAAGCAGATTCTTTGTTCTTTATACTGCTTAATCCAGATTTTAACTTAATGGGTGTTATGAAGATTGCATTTTTATCTTTTGAATGTTAAAGTTGAACTAAGTTGCTAATTTTAGCAGAAGTTTTAAATGGAAGATTGAGGATCTGTAACGAATTGACAAGAAAGTACGATCATTCCCTACGATCATTCCCTATAATTTTTGGTCTAAATAACCAAAAAGCTTAAGCTCAAAAATAGAGAGAAATGTACTCCTTCTGTTCAAAAGTCAGAGATATATTTCATATATTTGTAAAATGACGACTTTTATGTAAATCTTTGTTTTTCCAGCCATACCCCTAAGATTAGCTAGTGTTGTAGTGGTGATTTGGTAGTACTCTATTAAACAAAATATAAAGTACTGGCAAGTTAGAAGCTTTATGTTACTTTATAGTCTTAAAAATGTATATCTAAATTTGGAGCGGACAAAACAAGAAAATATATCTCTGATTTTGGAATGGAAGGAGTTAATCCTCCTCTCATGTATGGCCTATAATTGTTGGTTATCATTGATGTGAATGTAATGAGTGTTAAGGGAGGTGGTATTGATGTTGTTGGAACTCAAGTTATTTAGGCTCTAATATGATGTTATTATAGTACATATTAACATCATTTGCTTTTAGACCTTGAAATCTAGAGAAAAAGATATGTATATCATATTTATGTATACATAAATTGATGTTCATATATATATAAGCAGTCTGTATAACATTTGATTACCGAATGTAGTAGTGGAAAGCATGTAGCACGTAATGCATTTTATGAGTCTCAATTCTTTGTGAACAATGGAGGACTTCCTATTTGTTATTGCACAACTTATTTCTCTGGCACTAACGAGAGACACCAATTTCTTTTTTTGGTGTCAATCACTTTGCAGGCTCTTCCTTACGTACGTTCTATTGGGGAATCATGGCCAATGACAAAAGAACGTGTTTATTTTGAAGCAGAGGGCCTAAAAGAGCAGGGCCGTTTATGCCCGAATCATGTTCCTAAAGTTTATCACTTTGACAGGAGTATGAGTTTAATTGGTATGCGTTACTTGGAGCCTCCGCATATAATCTTAAGGAAAGGGTTGATTGCTGGAATCGAGTACCCATTGCTTGCGGAACACATATCAGAATTTATGGCTAAGACTCTTTTCTTCACATCCCTTCTTTCTCTTACCACCACAGAGCACAAAAGTGCAGGTAAACTACTTATCAGTTTCTTGATATTTTTTTACAACTGTCCACACACAAACACCCCTATATAAGTTGAAGTACTGGCTTTAAGCTGTACTTTGGAAATTAGCTCATTTCATTGGTGTATGTCAGTACATCTATATACTACATGAAAATTGAGAAGGAAAATAGTCTCCGACACTTCTTCACCATGGTGTTGAGACATTCAGAAGAGCTATTGTTCTAAGGTTCATGCTTCTAACAAGCTTCATCAGAATAAGCTTACAGCAAGCTGCTTTTGAATACAAATAACTTGTGTATTTACCAATTTGCAGTGGCGAAGTTTTGTGGAAATGTGGAGTTGTGCAGACTCACTGAGCAAGTCGTTTTTTCTGACCCTTACAAAGTGTCTCAACATAATCATTGGACTTCCCCTTATCTTGATAGTGATGCTGAGGCAGTTCGGGAGGATAATAATTTAAAGCTTGAAGTTGCTGAGTTGAAATCCAAGTAGTGTTCCACCATAGAAGTTTCTTGTTCAAATTGTTTTTTCCACTTTTAATTTATGATAATCTTGTACGTGGAATTGCTTCCTTATTTACTGGTGTCTGCTCCAGGTTCTGTGAGAGAGCTCAAGCTCTTATACATGGTGATCTCCATACTGGTTCTGTCATGGTTACTCATGATTCAACTCAAGTTATAGATTCAGAATTTTGTTTCTATGGGCCAATGGGGTTTGATATTGGAGCCTTCCTAGGAAACTTAATTCTGGCGTACTTTGCACAAGATGGACATGCAGATCAAGGGAATGATCGAAAAGTATGCCATTCTTGTTCATTTGAATATTATCATTATTTTGGTTTTTGTTGTTCTACAAAGATTCTATTTGTTGATGAATGATACTTCCCGCACCCATATTATCGTTGTTCTTTCACATTTAAGCTTAGTCGGATGCTTGTCTCTGCCCATCCATATATAATATAATATAATAAATATTAGTTTACCTTTTTCTTTCAAGTCATGGTATTAATGCTGTTCGAATCTTTTGAGGATTGATATCCTTTGCAATAGATATATCCCTTACTTATTGCAGTTCATGCTTCAGTATTAACCTGAAGTTTTTTGACTAAGATATAATATTGAACCAAGACTCTTGTATCAACATTGCAATTATGGTCACACCACATTTGGGCTTGAATGATATTCTTTTAATCAAGTTTAATAAGATTTGCTTTGCTGTTTTGATTAATTTATTCTCACTCACAGTTTAATGGTCCCATTTAGCTTAATCGATTCACATAGTAGGTTGTTATGAATACGAAAAGGGCTAACAATTTTTTGTAATCTTTTGTCCCAAGAGGAAAAATTAGGAAATCTAATTCTAAGTACTTCTTTGTATAAGTACAAAATTTGGACCGTTTCTTGATTTTAGCCTCTTGTTTTAAGAAATCAATGAACTATTTAGTTATTCGAAGGAAAAGAAGGGGGTAAAGGCAATGCAACGACTTCGTTGCATGTTATTTATTAGATATTACTCTTTATTACATTATCAATTTGGTTGTTGAATTAAAATTGTAGTAATTTTTTCCCCTTTTTTTATGGGTTTTTGAATTGGGTTAGATTTTAGTAAATTCTTTACGCATCACGGGGAAATTCATTAAATGTTGACATGTGCATTTTTATATCATTTTGTTTTGCAGACATATAAAGAGTGGATATTAAGGACAATAGCTGAGACCTGGAATCTCTTTGATAAAAAGTTTACCGCTCTTTGGGATGACCACAAGAATAGCTCTGGCGAGGCCCATCTTCCAGAAATTTATAACAATGAGGAGGTTCGGCTGCTTTTAAAACAGAAATACATGAAAGATTTGTTTCATGACACTCTTGGATTTGGTGCTGCCAAAATGATAAGGTAAGATGGTGGATCCCTATGTTATTAACTTTTAACTCTTTAAGTATGTTTTCTCTTTGTTAGTTTGATTTGTACTTTTTCTGGATGCGTTCATGTTTGCAAATAGCGCTTCTTTGCAATCTTGGTATACAATCATAAAGTTTACATCTTGTAAAAGAATTATTTGCCTATGATGTCTCTATATAATGATAGGATTCAAAAGGTAGGTTCCTAAGATACCTTCTTTGTCATCAGGAATACAGTTCATCGTTCTTAAAGTTTTTGTTCTATGGTCTTGAGAGGAAATCTAGGATTTTTAAGTTATTCTCTTGTGCGAGAAGTGTTCTATTTTTAGCTTCTTTTTGCCTTTGCTTTTGCACATTTATCCCCGTGGCGGGCTGCAGGGGGTTGGGGGTGGGAAGTTGAACTATCAGACTATTTTTGTAACATAATTTATGTCGGAAAAGTCATTTTGAGTTTTTCTTGTGATAATTACATTAACTAGTTCTACGCTTCTTGATCCATTAATCCTGATAGCTGTTACAATGTGATACTATCTTGTAAACGCAGGAGAATTGTTGGGGTATCTCATGTTGAGGATTTTGAGTCGATCAAAGATGCTGCCAAACGAGCAGATTGTGAACGGTTGGCTCTTGACGTTGCCAAGATGCTTCTCAAGGAAAGGCGAAAATTCCACACCATTACTCAAGTTGTTTCTGCCATCCAGGAATTCCATTCATTCTTGGCAAGTTCTGGATAAAAACTGCAGGTTTTTTTCTTCTTCTTCATATTACATATAAATTTAAGTTACAGGGGATTTAAAATATGTTTTTGTAAACTTCTTAAAAACACTGACTGACGATAAATAAAATAAAATAAAATTGAGACTTTGAATATTTTCGTTTGCATTTTGCATATATCATTCTGCTCTTATATTTTGATATCGTACAAGTATCAGCCTAATTAACCTTGTACTTGTCCTTGTATTCACTCCACAACTGATCAACCGGTTTTCCCAACACCTCAACAAAAAAACCATCACTATAAGAATCTCTCATCCTCTTGTTAAGTTCTGCCACAAACCCTCCTCTTAAACCATCACAATATTCAAGAAATCGCGCCGTAAAATCGTAGCCTTGGTCCCACCTGTCACCCTGACCCGGTCTAGCAAATCCAGGCGGATAATAGTTAGACTTCAGAATCATGTAATCAGCAATTCCTTCAATCAAACCAATGGGTGCACCCGGGGGAATCCATTGAAAAACATGAGTCATTTCATGATAAAGAAGAGAAGTGAACTCCCACTTTATGTTGCCTTGATAGCCTTGTATATAAATAGCACTCACGTTAATATTCGCCCCTGAGGTGACTGCTTCTGCGCCTTTGTAGTCTTGTATGAACACACTTACGGCGTCTTGTTGTCTCCGGTCGGCCGGAGAGTTTTGCCGGAAGACGTTGTAGATGAATGTGTTGATGGTTCCCATGATTTGCTTGGTGTAGGGGACGCCGATTTCGAGGTCGAAACGGAGTCCGCCTGGGGTTTTTGGTGCATTGTTGATGACACCATATTCGACTGCAAAAATAGCTTGGAAATATGCCAAGGCAATTAGAGAATACATAAAAAGATAAATAATATTGGCCATGATCATTAGTTTTGCACAACAAGAAGAAGAACAAGTAGTATATTTTGTACCATGCATGGACTTCAACTTATATGGCCTTGAACAAAGAAGCCATAGGCCTTGATTTATGGTGGCGTTGGAGGTTGTTATTTTAATTATG
This sequence comes from Panax stipuleanatus, assembly GCA_020205555.1. Taxonomy (NCBI): domain Eukaryota; kingdom Viridiplantae; phylum Streptophyta; class Magnoliopsida; order Apiales; family Araliaceae; genus Panax; species Panax stipuleanatus. Next base: position 138,892,016 of record CM035116.1, on the reverse strand, counting down.
GCAATCAAAATTATTTAAGGAGGATATTAATGAATTTGCATGAGGATTATAGTAATATATTTCATTAAATGATGGCACAATCTATGATTTGTTAATTGCACTTGACTTAAATGTAGATTGTGGCCGTTATTTTAAGATACATACATATTTCTTTTATGGAATTTCAAAAATATATTATTCTTTATTTTAATATTGGAGATATATTTTTGTTTTTAACCTATAAAGTGACATAAACATCTTAATATGCAATTACTAATATTCTAGATAGATTTTTTTTTTGTGCGCGCGCGTGTGAATGTATATTCTAGATAGATTTAATATAATCATGCCATTACAATAACACTTTTAGAAAACATTAGGGATATATTTAAAAACATTAAAATTACTCTTAAAAATTATTTTTAATTTTGGAAGGAATAGAGCACGAATTAAGGCATACTAATTAGATTACCCAAGTATTAAGCTAGCATTAATTATTTGGTGCCGTGGGAGATTAGTAGCTTGTCAACACTCAAATTATTTTTAATGAATTCACATGAGGTATATTGTCGAATATTCATTTGTTGGGCTATTTCACAAAAAATTTAAAAACGTAAATAAGTTAATAAGTATAGTAGGGTTTTAATCTAGTAGATAAGTTAACAAGTATAGTAGAATTTTTCCCCCAAAGTGTATTTATAATTAATTAATACTTCGGTAGTTCGTAAGCCACATTGTTGATAGGTCCTCCAATATCTTCTTAAAATTTATTTATTTACATCAAGTTATAACAAACAATACCTTTTCAGCTTATGTTTTAAAATAAATTATAACTTGCGATGCGACAAATGACTATGCTATGTATGTTTGTAAGGATTATACTTGGGATAAAAATATTAATTTCAAGTGTCTTGTTTGTTTTTAAATTTAGACACTATTAGTATATAGATTATAAAATGACTTAATAGTTTTGGAATTATAATTATAATCACAGAATTATAATCATAAGATTAATATTCTTGAAATTATAATTTCATAAATTATAATTCTAGTAGACAAGGAAAACCCTAATGTGTCAATATTTGTGGTTGTTCTATATATTATTCTATATGTCCCATATATATGGCGAAGTCTTGAAAATATTTTACAAATTAACCAAAATACTCCATCCACTCTAATATACACATGAGAACTATTACATTTTGCATACTATTGTTCTCTTATATTTTAGAACAAAGAAAGCATAGCGGATAAATGCATGATTTAAAATTGTTAAATGACAATTAAGAAAATTACACACTTTCTCTGTTTTAAAATTAATTAGAGATATATTTTTGAAATTAATGACATCTTTTAAGAAAAACAGCCAGCAAAAAGAACGAGCCAAGACTTGCACTTGTATACTAGCTTGAAGATCAATCTATTAATTTTTCTAAGCATATCTCTAACATTTGCTAGAAACGCGGTAATTATTGCATGATGATACTTAATTTATCTAGAATATAAGTAATAATATGTTTGGAATTTCATGCCAGTTTATAATTTAAAAATAAAAATATTTCTCAAATTTCAGAACTAACTAAAAAAGGAAAAAATTTGCAACTGAGGAAGTACATTTTTTTTAACAATGAGCCAGTGGATCAAGTCTACTTTTGTTGAGGTTCATATGATGATGATGATGATGATGATGAAAGACAAATCAAGTTCATCAGTCAACACTAGTAGACAATTATATACAGCTCAATAGTTCATTCCATTGTAACCATTAAGGTTGTCTCTCTCTATAAATAAGTACACATACATAATTAAACTCAAAAGCACCTAAAATCAACTAATAAGTAACCCAAATACACAAAGAAAACTTTTCTCCTTCTCATGGCTTCTCTTTGCCCAATTCAAGTGGTTCAATACCAACAATGCCATAGCCCATACGCACACCTGGCGGAACCCGATTCGATAGCGAAATCGGAGTTCCAAAAGGGGCTCAAATTCTCCAACAAAATGAAGGCCAAAGAAACATTTGCCAAGAAATTTTAATGATTGTTGAGAGCTACAATGGGGGAGCTGCCTACAGAGAGACTAATAAAGTTCATGCAAGTTCAGAATATATAGCAAGTTTGTTGGGGATGTTCGGATTGAAATGATTGGAATATTATATCATGTTTGGCAATGGCAAGGAAATGGAGAAGCCCCACAAGGTTTAATAGAAGGCATAGCGGAGTAGGTGAGGTTGAAGGCCGGCTGGGAGCCATCGCATTGGGTTAACAGCAGGCAGATGGGACGAAGGTTATACGTACGGTTACTGCGTATTTTCTTGAGCATTGCAATGGTTTACAGGATGGATTTGTGGCTGCACTTAATGGGTTGATGAAAGATGGTTAATGTGGATGATCTATGGAAGGAGCAACTGCCCTCCTTAAGGAATGACCAGATATTCTCCCATGTTACCAATAATCATTACAAGAGCATACCCTCTTTCTAAAGTGATGAAAACGGTTCGAGTCCCTCACAACAATCTCCATCTGAATTAGCTCTGACGCAAATTTCATGAAGTTATGACAGTCTACACAAATTCGGATGTTCTTGATAATCCTAATAACACCCCCACTGTGATGAAAACCACCAGTATTCATCAAGGCAAACACCAAAGCCAGCTTCTCGCCGTGATAATACAATTGCTCTGCTTTGTGCTCTTCTTCTACATCATGCAGGGCCAAACTAGTTTCAGGAACATAACCCACACCTTTTAAGCGCTTGACTAGCTCTTCAAGATTGTTGCGAATGGCCTCTGCCTGTGGGTGTCTTAGACCTCCAGAGGCAAACTCATGCACCCGATTCCCAATTTCAGTCCAGCTCAAACCAGGTTCCTTCCTCACTCCCACCCATTTCATTTCCTTTCTTATAAGTCCGGCTTCCTTGAAGCTACCGGCCGAGCAGTAAATGTTGGACATTAAAACATACCCTAATGATTTTTTTGGATCCAACTCCACAAGTTTTGTGGCAGCCAAGTTGGCCAGCTTGGTTTCACCGTGTTTCCTACATGCTGCAAGCAAGGTGCTCCACACAACAGGATCTGGTTCCATAGGCATTTCATTTATAAGCTTCTCGGCGTCTAGAATACGCCCAGCCCGTCCAAGAATATCAACCATACAGGCAAAGTGATCGAGTTGAGGAACAATACCATAATTTTCAACCATTGTATCAAAAATCTTGGTACCCTCATTTACCATACCAGCATGACTGCAAGCCGAGAGGAGGGCCACAAAGGTGGTCGCATCAGGTTGGGCATTCATTTGAGCAAAGGTGCACAATGCTTCCTTAGCTTGTCCATGCAGGCCATAAGCCTTCAACATTGAATTCCAAGAAACCATGTCCCGATGCCCCATCTCATCAAAAACTTTCTTGGACCTTGTAATCGATCCAGTTCTTGCATACGTATGGATTAAGGAATTTGCCAACACAGTGTCATCCTCAAACCCTGCTTTGATTACTTGTGAATGGACAGCTGAGGCATACCGCTCAGTTACAAGCCCTGCACAAGCCTTCAACACAATAGAGTATGTATAACGGTCTGGAGTAAAGCCCTCCTGACAAAACTGTCGAAAAAGAAAAAGGGCTTCTTCTGGATTCTGTTCAGAAAATGTTGTTATGATTCCAGTCCAAGAAACAACATCTCGCTGACCAGTCGTATCCAGAAAAAGATTGTAACACTCAGCAACCTCTCCTCCAAGATTTGAGTAAGCTTTTGTTAACGCAGTTGCTACTCCTATTTCGGAGATAAATCCAGTTTTTATTGTTAGACAGTGAACTTGAAAACAACACCTCAACCCCAAATTAACATCATTGTCATTTCCACCCCACAAGGAAGCAATCACACCGAGAAGCGTAGCACGATCAAACCCAATGCCATCACGTCGCATCAGGGATAGAAATTTCAAAGCTTCGGCCCACTGTCCACTATTTTGAAAACCTGCAATCATCGAATTCCAAGTAATGAGATTTCTTAACTGCATGCAATTAAAAGTAGTCCAAGCCTCATGGTTATCGCCATCATCACCGTTAGGACAATTCTTCCAGTACATTGTAATGAGAGCATTTGCAACATAAACATAATCATCAAAAGAGGTTTTCAAGGCAAGTGCATGTACCTGCCCGCCACGATCACTGTCACACACTGTAAGTACACTTGCATAGGCAAATTCAGTAGGACGCCAGTGATATAACATCTCCGAGAATAAACTAAAACACTCATCAGCTCTACTTTGTTGAGCATAGCCCGAAATCACAGAAGTCCAAGAAACAATGTTTCTGTGAGGCATTTCGTCGAACAGTTTACGGGCATACTCCAAGCTACCACACTTTGCATACATATTGATGAGATGGTTAGTTGTGTAAAGATCCGGTTCGCAATTGGGGTTGTGGGTAAGCATGTGGTGGTGCAGAGCTTCGCCTTGCTGAAGGCAACCGTACTTGGCGCAGGCATGAAAGAGGGTGGCATAGATTTGCTGGGAATGAGGTAAAGGGAGGGTGTAGAAGAGAGATAAGGCTTCTGTGAGATGGTCGCGCGTGCAAAGAAGGCGCAGCTCGTCGAGAAAATGAGTGGATTCAGAAGCGATGTGGGAAGAAGGAAGAATACTGGTGCTGATGGCTCGGAAGATGGAGGCGCCTGTTGCTGGCCTTAGCAGGAGCATACCAACGTCACCGAGAAAAACTAAAAAAGTAGGAGCGGGAATATTAGATTCCTTCTATTTCACAATATGACAATACATCCGATTCCCTTCTATACATGTTTTAGCGACACATTATTTTCAGCGAGACAACAAAAATTATCACAACAATTAGTGACACACTTTATTCGTCGTAAATAATTGTATAGTTGGTATTGTTGTTAAAATAATATTTGTATCGCTAAATATGTATTAAGGAAAATTGAAAGATAAATATAATGCAAAGTATCCTAATCCAGTTATTATTATATACGACAAATTGCAAAATTTTCTCCTCATAGCTACACTAAATTGTATATAGACTCTAATGTAATCTATTAGCTCAAATTTGAGTATGTTTTCTACGGATACAATCTTGTTTTTCTTTTTTTTGAAGTCATCAAACATATCTCAAACATGAAAAACAAAAGTGTTAACCAAAGGGACTTGGCTCAATGGTTATCCACGTACCTTATGTACGTACTAAGAGGGTGGGAGTTCAAATCTTGTAAGTAGCTAAAGAAGGGTGTGTATTTAAACAAAACAAATCTACGATGGGATCTCAATTTAATAGTAGTAGTTGGGGGATAAGGGTGAGATGTAGCTAACTAATCATGCACCATGTATATTCACAACCCAACCTAGTTAGTTATATACACCCACCCACCAAGACCCCAATAAAAACCTTTCTTTCCTCTCAAAGATGCAAACATATTTTCAAAATTCCAAAGCCTGGTCTAACTCTCATATCAAACCGTCTATCACTCAACACAACACTGCCAAATGCAATCATCATCCGTCCACAAGAGACTGCCGAAGGCGATTTTTTCATGGTGAACGCCAAAATTGGCACTCCAATCGTTAATATAAAAACAGGAAACTCTGTTGCGACTCACCACTATGTCGACCGCCCATTTACAACTGCATTAACAACGAATGTGTGGTCAAGCAAGTGCAGAGAGAATTAATTAAAGGTTCTCTCTACCTCAGACAAATTTAACTTCCCTGACCTCCAGTACTGTCATATATATATATATATATATATATATATATATATATATATATAGAGCTTTCTATACAAGTTGTCAGCATGCGGACCACCTTTAGTGATTGACAAAATCGTCGCTAAACCCGTCGCCACTGGTCTGAATCGTCGTCATAGCCCAGAACTGTCGCTATAGCGCGGTTCAGACCCTATGACAACGGGTTTAGCGACGTTTTTGTCCGTCGCTAAAGGACAGGAAGTGGACTGTATATATATACGGAAAGGATCAAGAGCATACTTCTTGATCCTACATACCTTGCTCACCACCTTTAGCGACGGATTGGGCGACGGATCGGTCCGTCGCGTATATCAGAGAACCGTCGTCTTAGTTTTTAACGACGCATCGAACTGTCGTCATAACATATAAACTGTTTATTTGTTTTATAGAGACTAAATGTGGTGGTATGTAAAATAAAAGGGTATGCCCTTGAAATATTATATATATATATATATATATATAGTCCGCTTCTCTAACGAACTGGAAGGAGCGGACTAAGAGCGAACCGGCTATAGCGATGGAAAAAACCGTCATTATAGCTGGGTCGCTCTTAGTTCGCTCCCTCCAGTTCGCTTCTGAAGGATTCCGTATATATATATATATATATATATATAGGGTCCGTCTCTCTAGCGAACCATAGGGAGCGAACTAATGACGAACCGGCTATAGCGACGGATTTTTTTGTCGCTATAACATAAAAAATCGGCTTTCTATGTTATAACGACGGAAAAAACCGTTGTTATAGCCAGTTCGTTTTTAGTTCGCTCTTTATGATTCGTTGGAGAGACTGACCCTATATATATATTGATAGCCTTCGTTTTGGGGCAAAAACAGAAATCAGAGGATTCAAGATTGGTCCTATATAGGCGATTTGTTTGTTTAAGCATGGCTAGATCCCCCGAGTCCTTTATGTCTCAAGTAAAGGATCGCGTTGGTGTCTTATTGTTTTTTCTTTACCAATACAACATTAACATATATATATATATATAGGGTCCGTCTCTCTAGCGAACCATAGGGAGCGAACTAATGACGAACCGGCTATAGCGACGGTTTTTTTTGTCGCTACAACATAAAAAACCGGCTTTCTATGTTATAGCGACGGAAAAAACCGTCGCTATAGCCAGTTCGTTTTTAGTTCGCTCTTTATGGTTCGCTGGAGAGACTGACCCTATATATATATATAAGGGACGACACAACTTTTGCAAATTCTTATGTTGTAACTTTACTTTAGTGGACATTCCTATAAAAAAAACTTCTTCCTCAAACCACACCACATTTGTAACACATCCCTCCCCTTTTGCAACTTCTTATGTTGTAACTTTAGTGGACATAAGTTACAAAACTCAAAGTAAAAGAGCTATATATTTTTATGATCAGTTTAAAGTTATGGGGTCTATAATATATTAAATCGAAGCTAACGACGAGCACTAAAAGATGTACCCCGGCCCTTAATTAATTCGGCCATCACAAACACCGTTTTAAGACTAAGAAAGGCTGGCAAATATGTATTGAGAGAAAGTAAAGGATATATGCATGTAAGGGAAGAGATCCTAATCGGATTCGATTGTTTCTATTCTTTTATTAGTCTTTCGATCGTTGTGTCACCAATTATCTTGGGTGCATACCAGCAACAAGATACCGGGTTCATTTTTGATAATAATGAGGGTGGATCACTCTTGTTTAAACCGGAGAATTGTGTTGCTAATGATCGTGCATTATTTGAACTTTGTTAAATTGGCTATATATAGCAATACGAATGCAATCAATTTAGCAAATAAAAAATTTAAAAAAAATATGAATGCAATCTCCCTAATTATATATAGTTGGCATCATGCATGATATTTAAAATTTATCAACTTAATTTATAACAGTTCCAATTTGCATGCTTGACCTAAATGATTACACGAAATGATCAGTTGTTTACCCATTTGATTAATTAATTATAATTCGAAAACTTAACAATTGGATTCCAAAAGTTAAACGAACAGCTTAACGAAATTTGATATGGTACAACAACGTAAAAATATAAAACTCCAGCAGCTAAAAATAAAAAAATAAAGCCAATCCATCGCCATTGAGCTTATACATCAACTCATCGAATAGAACTGTGGCATTAAACAAGTTGCTTAATTCAAAATCTGAAAGAATGGGGAAAGAAGTAAATTAATATATGAAGGCTGAAATTAATGTTGACCACGAAGATACAACAACTTTTGGTGAGTTTGAATAATAATAATTTCATAAGTTATACATCTACTTAATTGGTTAAACAACTTTAAAGAAATGATAATATATATAGGTATATATATTGATTGATCATACGCATGTACACATACAATCTCTCTTAATTTTTCTCTCTCTCTGATATATAGAATTATTTGGCTTACTTGTAGTTCAAGTAACGAACCAAATCAACCTCATGTGCAAAGTTATAGAGGATTTTCGTTCGGATCAAACAATTTTATGAGATTGAGTACTAGTAAAATGATTTAAACAAATATGTCCTGACATGCATTTTTATTTATTGCAAACTTGCTTGCTGCATGTGCCTATCATGCATTGATGCTGAAATTCTGATTGCAAGCCTATATAAATGTATGTGTGTGTGTAGGTTTGTGGAAAAAAAAGAACATAAATTAAATACGCCATTAATGAGTGAAGAAAAAGAGAAAAAATTGTTTTACTTTTTACATTAAACTATCATTTTACACTGAATACAAATTTTCCTTGTAAATTTGTATAGCCGATACAATAATCGGGGGGGGGGGGGGGAAGTAAAAAGAACAAATCAAGTAGAGAGACATGACTATATATATATATATATATATATATATATATATATGCTCTTCACCATTTTGATGCATGCAGCATATTAATTAAGCTACCTAGCTAGCCTTTAATGGCCGCGACCACGGTGACTTGGCCCCGAATAAGCTCTCCCCATCAAGAAATCATCCAAGGCCGGAAAATTAAAATTAGGCGAAGAATTAGATTGATGATAATCTTTGATAGGCCTCGAACCCTCGACATGATTAGAGTTGGATAGCAAAAGAAAGAAGATGAGAATGGAAATGGCATTAAAAGCCAACACTAAATTCGAATAATAAGAATTATTCCTCATTGTTATTTGGCCGGGTGAGTAGCTAGTTTATTTAACAATGGGGTTTGGTGATATATATATATATAGGCCAGCCAGGGTTGTGAGTGAAGGAAGGAAGGTGGAGTAGTTGTTGTATATAAAGGGTTTAGAAAAGGAGGGAGGGAGGGAGGGAGGGAGGGAGGGAGGAGTTGTTTAATTGTTTGACATTTATTTGTAGGTGAGATGAGATGGCGCCGGGGGTACTGCTAGCTAGAGGAATACTATCTCTTCCGTTTTTAAAAGATTGTCCTTCAAAGTTTTGGCACATGGATTAAGAAAGTTATTGAATATTAGTAAAATTTATTTGAAATTTCATCACTACCCTTTTATGGGAAATTAAAAATTATTAATACAAGGAAAAAAATTTATTAGGACAATGAGAGAAGATAGAAGTAATATAGAAAAGTAAATAATTTGTTCTTCTAAACAATTGTAAAATATAAAATATTTTAAAATTAATTTTCTTTTTAAAAATAATAATTTTTTAGAAACGGAGGGAGTATACGTTAATCTAGATTTTGTCATACTTTTGAACTATTTCTTTTGAAAAAAGTACAGGCTACCGCGGTTTGAAAATGGGGACATTCATGTTTCACAATGGTCAAAGTCAATGAACCAGTGTTTAATGTCATGGTTGGTTTTTGTTAGTTATATATATGTTCTCTCTCTCTCTCTCTCTCTCTCTCTCTCTCTCTCTCTCTCTCTCTCTATATATATATATATGAGAATGATCCATAAAATATATTTGGTATGAATATACAATCTATACTATTGAAAATAAAAAATAACGATTAGAATTAGAAGCTGAAAATCGACGTTCGCTAATATAAATAACGGACGGTAAAAAAATACTTAGTGTCCGCTACTAATACTAACAGACGCTTATCACAATGAATTTGATTTTATCAATAAATATTTAAGATTTATTAACCCGTGTTTATAGCTTATAAATCAGGGTATAATTATTTTATACTAATCTTTTCATTTTCATACGACTTTAAAGACTAATATATTTCTAAACTCTAAGCTTGTTTCCTTTTCGGTGTACTCAAATTTACTTTACATTTGTAAATTTTAACATTGTAAATATTGATGTCTTAGTCTAATATTGTAAATTGAAATAAAGACTCTTATCATCGCTATACATCTATAACAATATTTTTTAAACCGAAATATACTTTAATAATTCATGTTGTGATCTTTCACCCTATTAATTTTAGCAACAATAACATGTACATTTGTAATAAATAATTTTTTTATTTTTATTTTTGTCGTTTTAATATCAATTCTCTGAATGTATACTTTGCCAAACCTCACCTAATTAATTGAAGATAAGAGTCATTCATTCTATGAGTGAGTGACATATGTTGTTTATAGTTGATTAAATTCCAATCATGTATGCTCTTGCTTTTGAACTTGGTTCCAGTTTCACGCTCGAGGAGAAATCAGTTTAGTTTCAACCTTACCGACTCACACTTGTACTAACAACGCTTTTAAATTCACTATTATCCCTCTCTTTTTTATTATTGTTTAAAAGAAACTGATATTTTCACATTTATTTTTGATATTTTCGCATAATCTTCTCTCACATTACATGAGAAGAAAATGGGTTTCATCTTCGTGTAAGAGAGGACCGTATAGAAATATCAAAAACTCATGTAAAAATAATGATCCCCTTGTTTAAAAGGTAGAAGTATCATCGGACTCGAGCCAGATGTGTCAATCAAAATTAAATCTCTCCCTACCGATTTTAAAGGCGCCCCCCCCCCCCCACTTAGAATTCTCTTGGGTGCTAATCCCAATGTTTGAACTCAATTTTTTTTTATAAAAAAAAGAAAGTGTAAACCTTCTTTACCATTATGTCAATAAATATGAAAAAAATAACAACAATGTTACTATCATATAAAAATGGTCACATACACACACACATACATATTATAGGCCCCACATGTCAGGCAGGGGCCTACAGTATGTATGTGTGTATGTGAGCATTATGTGATATTTTTTATATGATAGTAACATTATTTAAAAAACAAATATTAGTAAGACGATTTACACTGTGGTCATGAATAATGATGGTGGTGTGGCCCGTACAGTGGGGAGGTTAGAAATTCTCATCAAGGGTATAATAATATATTTCTTACTTTTAAATTTCAAAAATCTCATACGAAAGAAAGTCGAGTATTTTTAGCAACTGAGGTAGACTAACTTCCATATTTTATAAACTAAAATTATTATTTTCCTTAAGCTAAGTGGGGGTCTAGTGTGCAACAACCCACAAATAACACCTTGGTCCATGAATATGAAAAGTTTTTAATAGTAGCATAAAATATAAATTTAATACATATTCCACACACTGGTCAAAATAGAAATAAGAAACAAATAAGCTCCACTTTGAGCTTGCAACATTTTCAACATTTTTTAATTTTAGGTAAAATTTATTAATTTTAAGATTTAAATAAATCTTATCAATTTTAAATATAAATTTTTTGAATTAACTTTTTAGTCAAAATAAATTATTTTTTCTTGGGAAAATTGATTAAAACATCACCATAATTTCAAGATAATTGTAATATCACGTCATCCTGACATAATATAACACCACTCGCATAAATAAGAGAAAAAAAATGTGAGTATTAATCCCATGTTTCACCTTCACATCACATCAAAACTCGTGCTGAAAAGTTAAAAAAGGAAATCACACCTAGCCTAAACCACCAAATTTGGAGATGCATAAAAAGCACTTGATGTTTATTGCTTGATATTCCTACCCTTTTTCCAATCCCATGCCATTACTTGGAAAAGTTGATTCATATATATCTATTTTGTAAATGCACGATGTATACAAATCTTGACAATTTCCTCCTTTGATAGTCAAGAGTAAACATAAATAATTACAGAAATTTCTGGGTTGGACCCAAAACAAGGCATTTCATTTATTGAATTTAATACTAAACAGATAGAATTTTATGACTTCGTCATCTAATTATACATCTTCCTCTGTTCAACAAGTAAGACGTGGAATATAAGAGTTCCAGTCTTGCAGCCAAAGCATAATTCAAGTCAATAACACATGGAGCAACAATATCAACATGAGTAGCCTCATTAAATATTTTTACTTGGTCCGCTGTCCTTGTTTTACCAAGCCTGTTCAAAGAAATCTTTGATCAAATAAATAACACGCATGCATGAAAAAAGATATATATACCCACAAATATATATATATAGAATAATAACAAGCCAATTAGAAAAATAGCACTCCCTCCATCCCACGTCAAGAATCCCATTTACAAAATTATTTGCGAATATTAAGGATGAATTTTTGTACATTTTTAGCACTCAAAAATCATAAGTCGTTAGTTTAGTAGTTGTAGGACGACAATGTATTATGATGGCAAACTTGAGGATAATAAGTCGTTTATCATTAAAAAGATAACTCTTTTTGTGTAACTGCAATAATTAGCAAATGGAACTCTTTATGTGAAAGAGAGGGAGTATAATACTTGCTAACAAACACGACATGACTGACTGACGAGTAATATTTGCATTCTCCAGAGGAACAATGTAGCCACTTTATTCTCTAAAATGGTCCGAGAGGGAGGAGCTCCATCAATATAAAATCTCAGCCTTTAGAAGCAAGAACAAGATATAGGTGGCTCAGTTTTACATATTAATTTGCCCACCGACTTTGAGGTCAATTCAGATTAGTGTATATATTGCTGTAGTGAAAAGATACTTCCTCCTTTTCACTTTATGATGTCAACTTTCTATTTTCAGATGTCCAAAAATGTTGCTACTTTACCCAAATAAAGGTAGCCTAGATTACCCGTTAACAGAATGATAAAGATCATTCCCACCATATATCAAAGGAAAGCAAATTATGAAATGATTAATTTCTTCTACCCTTAACCCATGTGCAAAATTGAAGTGGCTGCTAGGCGTCACAGTCATTAGTGGTTCAAGAAAAGCAAAACCTATCATTAGTGGTTCAAGAAGCAAAATCTATCACAAATACTGTACGACACATAATAGAGCAACTAATATTATGAATAATCCAAAGCTATGCCACATCAGATGGGAAAAGTAACCTTACGAGTAAGTTGTTCACTATCATCATGAGCTCATACAAACAGGAACAAATGCTTGTAAAACCAGCACCAGCACGAAGTTCCTGACCTGCCAAAATAAGCAGAAGATGTCCAGATTTAGGTACCTGCCAAAGTTGAATCTTTTCAGCTTAGAAAATTATATGTTGAAGGAACACATTTAAGTGTTCACGATGCAGAAGAATAAATAATATCATACCCTAAAATCTGGAATATATCAGATCGCATCGCAATCCAATTTCACTAATCTGGCCATTATAAGCACCTCTATAGAATGTCCCGGCCCTCCTCGTTTCCCTGGAAATATTCATCGTTTAACATATATTACAGACTCAGGCTGGATAAAACTCAACACCTGCATTTGGAAACCAACAGGAATGCCATGATCAGCAACCAAACAGAATCTGGATTAAGAGAAATTACATTTCAATGAATTTAAAATCATGCTTGATGGGCAAAATCTTAATAAGGAAACAAACAAGGGAGATAGACAATGCAATAAAATGGTTTAATTTTACTTGGAGTCATTTGATAACTGTGGTTTTTGGATGGCGTGTGTTTTTGTCTTCATGGTTCTCTAAATATCCATCGCTATAAAAATAATAATGAACAAAAGAAAAATAGGATGGGGTGAGGTAAGGTGAGGTCAGGGTGGGGTGGGGTGGGGTGGGGTGGGGTGGGGAGGGGAGCGGAGTGGAGGGACGAGGGGGTGCAATTCTAATATAAATCTGTTGTCTAATATATGTAATATTGACACATTGACAAAGTGTTAAAAGGTTGTAAATACATTGATACTAGAATTGTAGGTGTATGAATTTCTTCTTTCTGCTGATGACAGCCTCAATCTGAACAATGTTTTTAGGCATACAAGATTCAGTAATCAGGGAAAATAATTGTCTGTAATGTTGTTCAACTTTATCAAGAGTATAAACAGGTGAAATTGTGGTAAGACTAAAGAGGAGAGAAGCCAATGAGGAATGACTACAAGAAAAAATTGGTCAAACGTAAGCCAAACCAAATTGAAGACGTGATCACCAGGATGACAAAAAAAAAGTTAATGTTTAAGTAAAGCAACCGCCGACCGCAAACAAGTAATAACATATTCAAGCACTAAAAAAAATTGACAGAGTATTTAAACAGACACCTACATTGTGCTGTGTTATTGCTCAAAGGTATTTTTACTCCTAATGCAAACACATAACTGCCAGGCATATGTGTCGTAAATCAAAAGAGGAATAGCTATAAGCATTGCATTAGTTATTCAAGAAAAGTAACCACATACGAAAATTCAACTCAAAATCTAAGGCCATCAATGCATGGATCATCTAAACACCGAAATTGAACATTAAACAAGTCTCCAAAGGTAAATAAAATAAAATTACTTACGACCTCGGATATAACAATGTTATTCAGAATCCAGCACATAGAAGTTGTTACTTGAGGATGGATCTTCAAAACCCCAGAGTCCCAGACTAGCATGATGTATTCCATAAAGGCTGTGTCTATTGATGATCTATTGAGAAATAATAATCCTTCAAATGTTAAGTACGGAAATTTCCACCATAGTTTTCACCAACAGTTGCCTAGAACATTCAGTGCAAAGAAGAAGTGTTATATACAATAACAACAGAAAATAAGGTTACAAGTAAAGATTCTTTGGCTTTCAAAAAACAAAGTATGCGACTTCAAGGACACTAATTACTAATGATTCCTTAACACGTATAGATCATGCTTCAAACACAAAAGTTTAACTGCCTACAGCATATAATCGAGAAAAGTACCAAGGCCTATTTGTTTGTTCAGCTTTACCCAGACAATATTCATACAATGGATAGAATAGTAGATAATAACATGAGATATACATTACAAAAACAAAATGAATAGTGACATTGCAACAGAAATTAGTTGGAGAAGTCAGCAGTACAGTGCAAAGTGATCAGAGGATAATCTATTCAGAAAACCAGACAAAAATTGACAAAAAGTATTGTGCAAACCTGAATGTCAGGAAGGATGACTTTGTACACTTCTAAAAAGAATGTTGACTTCGTAGATAACCTGATACAATGACTAACTCAAATCAAAACTCGGGCTAGCTAATAAAGTATCTTTGTTAAAAATTAAAAGCAACCATAAAGTGCAAATGAAACATAATCCTCCCTTGGCATTAGAAAGTATCATGCAGCATGCCAGTATTACTAGAACCAAATTCCAAAATCGGTACTCAAACCACAAAAAAATTGTACGATGAAAGGGAAACTTGCCAAAATCATAATATTCTCTGTTTAGCAAAAAACAACTAATTCAAAGAACCAAACAAACTCTAAGTTGCAAAGAATATAATTTTTTTCTTAAGAAATCCTAGAACTCCAAACTACTAGTAACAGTCCAACTGCATGTCAGTTATTCGTCATTAAAACTCCTAACAAGTTATCTAAATTGGAGGTGATGCAAAACAGGTGAATTGGTGAGTGCCAGCATTCTACTAGCCAAAGCAAGATGATAAGATTAGGAAGAGAAGAGTTGAATTCACAATTTTGAGAGGTATCAGCCATACACCAAACAATCCTTCTGCTTAGCATGTATTTCCATATATTTTTCAATGTGGTGATTGAAACATCAACAAAGTTATGAACCAGAATCAAAAGTAAGTGCAACAGAAGGATACAAACTTGTCAACAGAGAAGCATCATTAAATATTAATCACAACAAACTGACATATTCATGGTCAAGAGAAGTGAAGTTCAAAGCCTTCTGATTCTTACAAGAACAGATACCAAGAGAATACAAAAATCGCTAAAAGAGCCTGAACGACAGATGGGATTTGGGGCCAGAATAGCTAATCAGATTTGGAATAAGCCCCTAGATTACAAGTTTAGTGTTTTTGGATGGATGACTAAATTATAACTATACAAAATTATTTTTACTTGAAGGGGCCGTGAAACCAATTTTTAAGTGTGGGTACCTGAATTGCAATTCGACTGCTATTGTTAGATATCTGAATTGCAATTCCAATTCATACAATTCTCCTAAACAGCACTTTTGATTGAGGAGCTTACTAAATTTTTAGCGGCAGGGTTCGTCCACAGATACTACGTGGGGAAAATAAAAATTATATAAACAAATGTGAGGGAGATTAATGTAAAAAAATATATGCATAACATGATGACTGAATGTATATCCCATCTATTTGGAGAAATAAAATTACTCGTGCGGAAAATTATAAAGCAATCGTAGGCGCCCAAAAGACAACGAAAATGAACAGTCAGACATGATGTTCTCATTGGGTTTGTATAATACCTTCTTAGAAGACGGAAACAGAGGTAGATCTCTTCTATATCTGTTTCTATCTTTAGTTTAATATATTGCTTGAAAAGCTCAGACAAGCAGTGTATAGCATCATCAATTCCATCAGTATTTGAACCAAGAGAAAAACGAAAATTGGACATAGTCCGCTGCAGTATGGAAGATAATTGACCAGTTGACCCTGATTTGTAATACATATCTGCGAATATATTTGAAATCACGCAATTGCGAAGTTGAAAATTGTCAACCCATCTTGGTGGATTTCCAATCAAAAGCTCATTGTCTGAAACAGAATCCCTTGATCCACGCTGATTCCCAATACACTCTCCATGAAATGAATCCCGAGGATAGGACTTGTGAGGACTCAAATCAGATGTACATTCTTGTCTCCTGTGTGCAGGAAGAAGCTCAAGTATATCCACTTTCATTTCCTCAGGCAGTTGTTGCAACACTGAGACATCAACTTGGCTTAGAGAGGAGGGCATTACATTGTTATCTTCAGGAAATGAAAAAGTCATGTTCGAGGTTCCTGCCCCAGAAACAGATGCTGACTGTACTCGCTCAACTGTGCTCTGATTTTTCTTAACAAGCACAACCGATATAACTAGTATCAGTATAAAGTACAAAGAACGGCACTGCAACTAGATAAAGGCAAACCTATAGTACCTTTTCATGTACAGAAGATTCCAATAAAGTATTTTCTGCATTGAAATCTCTATTAGAAGTCTCCTCCACCTTGGAAGCAAAAAGTATAAAACAGCAATGATCAGTACATTTGGCCAGCAAAAGTAAGTCTATTCAAAATAGAGAAATGTCAACTTCATTGAAAAGATTCGTAAATTATATGGTTCCCTTAGCCCTATTACCGGTGTCCCATGGAAATGATACCTATTTAACTACAACTCATTGTTTTTACATTCTCGATGAGGTCCTTTTATCCCTCGGCGTAAAGTAAAAAAATTTAACCACAACTCATTATTTGTAGAGTCTACTTTTAAAGTAACAAAAAATGTAAGAAAAAACATTCAAATAAGAAAAAGTAGAAGCTCTTCATCTTCTCCTAATGATCTGACTTCCTAAGTTTTAAGTTGGGAGAACCTGTGGGGGAAAAAATAAAACTTTCAAAATGGTTCGAAAATTACGTAATTCTATTAACAAAATAACTCATTGTGGCTAAATAGCTTTTGATCTCTGATTTATTAATTAATGAGCCCTGTCAATTTATGAGACGCATGAGCGATTTTAAAGATATTTAAAGTTACTGTAGGAGGTTTACTATTCACATTATTAAAGCAGTACTGTGACAATTTACTGTGGTTAGTTACTACTCATGCTACAGTATTAGAACGTTTTTAGAATTACAAGTTTGAGATTCCATGCTTTGAGATAATAGTTACAATTTTTTGTGATGTTTTTTTTAAAAAAATTTATAAAGTTATTATTTTAATAGATAATAATTTAATTTTTTGGCAATTTTATGACATATGGATATCATTTTTAAGGTTATCTGCTATAATGTTAATGACTTAAACAGTTAGTCGGTCTTTTCATCTTATATTTAAACTGAGTTGCAAATCCATGAATCCATCTCTGCATCAATCTCTTAATTTCAAGATATTGAATTACCTTCTTTAATTTAGTATCAAATGATTTATACTAATTAATTTGGGCGAAGAAGGATCCAAAAGGAAAAAGGAGCGTCACATTAAATTTTACAGGAAGAAGAAACAAAGAGGTGATGTGATTTAGGGACAAAAAACAAAGAGGTGAAGTGTTCCACAAAACAAACCTCCACAACTCATCTTGAACTCAGTTTAATGAGTCATTGACCAACCGTCAACTCATGCGAGTCAACTCGACCAACCAAATTAACTCACTCAATGTCAATTGAGTATAGGGATTGATGTTATGATTAATAGGGTTATGTAGCTCTGATTCATAAAATGATAAAAATAGTTGTTATGACAGCATTATGGGTGACGTTTGATGATTTATTAGTAAGAGTATCCTCTTTGGCTTTGGAGCTCTTCTAATAACTTTTAAGGTTTTGCTTATTTAACATTCTTTCAAGGTTCTCCCTTTGTTTCCCTCCAGGAAACTCACACTTCAAAGATGGATTGAAATAAAGCCTCTTGCTCGGCTCCCGGATGTGACAGCCGTCAGCCTCGAACTTTACGTGGGGGGAGGGCACATATTTCCATCCTGTACAGAGTTTACATGTAGTTCAATATTTCTTTCTTCCCCACCCCAGGGCGCAGCCTTGCAGAACAACAGACATCGAATTCCCTATTTTGAAATCCATTCAAGTGCCTTTTTGGTGGCCTCTCAATATGGCATTGTTCCTGTTCAGTAGACACGTTCCATTCCAGTAATAGGAGGTTGCAATACAAAACACACATTTTCCATTCGTATTCTTCTGTACTTACGTATTTTGAGGTAGTTGTGATTGATTGGTAATCTAAACTTTCATTAAGCAACCTAAATTTCAAAAATTCATATTAAGCACCAATATAACCAGAAATCAGCTTCTCCTTGAAAGCAATAGAATGAATAATTTTTAAAAAAATGTGAAAACATGCCAAATATAAACATAGTTGCACTCTTCCATCTGCATTTAGTGACAGGTTCTTATGAAAAAAGAAAAGATAACACAAAAAGAATGGGGGAAAAGCTAGCTACAGAGACAAAATAAAAAAGCATACCCTGTTATCTACAGTGCATTGTCTCGAAGGGGCCAGAGAAGTGAGAAGAGTTACCTTTTCTTCACATGTTACACCTACATCAAAAACAAACATGTATTATACACTGGTACAAAGAGCATACAATCTGTTAGTGAACAAGAAGTAGGTTCAAAATTTACCTCCACCACTTCCGGAAGATGTGGGCCACAAACTGCCAATATCAGCACTTTTGCCTTTATGTTTTGACATTAAACTAATTAACATCCCGCCATACAAATCATTAATTTCCGAAAGGAGGTCGAGAGGAAGACTCTCTATCACTCCCATATCAAGATCACATAAAGGAGGGAGAATTGAATCCTGGTTTATATGACCTTCACCATTGGACAAATTACCGCTGACGGTCAAATTGGTGCATGACTGCCCCAAATTTCCATCATCATTCTGTTTCTCTAAATCTGTAATATGACATGGAAGAGATAATAACACAATTTCAGGTAATGCTAGATCAATAAGAGTATGTAGTAACTTTGACTTTAATACGAGAATAAAGATTACAGCACTCTACTTTCTCCAAAAGCAAATCAGAAATTTAGATACTAAATCTATAAACTTTTAGCATGATTTCACGGAAGAGCTAGATTCAGTGAGTTTAAATTCTGAAATGCATATCACCGCAGAAGTTAAAAAAGAAATAAACCAGTAGTTTATAGAGAGCATTGTATGAAAGCAAAACATTAGAATACCTCCATTAGCATTAGCTTTTGCTAAACTACCAATTTCACAGTGATCTCTCTTACTTGTTGAGGCAGAGATGAGCCAAGAATGAATAGAGTTCCTTTCATTCCCTGTGAATGAAGGCCATTGAGACATTCAAAGAGTGCAATAAAGAAGTAACAGATATAATCACAATTCACAAGACAAAAGATATATAGCCTAGTAAACTTCCAGTATAGTTTTTTTTGCCCACATAAAAAGCAGACATAGAACTACAGTTAACAGCAAATGAGATTCAGAAATCAAAATATCAAAATCCAGACCTTGATTACCACTATCAGCATTTTTAAGTTTTGAAACCTGCAACCCCATTCCCCGGATCTCCTTCACATCTGAAGGGGAAAAATAGACATTGGGTAAAGCATACTAATTAATAAGAAAAAGAAACCAAAACAAAACAAATCCCAAAAAAATAATAAAAGAAATTCTAAAACCAAACAGCAGAACTCTTGGATAAAAATAAAAAAGAAACCTGAAACGGTTAACGAGATGTATTTGGCAACTACATTCAAAATAAATATCTATGAACTCTCTTTTCCAACCACAAATTAACTTTTTCTTGATAAGTTCACCCCCAATTTAAGAACTTGCAATTAATTAATCAGACACTTAAGTGCAAATGGAGTAAGAATGGATACAATACCTATGTGAAATGAACCAAACAGCTTTCCTGTTATCCTTTGGAGGACATCCGCATCATCAGAAGCCATTGGAACCTATTATTTTAATAAAAAAATCAAAACTTGGGAGTATGAAATCCAGAAAAGCTAGAGAAGTAAAAACTCTATTTGGATAAAACAAAAGGGTATGGGCTAAAGTACGGTTACCGTTATAGAATGGCTAAGGTTCTCGCAGTCTCCACACCCCATATACTTTACTGGCTCCTTAGCATCATTTCTTCTCTTCTTTACCTAGATCCAGACACCAATCTTTAGTTTCAGCTCAAGATGAGACAAAAGACATTATATATGACTAAAACTAAATAGAAATTCCAAAATGTAATCCATAGATTGACCTTAAGAGTAAAAGTGCGGCCTTGCACTCCACATCCCTGCAAACGCAATGAGACCTCCTTGCAAAGGTTCGCGAGAAAATGTTGAGTCTGGAATCAAAATATGTTAGAATTTGGTCCATTAAACAATGAAAAAATTTGTATAATTTCTCCCACAATGAAAGTACCAACATCTTTCAAATCGTTGAACCTCACGCCCCAGTTTACATCAGCACCTATGGACTTGCACTCCTGCAGATAACAAAAGAGGAAGGCTAAGATGATAATTAAAATAGTGCATTAATTAAATAGGTAAATATGTACTATTATTTATACAATTGAGCCCAATCACTAGATGAAGGATCCAATCATCAGTACGAGCCTGCAATGTTAGGATTTAGGAAGATTTAAACAGCACAAACTTCTTAGATGTTGACAGTCATCTAACCAAACAATTATAGCTAACTTGTTTGCCAAACTCAAACCAAACAATTATAGCTAACTTGTTTGCGAAACCTGAATCACTCCAACCAACCGATTGTCTATCCCTCTACTATGATTCCACAGCATATCACCAGTTTTTAAACCAAAATCCTTTCGAAGAGATTCCTGCAAAAGCAAAGAAGAGGAGCACATAGCACTTCATAAGATTCTATTAGCATAATATACTTCAAAAGTACTAGAAAAATGTTTAACTGTACTATTAAAATGAAAATTAATCCTCGCAAAGATACTAAGACATCAACAAGCAATACACTACAGAAAATTTGTAAGCAACTCCCTGTAGAGTCCAAACAAATGATTACTAACAACAACAATATCCTATACTAGTAGGGGTATGCTGAAAATGAATCCCCTATATAAGAGTTAAAGAAGGAAGTCAAGGAGAAAAATATAAAGATATAACAGATAAGAAAAATAGAATCAAAGAACAGAAATAGATGAAATAAATAAAATAATAACACTCACATATAAAAGCATGGATACATGCATACATACATATATATAAAAGCTAAAATAGAAAAGGGGAGGAAAAAGAGGGAAACAGAAAACAAAAGGACATGGGAAAATTAAAATTAAAAAAAAATTAAAGAAGGAATAACACCATACTCGGCCTCCGATATAAGGGCCATGTCCTCGGTTATATGTATAAGGAATAACACTCGCAGGGCAATAAGAGTTTCCTGGTAACCCATTCTTAACCACTTCACCTATCAAAGAAAGAAGGAAAAAGGTAGACTGAAAGAAGTCCATTCAAAAACCTTGGAAATCATGCGCAACTGTCCGCAAGTTTTCACTTGTCTCCTTTTCAACTTCTCCTCTAAAACATGGCCAATTCCTGGAAGTGCTTTAATTGGAAGTTCATGTAGATACTCTTCCACCTGAATCACCATATACTTCTCATCAGTAAAGATTTTCAATTACTCATTCCGATCTATTCTTCAAGCATAGACATTATAATAATTAAAGTAACAAATTCACCAAAATGGCCTTTGGAACACCAAAAATTTCAACTCGATTAACAAATAAAGGAATCGAACATTGAGGATATGTACCTTATCAGCTGGGATGTAGCATTGACCATCTGGTTTAGCAGTTCTAGTTGCAAGGCGGGCCATTAGCATATTCCTAGCTATTCCAGCACTTGCTGTGCATCCTGTAGAGTCAAATATCTCCTTTCTGATTATGGAAGCTAAAAGCTGATGATCTTCCACTTCAGAATCTGTGACATCTAAAAATGCTTCATCACAACTCACAGCCTGCATTTAGTAAGCACTGCCGATTCAAGAACCATATGACCGAAACATAATATAATTTCAGGAAAAATATTCCCACATCCAATTATTCAAACCTGCACTTTGTTGCAGTGCTTATGCAGGATGTCATAAAATTGATCAGCTACCTGTAAAGTGTAAAGTTTCCAACTAAGTTAATTGACTCCTAAGAGCCCACATGAAGAAGAATAAGATAATGTGCCTTGAGAAAATTTAACAGTAAATATTTTTCGCTTAAATATATACCTCCTCATATGCTTCAAAATTATATGGAAAGATGACAAGATGTGGGCAAAGAGCCTTGGCATCCCTAACAAATATTCCAGCCCTCACTCCTGAAAAGATTATAAATTATCAGTAACACGTCAAAAGTATTTCATGCATGGAAAGACGAGATGACTGGCAAAGAAATTTACTCAAAACGATACCAACCATAATTTCGAGCAGGATAATTTGCAGATGAAATTTCAGCAGTTCCACGTGGATTATCTGAATGACAAACAGCAACAGGCTTATCCTGTAATTCAGGATGATTCCTGATAACAACCGAGACAAAAAAGCAATCCTGGAAAGAATAGTATTAGACTATTAGTCAGTAAAATATCCAGTATCAGATTGAAACTAGTTGCTCCAGGAACATCAAGAAACATTATTCAGAGGATTTCCACACTAGTAAAGAAACAAAAGAGGGCCAAATTGAAAAATACTTGAATACTGAATCTAGAGTTTACCATGTCCACATGAACAATTGCAGTCTTCTCATGTGTAGCAGAAGCAATAACACTGGACTTTGTGCATTCAAATCCATTAGAGAAGTTAGGAAAACGCTTACGGTAACGATTTCTCCATGTTCCTATAAAGTGCAACCTAGAGTTCTGTAAGAGCCAAAATTTAGTCAGAAAGATTGCAGAAGTCCCCATAAGAATACTTCATGTTATGCAGCAAACATTTTATTCAGTTACCATAATAAGCTAGTTGCATAATGCATGCAAGTCAAACAATAGCAACTGATTCCACTTACTAAAGCCGTCAGGTCATAATTAAAACAGAATAGCAGCAAATGTTACATTAAGTTACTATAGTAAGCAAGGGCATAATACCTGCATATCAAATATTAGAAACTGGTGCCACATGAAAAGCTTAAGATCACAATATCAAAAGAATAGCAGCAAAAACATCAAGTTACCATAGTAAGCAAGTTGCATAATAGCAACTGATTCCACTTATAAATGCCCTGACCACTATTCAAAATAGGGTGTAAAAAACCAAGACAAATCCATGGGAGGACTAACGACTTCCAAGGTAGCAAGCGGATAAAGATTAATGGAGATTACTAACCCGTATAAGAGAACCAGATGATAAATGGATAAAAATTAGATAGCTTACAACCAAATATATTTTACTACATTTCTTCCAGCACAATACAAAATACAAAAAAAACAAAAACAAAGAGAAAAAAAGACAAAAACTGGATACCAAAATAATTTTGTTGATGCATGTGCAAGGTTCTCAACAATAAAATATGCACAAGGTTTCATGAAATTTGAAATAAAAATAGTGTTAAAACACGAAATACATCCAGGGCCATTTCCTAACATCTTTCCCTTTTAGAAATATTGACTTGGTGTAAAGTTCTTTGGTCAACGTATACCAGCTTTGATGCAGGACAATATTTGGAACAAAGAATTAATGGAATTTAAACTCCAAGTTTAAATCACTAGGGTTTCTCTAGTGTATCAACTCCACGAATCAGCACTAAGATGGATAAAACACCTCTATGGTTTGAATCAGATTAATCAACTTGAATATCAAAAGTCTAATGAATTTGTGGGGTTATATCAATAGTTAAAGTGACTTAAAACCCTAATAGTACTTGGAGAAGAATAAAAAAGCTAAACGACTAAATACTCTTAATAAAAATTAAAACTTCCTAATCACTGTTAAATGTCCTAAATACTCACTAATAAAAAAATCAATAATTATATAAATTAATTTCTCCCAAAAAATAAATATACATTTCTTCTTGGCTTTGTACTTGTTGTCCTCATCACCCCTCCCACATAGTTTAAGGGCAAATAGATGACCAGTGGTTCAGTTGTAACAATAATTGAGGGATTGACCAAATTTCTGAAAAAGTTACACAATGCGTACCATCTCGTGTATGTGTAAGTCTTTATAGAAAGGCTAATGCCAATCAGCAAGTAAGCATTGGTATAACTAGGAGAAACATTATATAGCAATATAACAATCAGTTATATTTCTACTATTTTACCTTAAAATAATTTTCCACAAAATTGGGGTCCACAAGAGTTGAATGACGCTGATTAGAAGCCACAACAATTCTGGAAATCGGTGATTCGTTACTATTCTGATTGTCTAAGCAGTAACTGTTAACAGAAGTAGAAGGCCGACTAGGACTACTATATTCAGGTTGAATTCCAACAAAGTCACTATCTGTTTTAACAGCATCATCTGGTTCAGAAGTGTGAGCTGCCCACTGGTTTATATCACTAAAACTTGCCTCCTCAAGTTTTTCTCCAGTAAAGTTCTCAAGCACGGGGTTGTCAGATTCTTCACTACACTGCTTTATGTGTTCTGTTGATTCACCCTCTCCAAATGAGATTTCATTCACTGCTGTATTAACCTTCTGTGCTGGTTCTTCACCTTCAGAAACTAATTGACTAGTCACATGAGTATCTGCTTTACTAGAAAATGGGCTTCTTTTCAAAGAAAAGAAGGCTGACAACTTTGGTTGGTTCTGAGTTTCACTAGCAAGCTGGTCAAGTTGGTAAGTATGCCCTATAAAAAACCCATGATGTATATTAAATACATTAGATACATAAAAATTACATTTCTCGACACAAGCCCCCAATCAGAAAATCTAAAACCACTGAGATACTCTATACACATAATTAGCATGGAAACTATAAAACATGGTGTTGGTACTAAATCACTAAGCATTTTTAAAGTATCAGAGGGGCATACAAGGAACAACTTAG
The DNA here is from genome assembly GCA_020205555.1 of Panax stipuleanatus. Taxonomy (NCBI): domain Eukaryota; kingdom Viridiplantae; phylum Streptophyta; class Magnoliopsida; order Apiales; family Araliaceae; genus Panax; species Panax stipuleanatus. Next base: position 138,866,517 of record CM035116.1, on the reverse strand, counting down.
GATAAGTTCCTATTTTGACAAATTCTACTAATTCTCGCGCTATGCTTGACCATTTATTGTGCAGTTTAATTGACCTAATCCATGTTCAAGGGAAATTTAACGTCAGAAAAACTTGAAATCTGATTATATACAATTAAAAGAGGTAAAATAAAAGAAGATTGATAATATATTAATATGTCTCTCAAGTGTTTTCAAACATTTTATTTTCCTCAAACCCAAACAAGCCTCAAAGAATGTCAAAGTTTAGAGTAATGAGGGCCTACGATACCAACAGCAAAATTAGGGGAAAATATATATATATATATATATATAGAGAGAGAGAGAGAGAGGGAGAGGAAAGAAAGAAACTTACAGCCCAAAAGTTTGTTAGCAGCAACAGAATCCAATACCCATGTTGGTTTCACGACAGGAAGCCCACCACTAAAAGACCTGAATCAAATATCCAACAATAAGAATGTTAAGGGGGGAAATGCTAACTTATCTGTCGCAGATGCACATTTGAAAGGCAATGTCAAGTGTGAACCTCAAATTCTTAATTTTACTGTCAGGAAGATTACTGCATATTATATGAGTAACACGATGCCTTGAAAAGTAATTTTCGAAGCGTCCTCCATGTTTTACCATGTAACCTCTTAGCTCCTGAAAAACCCATCCAAATGTAAAGAACGCACAAAATAAAAGTAAATATTTTGTGCTTCTAGCACATGTGAGTGTGTTTCTACAACTTCCAATGTGTAAAAAGAATTTTAAAACTTTTCTTTTTCATTTTGATTCACATGCTACAATATTTTCATTGAAGCATTTAGCAGAAGACCGTTAGAATTCAATACAAACCTGACTAGAAGGAACCGTAAATCCATCAACAAAAATAGAAACCCCGAGAAAAATAGGCTTCCTAGAAACTGAGCCTCCATGAGAGGAGGTGGAAGCTTCAGCATCGAACTGTTCATGTAGCTTCTGGTTCTTTACTACCATGTAACTATAAACCAATTTCCAAAATGAATTAAAAAAACATTAAAATGGAATCATATAGTCATCAGACCCAAAAAGATGGTGCAAAATAATTGCACCATCAATAAAATCAAATAAAACTGGGTATTTAATAAATCATCATGAAGTTATTAATTCGGGGATTTAGATAATCTACATTTTCCCTCAAGTCTACAGATATCCCATTTTCTCAAGTTGTATAAGTAAGATCGACACCTATCACTTGATTTTTTAATATTGAGCTACATGTTACCGAACTCAAACTAAAAAATAATATTCAATTCGGTTAACATCTTAATTTTTAAATATTTTTTAAATGGTTAAAAAATATCTAAAAGATTTAATGGTAAAGATTCATTTGATCCTTCTAACTATTGCAAAATTTGAACTAGTGGATATAGTATGTCCCGTAACATATTATCATTGTGTTCATAATAGACCACAAGATAAACTCCTTCCTAGAAAAGATTTTGTTGACTTCTTTTCCAAATTCCAAATGTTGAACTTTGCATACGACACAATTCAATATCACATTTTTATGAAATATATATTGTCTTTAAATACTGAAGTTTGTAATTGGAAAAGGAGTGTTGAAAAAATTATGCCCAAATGTCCTATGAAAACCAATAAGTTCCTGAAAAAATAAAAAGTACACTCTTTCTAAGGAATATATTTCATTGGAGTGAGGGGAAATGGGAGTAGTGAATGGAGAGGAAATTCATAACTTCATCATAAGCAGCAAAAATATAGCTAATTTGAATCACTTGCAAAATGAGCAATAATGCTAAATGAATCCTTTGCTTGAAAATTCGGTCTAAATTCATTAGCACAAATTAGCTAACTGCAACAGTATATACTGAAGTATGGATTATCTATACGTAAAACTTAAACAAAATCAATCATAATTCACAAATATACCAAAATTTATACTCCTGCCATAAATGGTAAGTAGAATTGAAAAGAGATCAATAAAATACCTGCCGAAATCGGAGAAAGGGGAAGAGCGGAAGGAGGAGGAGCGAGAATTGGCACCCCAAGCAACGCCTAGGGTTTTTTGGTTCGTCTTTTTCTTCTTGTTAGCTTTACTGGTACTAGAGGAGTTTGAATTGAGGATTCTCTTCGATTTGGAGCCTGAATTCGCGGATCGGGACGAATCGAAGCTCATATTTTTGGTGGGAATTTTCAAATTGGAAAACGAGTGTTTGAATCAGAATTATGAAGGGGGTTTTGGTAGAGAAATGAAACCAAACTTGCGGGGGACGATTGCGGGTTGTTGCATTCAAAGAGAAAGCGGCAACGAACCAACTGACGTGGCTTTTATCTAATACCAACACCTGCATTTTCTAATATTTAAATGTGAATATTCTGACGTCATAACTCCTCTAATAAAAATTTACAAAAAGAAAATAGAACCATTTTCTTGGGTCTTGTTTGAATAACATTTTGAATTATGTCTCAAATTTTATTTTCAAAGAGAGCTAGCTATATATGGGGTACCCTAAGTTATACTCCATGTCCTAGTTTAATTTATAATATAATAATAGTTTTATTTATTAAATTTAACAAGGTTGAAATAAAATGCAAAAATACAAGAAAAAGTAAATTTTTTATTTTATTTTAAATTGTAGAATACCATTAGTCCAGTCAGAACAGCGTAAACATAATTTTATAGTGAAATTTAAAAACATGTCACCAAATAATATCATATTTACTACACGCCCTCGTAATTTTTTATGTATTTTAATATAATTATAAAAGAACAGATCATATATCATTGAAATCTCTCATTTAATTATATATATAATTTTAAAAAGAAAAAGAAGTAATGCAAAGCTATTCATCTCCAAAACCAACACACATGTATATAATATAAACATCATCTTCTTACATAAAAAGAATGTCTCCAAAAGGCCATTCTTTCCTATGCTCTTAATTTCTCTATCTACACCTCAAAAGAAAAGGGCAGAGAAACATTTTCTTCTGCTCCTTTTTGATCTTCTACAAACCTTGCATCATGTTAATTTCCATGTTAATTTGGCAATACCCTTCTTAAATTCCTTTTCAACATGGTTTATACTAGCAGGCAGCGCCTGCTGGTATTATAGTATTAGCCAGATACAGGTACAGGTCAGTATTAGCCAGCCATGTACAAACTAAGAGACAGAGAGAGCACATGAACAAAAGATTCAACGCTGAGCCGCCGACGAAACATTTTTCCCCATGGCAGCTGGTGACCAGAAATCAGCACCGTTGTTGCTTGCCATATGCATGGTGCAGTCCACCGGAACCAGACACAAACCCTTGCTCCTTAAATCATTTCTCGACTTGTTTTCTCCGCCGCCGGCGGTTCCTACGCCCTCCTCTCCAAAACCTGATACAGTACTGGTTCCTCCACCCTCCTGCCAAAACCATATACATGCACCAATCAAACTTGTTCATGCAAATAATTAACTATGCCACGGTCAGTGTAACTACTACTACTACTACAATCTGCTAGTTATTGCACATTTATTCCAACAGCTAATCCCCATCAGATTCTTACAAGTTTATAGTAAAACACTACTAATTATAGCAACAATACCACCTCATCCGTCTCATTTGTTTGTCTACACGAGATGCATGATTTTAACATGAATTTAAAACTAACACAATAAAAATGAATTGAAACACCTGTAGACGTCAAGACGATACAGTTAGAGATTATATTTTTAAAATTATTCTTCGACATAAAGTACGAGAAAAGAATTGAAACTAGGTTTATTATCTTTACGTAGCACAACATCATAAATCCATGGCATTTTATAGTTTTGAAATTTGAAAACAAATTGAAAGGGAAGGAGCAGTTAAATGGAGTATCCAGTACAGCTGCAAAGCAGTATAGAAAATTTTACTATATCACTAAAAGATCTGTTTGGAAACAGGACTTGCCCCAAGAACCAAGATACAACATTTAAAAAATCAACATTCAGTTGAAAACAAACAGATAAAAATACATATGTACCTTAAATAATACTAGCATTAGAGTATTCCATTAAGGCCGACAACAAAAAAATCTACCATTATATGTGCATACACTATTCACAATGCATATAGTTTTCTTTTTTCTTCCCTTTTGGTAAAAATACATATGTACCTTAAATAAAAATATTATAAATTATCGTCTAGGCAATAACATTCTTATATGAAAATTTAATTCTTCACTTATTACGTAGTATAACATTATTTATTTATTTTTGTTGTTAACGATTGTTCAATTACATGTAACATTTGACTCATGACGACTGCTTCGATATCACTTGGTGATAACATCCTTGTTTTTAAATTGTCGAATATTTGACCTGTGACTTCACACGTAACGATAACATTTTCCTTTTTGCTGACGACAAACTGTCTCGGTCAAAATCGCAATAGGCTCGTGGTTACACGTACAAGTGTAGTCCTATCCCACAAACCAGGCACACAAATGTACCCAACGGTAACATATATAAAAACTTTCTAATATGCAAACAAATATTTGTACCAATTACTAACTGAATATTTCTATCAATTAAAAGAGGAAATAGTACTAAAGCTATGTGTCCTATTGTTTGAAGGAATTTTATTAATGGTGTTTTTGACATTTTACCATTTTCATTAATCGTTGTTTTTGACATTTCACCAATTTATCAACTAAAATTACGTCGTGTATATATGTATATATGTGTGTTGTAACTAAACTAAAAGGTCTGATAATGGAAATTAGTCCTTACAGGCAGCTGGGCCTGGTTGGAAGAAGGCAGAGGCTGTAAATATGGAGAGCACAAGACCTGAACTTGGTCATGCAGAAACTTGATATATCCTGTGGCTTCATGAAGCACCGATGCAGTATCACTCTGCAACCAAACCCAAAACAACACCATAAATCAGCATCTGTACATGTAACATTAAAATCTTAAATAATTAAGAACCAAGTTTAACCTTTTCAGTTTTCATTAGGACAAATTTGAAACATCAATATCTGTCTATTTTTCTTTCAGTTTCATCTAGGACTGCCATTTTTGGAGGCATAAGGAAAAGAACATGGGACCCTCATTTTGGGACGGGTCCCATTTTATAATATATATATATATATATATATATATATATATATATATAATAAAATAACACAAAAAATGTTTAGTGAAGATTGTAATTAAAAAATCATTTTAACATCTCATTAAGTGCACAAATATAATGGGTCCCCACTTAATAATAAGATAATCATGTTTTGTGTCACTAAATCATGGTTTCTATGAAATCAAATCTCAATTAATCAACAAAAATGTAACCTTGCCAAAGGGTGATACAAGTTGCTGCAATGCTGAAATTCTTTCCCCAAGTTTTTCCTTCCTAACCTTCACCTATGTAAGTAACATCCAAAAAAAATATTAGAAAATTTTGACCAAATTAATTAACAAAATTCAACACATGCATAAACCCCAAAATCTAGCTATGAACATGCATTAATGGCTATTTGTTGATCTGACCTTTGCATGGTCATTCCCGGATGCTGGATTTTCTGACTTAATTTTCGTACTACTCCGTCGACTCCCCGCCGGAGCTCCGGTCCCGGTACTCAAACTCTGAGCAGCAGCTGCTTCATCTCCATACCCATTTCGTTTCTTCTGCAGTACAACAAGACAAAAAAAAAACAAAAACACCAAAATATCAACACACCATTTCTAGCTGTCATTTTACAAACAAATTAAGAACTAGCCCCACATAAATTTTGCTTCAAAATTAAATTAAAAAATTTAAAAAAAAAATAGAAGAAGAAAAGAGCCACTGACTTTGATTCTGGCATTATTAATGGAAGATGTTGAAGAAGAATCACTGCATGTGATTCCAGATTTCTGAGTAGTTCTTTGAGGAGGAGGGTACCCAAAATCACATTCTATCTGTTTCTGCTGCTGATAATCACCTCCAAAACAGAGCATTGTTGGAGGCTTTTGAGTAGAAGCAGAGGAATTATTAGGCCCAAAAAACCCATCGGAATTTGCAAGGCTCACAATGTTGTCATCATCGGCAAATAGAAGCTGTGAATAGCTCCCTCCGGCTAATGGGTCCTCACCGTCCACCATTGATGAAACCCTCTCAACACCAGCGATCAACACAGATATAGAGGGAGAAATTAAGAAGAGAATATATATATATATATATAGAGAGAGAGAGAGAGAGAGAGAGAAACGGAGATGATGAAGAAGGTGGATACGGAAGCTTCTTTAGATAGGACAGACCTGTAGCTGAGCTATGTGTTGTTGTTTAGCTTCTTGTTTTGTGTTTTTGTGTGTTCTCTCTCTCTCTCTCTCTCTCTAGACTGTATAGAGCAAGAATGAATTGTTTAAAGCTTTAATTTTGGAAATTAATATTTTTATAAATGTACGACGTATTTGATATTTTAAATTTGTTGATAATGTGAGAACAAAATATTATTTATAAAATAATAAATATTGCTTAAAATGCCTATAAATATTATTTTTTTTTGAAAAATAATTAAATATTTGTTTCATATTTATATTTTTTGGTAAAGATATTTTCAGACCAAAGTTTAAATTTAAAAAACTAAAAGAGGGTAATGTTACATATTCTCTTTTCACATAAAATGAGTCTCGTCGTATAAAAAATAATTATGTGAAAGTATAAAAATTCACACTTTAGTATATAATATGAGTAGTGTTAGAGACATAATTTATTCTATAACGAGAGCAGATCTTCTGTCCTTATTTTTTTCTGTCCCCTTGTGTCTCTCCACTTAAATATTGGCACATGTCCTCGTACTTAACATTAAATAACTTTAAAATTAAAAAAGAGGACAAATGTCAACATTTAAATGGAAGGACACAAGGGAACAGAGAAAATGGGGACAGAGGATCTGCTCTCATTCTATAATTATTTTATAATTTGTTGATGTGACATATTCCACCTCAGCATATTAATGAACAAATTATTTCAATGTAGTTTTTGATTCCACATAAAAGTTGTGATAAAATATGTCACATTAACAAATTATAAAATAAGTTGTGTCTCTAACATTAGTCATATAATATTAGTATACCATTAATACTAAACATAAAAATAAAATACATTCTTAATATTTATAAAAATTTGTAAATTAGATTGCTATATATATATATATATATATATATATATATAGTTGACGTTACGGTCGTTACTTGTATTTCAAGGTTTTGGTTTCGTCGTCCTGTCCAGTCAAACTTCAAACTTCCCCACCATTGCCCGAGAAAACCGTGGTTTATCCCTCCAAAGCAATATTCACAACCCGGTTTCCTGTTTTTTTTAATACCGAAACCCGGTTTGTTGATGAGTCTTGTCGACGTTTCCTGACGGAGTAGATTCTTTCTGTACTGCCACCGGCTCAAGTTTGGTAAATGGTAACTGGTACGCGCCGACAAATTGAAAGTCTAGTTGATATGCTTTTAACGTTGCAAAATTAATTGGTTAAAAGTAAAATGTAATTTTAGGAATTTTTTTTCAAGATAAAAATATAATGATTCCTATCTTTAATTAATTTCTATTTATAACACCGTACATTTTCACAAAGTTATGCAAATAAATTACAAAAAAAAAAAGAAGTAAACAAATTTAGGTGAATTGAATATTAATAAATACTTCAAAACTTATTAGTGAAAGTATAATAAATATTTAATTGAATGGAGTAATAAATGGGAGAGAATTATTGTTTGTTAAGAACATTTTTAAGTCTAGCCTAGTATGTTAATATCATTGTCCCTCTATTCGAAAATGTAATACTCTTTTTCCTTCGACGTATAGGATTATTATTGATTTTTTGAAGAAAAATTGATATTAATATTTTTAATTTTAGTTGAGGATGAATATTATAACTATCTAAAAATTATTATTCGTTAAAAAAATTATTATTTCATAATATTTAGTGAATTAACTTAATTTTGAGTTTAATTTTTAAAAGTTGATAATAATATTTTAATTTGGAACAGAAGAAGTATTAAGTTTGACTTTTAAAATTAATCGAGATATTTTTAAATTTTTATAATCATATTCTCAACTACATTAACTCAAGTAATTTTTAAAAATTAATACGGAAGTATTAATATTATTATTATTATTTATTGAATAATTTACAATTGGTAGGTGAAGACGTGAAATACCGGAATTAAGTTAGCGCGTAGAGGAGAAACATTTTGCAGATATCGGGGTTTCTACGAAGTGTGGGCCTCCCGAAGAATCTGTTACCTTCTGCTTCTGTCAATAGTCTAATACCAATAGGCAATAACCAATATAAATTGACACCAAATCCTCTTTCCCATGACGACTGAGAAATGACTTTTTAACTTTATACAAAAAAAAATTAAAATTTTGTTAAAGAATAAAGATTATATACTAAGAAATTGATATTTTCATATATTAAAAAATATTTACACATTATCTTTTCTCAGATAAAAGTGAGACTCATTTATTGTTTATGTGAGAACAATTATGTGAAAACATCATTTTTTTTACGTGTAAATATCAATTCCCCATATATAACTTATCTTCTTTAAAATTTACGGCATTTGGTGCTAAAAGTTTTTTTTTTTCAAAAATATCATCAGAAAAACGGAATATTTTTTTTAAAAGAACTTTATTTATTTTAGTATGGATGGTAATGATTTTATTGGTTTGATTTATATACATATTTAAAAATAATCAAGTTAATAAAATTTATACTTCCATTAAAATAATAACATTCTTTTTTTCCCAAAAAGAATAACAAACAAATAAGGCTTCTATATTGTGAAAAGATCCCCTCCATTATAACTTATTATTGTGAGAATAATAAAAGAAATTATAAAATACACTATCAAATGCAAAACCCACACTCAAGGGATGATGCGTGGAAATATATGCCACGTGGAGAAAACACACATATGTATATGCCACGTGGCAGGAACAGAAATGACACGTGTGGCAAAAGCTTTACTTTTTGGGAGAAAACGTAAGATGAAAACAACAATGTTACTGTCACATAAATAATATCACATAATATTTACATACACACATGAATATTGTGAGTCTCGCCTGATATATGGAGCCCGCAATATATATATGTGTATATATAAGCATTATATGTGAGATTATTTATGTGATAGTAGCATTATTTAGACAAAAAATCTTGTGCATACTGATACTCCATCCGTTCCTAAAAAATTATCGTTTAAAGTTTTGGCACATAGATTAAGAAAGTCATTTAATACTAGTAAAATTTGTTTGAAATTTCATCACTACCCCTTTATGGGAAATTGAAAATTATTAATACTACCTCCATTCCATAATAATTGTCATTTTAGAAGAAAAAATTTGTTCCAATTTATTTATCGTCTACAACTTTCTAGGAGAATAAATTATTTAATTTCCTATATCACCCCTAACTTTTGTTATTGTCCCAAAAAAAAATTCTCTTGTATTATTAGTTTTCAATTTCTCATAAAGGGGTAGTGATAGAATTTTCTACAAATTTTAATTCTTAAATGATAGTATTAAATGAGTTTCTTAATTCATGTACATGAAGCTAAAAAGACAGTTATTATGGAATTGAGATAGTACAAGGGAGAGAATTTATTAGAACAATGAGAGAAGATAAGGGGTAATATAAGAAAGTAAATAATTTATTTTTAAAAAAAATTATAAACGACAAATATTTTGAATTTTTTTTTTTTTTTAAAACGATAATTTTTTAGGAACGGATGGAGTATAATAAATAGAACCCAATAAAAATAACATTTAATTAATAGTATTATATATTATTATTATGAAAAGAAACGCAACACCCCACCACCAGACATTTGCTTCCTCGATCCTAGTTTCTTCCGACACCTCCTTTCCCACGTCCCCCGACTCCCACCCCCCCTCGCCCTCGCCCTCCCGCTCCCCTTCCCCCCTGCCCCCTCTCCCCTCCCCCCTCCGTCTCTCTCTCTCTCTCTCTCTCAAATCGCAAGTCACAGAAAACCCAGTCTCACAGTTACGGCTATCTATCTATTGTCAAGCTCAAGCTCCAATTTTATCAGGGGAAATAAATAATCCAAAATACGCAGACTATTGAAAATTTTATAAATATTATGGTTATGGTTTTCATTATTGGAAATATAAAATTAAATTTAAATTTGATATGAGATATTTTTTAATTTAAAATTAGCGTCAGTCATTTTATTTTCGAAAATAATAAATTTTATAATATTTAAAATTAAAAAAAATTATATCATTTTTGAAGTTAAAAATATCTGAAATTAATTCTATAGTTTGAAATTTCAAAGGGGACATTTAATTTAGTACTAGTAAGAAGACACTTTTTGTGGACCATAATACTCCTTTCGTTTCTTTTTATTTGTCTTTTTAGATAATGAAATTTATTCTTTTTTATTCCTCTTCTAAAAATTTTAAGAAAGTATTAATAATTTAATTTATCATATTATTCATACATTAAATACTAATTTGTTTTTCTTTCATCTTTTTAATGAATTTTGAAGGGTAATATTGAGATTATATACTCATTTTAATCGATCAAATAAAATATTAATTAAATTTCTTAATCTTTGTGTTTTCTTCTAGTGGTATTGACCCAATAACGTCATTAATATAACAAGTATATATTATTAGTAATTAATAAAAATTTTTAAAAAATCTCAATTTTTATGAACTAAAACATAATAAAGTTGAATTACAATATTATTAAAAATGGTTAGTTTTAACATTTAAAAATTATTGGTACAAAAAAATATTAAAAAATAGTTAAAATCAATTCACTAGGTCAACTTAATCGATTTTACTAGTCGAACCACCAATTCGACCGGTAGTCAATCAATTCTACTAGATTTTAACAAAAAATTAGTTATTGGTCTAATTTGAACCGGATAGTCGACTGGTTCCGATTTTTACCAGACAATCCGGTACGAGTTTAATAATAGTGGAATAGATATTAAAAGTGACTACGTATATGTTTGCAATTAATTATGACAATTGGACATACCCATGTATAGTGAATTACAATTGTAACCTATTTTTTTTTTAAAGTTTTTCATTCTTTTATAAAAGCTTTTTGTGGACCATAAGACTAATGATCTTAATTGTACTCCCTCCCTTTCTTATATTAGGTAACAATGTAAGGGTAAGTACATAATTAAAAAAATATAATTCCTGATTAATTAACTTGGATAAAAATATCAATTTTATCCTTTAAAAATTCATCAAAAAGAAAAAAAGCTATATTGTTATTTGTTGATTTATGTCGTTTATGATTTTAATGATGTCAATATATTTGGGTTTGTAATATGTTTTAATGAACTTATTTGTTATGGTATGGGCTGATTTCATGTTGGCTAAATTTGGATATAATATATTTAATATATCATGTCCTGTCATATAAGGAAATTGGTTCAAATTTGAAAAGGAGTCTCATAAGAAAATTGGTTTTGGATATATTCAAATATATCTTTTATTCCTTTATTTAAGCTATTTTAAATTGACATAGAAACCATATCTTTGACATAGCTGATATATCCATTGGTATTAATTGGTTGTTGATATCATAGGATTAATTGTTTGCTAATATCATGGGATTTTATTTGCTAACAATTTCATAGTCATTGCTCACTATTCTATATATTTTCTCCTACTCGGCAAAAAGAAGTTAGAGAACACGTGAAGTTAATATCAGTTCTTATTCAGAGATACTTTCAACAAGAGTCTTCAAAGTTTAATCCCAGCAATTCATTGTACTGTCTTTAATTTCTTTTTGACTGGAAAGTCATAAATGTTCTATAACTATCTTTCTTCTTATCAAAACTAGAAGTTAAGCCTTGTTTGACTTGAGTGATCCATTAGTGGATATAATTTGTTCAAAGTGAGCTTTCAAGGTTGCAGAGGTGCAAAGGTCTCAGTGGTGAGAAAGGTTGCAGAGGTGCAAAAGGACAGTGGTGTCCATCAGTGGAAAGCTACTTTGAATAGGAAAGTTATTTTGTATTTAATTGAGTTAAATCTTAATAAAAAAAGTCTCCAATACCAATTCGTATTGGACGTAGATTAGGCCATTAATTTAGAGGATTAAGGGTCGAATCACGTAAAAATCTTGGTGTGATTTTACTGTTTTATGCTCTTTAAATTTCTGAACTTAGTTTTATTGATTGCTTGAAGATACACTAAAGCAGACAACAAAGCAGACAGACATACCTGTCTGATTTACACCTGTAGCAATTGTGACGCCCTCAAAATAGGTTCAATACCAATCCATTCTAAGTCGTCAAATACATGTTACAGAATTCAAATACAATCTTTTATAACATACGATCATGAAAAATACGACCACACAAACAATGAGCTTCATTACAAATCGTATATAATACGAAATATAAACACTCAAATTTATTCCTTATTCATTACAATTATTATCCCACTATTTTACAAAAATAGTGAGAATTATTACTGCTCTACTCTGACCATTACACTGTTCCCCGACTAGTTCCCGCAACATTCTCATTCCCTGAAGAAGACAATAGATGAAAAGGGTGAGCTCAACTAGCCCAGTAAATAATATTATGACTAAGATAATAAAAAACAAATTATCGTTAGTCTTCAACAATTCAGATAAAATATTATGGACAACAAATTTTAGATCAACAACTGCAGCGGAAGTAACAATACATCAGAAGAGTAAAGTAGAAAATAATGTCTACTATCTTTTATGATTTGAAAGTCCATAATCAATATTTTATCCCTATAACATCAATCAATACATATCTTGAATCAAATATTCATATTTGCACTACGGGCCAAAGATATTCATTTGTATCACCAGTAGTCATGTTCATCTCCACACCTGTCCATTTTTGCACTACGAGCCAAAGATATTCATCAGGTAATCATTCATCTTTGCTCTACAGGCCAAAGATATTCAGTTATATCACCATTTAAGACTGAGAATGATGAAAAATAATATAAATAACGAATCCAATGAGATAAAGAACAAAGATTAAGAATTCGTAATTTAGTTTATCCAAGTTTAAGAATACTCCATAATGATACTTTGTGGAGCAAAATTCAAGAATAAATATCAAAACTTGAATCCAATCAAAGATAGGACCCATAATAGCCAACTTGGACAAATAGAAAAAAATTTAATTTTTTCGTGAATAGTGCCGTATACGTGAATAGTTACCCCGACGAAAAAAAGAGAAGAATTTCATAATAAAATCTATGCCAATATTTTGGTATAATGATATTGAAAAGAATAACATCATTTACGAACGAAAATAACATCCCTTACCTTAACAGGATAGTAGTTTTGCATGGAATATCGGATATTATGTGGATAAAAAACTTGCACTGTTATTAACACTCAAAGTATCTAAATACTCACAAGAAATACGCTCGATATTATAGAGAGAAAATTTTCTAATTCTGGTGTGATTTTCATTTCTAACCTAAGCATCCTATTTATAGGAGAATGAAAGAGTACTATTTGAATAAAAATCACGGACTGCACAGGAAAAATTCGGACGAAGTTCACGGGCGCGCACCGGTGAAAAAATTTAATTTTACTATTCATTACTGTGCAATAAAATATTCTAATAAAATAAAATAAAATATATATATATATATATATATATATTACCTACCGTATAAGGTAGGTAATTATAATATATATATATAACACGTTTCTTCCCCCCCCCCACCCCCCACCCCCCACCCCCCCACCAATTTTCAAACTCATTAAAATATATATATATATATATAACAAAACTAAGATAACTTTTACTGACAGTTTTGAAAAATGGATAAGTGGGGGTCCATGTAACAAGCAAAACTTACAACAAATACTTCAATAAAAACCCCTCTATTTATCTCAATTCCCTTGACTTCACAAAACACATTTTTAAATAATATTTTTTCATCATTAATATTATAATTTACAATATTAACAACCAATACTGATAAAAACACCTCAGCACTAATTCCTTCTTTTATATCTACAAAAATAAATATTTTCTTATCATATAAATCAATAATTAATTATTCACAAATAATATTACAGAACTACAATATTGACAACCAGGTCGTTCCCAGGAAAGAGGGGGTCTTTAGATAAGAATTTTTCCTTACTGACGCGTAATTAAATAACCCCTCCTAGACAGAACTTCCTTAGACATTGTCAATAATACTATCTAATAATATTATTCAAATAATATGAATTATTGATTTGATAATTTGAAATACTGTGAAATGACAATTATTGAATCAATAAAATATTATGTAATTATCAATGTAGCAATTATTGAATCAATAATATAAAATATTGAACAATAATTACTGTAACAATTATTGAGTAGTGACTTCTTACGTAAGAATCAATAATTAGAATTACTGTGCAATACCGTGTGCTACTGTGCAACACCGCATATTACTGTATTTTAACCCCCGGGTATTTCAACAGTTTTAACGGTAACAACCACGCCGTTATTTTTAGAAAAACTTATTTTTTGTTGTTTTCTTCATCCGACAATTTTCCGTTATGGGGTCTACAAATGATTGTGCCGTCGTACGAATATTCTCCGACAAAAAGAATATTCCTCGACCAAACGAATATTTTATGGTCACTTGCTTACTTTGTAAAACTTGCACAAATCACCCCATAACTTATCACATTCATCAAATCAACCCTTTACTATTTCAAAATAATATATAGCTGAAATTAAATTTTATTCATAAAAGTTAAGGTCTTACAGCAATAAATTTAAAAAGTTGACATAATTTATCACTTACACCTATTCACCTCCCTCTAGGTGTGTTTATACACTAAATTACATTTTTTCATTGGAATTAATTAGTTGAAAGATGAGAGAGAATCAAATTCGTTGAATTCTCAAATTAACTTCATTTCAGAAATCAATATTGATCTTATATTTTCAAACTCAAAAATGATATGAATTAATTTAATTTTAGACGATTGTGAAAATTATAAACTATCTAAACACTACTACTAATTCTAAGATTTATTGTTTTCGAAATTAAACGAATCATATCAATAGCAGGTTTAAAATCAGTATTATCCAACAAAATTAATTCCACAAAGCTAGAGGTGTCAAAAGTGGGGCCATGAATGCCGTTGGTATTATCTCATAATAACTAGAAGAAATTCTTGGACTATCTCTACTACCAATAGTACCAACTTATCACGACTTTCGGGTAGGTTTATGAAAGGCAAATATGATCGAATTGATACTTTTGAAATAGTGAATTGAACCCTGATTTTGATATGGAACCGAGTTTAGACTCAAGTCGTTACAAGGACCACCCAACACCTAGGTGGAACTCGATGGTCCTTGACAAGGATTTTAGTACACTGTCCATAACCCAGACAAACTACCTTGAAAAGTTTTAACTAATCTCAGGCAAATGCTCTTGTAAAATGTAACCTCCCTTGTATGAAATCCAGATTCATCATGGCCCATGTGAAGTTCAACAAATAAATAATTTATTCAACAAGCATAGTTAAAGAACATGATAAAATGCAAATGGGCACACAATCATACAGCTAAGAGACTTGACCCACAAACTCTCAAGAAAAACTCTAATACCAAAACCATATGGAATAGAGTAGGCCATAACCCATCTGCACTAGTTTGGAAATCTTTAATTACCAAATCTTCACAAGCTGCAAGTGCTAACTGTAACTATTTATAATCAAATGTTAATGATAAACAAGTAGCCAATTGAACCAAATTGGATCGGTTTCTTTTTTGGTGTATTTCTATAAGGT
Source organism: Panax stipuleanatus (assembly GCA_020205555.1). NCBI lineage: Eukaryota > Viridiplantae > Streptophyta > Magnoliopsida > Apiales > Araliaceae > Panax > Panax stipuleanatus. Next base: position 138,850,721 of record CM035116.1, on the reverse strand, counting down.
TCTTTGATTTGTTTTTGGAAATTGTCCAAAATCCCAACAAAGTTCTTTTTTTTTTCTTTCTTTCTATAAATCCAACAAAGCTCCTACTAATTTATCACAATAAAATTGCAGAATTGTGGGACTAAAATACAAATGTAATGAAATCCCCAACTTGCAGCACTGTATCAATCAAGATTAAAACTCAATCAGGTAAAATAAAAATCATTACTGTTCAAAAGAACTAATAAATTCAAACACATCATCTCAACAAAAACTTGGTCCAGCTATTAAGTAGGAAAACGAAACAACATTCAGGAAGTAAACAAGATATAAAATAAACCCAATTCACTAAATCAATAGTTTTCAAACTCTGAAATAAGAAAAAGAAGTGTAGAACTAGCCTCTTTTGGGAATAAAACCAAACAGTTGGCAGACACCGGAAGCGTCAATTATAGCAGATACCCTTTAGCTTATCCGCCGCAGCTTCATCAACCGAATACTACAACCACAATACACTAATACAAATTTAACGCACACCCAGATAAATGGCAAAGCCAAATACATACATAGATATATAAAAATGAAGAGAGAGAGAGTAGAAAGAAGACCTTGTTGAGAACCCAGAGAGAATGCTTATAAGTGCGATTGAAGAGCTCTTCCAGGGCATTTGGGTCGTTGGAATCGACCTCTCTGTAATTGACGAAATTTTCACGGGCGTATTTGGCGTAATAAGGCCTCGAGTCCTCTGGGAGTCGCCGAACTAGTCTTAGAACTTCGCCGTAAGCCTTCAAAGCTCTTTTCATTTCTGATCTCAACGACATATTTGAGTTCTCAAGTGATCTCTTTTACCCTTTGCGCGTGATGCTTTGGGTACTAATTCTGAATTGGACTGCCCATCCTATCAGAGAGTCCGTTTTAGTTTTTGAAATGATAGTCCGTTTCCTCCGATTATCGGGTCAGCCCAATCTATTCTATATACATGTATAATAACAAAACGTATTGTTAATATATTTAACAATGATATATTATATAATTACAAAATATTCTACTATCATATCATAATTCTCTACAAACTAAAATATTGAAACATATGAAAGCTATATTAAGTTGTAGCAATTATAATAAGGCAAAACTAATTTTTTTTTATTTTTGGTCTTTGGTATAAGATTATAATTTAAATGCTACATACTATTAAAACCCTTTTTAAATATAGAATTTAACTTGAACCAACATGCTATTTATAATCCTAAAAACTTAAGAGTAATAACTTATTTTTTTATAACAATTTTATTTCTTATAGAATTCTTTTACTAATATTAATTCTCATGAGCCTAAATTAAAATACCTACCGATCATTGTTAATATATTTAACAATGATAATTATCATATAGTAACAAATTATTTAACTATTATATCATAATTATCTACAAATTAAAATATTGAAACATTATATGTAAAATAATAAAAAATTATGGTATTTGAAAAACAAATCGGTGCTTCACATGGGACATTTAGCTACTTAATATTATTGTAAACCTTTAATTACTAAGATTTGGATGCGCCACGTGTGCATGCAACTTAATTCCGAGCAATTTTGTGTAGACCAAAATATTCCAAGCAAATAATATATACAAGGAGCTATTATTTCCACGACCTTATAGATTGAATTATATATGTACTTAATGTTACAAGTAGCAAAAATTAAATTACCAAATTAAGACTATATATGTTCTCAACCGAAGGACTCGTACGTACGTACCCTGCATGCATTAATTAAATTATTAATGCATGATTTAGTGTGCAACAATAATATTCTCACCTTAATCCCTGATCTTTTGTATATTTATCAAATTAACCCCATAACAATATTTAAAGTTCATTTTTATTAGGACTTGGACGTATGCATGCACCTCCTATACTCATTTTGTATCACACAAGTCTCCATCTAATTAAACTTCAAACAAATAAAATTCCACGTCTCAGTTTCTCATTCAACAATTACTGTCGTCCATGCAAAAAACTATATATCCCCTTAGCTAGCTAATTTCCACACAACCTACATTAACAACCTAGCTACAAGGATTGATCTTAATAATTAATTCAACAAATAAAATATTCTTCAACAATAAATGCAAACCAAACTAAACCTCAAATTCCAATACGCGGCCAAAATCACCACCAAGTTGGCCAAATTTCCATCACTCATTCCCTCTATAAATCCATTTCTCCATCAAAACTCCAAAAATCCATCTAGACAATTTAAAATGGAGATATGGCCATGGATATGTGAACTTCCCAACTCAGACGAGTGGAGTACTGAGTCTAACTCACCACTCGTCTTCCCACTTACTACTAGTTCGGGTTTTAAACTGAGTCAACTCAACAATAAGACTGCCGATGATCATAATGATCACTCGATTCAACTCAAAGCTGAGCGATCGTTTGACACCAACTCGGATGCATGGCTGACCTTCTCTATATGCTACGGAGAGAAGACTCTCTGGGTTTCTGACACGTGTCCTCTACAATCAGAGCAGCCGTTCCTTCCTCTCATTCTTCAGCTTCTCCAGGAGATTATCTCACGTTCGCCCACGGCGCAGGATAGCGGCTGCCAGCGTTCTCAGCTCCAAAAACTGAAACCCGACCCAGTTTCTTGGATTCTTGACTCGCACGCACCAGAGTCAATCTCGGGTTTCTTCAACGTCGTCTTACTCACCCGCCTCTTTTGGCTGTGTGTTTGTGACGCGCCATCTGAAGTTGGCTCTATGTACTTCCACTCCCTTTTGACTCCCAACCTCGAAGGAGGTTTTTCCTGTAACCACCCGCCTGTTCTGCGAACTTTCTTCGTTTCGGCGGGTATTGACGTGGAGCTGTGTTTCATGCGCACCTTTGGGTACATGTTAGCAAAATGGTTGATTTTAAAGGAGTTGGGCGTAGGGTTACAGCTGGTAACGCCATTGCCGTCAAAAAACCTTGGTTTCTCCTATGCCATGGAGTCTCATGGGTTATTGATTATGAAAAGCTACGCGCCCGTATCAGCAATGAAGCTTACGCGTTGTAGCAGTCCAAGAAGTCAATACTCTGCCCTTGACCCCAAGGAGTCGCTGCTAAAATACGCCTTAGCTCACCAGCAGCTTGAGGCTGTAATTCAGTTGGAATATTCAGTTAGATTCAACGATGGTTTTATCCAAGTGAGTGCACGTGTCGACAATCTACGCTTCCACATGGCAAAATTAGGGTTTAATAAAAATGAAGACCATACTTATGTAAACGAGAGGCATTTTCCGTCGAGGATCCGGGTTTGGGTAGGACCCGAAGTGGGGGCGAATTATGTGACAAGCTTGAGCTTGGGACGATCCACGGATAATGTGGAGAAACAAGTGGAAATGCAAAAGGTTATGAAGGGTACTTTTGGAAAGTTAAAAATGCCTAAGGTGAAGGCGATGACGAGGACGGTGATGAGATCGAAGACGAGGAATTGGAGGTGGGACCAAAATGAGGAGGGAAATGTTGCTAATTTCGAAGCGATTTTGTGTGACAACACCAGTGGTGATGAAGTGGCCACGTGGAAGCCATCGAGCGGTGGTGGTGATGAGCAATTAGGGAACAATTTTCGAAGACGATACAGGGGGGCAAATAGGGTATTTACCAAAAGTGGTAGTTTGATTTTTAGTGGGAATGAGTGTGGAGAAAGAGTGGAATGGAGGTTGAAGAAAGAAATGGAAGGGAGTGTGTTGAAGTGGAGGATGGGAGGCCAAGTTTGGTTAAGTTATTGGCCTAATGAAGTAGTAGTGAATACTTCTTATTTTGAGACCAGATGTGTGGAATGGTTCGATGAGGTTGATTTGCCTTTGATCCCTACCAAGTAGAAGTACCAAGCCGGCTGCACGCGGGGATGGTGGGAGTGGGGGAGTGGGGGGGGGGGGGGGGGGGGGGGGGGGGTTAAAAAGAGAGAGGAGTGTGTGTGTGACTGTGTGTTTATGTAAATAAAAGTAATATTAAAAGTTCATAAGTCTTGTTAACTTGTTTTCTATTTAAAAATATCTCAAATTAATTTTTATAAATCAATAATGATCATATAATTTATAACAAGATAAAACTAATCATAAACTCAATATTAATTCTCGAACCAAAATTGAAAAATTAATTTTGAACCACAGACACGATGTCGGTAATTCGGTGATTAATTTTTGATTAGAGTAGTGCTAGAGACACAACTTATTCTACAACTATTTTATAATTTGTTGATGTGTCATACTCCACCTCAGTATATTGATGAATAAATTACTTCAATGTAGTCTTCGGCCTCACATAAAAGCTGATGTGGAGTATGCCACATCAACAAATTATAAAATAGTTATAGAATAAGTTGTGTCTCTATCATTATTCTTTTGATTAAGTTCAATAATGAAAGCCATTTTTAATTAGTGAATGAAAGATGAGAAAGGAAACTATAACATGCAATGTTATATAAAATTATATATAAAAAAAAACTATAACATGCAATGTTTAATTTGGGGACAAGTTTCAATCTTGCGAGAGATTTTGTGTCTAATCTTGTGTGGGTTGTGGATTCCAATAAGATGTCCTTGTGCATTGGAAGGATTTAATAGAAAAAATTGGCATATATACTTTTTTTGTTTTAAAATATACTTCATTAATCTCAAATTAAATGTCTAATTTTATTTTTTTTAGAATTAATAATTAAGTATATATAAATATACTTTTAAAATTATAAAGAATTGGGGTTATTTGTAAATTTAATATACTTTCTTTTAATTTGGTTATAATCTATTCACCTATATTTTGATAAAAATAGAATAAAAATTAGTTTTAAAAATAGTTAATTTGATTTTAAAAAATCAAAACAAGCATTTAATTTGGAACGGATAGAGTGTTATATTCCTCTCCGTCCCTTAATATATGTTGTTTTAGATGATTTTTTTTTAATTATTTGTCGTTTTATATAATATAAGAAAATTAACTACAATCATTTCAAAATTACCTCTTTGAAAAATGTTAGAGATGAGAGAGAATGTGATAAACATGATAATTATGAAAATTTAAAAGTATTATAAATAATTAATATTATACAATTATTTATTTAATTTTTGTACACAACTCTAAAACAACATAGATTGAAGGAGGTGGTATAGAATCACTATTGACTTTAGAAGTAAAATTTATAATACCTCTTATATTATCAAAAAGATGGTACAATTTTTATTAAAATGTGAAAAGACAGTAAAAGACCTTAGGGAGAAAGGTGGGGTCCAGATTGGTGGGAGGAGTACAGTACATGTCGAGATAAATGCAAAGGGCCCACTTAATAGCTGTCTTCCCTCTCTTCTAACTAATCGCTCTACAGTCTACACTCCTTTCCATTTCTTTGTCACTTTCATTACTCATCAGCTTCACGGACATTTAATGGCAAAGAGTTTGTAATTTAATGGCAGAACGCAAGTTTCTTAATTTTTTTTACAAACTCTTATATCTGTACTCTCTGCTTTGGGCTGCAATGGGGGAGGATGGCGATTGGGTTATGATGGATCAACCCACAGATAGAGACTTGTGGAGTCCAACCAGCTTCATTAACAATGGAACAGAAGAGAGTACGAAGCCCCTCAAGGTTAGGTCTAATGGGCCAGCAAAGCATTGGACTGACGCTCTTCCTATCGGCAATGGCCGTCTCGGTGCTATGGTGTGGGGCGGTGTCGCTTCTGAGACTCTCAATCTCAATGGTAATTTTGATATATCAACTATCGTAATTACTGCTATTGCTTGGTATTGTGTAGATATACATTGATGGCTATGCCGCATTCAACTGAATTCCCCTCAATTTAGAAGAAAGTCCCATCTGGGGGAAAAAAATTTCTTCCACAAGAAAGTCATTTTCTAGTGATAATAGTTTCAAATGAAGTTTGTGATCATAATAGCATTATCATAGACAAGTTATTATTTTTAAGGCAATATGTGGAACAAATATATATTCCCAAATATTGTAAATAGGACTCTTTTTGCGGAACTATATTTTGGGAGGGATTAATCAGGAGGCTCTGAATAAAGTTACAAATTTGATTTCTGTTTTGTTTCTCATGGAAATCTAGAGCAATGAGGTTTAAAGCTTTAAACCTGCATTCTGATCTTTAGGATATCATTTTAGATTATTAGTAGTTTAAGGAGTGAGAGAATAGTTAGGAAGGGATTTGATCCGGTGACCAAAGGTAAGGGAGATGACGTTTTATACATGTGGTGGTACGTAGAAAGTGTTCTGTTAATATATTTTTGGCTAACCATAGAGAGGCAGTGATATATAATTAGAACTCAATATGCTCAACATAGTGTTGCTAGAGTGAAGTCTGTTACTATTTAGCTACTCTACAGGTGTGCCATGTGTGTGCATTTGTCTTTGTTTATGCTTATGTTACCAAATACACAAATTTCGTTCACAACTAAAAGGAAAACTCAAACTCTATCATATAATTTTCTTTCTTTGTAGATGACACACTTTGGACTGGGAATCCCGGGAATTACACAAACCCAGATGCTCCAAAGGCATTATCAGAGGTCAGAGAACTTGTTGATGATGGAAAGTATGCTGAGGCTACTAAGGCAGCAGTAAAGTTGTCAGGAAGTCCTTCTGATGTATGCTACTACTTCTTATTCTTTTTACCCTGGAAAGGATGTATGCAGTTCATTATCTTTATTGCATCTACGTTGCTTTGTTTTGTGACCTGATGATTAATACAGTCTACAACTTGCAATGGATGTGAGTCATGTGACATTACTTGTACATCTGTTTCACTCTTATTGTATTCCTCTTTAACAACTTGGGTTTTGTGGTAAACATGCTAGTTTTGGAATGTGTTCCCTTTACTCAATCTATACAGCAGTCTGAAAATTATCTTAATACCAATTGCTTAAAGGATCAAAAAATTCTAAATCTGAAGCAGGTGCTCAAACAGTAATCCTTGTTAAGTTATAGTTTGTGGTGAATGCCTGATTTATTTCTGTCCTAAGGGCATACCTTATCACCCTTAGAATGGTTTACAAACACATTTTTATTATTGTCCTAAGACTATGGTTATTGATGTATTATGAATGTCTGTTTGCGTTAGTGTCTGTGGTAGATACATATATACGCATCTATATATGTTTGTGTGTACGTGTGTGTAGAGACTAGAAAGAGATGTATGAAGGATCTGACAGTGCTTTAGGAATTAAAACCTAGTGTTGTAGTTGGGGGCCTCCAATGCAAGATACCAAGACTATTAAGGTTATTCAACAAACACGAACTGAACATGATAATTACCTAATCGGGGAGTTCTAGGACACCATGAAGTTATCTTATATATGAAGTACAAATTTTGTCCAATGGCTGGCAGGGGTTTTAAATGGTTTGAATTCTTTCTCTAGTTATGTATTCTTACTTTGAGTCGACACACTCGAGGTTCCTTGGCGCATCTTGTAAAGAAGCTTCACAATTATACCCTGATAATTTTTGTTCTGAAAATGAAGGTTTACCAGCTTTTGGGTGATATCAAGCTAGACTTTGATGATTCTCATGCTGAATATACTGAAGGAACATATGAGCGAGAGCTGGACTTGGATACTGCAACAGTAAAAGTAAAATATTCTGTAGGTGAAGTAGAATTTACAAGGGAACATTTTGTCTCAAATCCAGACCAAGTGATTGTGACAAAGATTTCTGGAAGCAAACCTGGGTCCTTATCTTTCACTGTATATCTTGACAGCAAGTTACATCATGAATCACATGTAAATGGTCAAAATCAGATTATCATGCACGGAAGCTGTCCTGGTAAAAGAATTCCACCTAGACTTAATGAGAATGACAATCTTCTACCTAGACTGAATGAGAATGGCAATCCTAAAGGCATTGAGTTTTCAGCACTTCTTGATCTAAAAATTAGTGGCCCTGCTGGTGCAGTACATGCCTTGGATAACAAGAAGCTTAAGATTGAGGGTGCAGATTGGGCTGTTATGCTTCTGGCCGCATCTTCTTCATTTGACGGGGCATTCACTAAGGCTTCAGACTCCAAAAAGGATCCTACTTCCGACACCCTAAGAACATTGGATTCAATAAGAAAATTTTCGTACTCTGAGCTTTATGCTCGCCACTTGGATGACTATCAAAAGCTATTTCACCGTGTTTCGCTGCAACTTTCGAAAAGTTCTAATAGTGTTACAAAAGATGGGTCCTCTGTAACTGGTCTACAAGTTAGTGAAGATGAGACACTATCAACTGCTCATAGGGTGAAATCTTTTCAAATTGATGAAGATCCCTCCTTGGTGGAGCTTTTATTCCAATATGGTCGATATTTGCTTATTTCTTGTTCAAGACCTGGAACTCAGGCAGCAAACCTGCAGGGGATATGGAACAAGGATATCGAACCAGCATGGGAGTATGTTTTGCATTCTTCTTTCATACTATATCCTCCTTTCTCTATCCTCTTCTTTTAGTTACCTTTGCTTGATATTCATGCTGCCAACATAGTATCCAATGATTTCACATTTTACATTGAGTTGGACTTCCAAATGTTTTGGATTTAGAATGTGTTATTAAATGTTTTTCTAAATTATTTTTATCTTATATTAGAATGCTGTAACTTTTATTTGTTATCAATATAATCCTCGCCTACACCTGAGAGTAAAATATGCTTAATGCAATTTCTGATTAGAGGTTTTAGTTATTAGAAGTATGGAAACCAAATTCTTATATGTATAGTGGCAGGAAGTCATAAGAAAATGGCTGGAGTTCAAAAATTCTTTCACTATTCTGAAGTTTGTCTTTGATGCAAGACTTGATTCAATGTACTGTGACTAGTGTTTCTTAATGTGTATATGGTCATTTATGCTTTATATTCTGAACATTGAATCTTAATGTACTTGATTTATCATTTAAATGGATGAATCTAAGTTGTCTCGGATATTCTGTGGAAAGGTGGATGTGAATTATGCTTGCCCTGATGCAAGCTTTATCCTTTTGTACAAATTTTTGGAAGAGAGATCTCTTGTGCTGCTGTGCACACGGGGCAGATGTCGAATTTAATGGACAGATGTGATAACTGAGGCCTTGCTTTTTTAGGATAGCTACTTTGGTTTTTTGATATTGTAGACTATAGAATCTCTTTTTCAGTTTTCAGTTCTAATTAAGGTTTGATTAAGGAACTTAAGCTTTAATGAAGACGCAGAGAGCTAGACTAAAAGAGACAGTAATTCAAGGTTCCATAGCACCTTCATCTCTTTCCACATTAATCATTGCATGCTTCGGATTTAATGCCACATGATGGCTGCATGACAATATGAAATGCCTATACAGTTTTGTATCACAATTAACTTATATAGTTCTGAGACAATATTCATCAAGACATCGTTTGAATTGCTCAATTGTCCATCTTGTCCTTCAGTGGTGCTCCTCACACAAATATCAATCTTCAAATGAACTACTGGCCTTCGCTTCCCTGCAACCTTAAAGAGTGTCAAGAGCCGTTGTTTGACTATATTTCATCCCTGTCGATCAGTGGCAGTAAAACTGCAAAAGTAAGAATTTTATTTCATTTTGACATTCCTGATTGTACAATTCTTTTTGTCTATTATTCTCTTAATGATTGCGCAACTGTTTATATACAATTACACACCACACACACATATACACACATACACGCTCACACAGAGAGAGAGCGAGAGAGAGTGCTTAACAGTCAAAATATTTGGGCTTAGTTGATCTATGAGAAAATGGTTCTCCACAGGCCGAACGAAAGCCGAAGCTGCAAGATATCAATTCAGTTACTGGAGATATTTAGATTTGGTATTGGCAACTGACAAATATTTTGAATTTGGAGGGGGTGGGCTGTTCTGCTTTAATGCCTTTGTTGTGAAGTTCTTACAGAAAAGGAATAGCAGAAGCTTTAACTTGCTATTATAGGAGAACTGATAACTGCAACATATTCATGACAGTTACGATCCATGATGCATTTTAACATTGTGTGCTCCAAAACAATCTACTTTTGTCTACCATAGCTACATCCTCTACGTACAACTTTATGGATGTATTATAAAATGTTACAGGTGAACTATGAAGCAAGCGGTTGGGTTGTCCATCAGGTGTCTGATATATGGGCAAAAACATCCCCAGATCGAGGTGAGGCTGTGTGGGCTTTATGGCCAATGGGTGGAGCTTGGCTTTGTACCCATCTGTGGGAGCATTATTCTTTCACAATGGATAAAGTAAGACTTTTAATTCTTTCACTTCTTCTGTTTTTCTTTCTTATTGCATTTGCAGCTGTTGTACATGGCTTTGTACTTCTTCCTGTATGCTGTATGATGATTCAATTAATTTACTTATGTATAGTACATATGGGCTTTACATGTGGTAAACTGGTCCAGTTTTCTTTCAATGTAATGGTAGGCTTTGTAATGTGAGTTGTTGCAAATTGTTACACACTATAACTGTTCCCTTAATTTTTATATAGATTTTAACCATATGATATTCCAATGACTCTAGTAGTTAAAAGAAGACATTATAAACATTGCAACTCTTGTGAATGATCTCATACTTTCAGTGCGAATATTGTAATTATGTCATGGTTTTTGGAAGCAGACGAGTATAAGTCGACATGACAACCAATAGCCTTTAATGTAGCTAAAAGGCCTAGGTATTTAAAATTCTGATTTATTTAGTTTTTAACAATTTGCATTCAGGACTCTTTCTACGTGCTATTTCTGCATGCTATTAAAATGAATATGCAACCAACCAATCATAACAGTCCCTTAAACATGAAGTTGGTTTTTTTAGTATTGTTGTTCTGGAGAATGGTTAACTATGATTTTTATTTATTTATTTATTTATTTTTATTTTACTTTTTTAAATTCAGGTTCTAGAGATATCATAGGTTGTGGAAACTAAAACTGTATGTAGATTCTGGAATCGTTTCTTCTACACATGAGAATCTAATAAAACTTTCTTTGTATCTTACTTAGATACCCTTGAACTTGAAGGGTAATATATAAAATAAATATGTTTATAATTTTATCTCAGTATGACAGTATGTCCAGCAGTCAATATATTTGTTGACATTAATCTACATAATAGGATTTTCTAAAAAATAAAGCATATCACTTGCTGGAAGGATGTGCGTCATTTCTTTTGGACTGGTTAATTGAAGGTCGCGGAGGATATCTGGAAACCAACCCATCAACATCTCCAGAACATATGTTCATTGCTCCTGATGGTCAGCCTACTAGTGTGAGCTACTCATCAACCATGGATATGGCAATAATTAGAGAAGTGTTCTCTGCATTTGTTTCTGCTGCCGAGGTAAAGCTCTTTTCCTAAATCTACAAACAACCCTTAATTCTACATTAGTTATTACTTTTCTCTATATATTTTTTTCTCACTTTCTTTTACAAGGAACAAGATTTTTTGAGCAGGTGTTGGGGAAAAGTGAAGATGATCTGGTGGAAAAAGTTCGTAAAGCTCAACCACGGCTTTATCCAACAAAAATTGCCAGGGATGGTTCCATTATGGAATGGGTATGTTAAAAATCTTAAAAGAAGTACCTTATTACTTTGTGCTTGTCCAGAAATGTTAAACCTGTTACCTGGAATTGATTGTCTGACTGTCGCCATTGTGACAGGCACAAGATTTTGAGGATCCAGAGGTGCATCATAGGCATGTGTCGCACCTCTTTGGTCTTTTCCCAGGGCATACTATAACTGTTGACAAAACTCCTGATCTCTGTAAAGCTGTGAATTATACTCTCTATAAACGAGGTGTGCGAGTATGAGAACTCTCACTCTTACGCTGTCAATAGATCATTTCGAAGTATATAATTGAGGACAACAACCATTTTGAAGTTTCTACTCGGACTTAATTTGTTGAAGGAGCTCCAACAGTTGATTAATCTTAAATATTATTGTTTATATACTATGGTCTTCAACAGGGGAGGAGGGTCCGGGATGGTCAACAACGTGGAAGGCTGCTCTCTGGGCGCGCCTTCACAACAGCGAGCATGCATATAGAATGGTTAAGCATTTGATTAACTTGGTAGATCCTGATCACGAAAGCGATTTTGAAGGAGGACTTTACAGTAACCTGTTCACTGCACACCCTCCGTTTCAGATTGATGCCAACTTTGGGTAAGCCGTAACCTCTAGGTGTATGTTAACTTTTATCAGCCTAGTAAAACATTACCATGCATAGTCCCAACCAAAAAGAGAAAATAATAGTTTACTTTAGCATTAGTTCCATTTGAGTTCCAAACTTGATTTACATAGGGAGTGGTTAGTATGAAGTTAACTTTGGTCAATTAACCAATACAGTATCGACAAGCAGGCGGGAGGTGATCTCTCTCTGCGTGTCAGTATTGTATTGGTCAATTGACCAACTTACCATGGAGTTAACTTCATGGTAACCGGACCATTTACCTGCATTGTTGGAGAAAGATGCTAGTTGTTTATTAAAAGCAGCTGAGTTTGTCATGCAAATCTTGGAATCAGTTTTTCTGCAGCAGTAGCTGAAATGCTTGTCCAGAGCAGTTTGAACGACCTGTACTTGCTTCCTGCTCTCCCTCGAGATAAATGGGCAAATGGCTGCGTTAAAGGCTTGAAAGCGCGGGGAGGTGTGACGGTCAGCATCTGCTGGAGTGAAGGAGATCTTCATGAAGTTGGTCTTTGGTCAAATAATTCGAATTCCAGCATTAGATTACACTATAGGGGGACTGTAGCCACCACAAATATATCATTCGGGATGGTATACACGTTCAATAAGCAGCTGAGGTGCATTAAGACATCTTCTTTATAGGAGACACAGGCTTATATTTCTCTCAACTTTGAGATCAAAATGATCTTTCCAAGGGTATTATTAATAATCATCAGAGACATTAAATTCCTTAATTTTGTTTGGTTCTCTACTTGCTCAACAGTGAATTATATATATATATATATATATATATATATATATATATATTTCAATCCATGACAACCGTTTGTTAGGAAAACTGTTCCAGCAATCATCATCTTCATCATTGATCAACATATTTAATGATTGAGATTAAAAATAATAAAGGTTATGCCGCTACAAGTTGTAGCGGCATTATAATCCCTTGTAGCTACATGATTATAATTACTAAAGGGTCCTTTATTTCCATGCATGTCGCTGTAGCTATCATAAATTTGATATGCCTTCATTTAAATTTAAAAAACAGTTACTATTTAATTAACAAAACACAAATTTTGAATTTTTCGTTCATCTTAATAAACGATCAAGACCGTCTAAAGTTTGGGATAAATGTTCATTATATTATCTTTAACTTCAATGAAAAAAATTAGTCTCTCTCACTCTCAGATATTCGTCCTCCTCCTTCCCTTTCATATATAGTGCCGGAAGCAGGGGTAGTACACGTAGTATATTATATTCAATGATATTTCTCTAAATTAGACATTATATTAAAACCAAAGAAAAATACAAATAATGTTTTGCACAAATAAATCTTTCTTTGGCATACTATATACGTGTCATCTTTAAATTTTAAAATTGGTGCACATAAATTGAGGGTGATGGAACTCGCGCGGAGCACAGATACCACCAGCCGTCGTCGTCACCTACCGGCCGGCCTCTTCTTCTGTCTTCTTCTTCACCCTTTTCAAATTGTCGATTCTGACGATGCAAAGTTTTAATCTATATTAATTGTGGAGAGAGAAGCAAGATAGAGAGATCATGTACAAGTCGGAACTAAATAAACTATTTGATTCTCGCTCTATTTTGGGCGTTCAATGGAGGAGAAGGATGGTAATTGGGTTATGGTGGGACGACCCACAGAGAAAGATTTGTGGAATCCAACCAGCTTGATTAACAATGGAACTGAAGAAAAGCCTCTCAAGGTTAGGTTTAATGGACCAGCCAATTACTGGACTGACGCTCTTCCTATTGGCAATGGCCGTCTCGGTGCTATGGTTTGGGGCGGCGTCCTTTCTGAGACTCTCAATCTCAATGGTACTCTTTTGGGTTCCAAAGTTAGGAATACATTTTCATTTTTAGTCTGTAGACTGTAGCTGATACTCTTTTAGAGTTTTAGTTATCGTTCCTAATGTGCCATTACTTTTCTATGATCATTTCTGGCATCATATCACTACTCCTAAACTTAAACTATTAGCTAATTTCAAGGCTATATTGGAGAGTATAATGTATTTATAACTTTGGAACACAGAGTAGTTTCAATTTAACTCGAGTAAAGTAGATGACTGTTTGGCTCCTCTGTGCATGTGGGTGTGTTTGTCTTTGTCTATGCTATCACTAGACATATAATACCAATATAATGAAAAGGAAAACTCAGACCCAATTATTTGAATTGTTTTTTATTTTTGCAGAGGACACCCTTTGGACTGGGAATCCTGGTAATTACACAGACCCTGATGCTCCAAAGGCAATATCTGAGGTCAGTGAACTTGTTGATGATGGGAAATACCCTGAGGCTACTACAGCAGCAGCCAAGTTGTTGGGAAATCCTTCTGAGGTATATCATTTCCTTACCTTTATTTGGAATGTTGCATTGCATTGTTACTCAATGCTCATAAAAATCTACAAATTGCAGTGTTAAGGAACATTATTTTATGTTAAAAAAGTGGCATTTTTATACTTTGTTTCACTCTAAATAAGTAAAGATTCATTTATCCAACCACCGTGGGCTGTGTGGGAAGTAGGCTAGCTGTGGTACGTATTCCCGTTATGAAATTCTTATAGCAGTTTGTACAGCATCTGAGTTTCGACTGCTTGATGGATCAACAGACTCTATCAGATGTGTGGCTGAACAGTTGTTGTCAGTTATGTACTTTGTGATGAATGCCGAATTGGTTTACTTCTGTTTATAGAGGCACGCCTTTTCGCCTCCCAAATGGTTAAAAACAATCGTGGATTAATACTTCAGTTGTAATGATAAATGATGTACATGTGTTTGCTTTAGTGTGTATGTACGTGTGCGTGTGTGTGAGTGAAAGATGTAAAAAGGTTTTCCATCAAACTGCTCATTCAAAGTTTTTATTGTAGTACTTTAAACCTGATGTTTTATTAAGTCTGCACTGAAAAACACCGAGGTTCTGGGACAAACAGTAGTTGAGCATGATAATTAGCTAATTGGAGATTCTTGGCTACAAGATGAAGCTAGTATATTAACGTGGTTTAAATTTTGTTCACTGGCTAGAGTATTGTATTTGGCAGGGGTCCTAATTGGTATACATTGTTTCTCTAGTTCTATATCCCTACTTTGAGTTATCGCTTTCAAGGTTTCATTATAATGACAGATGATTCATGTTATAAAGAAGCTTCACACCATTAAGGAATTATACCCTGATAATTTGTTGTGGTAATGAAGGTTTACCAGCTTGTGGGAGATATCAAGCTAGACTTTGACGATTCTCATGCTTCATATAATGAACAAATGTATCAGAGAGAGCTGGACTTGGATACTGCAACACTAAAAGTGCAATATTTTGTAGGTGAAGTAAAATTCACAAGGGAACATTTTGTTTCAAGTCCAGATCAAGTGATTGTGACAAAGATTTCTGGAAGCAAATCTGGGTCTTTATCCTTTACCGTATATCTCAATAGCTTGTTACAGCATGAATCACAAGTAAGTGGCCAAAATCAGATTATCATGAAAGGAGGTTGCCCTGGAAAAAGAATTCCACCAAAACTGAATGAGAATGACAACCCTAAGGGTATTCAATTTTCAGTAGTTCTTGATTTGCAAATTAGTGACGGTGTTGGTAATATACATGCCTTGGATGACGAGAAGCTTAAGGTTGAGGGTGCAGATTGGGCTGTTATGCTTCTAGCTGCTTCTTCGTCATTTGAGGGGCCATTCACTAAGGCTTCGGAGTCCAAAAAGGATCCTACTTCAGAGTCTCTAAGAACATTAAATTTAATAAGAAATTTTTCGTACACAGAACTTTTTGCTCGCCATTTGGATGACTATCAAAAGCTATTTCACCGTGTTTCCCTGCAGCTTTCAAAAAGCTCTAAAAGTGTTAAAAAGGCTGGGTCTTTGGTAACTAATAAATATCTAAAAGATAGTGAAGATGATACAATTTCAACTGCTCAGAGGGTGGAATCTTTTCAAACAGATGAAGATCCATCTTTGGTGGAGCTTTTATTCCAATATGGTCGATATCTACTTATTTCTTCTTCACGTCCTAGAACTCAAGTGGCAAACCTGCAGGGAATATGGAACAATGATGTCCAGCCACCATGGGAGTACGTTCTGCGCACTTTATATCCTTCTTTCTCTCTCTTTTTTGTTGGTTTTTCTTGACATAATTTGTTGTCACCAACCCCTACATCCACAATACAGTATCGACAAGCAGGCGGGAGGTGATCTCTCTCTGCGTGTCAGTATTGTATTGGTCAATTGACCAACTTACCATGGAGTTAACTTCATGGTAACCGGACCATTTACCTGCATTGTTGGAGAAAGATGCTAGTTGTTTATTAAAAGCAGCTGAGTTTGCCATGCAAATCTTGGAATCAGTTTTTCTGCAGCAGTAGCTGAAATGCTTGTCCAGAGCAGTTTGAACGACCTGTACTTGCTTCCTGCTCTCCCTCGAGATAAATGGGCAAATGGCTGCGTTAAAGGCTTGAAAGCGCGGGGAGGTGTGACGGTCAGCATCTGCTGGAGTGAAGGAGATCTTCATGAAGTTGGTCTTTGGTCAAATAATTCGAATTCCAGCATTAGATTACACTATAGGGGGACTGTAGCCACCACAAATATATCATTCGGGATGGTATACACGTTCAATAAGCAGCTGAGGTGCATTAAGACATCTTCTTTATAGGAGACACAGGCTTATATTTCTCTCAACTTTGAGATCAAAATGATCTTTCCAAGGGTATTATTAATAATCATCAGAGACATTAAATTTCTTAATTTTGTTTGGTTCTCTACTTGCTCAACAGTGAATTATATATATATATATATATATATATATATATATATATATATATATATTTCAATCCATGACAACCGTTTGTTAGGAAAACTGTTCCAGCAATCATCATCTTCATCATTGATCAACATATTTAATGATTGAGATTAAAAATAATAAAGGTTATGCCGCTACAAGTTGTAGCGGCATTATAATCCCTTGTAGCTACATGATTATAATTACTAAAGGGTCCTTTATTTCCATGCATGTCGCTGTAGCTATCATAAATTTGATATGCCTTCATTTAAATTTAAAAAACAGTTACTATTTAATTAACAAAACACAAATTTTGAATTTCCCGTTCATCTTAATAAACGATCAAGACCGTCTAAAGTTTGGGATAAATGTTCATTATATTATCTTTAACTTCAATGAAAAAAATTAGTCTCTCTCACTCTCAGATACTCCTCCTCCTCCTTCCCTTTCATATATAGTGCCGGAAGCAGGGGTAGTACACGTAGTATATTATATTCAATGATATTTCTCTAAATTAGACATTATAATAAAACCAAAGAAAAATACAAATAATGTTTTGCACAAATAAATCTTTCTTTGGCATACTATATACGTGTCATCTTTAAATTTTAAAATTGGTGCACATAAATTGAGGGTGATGGAACTCGCGCGGAGCACAGATACCACCAGCCGTCGTCGTCACCTACCGGCCGGCCTCTTCTTCTGTCTTCTTCTTCACCCTTTTCAAATTGTCGATTCTGACGATGCAAAGTTTTAATCTATATTAATTGTGGAGAGAGAAGCAAGATAGAGAGATCATGTACAAGTCGGAACTAAATAAACTATTTGATTCTCGCTCTATTTTGGGCGTTCAATGGAGGAGAAGGATGGTAATTGGGTTATGGTGGGACGACCCACAGAGAAAGATTTGTGGAATCCAACCAGCTTGATTAACAATGGAACTGAAGAAAAGCCTCTCAAGGTTAGGTTTAATGGACCAGCCAATTACTGGACTGACGCTCTTCCTATTGGCAATGGCCGTCTCGGTGCTATGGTTTGGGGCGGCGTCCTTTCTGAGACTCTCAATCTCAATGGTACTCTTTTGGGTTCCAAAGTTAGGAATACATTTTCATTTTTAGTCTGTAGACTGTAGCTGATACTCTTTTAGAGTTTTAGTTATCGTTCCTAATGTGCCATTACTTTTCTATGATCATTTCTGGCATCATATCACTACTCCTAAACTTAAACTATTAGCTAATTTCAAGGCTATATTGGAGAGTATAATGTATTTATAACTTTGGAACACAGAGTAGTTTCAATTTAACTCGAGTAAAGTAGATGACTGTTTGGCTCCTCTGTGCATGTGGGTGTGTTTGTCTTTGTCTATGCTATCACTAGACATATAATACCAATATAATGAAAAGGAAAACTCAGACCCAATTATTTGAATTGTTTTTTATTTTTGCAGAGGACACCCTTTGGACTGGGAATCCTGGTAATTACACAGACCCTGATGCTCCAAAGGCAATATCTGAGGTCAGTGAACTTGTTGATGATGGGAAATACCCTGAGGCTACTACAGCAGCAGCCAAGTTGTTGGGAAATCCTTCTGAGGTATATCATTTCCTTACCTTTATTTGGAATGTTGCATTGCATTGTTACTCAATGCTCATAAAAATCTACAAATTGCAGTGTTAAGGAACATTATTTTATGTTAAAAAAGTGGCATTTTTATACTTTGTTTCACTCTAAATAAGTAAAGATTCATTTATCCAACCACCGTGGGCTGTGTGGGAAGTAGGCTAGCTGTGGTACGTATTCCCGTTATGAAATTCTTATAGCAGTTTGTACAGCATCTGAGTTTCGACTGCTTGATGGATCAACAGACTCTATCAGATGTGTGGCTGAACAGTTGTTGTCAGTTATGTACTTTGTGATGAATGCCGAATTGGTTTACTTCTGTTTATAGAGGCACGCCTTTTCGCCTCCCAAATGGTTAAAAACAATCGTGGATTAATACTTCAGTTGTAATGATAAATGATGTACATGTGTTTGCTTTAGTGTGTATGTACGTGTGCGTGTGTGTGAGTGAAAGATGTAAAAAGGTTTTCCATCAAACTGCTCATTCAAAGTTTTTATTGTAGTACTTTAAACCTGATGTTTTATTAAGTCTGCACTGAAAAACACCGAGGTTCTGGGACAAACAGTAGTTGAGCATGATAATTAGCTAATTGGAGATTCTTGGCTACAAGATGAAGCTAGTATATTAACGTGGTTTAAATTTTGTTCACTGGCTAGAGTATTGTATTTGGCAGGGGTCCTAATTGGTATACATTGTTTCTCTAGTTCTATATCCCTACTTTGAGTTATCGCTTTCAAGGTTTCATTATAATGACAGATGATTCATGTTATAAAGAAGCTTCACACCATTAAGGAATTATACCCTGATAATTTGTTGTGGTAATGAAGGTTTACCAGCTTGTGGGAGATATCAAGCTAGACTTTGACGATTCTCATGCTTCATATAATGAACAAATGTATCAGAGAGAGCTGGACTTGGATACTGCAACACTAAAAGTGCAATATTTTGTAGGTGAAGTAAAATTCACAAGGGAACATTTTGTTTCAAGTCCAGATCAAGTGATTGTGACAAAGATTTCTGGAAGCAAATCTGGGTCTTTATCCTTTACCGTATATCTCAATAGCTTGTTACAGCATGAATCACAAGTAAGTGGCCAAAATCAGATTATCATGAAAGGAGGTTGCCCTGGAAAAAGAATTCCACCAAAACTGAATGAGAATGACAACCCTAAGGGTATTCAATTTTCAGTAGTTCTTGATTTGCAAATTAGTGACGGTGTTGGTAATATACATGCCTTGGATGACGAGAAGCTTAAGGTTGAGGGTGCAGATTGGGCTGTTATGCTTCTAGCTGCTTCTTCGTCATTTGAGGGGCCATTCACTAAGGCTTCGGAGTCCAAAAAGGATCCTACTTCAGAGTCTCTAAGAACATTAAATTTAATAAGAAATTTTTCGTACACAGAACTTTTTGCTCGCCATTTGGATGACTATCAAAAGCTATTTCACCGTGTTTCCCTGCAGCTTTCAAAAAGCTCTAAAAGTGTTAAAAAGGCTGGGTCTTTGGTAACTAATAAATATCTAAAAGATAGTGAAGATGATACAATTTCAACTGCTCAGAGGGTGGAATCTTTTCAAACAGATGAAGATCCATCTTTGGTGGAGCTTTTATTCCAATATGGTCGATATCTACTTATTTCTTCTTCACGTCCTAGAACTCAAGTGGCAAACCTGCAGGGAATATGGAACAATGATGTCCAGCCACCATGGGAGTACGTTCTGCGCACTTTATATCCTTCTTTCTCTCTCTTTTTTGTTGGTTTTTCTTGACATAATTTGTTGTCACCAACCCCTACATCCACAATACAGTATCGACAAGCAGGCGGGAGGTGATCTCTCTCTGCGTGTCAGTATTGTATTGGTCAATTGACCAACTTACCATGGAGTTAACTTCATGGTAACCGGACCATTTACCTGCATTGTTGGAGAAAGATGCTAGTTGTTTATTAAAAGCAGCTGAGTTTGCCATGCAAATCTTGGAATCAGTTTTTCTGCAGCAGTAGCTGAAATGCTTGTCCAGAGCAGTTTGAACGACCTGTACTTGCTTCCTGCTCTCCCTCGAGATAAATGGGCAAATGGCTGCGTTAAAGGCTTGAAAGCGCGGGGAGGTGTGACGGTCAGCATCTGCTGGAGTGAAGGAGATCTTCATGAAGTTGGTCTTTGGTCAAATAATTCGAATTCCAGCATTAGATTACACTATAGGGGGACTGTAGCCACCACAAATATATCATTCGGGATGGTATACACGTTCAATAAGCAGCTGAGGTGCATTAAGACATCTTCTTTATAGGAGACACAGGCTTATATTTCTCTCAACTTTGAGATCAAAATGATCTTTCCAAGGGTATTATTAATAATCATCAGAGACATTAAATTTCTTAATTTTGTTTGGTTCTCTACTTGCTCAACAGTGAATTATATATATATATATATATATATATATATATATATATTTCAATCCATGACAACCGTTTGTTAGGAAAACTGTTCCAGCAATCATCATCTTCATCATTGATCAACATATTTAATGATTGAGATTAAAAATAATAAAGGTTATGCCGCTACAAGTTGTAGCGGCATTATAATCCCTTGTAGCTACATGATTATAATTACTAAAGGGTCCTTTATTTCCATGCATGTCGCTGTAGCTATCATAAATTTGATATGCCTTCATTTAAATTTAAAAAACAGTTACTATTTAATTAACAAAACACAAATTTTGAATTTCCCGTTCATCTTAATAAACGATCAAGACCGTCTAAAGTTTGGGATAAATGTTCATTATATTATCTTTAACTTCAATGAAAAAAATTAGTCTCTCTCACTCTCAGATACTCGTCCTCCTCCTTCCCTTTCATATATAGTGCCGGAAGCAGGGGTAGTACACGTAGTATATTATATTCAATGATATTTCTCTAAATTAGACATTATAATAAAACCAAAGAAAAATACAAATAATGTTTTGCACAAATAAATCTTTCTTTGGCATACTATATACGTGTCATCTTTAAATTTTAAAATTGGTGCACATAAATTGAGGGTGATGGAACTCGCGCGGAGCACAGATACCACCAGCCGTCGTCGTCACCTACCGGCCGGCCTCTTCTTCTGTCTTCTTCTTCACCCTTTTCAAATTGTCGATTCTGACGATGCAAAGTTTTAATCTATATTAATTATGGAGAGAGAAGCAAGATAGAGAGATCATGTACAAGTCGGAACTAAATAAACTATTTGATTCTCGCTCTATTTTGGGCGTTCAATGGAGGAGAAGGATGGTAATTGGGTTATGGTGGGACGACCCACAGAGAAAGATTTGTGGAATCCAACCAGCTTGATTAACAATGGAACTGAAGAAAAGCCTCTCAAGGTTAGGTTTAATGGACCAGCCAATTACTGGACTGACGCTCTTCCTATTGGCAATGGCCGTCTCGGTGCTATGGTTTGGGGCGGCGTCCTTTCTGAGACTCTCAATCTCAATGGTACTCTTTTGGGTTCCAAAGTTAGGAATACATTTTCATTTTTAGTCTGTAGACTGTAGCTGATACTCTTTTAGAGTTTTAGTTATCGTTCCTAATGTGCCATTACTTTTCTATGATCATTTCTGGCATCATATCACTACTCCTAAACTTAAACTATTAGCTAATTTCAAGGCTATATTGGAGAGTATAATGTATTTATAACTTTGGAACACAGAGTAGTTTCAATTTAACTCGAGTAAAGTAGATGACTGTTTGGCTCCTCTGTGCATGTGGGTGTGTTTGTCTTTGTCTATGCTATCACTAGACATATAATACCAATATAATGAAAAGGAAAACTCAGACCCAATTATTTGAATTGTTTTTTATTTTTGCAGAGGACACCCTTTGGACTGGGAATCCTGGTAATTACACAGACCCTGATGCTCCAAAGGCAATATCTGAGGTCAGTGAACTTGTTGATGATGGGAAATACCCTGAGGCTACTACAGCAGCAGCCAAGTTGTTGGGAAATCCTTCTGAGGTATATCATTTCCTTACCTTTATTTGGAATGTTGCATTGCATTGTTACTCAATGCTCATAAAAATCTACAAATTGCAGTGTTAAGGAACATTATTTTATGTTAAAAAAGTGGCATTTTTATACTTTGTTTCACTCTAAATAAGTAAAGATTCATTTATCCAACCACCGTGGGCTGTGTGGGAAGTAGGCTAGCTGTGGTACGTATTCCCGTTATGAAATTCTTATAGCAGTTTGTACAGCATCTGAGTTTCGACTGCTTGATGGATCAACAGACTCTATCAGATGTGTGGCTGAACAGTTGTTGTCAGTTATGTACTTTGTGATGAATGCCGAATTGGTTTACTTCTGTTTATAGAGGCACGCCTTTTCGCCTCCCAAATGGTTAAAAACAATCGTGGATTAATACTTCAGTTGTAATGATAAATGATGTACATGTGTTTGCTTTAGTGTGTATGTACGTGTGCGTGTGTGTGAGTGAAAGATGTAAAAAGGTTTTCCATCAAACTGCTCATTCAAAGTTTTTATTGTAGTACTTTAAACCTGATGTTTTATTAAGTCTGCACTGAAAAACACCGAGGTTCTGGGACAAACAGTAGTTGAGCATGATAATTAGCTAATTGGAGATTCTTGGCTACAAGATGAAGCTAGTATATTAACGTGGTTTAAATTTTGTTCACTGGCTAGAGTATTGTATTTGGCAGGGGTCCTAATTGGTATACATTGTTTCTCTAGTTCTATATCCCTACTTTGAGTTATCGCTTTCAAGGTTTCATTATAATGACAGATGATTCATGTTATAAAGAAGCTTCACACCATTAAGGAATTATACCCTGATAATTTGTTGTGGTAATGAAGGTTTACCAGCTTGTGGGAGATATCAAGCTAGACTTTGACGATTCTCATGCTTCATATAATGAACAAATGTATCAGAGAGAGCTGGACTTGGATACTGCAACACTAAAAGTGCAATATTTTGTAGGTGAAGTAAAATTCACAAGGGAACATTTTGTTTCAAGTCCAGATCAAGTGATTGTGACAAAGATTTCTGGAAGCAAATCTGGGTCTTTATCCTTTACCGTATATCTCAATAGCTTGTTACAGCATGAATCACAAGTAAGTGGCCAAAATCAGATTATCATGAAAGGAGGTTGCCCTGGAAAAAGAATTCCACCAAAACTGAATGAGAATGACAACCCTAAGGGTATTCAATTTTCAGTAGTTCTTGATTTGCAAATTAGTGACGGTGTTGGTAATATACATGCCTTGGATGACGAGAAGCTTAAGGTTGAGGGTGCAGATTGGGCTGTTATGCTTCTAGCTGCTTCTTCGTCATTTGAGGGGCCATTCACTAAGGCTTCGGAGTCCAAAAAGGATCCTACTTCAGAGTCTCTAAGAACATTAAATTTAATAAGAAATTTTTCGTACACAGAACTTTTTGCTCGCCATTTGGATGACTATCAAAAGCTATTTCACCGTGTTTCCCTGCAGCTTTCAAAAAGCTCTAAAAGTGTTAAAAAGGCTGGGTCTTTGGTAACTAATAAATATCTAAAAGATAGTGAAGATGATACAATTTCAACTGCTCAGAGGGTGGAATCTTTTCAAACAGATGAAGATCCATCTTTGGTGGAGCTTTTATTCCAATATGGTCGATATCTACTTATTTCTTCTTCACGTCCTAGAACTCAAGTGGCAAACCTGCAGGGAATATGGAACAATGATGTCCAGCCACCATGGGAGTACGTTCTGCGCACTTTATATCCTTCTTTCTCTCTCTTTTTTGTTGGTTTTTCTTGACATAATTTGTTGTCACCAACCCCTACATCCACAATACAGTATCGACAAGCAGGCGGGAGGTGATCTCTCTCTGCGTGTCAGTATTGTATTGGTCAATTGACCAACTTACCATGGAGTTAACTTCATGGTAACCGGACCATTTACCTGCATTGTTGGAGAAAGATGCTAGTTGTTTATTAAAAGCAGCTGAGTTTGCCATGCAAATCTTGGAATCAGTTTTTCTGCAGCAGTAGCTGAAATGCTTGTCCAGAGCAGTTTGAACGACCTGTACTTGCTTCCTGCTCTCCCTCGAGATAAATGGGCAAATGGCTGCGTTAAAGGCTTGAAAGCGCGGGGAGGTGTGACGGTCAGCATCTGCTGGAGTGAAGGAGATCTTCATGAAGTTGGTCTTTGGTCGAATAATTTGAATTCCAGCAGCATAAGATTACACTATAGAGGAACTATAGTCACCACAAAGCTATCATGTGGCAGAGTATACACATTCAACAAGCAGTTGAAATGCATAAAGACCTATTCTTTATAGGAAGCAAAAGCTTATATTTCTTTTCAACTCTAAGATCAAACTGATCTTATGAATAGGATTGATTTATCAGTTCAAATAAATTTTCGTAGTCAAGACTTTCAAAAAAAATTATATTGCAATTTGCCTGTCTTTTTGCATGCCAATACTATTTTCATCTATGACTATGGGAACCATTGCCAGGCTGCATAACAGAATGGTTTTCGCCCCCCATCTCCCTTTTCCAACCACAGGAATTTACACACTATAGCCGTACGCATAGGTAAAGTTTCTGCGAATTCTCTTGTTAGGATCATATGGATTTTTTCAGTGTTTTTTGTAGTCTTATTAGAGTTTTTTAAATGGCCATGTACGATGGGGAGTGGTTAGCATGAAGTTAACTTTGGTCAATTGTGACCAATACAGTGTCGACATGCAGGTCGGGAGGTGATCTCTCTCTGCGTGTCAGCACTGTATTGGTCAACCAATGGTTAGCAACTTAGCATGAAGTTAACTTTGGTCAGTTGTGACCCATACAGGGTTGACACGCAGGCGGGGGTGATCTCTCTCTCTGTGTGTCAGCACTGCATTGGTCAACCAACTTACCATGAAGTTAACTTCATGGTGTTAACTTCATAGTAACCGGATCCATGTATGATTGATATATTTCTTCAGGAATGCCACTGTGTGGATACTCCATTCTACTAACAAATTTGTTTTTCATTTCTTCCTTCTACAAATTTTTGGTTACTATAAATCTGATGATTGGTTCAAAGTAGCCTGAACGAAAAATGCATGCACGAGGGTGATGAGTGGAAAAACAAGAATTTTAACTGTATTGACATATATATACTTGGTTGTTAGGAAAAGATAATGAATGTCTAAGATTAATGTGTTAATGCAATCAGTGTACTTGATTTTTTTCAAACAATCTGAGTTGACCTGCACTGTGACAACAACTATATGAATACACTAATAATTTTACAGATGGTCAGTAAATTATTTATCCTCTTATTTATTATATTTTCAAAAGTTTGTAAGAATTTAAGATATGTCAAATGCTTACAGTAAGAACAGAAGAAAAAAAAACACTAAGTAAATTATGTAATTTGTGTCGTAGTACCAAGTGAAGAGGTCTCTCAAGTATATATAGTGAGTTTTGAAACTTAATCGATATGAACTTTGACTCGATAGAATATATTATAACGATCTTAGCTCCGAGACCATGTAGATTTATGAAATGGATCAAGTCTTATATATAATAATATCAAGTTCTCTAACTAACAATCAATTAACAATGAAAAGAATTGGCTCAAATCATTATATACTTGGACATACTTTCTCAAGATATTTGATATGGGATAAGATATATACTCTAACATAGTGCAAAGTACGAATAAGTTTAAAATTAACTTATTATGTAAGTTTTAAATATAACGTATTTTAACGATATTTTAGTTGATCTTGAGTCAATTTAACAGTCCAAATTTAGTGACTCGGTAATATAACTTTTTTGCTCAATTCTTTGTGATACATTTTATCTTTAATAGTAAATGGTACTAAAATTTTGTAGAAAATTTAACTTTTGAATTATTGAATTAATTTTTGGGAATACCAAAATTTATAACTAAGAAGGCATGAAAAAAAACTTTTTTTAACTATCGAGTTTCCAAACTTGAACAAGTTGACTCAAAAGTAACTAACTAAAATGAATATAAAAAAAAATAAAAAATAAAAAACTATTTTCACAAATAAATTTAATAATTTCAGAAGTATCATAGTATGAAACTAACAATTTTATTTAAATGTTGAAAATTCCCAAAGGTACACCGCATCAACCATCCTGGTCCTTAGCAGTAGCACACTTTTCACACCCAATCAAGTCTTCCATTCCCCTTAAACCCCTTACAGAACCCTCGCCTCTCGCATCTACGCTTCTTCTACACAGAATCCGTTAAGAGATATACAGAGAGATGGCATGGCGTGGTTCGATTTCGAGAACACTTATGTCCACGGCGAGGGCTTCATCCTTCCGGTCATCGCCACCTCTTCCCCGCTTCCGTCCTCCGCCGCTTTCCGCTCCTCGTCTCCAATCCCGCCGCCTCTCCTTCACCAACCCTAGGTCCATATCAAACCTAACCCCATTTCAATTCAGAAGTTCGCATTTTTATCTAAGGTTTTTATTGCAATTGAAATTGTTGTAATGTTTGATTCACCCTTTTAACATTATAATTGTGTTGGTTGGTTAGGAATTTGGGTGAACTCGGATGCGCTCAGTCACTTTTGCCGCTACTTGCCGGAGCTCGTCTCACATCGCACCTCACCGTCAACGCCCGGGCCTGTTGCGAGCTCTCTCACGGTACCTTTTGCCGCACTTGTCAAGATCGCTAATAGTCTCTTTGTGAGTCTTACACGGGAAATGAAAATACTAATAACAAACCTATTTTCTCTAATAGTTCATGTTATTCACTGATGCTTTAAAAATCTTTTTTTAAAAATTTTTAATATATTTGCAAGTAATGCCTTTTTTGTTGATGTTAGTTTATAATTTTTTGATATTATATACTGGTTAAGTGTGTTATTTGGTATTTATGAGTTAAGGAGTGAACTAGCAAGTGTTTGTTAGTTTGTGAAACTTATTGGTTGATAAGAAGGAAATGGGATTGGGATTGATAGGGAGGAATGGAAAAGATGGGTGATGCGCAGCAATTCAAGGCATCAAAAGGCAATACAAAGATGCTGCCTTGGAGGTTCATTTTTCTTCCTAAACCTTATTTATGTCGCATTATTACTAAGAGACTACTCTAGGGATTTTACGCTAAACAGACATTGGGTCATTTTGTCTACAATGCCATAGTAGCTTGACCAGCAGTATTTGTTTTTTATTAATTTTTTCATTACTAAAAATCATTTTTAGAGTCCTGCAACATTGTCTTAAGTCAGATATGTCCAACTACTCACGGTGACACTATGTACTAATTTTCATTGTCATAGGCCTTCGTTACTAGTAGTCTACTTGGCTTTTAAAGAGTGCACACAACATTTTCCATTCCACTATTACTTGATTTATCTGTTTTTCCAATAATATATGTCCACTATTACTAGATTTATCTGTTTCGTTTTAATTTGAAAGCAAGAAGCGATTTGTTGTCCTACATGTTTTTTTTTCAGAGACTGGCTTTCAAAGGCTACTTAATGTAATGTTTCTTTATTACAAGTTTAGGTTCAAACTTCATTTATTTATGTTTGATACGCAGTTTCAAGCTTATGTTTCCTACTCGTTGAATCAATTAGATGTGATGTATTGAAGACTAAGCGAGCCAGCCTATTTTTTCTCCTTATAAATTAATTTCCTCCTCCCCATATAAGAGTCAAATTTGTAATTCAACTTTTTTAAGGAAATTTTTATTATAAAAAAATCCGACATCGAGATCAAAATATAATTCAATTAAGTGATATTTTTCACATTGATTTTGAAAGTGGGAAATCCATTTTGTGATGTCCTAGAAAAGAATGTTGGGTTTTGACGAATGGAGTATATTTTTGTGCATGGATCAGCTCAGAAGATGCCTTTGACAAACTAATAATACAGTAGTATTATTAGAGATACATTTTGACTTTTTAGAGTCAATTTGCAAAATCCTAAAACACAAAATTAATATAATTTCGTTCAGGTTTTGAAAACAACAAAAATGTTCATTAGTAGTACTTTATAGTTAGTTTACAATTGTTATATTTGTTTTTACTAAAACTAAATAACTTAATATCAATTTTGAATTTTAGAATTTAGTGAATTGACTCTAAAAAGTCAAAATGTATCTCTAAGTTTGGAACGGAGGAAGTATAATTTATTCAGCACTGGAAGTTCGACAGAACATTTATTCTGAAGCATGTATTTGGGCATATAGATTAATGTTCTCTGTGATCATAATTGTTACCATAAAACTTTAAATGGTGTGAATAATGAAAACAACTAGTGTAAAATCATAAAAGTTTATTTGAGTGTAAGCAGCCCCCCTCTGCTGAGGAAACAAGTGAAACTGTGAAAGAAACAATTAAAATGCATTTAAGTTACTATTATTTCCTTCAAGGTAGATTCTGAATTCCATGTGTCTTATGGGTCTTTTAATATTGTTGGGTTGGAGATATATAATGCCTACTAGAAAGTTTAGTCCGAGTGTTCCTCGGTTTTAAAAATTTCCTTAAAGAGAAACTTGGAATAGTATATAACTGTTTTGTGACTTTTTCTCGTGTGCACGCCCTAAGGCACTATATTCAATGCTCAATTTAGGGTGCATAATCTTTGTTCTCTACACGTTGAGCATTGCCTAATTGAGTGCAGTGCCCCCTCCCTCTCCCCCCCCCCCCCCAACAAAGCCGTTCATCTTCATACAATGTCAATGCCTTGGGCGTTTGTTATCCTAAACTAACAGAGATCCTGTTTGTAACATGCAGGCACTTGAACACGCCATTTGATTAGCTCAGCAGCTGTTACAATGTTCGAGTTAGTCATAGAAAGTAGGTGGTTCATGTGGAACTTCTGCTTTTTTGGGATGGAACACTTCATAATAGTAGACTGATTAGTTTTCTTAAGAAGAATTGTGCCTTCTCTAAATGTTTGAGATGCTCGTACTCGTCTTTATCATAATGGTGCTTCATGATTAACCTATATTGATAGCTTGTGTTTTCTAATGCTCCCTTCTATATATCATTCTGGAATGAATTCATAGATATGGTCACTGATGGTAATGCTTCAAGTACCCGTTCTTTTGCTTTGTAATTTCCATATTATGTTGACGAAGTGCATGTTCAAATAGAATATGTCGTGGATAGTAGAATGCAATCTTTTTTCAAGTTCTGTAGCTCCATGCTTTTGATTCATAAAATAAAATACAGTTTAACCTCCACTTTGGCCACACTAGAGTTGTGTCCCTGGCAAAATTATTGGCTAACAGAGGAAAAGTTTGCAATAATTGGTGGTTCGACGCCCCTAGAAGAAAGAGGGACCAAGGCATTATTTTCTTCTTAGAAGCTTATGGAGAACTGATTTGGCTTCCTAGATAGTAGGAAAGTAGCAGCTATCTTGTGCGCTCATTTTCTAATGCTCTTCCTGTTAATATCACTATACATCATTCTGTAATAAATCCATAGATGTGGCTATTAATGTAATGCTTGGGTGCACCCTTCTTTTGCTCTCTAATTTACATATAATGTTGACAAAGTGCAGGGTGCTCGCTCTCAAGAGTATCTGAGAGGATTTCTGATCTGTCAGAAAACAAAATAAAATATGTTGGGTATAGTAGAATGCATTTCTTTTTCTTTTTTCATCTTTCTGTAGCTCCATACTTCCTACTAATAAAATAAAGTTTAACCTCGCCTTCTGCCGGTAACTAGAGTGGTTTCCCTAGCAAAATTTATTGGCTAGCAGAAAGTTTGCAATAATGGAAGGTTGGATGCCCCTAGAAGAGGGACCATGGCATTATATTCTTCTTAGAAGCTAATGGAGAAATTATTTGGCTTGGTAGGCCGTAGAGATGGTCACAGCAATCGTGTTCCGAAGAGCGTGTTTGTGCAAGACTGTGTGTGCCAAGTTGTTGATGCTGAATGAAGTTGTCGGAGTGGGGGGTGAGTGGAATCCAAGTTCCAATGGGAGGTGGTGTTTTGTGGGACGGTTGCAAATGGAATTTTGTTGTGAAAATGGAGCATGTCATTCTCCTCCTGGGCCATGATTAGAAAAATGGTTTCAAATGAGCAGCTGTGAAGATTCTTTTTGATCCTCAACTCATCCCAAACGGTTTGGTGACAAAGGATTGTTAATCCACCCAATCACAAAATTGACTACAAAACTCTCTTTGAAAAATGAATCGCCATACCAAAAGCAGCCAAGCACAAGTTCTCCTTTGGGATTACTTTTCTTGCCCAAGTAGTATTGGGAAAGTTGGTGCTTTCTGAGATGTGCCAAATGTCCACTACATACAATAAAAAATATATAAAAAAAAACACAAACGCAAGAAGAAAGAGTATTGTTGATGTCTATCTAGTTCAGTTTGATTGAAAGCTTTTGGGAAATATATGGTGTATTTGTCTCCAAGAGGATTTGTCCCATGCTTAATTTGTTCAGTGAAGTGAGGCTCAACACTTGCCATGTCGCATCTGACATATACTTCTTCTTTCAACATATATAGTTTAAAGGCTCTAAACAAGTGCACTCCTACTGTACATACACACTGCCCACTACATGTAGCTCTAGCATTAAGAAGACCACCCACATAGATAGAATTGGTAAGATCCCACACCCCTTCTTCTCCTCTACTTCTCCCATCACTATTATTGCCAATTCTCCATACCCCACCACTTATGTCCATTCCTGAAAGACCATTATACTATATCAAAACTCTGCAAGCACTCACTTCAATATCAGCACTGAAAACTTGTATACATGTCATAACTCACTCAATAGAGGAAACACAGTTTCTATGGTGGGGTTCCACCTTTAATAGTACTATATTTTGTACCTAATTGAGATGAAATTGTGTATAGTGTTTACTTTCAGAACCTGTTGGGAAATAGCTTATGGTGAAGGAATCAGCGCCAGAACACGATTAAATTCCATCCACGATTTTCCTTTACAGCTCTAGTAGTAAAATGCTTCATAGCTCTGCACTGCACCGCTACTAGACAAGCTTTACCATTCCCCTATAAAATGGAATCTCCATTTATAATTTGATAATCATCAACATCATCATATATTGCCTAACACAGAACTGAAGCACAATTCTAGTCCAATTGTGGGAATGATTGTTTATAAGGTCAGTCGGCAGCAAAAAAAATGGCAGGCAATCCATCCTAAGCATTTTTGGTTAATCCAAAGAGAACCATGTAAAGTTGGTGTGATTTGAGGTGAGAAAGGAAAAGGGAAAAAAGTACCAGAAGTAGGGAATCCTAAAGATTGAAATTGGAAACAGTAGAGGATCATGAAAGCATTGTCCCCCCGGAAACACCAAGCATCACTTGGTGGGGCCTATTAAAGAGATGGATAAAATAAAAAAATAAAAAAAGTAGTCTCTTTGTTCCTATCGTGAGATGTCTTATTGTCACTTGCTATTTTAATCCCTAATCTTAAAGCCATTTAAGAGTCAGTCTAGCCATTTGATCAAACATCTCCATCCATTCAATCTTCCTTCAACTCCCTACTCTCAACTGAGGGTCCTGATAAACGGAGACGAAACAGCCAACAAACAGCACAGCAGAATGAAAACCAGTAAGGAGGAGGGCGATCAAGGAATTCCAGATGATCATCCAGTAGAGTGGCTGAATTTAAGCCTAGGTAGGAATCTAGCCTCAACACTCAAAGACTCTGACTCACAATCAAGACCCACTCCTGCTAAGATTTTCTCCTGTAACTTTTGCATGAGGAAGTTCTTCAGTTCACAAGCACTAGGTGGCCACCAGAATGCACACAAGAGGGAGAGAGGCGCAGCTAGAAAATATCTTTCGCAGAGGATGACAACAATGATGGCTTTGCCCATGAGTACCACCATGATAAGATCACTTGGCGTCCGGGCCCACTCACTTGTACACAAACCAAGCAGAGATGGAATGCCAGTCTCAGCAAGATTTATTGAACCAAGTACAGGGTTTGGAATGGCATGGACACCATACACATTGGACGACACAATGGATTCAATGTGGCCAGGAAGTTTTTACTTGGATCGACAACCATCAGAGCAGCCATCAGATACACATAAGCTCGACTTAAACCTCAAGCTGTAACAAGTAAAATCCATCTTTTTTCTCCACTTTTCCGCTATAGATTTTTGTTGATTTATCAATTAATTACTTCCACTAACTTAGAGGTGTAAGCACAACTCTAGGAAGTCAGTTTCTGGACCCTGGTGTCCTGATATAAGTACAAGCAGCATGAAGATTCCTTACTCTCCATGTTTACTGTAGTACAAGATAACCAAAAGTCGAGTCCTGTTCATTTCTAGTCCTTTGGTGCCAGGAATAAATCCTTCCGCATCATATACTTTTCATGAAGTATGTAAAAAGTTATTTTCCTAGCTGTATGGCCTTCTAGACCTGAACCTATTTATCTAGTCATCTAAGCATTATGGTGATAATGAATCGGATAGAATTTTATACATATATCAACTAAATGGTAACACATATTTCTGAATACCAAAATTGGAACCATTTTGCACAATTAGCAAAAGAAGCAAGCAATGGAACATTCATAAGAATGCAAAACAGGATTCACCTAAGACATTTTTCAAATGAGCACATCTTTTTAACTTGTCCAGCAACTAGACCAGGAAGAGTAAAAGATAATTAAGAAAAGATAAAACCTTTACTGGCATTGTCATCAAGTACATTAATCTTACTTTCCAAGAGCCCATTAATAACTGGCTTGTATATGTACATAGTATAACTGGTTTACCAATCTTATTATTACTTGGCAAAAAGCCAATCTGATTGAAACATTTCATATCTTGTTACGTACCTAAACTAAAGTCACTGGAGTGTTATCATTCATTCTACTGCAACTATAACCTTACTTTTGGATGCAAGAAATCAAACGTCCAAAACAAGTATAGACATGCACTGATCCTCAGCAATATTAGCAAAACAATGTCCAACTGAATAAGGAAATAATTATCTTTCAGAAATTACATATAGAGTGCTGCTTAAACTTCTACTTTCTATATTTTGACAGACAGAGAGCAGCAAAATTATGGTACAGAAACTGCTTGAGCTGTTAAATCAAATTTCCTATTCCAAAATGGGGGGACGAGGGGCACACACTAGTGCAAGAATTTGTGATCAATAATTATAGGCCAGCTTTTGAAATAATTGAATATTACCTGGCAAACATAGTGTTCATACAGCACGTGGGTCGTGGCTTGAAAGCCACCTTATAAGAGTTCTCCACTTCATCCACCTACTACAGCTCTATGGTTTCAGATTCACATCCTTAATGCACAAACTATTCCAACGAGATTACGTTCATTTCTTTTTTACCCAAACAGTCCAAGATACTTCATAACTTTAGAAATAGTAATCATTATATAGTTGCTTTTTGTAAAGGTAGATTATAAGCAATGTTGATCCATTTCAAATTCCGTACCTCCAATTTCATTACTTACACCTGGATATTTCAAAAAGAAGAAATTCCAAAATACTAGCTCTATTTCTCTAGTGCATGTTAGTGACACACTCACACCTCAGTCCCTTACAACCCAAATTTCCAAGACTTCAAGAGCTCTTGCTTCTGCCTTTTCCATTTGAGTTTCGCTTTTTGTGAAACAGCCATAGAAACAGAAATTAGATTTATAAAATAGAACGCGTTTACATGTCTCTCGCAGTTGTCCTCTCAAGTTCACATAGCAGACTAATTGATTAAACATGAGAGCAAGGAAATGTGAGACTGTAGGAGTGCATACAGGGTGCCAGAAATAAGAGAAAAAAGTAAAATTGTATGTTGCATGAAAGTTAAATACACTTCCTTCCATAATGTCAAGGATTAATTGAAGCTTACATGTTAATCAGGGAATATAAGCTTTTGGGTCTTATGCAAGATGAC
Source organism: Panax stipuleanatus (assembly GCA_020205555.1). NCBI lineage: Eukaryota > Viridiplantae > Streptophyta > Magnoliopsida > Apiales > Araliaceae > Panax > Panax stipuleanatus. The sequence continues at coordinate 138,816,276 of CM035116.1, read as the reverse complement.
AGGAAGCCTTTGGCTGATAATGCTTGGATCAATATACGCAGCAGAGTCAGAAGGATATCCTTTCTGCACCATTTCATTGGATCACTCAATGCAAGTATAATGATGGCATTTCCAAAGTTAAAAAATTAAGAAAGCAAAACTGATAATAAGATTAGGCGCTAAAGGAAAATATAAATTTGCAAGTGGTGTAAACATACAAGACCATTTAGAAGCTTAAAACGAACGTAAACATTCCTAGATGACACTAATCTCTGTATCTCTAATTTAACAATTATGTATGGCACATGATATTATTGTAATCTCAAAACAAAAAATTAACGCATTATGAATATAAGATAATGCTGCAGAAACACCAAGTAAAAAAGATAAAGCTACAGGAACATCAGAATGTCCGTCAAGAATTCATTAATATGACTCTACTGCCATCCTAGAAGTATTTTCTGAAAACCAACATGAAGAAAGGGAAGCATGCATGCGAAGCCTTTCAAGACAAACAAAATAGATAATGCTGTTCTCATCCATAAGTTGAAAGTTAGAGAGTTCACTTTTCAGTTTTCAGAACTTCTGGAGTAAATCTAACGTAGTAAAAACAACCAGATGGTCACCATAGACATAACAGTCAAGTGAAACATCTCTTCCACTTCCAAAACCAATCAAAACAACTCATATATTTAGGAGGATGACAACCAGAGAACACATTAACTGTAAATCTTTGATAAGTAAAGAAAACGTTAGCCAAAAAAAACGTAGTTATCATATCATCAAAGAGAAGAACATTTGCACTGAGAACTTACAGAAGACAACGCTTGAAAAGTGGCTTCTCTCCAGCAACTCTCCCTAAGAATAATTGGTTTTCTACTCTCACCAAAACTGCAATGCATACGCGTGTCCCTTAATCGCATAAGAACCCCGTCAACTCTAAGCTGTGAGAAGACACGCACCAGTCACTAAATGGAGAATCACAGAAACACAAGGGGCAATCAATCATTTATGTTAATACTTTTAGACCATTGTTTATATTCGAGCATCTCATTGTTCAATACCAGGGTCCTGAGCCCAATAATTCAGGCATTTAACATTCATATCTTAACAAAAGAAAACAATGGACAGTACCTTGTCTAACTCACTCTGACATAGTTTCATGTAGGAACTTATTTAACAAAGAGACTAACTCACCCAGAAACGCAGGAGAAGAAACCAACAGCTAGGCATGACTCTCTGAAAAACCAAACAATAATTTGATTGGTCCATATAATGTGAACAAGGTTGATAATACTCATACATGACAAGAATTGTTAAGAGATTCAAAATTTACCACTTTTACGGTTAAAAGTGACACTCCACTATCAGCCAATTCATCTTCATAAAAGATCACCTGTTGAGGTATTATGATAACTTTGTCATGGCACAGAAAAATATACCCGGCAAAGGAAATAGAAATTGAAACATTTATTTCCATCTGCTCCTAACCTCATCATAGAAGAGAATAGGCTCTTTTGATGCCAGTGCAGCCACATCAATTTGTTCCTCACAGTCTTCCCAATGAAGCTTGGAGCTTCCTTCATCAGAGTTTGCGGCACTTTCATGCTGATCATCAAAATATCAGTGGAAGTGATTATATTGAGGTAATATGAACAACTGTTTGAGAACTATAACAAAGCTTCATTTAGGAGCAGCATTAGCACCAGCTATCCTTCAGTTTATCGCTTCATTTAAGTTGGATGTATCTCGAAATGTAATACACTTTAAATAAAGGCTCAAATAACAGGGGATTGGTATTCTCATAAAATTACGTAATTAGAGTTTGACACTACCTCTGAGTTTATTTCAACAGTTTCACTTCCACAATAAGGTGTCGTGAAGGTATAGTCATAGTCTAGTATCACCTGCTGGAAGGGTTTGCTGCAAATAGACAAAACAAATGTGAAAAAGGATAGCTTTCTATCTTCATTATTCAGGGGCAAAGATACAAAAGCAAACATCTCTTTCAGTTTATAAAAACTATATCATCTCAAGCAATTTACTGGTTGGAAATACAAGCTTAAATTACCAGGGCAAGTATGATGGCTATGTGATTATACCAAAACACCAACATCCTTGGATAAACATTTAGTAATTAAGAAAGTATTTTCTTTCAGGAGTATCTATCTCTTTTCCTGTATTCTGAATTTTGAGGGCTGAAAGAGTGTTTTTGCTACTTCTCAAGGCTAATCGGCATTGAGCAAGTTAAACAATCACTCCTACATATCTTAGTTTCTGGACCTATAATTTTTTTTTATTCGATGATCAGATCTGGAAACAAAGAGATTTATTATGATTGTGGTATCTATCAAGTTAAGAACATTGTATCAGTACTGGTTGTGATACCCACATATATGTGAATGGAATATCCAAAGAGTTAGACAAACTAATTTCAGTCTAAAACATACACCGTGATTTCATTTTTAGGACTGCCCCACGATGAACTTACTCAAGCTTACATGCTATCCGTTAACAAGCACATCATATTAATAAAGAAAAATGTGCAAGCTAATCCATCTCATGTCACTATTATACTAAGGTGGATCAGTTAAAGGTATATACAGTAGAAAGGAAAAGTAAAATATATCAAAGGGCCCAGTATCTAATTCAATATATATACCATGATGTGGACGTTCTCTCGTTCATGAGTTTAAGAAGCCATTTTTATTATAATGTTCATCTTCCTTGTAACTGGATGAAGTTCAGAAGTTGGTCCTTTATATTTTCTCACGACAAACTTTTCAACCTTGCCAGCTACAATTAAGACAAACATTGTAGTACAATGGTTCTTAAACTCATGAATGAAAGGCCTCATTCATGGAATACATATATGTGTGTTCTTAGCCAGCGTTGACTACAGGGTTTTTTTAGTCAAAAAAACTGTTCGCGAAGATCATGGATGGCCAGGATTTTAAAAGATCCACTACAAAGTATAGTAAAGTTCGCTAATTTAATATCGGAGCACTCTTTTATGATAAAAACAACCTCATGTAATTATTCCATTCACTATCAATAGTAACGGATAGCTCGGACAAAGTATAGTGAATTGTATAATCTATCACACACACTCCCACTAGAATAAAGTACGTCTATCATTCAACAAACAACAACAAAAATAACTAGTATTTCTCAAGTACAAAAGCTTTCCATACTTACACCCAGTATTTCTCACTCTCTCTCGTCCTTTTTTCCTTTACACCCACTAAATTTTGACAGCAATTTTTACCACTTCACGTATAACAGAACATATCCAGATTGTTTTGAAGAATTTTTCTGAAAGCTTTCAAACAATATAAAGACTGACCACTTATAACTTACAATGGAGTTATGAAATTTGAATTCGAGACTTGAGGGTAGGAGAGAGAAAGAATGAAAAGAGAGAACAAGAAGAATCACTTTTTGTTCTGGAAAGGGTCTTCCTCTATTAAGAGTAGTGGACTTTACTACACTTTGTAACATAGCTTTTAGAATCTTGGTCTACGTGGATGGCTACAAATGCACTAGCTAAAAACAGGGCCGTACCACGCTGGTTATTGATAACTGCCCTATAAACACACACACATATATATATTATACTTCTTACTATTAGATATTGCCCTAAATTTCATAATAGGTACCCAAAGATTCATAGTGAACTTTGAGGGGGGGCTTTTTTGGCAGCAATAACGCGTTGATCTATTCGCAAATATATATAATTATATATATATGTATATATATTAGGTCCAATATCAATACTGTAAAGATCTAGCAGCAGTAACTAAAGAACCCATTATCATAACACAAACACTCTATTTGCTATAAATACAATGGAAAATAATTGCATCAGTAAGTCAGTAAGCAGGAGGGAAAATGTCAAATGCCCTACATTAGGAATTTTGATAATTGCAAGAAATTCTTCTTCGTTGTACAATCCTATTTTTTAATATAATTTGATACTTGGAGCATCATCGTCCACTGTCTTCAACATCAACAAAATGCATTTAGAGAAGGTACAAGAGTTATGTTCCCATGCATGATACAGAATCAGCAAAATTGCCAACTAGAAAGAATACGCAATTACCTTCTAAATTTCCATTTCGCTGCTGCAGGGACTTCAACTGGTGGTAATGCTTCCTGCTTCCAGCCAACTAGAGCATCAAATGCATTGAAATGAATTTTTGTGCCACTCTTCAAGTGCTTAAGAACCAGTGAACTTTCTCCGAATACCATCTCTGGCAAGTGGTTTGTTTGCAGCTTTTGTTCCCACCTGCAAATATTATCAAGCATTACTATCCAATGATATACGCACCTGAAGTAGCATACTTAACATCTATCCCTTTCCTGCTAAACTAGCACATATAACTAAATAATCCACCATATAGAATAGTGTTTACCCTTACCTAAAGATGCAACTAATGCAGTTTAAAATTTTAGTTAGAAAAAAAATATTGAGCCAAAATAAAGAACAAGCTTACTTAGAAATTGGAGTTATTACAAATGAAGGTGAATCATATAATCAATAAATGCATAACGTATTATAATAACACTCTAATGTATACCATTTCCCCAACAAAAATATCAAACCCCAATGAATTCATCTTGTACATCCAAGAAGACTAATAATTTGATAAACTTAATTAACCCTTATTCATGATCATTAGTTTGAATGAACAAAAAGGAGAAACTTTATACAGAAATTAGGAAGAAGAAAAATCAGGTAAATTGATTCAAAGAAACAATATTGACAATCATATTTTTTGATCGTACCGTATTGAAAATCTAATACTCCCGACTACACTCATCGTTTCTAAAAATAGGCGTCACATCATTATAATTATGAAATACATACATATAAGTATAGAGAGAGAGAGGGAAAGTACAGTTCGAGGTTGAGGGAGCTGAGAATTGGAAACTTGCGAGACTCGATCTCCCAGCCATGAATTCTCAGTCCACGCCGCCCCTCCGGCAGGAGCTCTACTCCGGCTGCCTTCAGTTCTCCCTCGTCCGCCACATGCTCCATCTCCGATAATTGGCTTGATCGGCCGGTTACCGGTTTGCTATAGCCTTTGAGTGACAGTCCAGTCAAAATCCTTAAACGGAGTACAAAACATTTGGAAAATTAGAATTTTGGATGCTTAATAATGGGCCGGATTACTGAATAGGCCCAAATATGCCTAAAACGATAGCATATACCATTTTAAATTCATGGGTCCAATAGATATTTTTTTTCTTCTTCTTCAGTTTTAAGGTTGGTTAACTTTTAAAGTTTGTTTATTTTATTTGGACTAAAATACAATTTGTACTCCAAATTTTTTTAAAGTTATTGAGGTTTGCGCTTCAATATTTAAAACGTATTTTCTCCCAATTTATTTTTTGCACCCAAAAAAGTGGGTGCATTTTTATTTAGCAGAAATAACTTTGAGGTACATTTTGAAAAGTTAAAAAGCATTGGAGGGTGTGTTTTGTTTATCGAAAAGAATCTCGAGATACGCTTAGATACGATTTTAAAGTTTGATGTACAAACCTCAACAACCTTACAAAATTTGGGATACAAATTGTATTTTAGTCTTTTATTTGCAAGATATCTATACGGTTATTTTAGTTTGAGTCATGTTATGTATTGCGAAAGTCGAATTACGATTACGACGTATATCAATACATGAAAAATCAATAATAAAAAGTCACAAGTCATAACATATATAATTTTCTTTTTAGTTTTAACTGATAGCTTTAAATGTCACTTTTTCCTTATGTTTTTTAGTATGATGTTTTTGTTATTGCAAGTGAAGACGTGATTGTATCTGAAAAATAAGGACTAAAAAAAATTGTCACCACTAATGCATTTACTTGATACTATTTGCATCTCACTACAGTCCATGCCACCTACTAATGTCTGCTGAAAGTCTACCTTTATCCGCCCAGCAAAATCTATCATTATATAAACTCTAATATGTAGTAAGTAATAACTCAACTGGTGGAATAATCAATCATAACTCGGTTTCTCTTTCCTCTTGTTTGGTACATTAGTAATGTGGGGTTTCTATGGTTTGAGAAACTGAAGAATTTCACCCTCGGAATTGAGTCATTATCCTCCGAGCATTAAACCAATTCATAATGACAAAACCAGGACATAAGCCACACCAGAAATGTACAAGTTGTAGGCACTTGAGCAATCACAATTCACGAGGACAATAATAATGAAGTGAAGTTGAATACCCAAATAATGGAGAAGAAGAATGCTTTATTTTCAGCAAATAGATGGTGTATACAAGTAAATGTGCTCACTTTTCCTTGTTGATTTGGACTAAGCATATCCTAATTCCTACAACAATCTAATCAGCAGGAGTACATGAAATATTATTCCAACCCAAAAATTATCAAGTTGCAAACCGAGCCAAACAAGAACAAAATTTTCCAGCAATACAACAGAACCAGCTTCAGACCAGCAATTATACTTGTGACAACTTCCAATCAAGCAACAGTAATATCTTTCTATAAGTTTTCAAGAACAGCCTTGAAGAATATCTGCTCAAATTTTGCAGTTGCCCTCTTCAAAATCTCTTTAGCAATTGATTCATTGATAATCTAGAAAGTACAACTGAGGAATTTCTGAGGGTGAAGACAATGTTGCTACAAACTTGAACTGTTTCAGAAAAGAAGAACAGTTCAAGTCAAATTTTAGTTGTACAAGTTAGTAACATCATTGTCTAAAACCGTGAACTCCATACAAGTGGCTGCAAGCTTTTTCTGCCCAGGATTTTAATGTGACGTTCATCTTACAATGCTTGCAGCCAGTTATGCAGCTCTGCGGGAAAGCTAATGTGGGATATAACAACAGAATGTAAGATCTTTCTATAGAATAAGACTGTTGTACCTTATGTTGCGTGTACTTTTCCCTTACTGCTCGCAAAGAATTTCCTCTCCTACACAATTGCAACTCATGCATGGCAAGTACACAATCCTTTAGTTCAGATGCTTTGTAGCCCGAGTATTGCTGCAAAGATAAACTCTGTGGGACAGAAAAACATGAAATTAAAGCTACTTATTAGTCACACTCGCACACAAAATAACATTTGAGAATCAGTAAAAATAAAAGTATTCAATATATTTACTAGTACAAAATAAGTGGACAACTCTATCAAACTTATTTGTAATAATTTGCATTTTGTGTATAATATAACTATCTAATCAATTCCCTAGAGAACACCAATACCATATAGCCACATCAATTCAATTTTTCCTCATTCAAACGAAGCTATGCTAGAACTTTCAACACTCTAGTTGCCACTAGATTCCTAACCTTTTTCTTGATATGTTGCTTTGAATTATCAGTATGTCAAATCCTAAAAATACTTGTTAGCAAGAGAAAGGGATATGACTAACATACGTGTTCCCACTTTTAGGACTCAGTTTTGTACATGTCCCTTTATTTGTGCCCTTCCTTTCTATATTTCTTGGCCAAGGGATGTAAGCTACTTTGTTTGTACATGCCCTCAACAAATTAAATTATCATACAAGCAGGTCTAAAACGCATCAACAACTGCTAAAAATTCATGAACAGGAGAGGACAATCTACTGATGAGCTCAGCGTTCATCTCATGCTTTAATTGGTAATAAATAAAAGATGCAGCAATTCTGAAAAGTAATGATTGCTACCACAAAAGATGCACAAATACCATATCTAGTCATCTTCTTAACACATATAAACTGTGCAAATGGAAGGTATATCTGTATATCTTACCCAAGGATGCTTCTTTGGTTGAATTGTAAATTTTGAAATAAAGATGGCTGAAGCAGCAATCATTGATGGTACAAACCTCACAGTACCATAATCTAATAAACTTAGCTCCGCAACATAAGAAGCCAAGAACTCGAACTGCATATCTAATGGCTGAAACAGCAAAGTTATTGACTCAGTAAGTACTAAAGTAGGAAGAAATAAAACGAAGTTTCAGGGTACAGGTAGAGACATTCTTACCGTGGGATGTTCTTGAGCAGCCCTGGTGAAAATTCTGCAAATCAATCAAGATACTAGCAATTAGTCTAATATAATTACAATCACAAATTAGCATCATCAGCAGCATAATTAACATATAAATGAGGACCCAACAATGATAGATGAAATAATTAATAACCTTTTGACAATGCTCTTACCTGAGAAACGTTTTTGTTGTTGGACTACTTATCTCAAATGTCAGAAATTTTAGAATCACTTGTTCCATATCAACAACCTGTAGATTCATCCCATAAGTTTTACATGCTACAATAGGGTGTACATGAAAAATTAGACAGGACACCAAGTAGAGAATCCACCTCCTCTTTGGTATAAGTATTATCTGTTATATAGCAAAAATCTTCTATATGGGGAGGACTGATCTCTTCATATTTCCTGTCATTAACCCTAGATTGGTTACCATTAAAAGCACCGAGCAAAACAATATTAAATCAAAGGAAAATTAATTCCAGGGTACATAACATACGAGGCTATGAGCATGCTAGAAACACCGAGAAGCTGGAGCTTATATCTGCTCAAGGCATGTGACGACAGGAATCTATCAATGTAGGATACAGTAAGATAAAGGGTGTCGGAGACAAGTTTGTACTCCTCTGCAACCTCCACCAACCAATCCACAAGGATTTCTCGCATGCCCGCTGTAACATCCTTTTGAACCTTTTCCAGGTAATCAGGCAAGGGTCTCCTCTTTTCCTCCATCTAAATACATATTAACATTAGAATGATAAAAGTCCACTGAATAAACTTCTCTTCCACCAACTAATCAACTACCATGTTTATTCATCAATAAACTTAATTGTTGTGATATTATATAAACCATAAGCATTGTCAAACTTTTTTAATATTTTCCAAGTATATTCAGTGCAAAATTGAATCAAAGTGAGACGGATCAGAAGGTAAAAATATTACAGGAAAAAAATTTTAATTATCATATTCATCCAAAATCCCATTACAGAAATAGTCAATCTATCAAAAAGTCCCCTAATCCCGAACAAAAAAACAATGACCATCCTATATGGTCATTAAGTGAAACAACAATTCTGAATCCAAATCTACATCAGACCCTAATTTCAGATAAACAAACAGAAAATCATCCAAGCACCTATATAAATTTCAACTTGCACAAACCAAGCTACTCATTACAATTATCCATTATTAGCATTGCAGGCATACATAAAACAAATATTAGGGGAAACACAGTTCCTGCTTGGCTACTATCAAACATTAAAGTGCACCAGGAGTAACATATCCAATCCCATAAATTCTACTCCAAATTATAACCAAACAAACAAAAACAAAATCCACTATAACTGAAAGCCATAAATTGAGTGCAGTAATTCATTATTATTAACACAACAAACCTACCCAAAACAGAATAGGAACAATAAATTATAATGAATCTATAATTAGGCAACCTTAAAGAGGGGGGGAAATCATCTTCATACCTCCAAGGAATGAAGATGCAGATAGATAAGAGACGGAGAAAAACATTTCTGTGAGCCATCCTCGGAACCCACCATTGTATCGGGCTGACCCGGCTTCTGACCAATAGCCTTTTTCACTGTCTTTTTCAATTTGGGTTCGGTAGTCTGAGTCTTATCAGCAAAATCGGAACCAACATTAACCAAGTTAGTGAGCTCACCCAACACGACTCGATTCTTCGTGGCCGGAATTTGTTGTTGATTGAAGGTGGAGATTGAGGCAAATGCTCGTTTTTTGGATACCCGGGTGATATGAACGCAGTTTTCTTGCTCGCCCATCTTCTGGGTTTTTCACTGAATGATTGGAGTACAATTGTAGGGTTTTGTAAATGAAATGAAAACTTCGAGTACAATTTTAGGGTTTTACAGGTGAAATGAAGACTTTGGAGCTTGAGGACGAAGTATGTGTCTCCCTTCGTATATATGCCGAGGAGAGAGGGTGATAAGGCCAGAAGGGTAAAATTGTGATGCCGCCATTTTTACAATTTTGAAAAGCTTTTTGCCGCGCTTTGAATTGACAGTTTTGCTCGTTTTGGATTTCGGTTTGGACTTTGGAGCTCAATATATGGCATCTTATATTATGGGCCAAACGCCTCTATGGCATCTTATATTTAGAAGTACTTTATAAAAAGTTTATAATTTTAATAATTTAATTGCCTAAAACTAAATGTTTTTTTTATGAAAAAAACTATCTTAATATATACAATTTTAGAATTTGTAAATTAACTATTATTCTATCTAAAATTAAAGGATCAAAGCCATTTAGAGACTCTGTTTCATTTTTTTTCTCTTTGCTTATTGTAATTTAAATCAATAAGTCATTTAAAAATCATGTAAATGGTAGTATCACTGACTACTTAATTGGATTATTAAACACTATTTTTTACACTAAAAATGATTAGTTAATTGCATAAATCAAAGTTAGTCAACCAATCTCTCTCACATATATATTATAACACTATAAAATTCAAAAATGGGTAAAATAAAGTTTGTACTTTTAATTATATAGTTGATACTACCTCCGTTCCTTAATGAGTGCAATTTTAGCAAAAAAAATTGTTCCTTAAATAATGCAGTTTTAGGAACCCAAAGTCTTCTTTTTTCAAATATGTCATTGTTTTAATTAATGCACTAAATGGGGAAGTTAATGCACTAAAGGAAGAGAAAGGCTAACTTTATCATTTTATCTCATTTATTAGTTTGTGTACTTTTTGCTAAAATCGCACTCTTTAAAGAACGGAGGTAGTAGTTGATATAATGTACAGTAGTAATTGTACAATGACTATTAGTGAATTCTCATTACATTCATGAATTTGACAATTTCAATAACTCGTGTAAATATAAGTAATTATATTGTATCCTTTTTTCAATTAATGTCACATTATCATTGCATTATAATGATGATTACTATTATTACTTAATTTATGACATAATTTATTAAATTTTCAGTTATATAAATTACAATAATTCAACAATCATTGTTTAATTATTTACAAAAAAAGTTAAAACTGCCTTTAATAAATTAGGGGTTAAGCACACATTATTATTCATTAATTATGTAATAAAAATGTTTACTTCTAACCAGTATTTAAAAACACAAAAGGATGTTTAAGTAATTAATTAAAAAAGAAAATGAACTACAAAGTTAACAATTATTGATAAATCTAATACGAAATAACCAACAATTTGAATTTATAATTTAAAAACATTAATTATATGTAAAAAAATAAATTAAAAATCAATCAGCTCGCGAACCCGTCAATTCGAATGAAACACGAATTGTTTGTGAACGTGAACTCTCAAACATGTTTGTAAACAGTTTGATTCGTTTTCAGCCCTATGACAGACACCATCCCAATACCTGTTTTTATGTTCTTGATTTTTTTATCTCTGTTTTCAGTTTTGATTTTTTTCAATTTTCTAAATATGAGAGAATGTTCTGATACATCTTATGGGAAAAAAGAATGAGTTAGAATAGGAAAGGATATAGTATACAATAATAACTAGACTTCCTCTCGTGGGGCAAAATCTCAAAATACAATGTGTGTTTATACATGTAGTCAAATACTTCTTATAAAAATCTGAAAACAGTGGAAAACATCTTGGGTGATTTCCAAAAATGAATGTGTTCAGAAACTGTTTTGAATCAAACAAACTTTCTGTCTTCATTCAGAGAATGAAACTAGAGAGTCTGAGCTATTAGGAAAACACATACTTGTTCACTATTGGAAAGAAATTGTTGCCATCATAGACCCAGAAATTCACATGCATAGAAACCAAAAATAAAGAATGCTAGCACAATCCACCAAGGAAAATAATTACAGAGATTTTTGACAAGTCACCTTTTCTTCTAAAGATAGATGTAGAAAAAGTCTATTGGGTTTTAGTTAAAATTCACATGTCAGGTACAATAATTAATTTGGCAAGATTCTGAACACACACTTGTATTGGGGTGTTCAGAAACCTCCCCACTACCAATTGCACACCTGAATGCAGCAACCTGTAAAACTATATCCAATTACCAATCTAAATGGTGCAGTGTGCATACTACAGACTATGCTGGAGTGACACCCGTGTTTTCTATATGATTCTAGATCCAGAACGACAATTCTTGAATAAAAAATATATCCCTATGTCAATAGCTAGCACACAATTCAAAATTCTACCTTAACGGGGCAAACCTTTTAGAATGCACGAGGTAACTATTGAATGATATTATCTAGCAGTTTTAATTACTTTTGAAGCATCCTTGCGAGGCTGGAGTTCAAAGAAACAGACCTGAACGAGGATAATTTTGACAAATTACTTCACAAATTTCAGGATATCCTTCTTCAAGCAGCTCGTCTCAGAAAATTTTGCTTCTTCCGAGTGCTAAGGTCTATTGTGACTATCAAAACTCAGAATTGCCTTCTTCCACCAGATTCTAAGTTAATTTTCCGCCTTCCTCCTCATTCTCACTTCTGAGTCCCAAGGATTCTATTGGACTATCAAAACTCGAAACTCAGGAGACAGATTTCATACTTTTTGACTGGATTCTGCTACTTTTTCTTTCCCGAGTTTTTGGAGAATTAACTTCTGCACTCTGCTTTGGTGTCTCCTCCGTGCTTGTGTTGGGTGCTGTTACTCGACTATCAAACTTTGCTTTTCTTTTTTTAGATTTTGAAATACTAGAATTTTGTCCATTGTCTTCCTCTGTATCCATGTTCAGCTTCACGTCTCCGTTGCAGCATTCTATGACACTGGGACTTGCTTTAGCTTGTTCATTCTTTTCAATCCCATTGCAAGTAGCATCTTCCGTAAGCAATTTCAGTTCAGGCCCATCCAGCTTTTTGTTTTTTTGGGCAGGAGTGCCTTTATTTGAGGCAGTTTCAGCTACACTCGATGTCATGTATGACGAATGACGAGAGCTCCAACGAGCATTTTCAAACCATTTGCTTACCTGTTTAACAGAAAAAGTCATGCAGGGTGAAGGAAAAAAAATTAGAAAATAAGAAATAGTTACATGCTGTTATACATGGGGTATTTACCTGCTGGACTGTAAGTGCTAGTTCTCTAGCCAAATTTTCTTTAACAGCTCGCTCAGGGTATTGATTCTCCTTGAAGTATTTAAAGAGTCTCTGCACACCAAAGTGACCATCAAGGTGGTAATGCATAGTGAAAGGATCACATTAAGATGCCATATAATATGATACGTAGCACTATTAATATTGTATATAACTCCTATATTGTATTAATATTGTATATAACTCCTTGAAGTATTTAAAGAGTCTCTGCACACCAAAGTGACCATCAAGGTGGTAATGCATAGTGAAAGGATCACATTAAGATGCCATAGCACTATTAATATTGTATATAACTCCTATATTGTCTTCGAAAGAAAAAAATTTTGCGAACTAAATAATTGTTTACTGCTCTCAAACTTGTATGTGTACATTCTGTAATTTTTGGTGCCACAAATTACTGATAAAAAGGTAATTACTGTCACCCTCAAGATACAGTACTTCTCTCAAGCAAACAGAATACCAGAAATGAAAGATGATGTCAACAGTTGTGGGTTAAATATACCTAATTCAATCCAGTCCACCGGGATTCTAATGCAAAAAGTTAAATGATGATGACTATGATACCTGAGTTACATCTTCTGTGTATGTTGATTTAGTAGTACTTCTACCACTACTACCAGGTGCAGAAGAGTCTTTACATGTTCTAGCAGGTGGAGAATCTGTGCCTTCGACATCAAACTTCTTACCAGTTCTCCGTTTGTGAGTACTCTCACCCTCTTTCTGGTTGGGCTCCAATTCAGTAGCATCTTTCCCATGCTTCACTGTTGGAGTTTCTCCATTGGGCGACACTAAAGTAGCTTTCCCAGAATTAGTCCTCCTCCTCTTTGGTAAAGCAGTATCCACAAAGTCTTCGTCACTTGAATCAGAAGAAGTGTTCCCATACTCCTCCTTCAAGGATCACAGAAATAAACTAAATAAGTCAAACAGGTAAGAAAAATAAAAGTAAAACAAAATACCCTAGTAGGAAACAGCAAAACTAACATAGTCTTCATCACTGGAATCAGAAGATGTGTCCCATTACTCCTCCCTTCGAGGATTAGGGAAATAAACTAAATATGTCAAACAGGTAAGAACAAGAAAAGTAAAACAAAATACCCTAGCATGAAACAGCAAAACTAACATAATACAGTTTAGGTTCAAATGTAAATGTGGTTTGTTTGCTTTGAAGCCAAACGTACTCTGAAAAATGCTTTCGCCACAGTACGGTGCTTGGTTGAACATAAGAATGTCAAACAATTTACAGAAACTGCCCTACAAATTCTGAAATTTTAATTTTAACTGCTGCATCTAAAGTCTTTTCTTCTTATTTTTTATATTAAGTTCGAAACCAAGTACGGGGATTTGAGAAACCTCAACCATATGGCATGAATTCATGCCTGAACGTACTCATATAAATATGTTTTTGCACCTTTTAGTAGGAGTGTAGGACATGTAGATATTCTTAGAATCATCTATCAAATGCTGAAAAATGAGGAGGATATGCTTTCTTTAGGCAAAACCCTATACAATGCTTTTTTGGTGTTGTAATACCAGGCCATATTATAGGCTCCATAAGCCCCTTCATCCCCCCCCCAAAAAAAAAAATCCCAGAGTGAATGCAAACCATCTGCACCTTTCTTTTAAAATCCATACAAGAACATAAAAACCTTCATGGGCTATTTTTTTGAGGCTGAAGGTACCCATGTCGACATGAGGTGGACATGGGTATAGTAGCGGTGTGGGTTATGTGTCAGATCCTACACTCACTCAGTCGGACACTCCATGTCACAAAGGAAGAAGGACATTGACTCAGGACAAGACGATGGGAAAAAAGAAGTATTATAATGAGAAGATGGAGAATCACTGTAATTAGCATGCCTCTCGCACAATTTCCTTTAATAATATATGGAAATTTACCAAGTGCACTGCCACAATGTTATATAAATGTGCAAGGACCCATTTCATGGATTCATCAAGTCCGTGTCTATTAGAGAAAGAAAATAAAATGCTGAAAGTATGCGAATTGAGCATAGATTACAGAAGAATCATATCATTTAAGGGACTCACATCATGCAGCTTTTTGTAGTCCAATCTCTCTACATGTCTTTTCGGATAAAGAGAGCCTGAATCACCTTGCCCAGGATCCGAATCCAAAAGAGATAACGGTTCATCACTTAAAGAGTGCCTCTTCGTCTCACTTTGTCCACATTTTTCTTCATTGATCTTGATGTGGTTCAAGGTTGAGGTAATGGGCCCCTGAACTTCACCAGTAGGTACATTTTCATCAAATGCAACACTGAAGTCTTCAGAGTCAGATGTAAAATCAGAACTTGAGCTTTCTTTTATAAGCTCCTGATCAGGATCTAAACCACTAGGATCATAATCATCATCCTCTGAATCATCCGAAGGAAGCCCCAAGGTCTGTTCATTATTTGGTAAGGCTCCCACATCATCTGATGCAGAATAATAATCAGATTCATCCGAATTTGATTCATCTCCCTGCACCTTCTCATCCAACTCAGGACCATCAGGATCATAATCATCGTCCTCAGAATCATCAGATGGCAATCCAAAATTATCATCTAGCTTATTTCCTGCTGCTGCTGCTGCTGCTGCTGCTTCCTCGGGGAAGACCTTCTGCAAATGCAAAAGAAGCATAAAAGGAAATGTCAAAAAAAAATTAATAAAAATGCATCCTTAATCAACTCGCAACAGCCAAAGTTAAGTTTCTGTGCTCGACCTCCCAGCTGTCACCGACAGAAATTTTTGTTCCTTGAGAATCATTAAGCAACTCGATGCAGTCCACCTTGCAATCACATCCGGGGCAAAGCCAGCCCTCATCATCAGGAGGAACTGAGACATTTAACATTAAAAAAAAGAAAAACTAGAAAGAGTAAGCATAAAAATGAAATTTGGAACTTAAGAAACAAAAATTCCAGATATTACTATCAATTAAGTGGTTTGGATGTTACTGTTTTCTTTCAATAATGGTGGTTCCAAACAGAACTGGTGGAATCCACGTTCACAAGCACCATCACAAAGGATGATGTCGTTATTGATTGCCACATCCTTGGACCCACATTTTGCACAGAATATCTGTTACAAGAGAAAACATTATCAAAAACACAAAGATATGATTAGAAATGATATGATACTAAAAGAGTAACATGACTTATGGTCAAAAAGATATCTCCTACATCCTCACTGTCGATCTCTCCTTCAGAATCAAACAAAGCTTCTGGAAGCCTTCCCTCTTCACATGACAAATCAAGGCGTTGAAACAGATCTCTTATTTTCAATTTGCGACAAAGAATTTCAGATTTTGCACGTTGAAGCTCCTTCTCTGGTTTTATCTTTTCTAGGCTGCAAAGTTGCAAAACAGGAAATGCCAAAAATTAGGGACAGTAAGAAATCAGATAACTTAAATCTAAAACTACCCAGGAACTGCCAACGTTGCATACTGTCCTCTGAAATAAATTAATTGAAGCAGGTAACTTGAGATGCAGTCGGTTACATGGACCATTTGTTCAGAGCAGTTGGACATGCAGCGCAGAACATGAACATGGAACATCCAAAGAAAGCAACTTCACTCATGTCAAGGCAACAGATATGCCTTGAAGAATATGCATTCCATATTTATCGCAAATACACATGTCGCGCTATACATCACCATCTAGTCAAACCCACTACACTGTCCAATTTCCCTCCCTCCCCCCCCCCCTCCTCTCTCACACACAAACACATGTATTTTGTGGATGGCGTTATTTACATAAACGGGCGTTACTTACATAAATGCCACT
Source organism: Panax stipuleanatus (assembly GCA_020205555.1). Lineage (NCBI taxonomy): Eukaryota > Viridiplantae > Streptophyta > Magnoliopsida > Apiales > Araliaceae > Panax > Panax stipuleanatus. The sequence continues at coordinate 138,799,439 of CM035116.1, read as the reverse complement.
ATCGATAGTTGTTTATATTTAATTGAAGATAAAATGGTATGTTGGCTATGTGGGTCCTCGTTGCAGCATCCTCATAACTATTGTACGGACTTGAAATATATATTGTATCCCTGTACTTATTTTTTTCCGACCTACTCCTATCAACGCATCTTATACTATAAAAATGTACCCCATTAACGTATCATGATGATGAAATTTTGATTTGGGATACGTATCCAAATTTGATAACTAGGCCTAATACCAATATTTTTGAAGTCTGACATGAGTGACGAGTGTAAAACGCCTTTCGACATTTTAACTACAAGAGGACAGCAACAAATCACTTTATAAATGTATCCTCAAATCCTGCAGCTATATAATGCTTTTTAGCAAGCTTTCAGACAGGAACTAACTAAAAACCAAGCGAACCCGAAGCAACTCTCCCAAGATCAACCCATCATTCATTAGTAAAAGGATAAGAGTTCTTGAATTTTATATTACTATTTCCTATCTCTAAACAATCAAATTATTCTAAAGTTTACTTTTAATTTGTGTATAAATCCAACTAATGCAATTATCCGACCAGAAAGGAATAGGATCAGTATGAATCTTTCAAGAAGATGATAGTATGCAAATCTGATAACAACAGCCATGCCACAACAAAAGATTTTAAAAAGGAGGTAAAAACATCAATTCAAGTACAAACCTTTGTCCTTTCCACCCTTCACCAGAGTAAGCATCAATGAAGTTCTGTTCATATTTTATTCGATGTAGTAAGTATCTTAGATGCGTCCTTATTCTCGAGAATTCATTAACTGGAGTTTTCTCCATCCGCTTCTTCTTCTTCCTCTTCTTTTCTCTGTCAACGCCTACTTCTGCCAAATTATTACTCAGGTCAGGCGCTTTAGATTTCTCTTGTGATCTTGAGCGCAATAATCTGGTGCTGCCTACTGACGATGTCTCAGAATCTTTTCTTTTTTTGGGTAATAATCTGGTACTGCCCACTGAAGATGTTAAAGATTTTTCTGCTTTTCTCGGTCGACCACGAGATCTTATCTCCGTGTGTCCCAAGTGGCTAGGAGTCTTCGCAGCATTTTCCTCGGCTGGTCCCAATTGTTTAAGACCATGATTCTTTGACACATCAGCAGGCTGCGGTCTCAATTGTACTAGATTGCAATCTGTTGCATATCCAGATGTCAGTTCCAATGGATCATGGCTACATTTCCTGTTCAGATCATCTGCAGGTAATCTAAATGGCTCCAAACAAGAATTTATGGTCTTTTCTTCTGGAAAGGTACCCTTTTGTTCAACACTAGTATGGTCACATTCTGACTTTCGGTCTACTGTTGGTCCATCTTCAACATTTTCAGTAGCAATCGCCTGATTTTCTTGCAATGGTTCATTTACAGTTTCAAAATCAAATTCATTGTTTTGGTCCGACATAGTTTGTTTAGGGTTTGAAATCATTTCAGTCACACTTCCGGCTTGAAGTTCCATTGGTTCAAGACTACATAAGGTGGCATCTTGTGGCAGTTGTTCACAATACACATTTTTTGAATCTTGTGGAGGTCTTAGTTGCTTAACACTAATAGAAACAGATTCCTCAACCCTCGCTTCTAATGATGCTTTTTGTACATCTTCAACAGTCTCGTGTTTCTGTTCCACTGGTGTAGTGCATCTACCATTTGGAACAAAATCATGATTTTGTTCTGATGTACATTGCTTTGGGCTTGAGCTTCCTTCCATCTTACTGTTTTGTTGATCTGCAGGTACATCCATATCAACAGCTCAATGTTGAGAGGGAGGGGACGGGGAGTATCAATGATAATTATAGTCGCAAGTCCTCAACTGTTTTTGTAGTGGAAACATTTAATACAGAATCATATTCCTCGTGTTTCCCTGCAAAATTAAAAATAATATGCAGAATTGGAATTGATGAAACATGTTTTAATCGCATTCCTCAGTGTTTTTGCAAGTATTGCAAGTCCTATGAAGTGTATATATAAAATAAATAGTATGCAGCCACACAACTTTAGGCCCAAAAGTTACTATATTGTAGGAAAGTTCTTTCTCGCAGCTTATGGAAGTAAATTTTATTACAATAGAGTTTGTGTTTAACCCTCTACTAAGATATTTTTGTTGAATCAGTAAATGACCAATTAGTTACAGTATCTATCGAAAAAGCCAGGAAGGGAGACCAAGGAATGACTGAATGTAATAAACATATATTTTTCTTTACATGTTTAAATCTAAATTTATTTTATTAAGCTCGTTAATACCACACCAATTTATTGTAGTGCCAAGTGCCAACACAGGGTACAACTTTACTGCATAGGCTACAATACTGCGATTCGTCTGATCTGGCGTCATAGACAACTGAAATAAAATTAAATATTTCCATTTAGTAAATCACATACTTAACATAAAAGTAAGATCCAATCAATTATTCATTTTCATGGTTACAATTTATTGCACCCACGTGACTCTTGGCCTTGATCAGCACTTTCTCTTTTGCAAATTCGATAAATCTTGACTGGAAAAACAAGGACTTGAAAATTGTTTGTCCATTTTGTCCTAATTGCCATGCATATGAACTGAAACCTGCACCCCTAATACAACCATAATTTTAACCACTTTGTGAACTCAGCACTCCATACTAAGTCAACAAAAACCAAAAATTGGTTCACATACCAAAGAGTTCATCTATGAGTACCAGAGCCAGAAAGGTTCTATTGATAAACAGAAATATTTAAGTTTGAATAGCCTAGCATGAGTACTCAAGTATCTATATTGACTTCAAGGATAGTTGGTAGTCGGGACGAAAGCGCCTAGAAATCGCCTTCATTGATATATAACATCCTATACTACTTAAAATAAAAAAAACTTTTGGTATTCGACCTATTGGTATATATTTGTAACCATTTTTACATAAGTGGACATGTTTAAAAAAGAAGGAAAAAATAAATCATCTTCCCATAATATACCCAAAATCAGACTACACCAAGTATACCCAAATTGAGATGGTTAAAACAGAAACCCAGTTATTTCCAGTTCGTACAGTTCAAATTCACTCCTAAAAATGATTTTTAAGAAAATGACCAGAAACTATTCCATCTAATGCTACATTACTGCTACACTGCCATAATATAACTGAATCATAAACAAACACGGCTCCCACTCATTTCTATCCCTAACCTGCTTGAGCATTCAAAATTCCCACCCAAAAAAAATGAAAAACTAAAAACTGTATTATATACAAAAACTTTCCAATAGGTTCCAAAAAAATGACAAAAAATCAACAATAAGAACCATTACATCTCTTCATTATCTTTACATTTCTACGCAATCAAACAAACCATAAACAACCGCAAATAACATACAACAAACATGATAAATTAGCTCAGGAGCTTACCTTATCTAGCAAATAAGATGAGAGAGAAATAGAACTAAGATCAAAACTTCATGAATAGAGAGATATAGAAAGCGAGTGGATAGTCTAGGGTATTTGAACTGAGAAAAGTTTATGATAAATTGATGAGAGAGAATGAAAGAGGTGGAGTCGGTGGAAAATAGTGGCTTTCGTTTTGTGCGCCCGAGACTTTCTCTCACCGCCGATAAAAGGAAGATAGTGGTCTCCTTTTCTTCAGGGCTTCTTTATTTCAGCCCTTGCGGCGGATTTCGCCTCGCCTTTCTTTAGGGTGAAGTTGGGCCGGATCCGGCCCTATTTGTCATCATCCCCAAATCTATCTTTTCCGGGTTTTGATGGATCGGAGTTTAAGAGCATGTTCGGGAATGACTCGTAAGTTGATCAAACTAACGGACAACTTATAAGTTATTTGTTATTATTCATCTGTTCGAGAATAACTTATTTTTGTACTTATAAATTGAATTATGAGTCGAAAGAAAAGTAAGTATTTTATAAGTCATTTTAAAATAAGTTAATTTGATCAAATGTAATATCTATTTTGTCCATCTTTTTATTAATATATTTTTTAATAATATTTATATTTATTTTAACTTATAAGTTATTATGAACCGAACATTTTCGTAACATGTTTTAACTTAATTTTTGACTTATAAGTTAAATTAATGCTGAATGCTTTTTTCTTATAAGTTCTAACTTAAAACAACTTATTAGTTAATTTATATTTTTGTGGGGCTGCGTCCTTCAAATGTATGGTAAAAAAAGTTATTCGGGATTTAATTTTAAGTAATGCATAAACAATCAATTGATAGTATTGTCATTTAAAGAAAAATTGTTCGTTTGTACTAAATTATAATCTTTTCAATATATAATTTAACTTTCGAGATAAACAATAGCATATTAAACTTTATTATTAGTATAACTAGTAAAAGTTTAAAATAAATTAAATTTTGTAGTTAATAATTTTTGTTATAAGTTATACAATTATAATACTTGTACCGATTAAAATTAAATAAATTCATATTATTTTGTTCTTTAATATGGTAGCTAGATTTTCAAAATAGACTAATGTTTATATCATTCTTAGGTGCTGTTTGTTTACACCTGATTGCCTCTTAATGGACTGCCTTTTATTCGCTAAGAGGAATGATGTTGTTTGTTTTTTTTTGTTACCTCTGAATGCCTCTTAATCGGTCAGATAGAAAATGAAATCTTAATAATTAAGAGGTACTTCTTAATGAATTTTTTTTTATATAAATATATTCAACAATATTATTTACTCATTTTTATTAAATTAAATATTTAAAATTATTAAATAAAAATTTACCCTTTAAAATAGTAAAATAGTGTCATTAAGAGACAACTTACTTTTTAGTTATCAAACAGTTTTTTAGATTCAGACCTCATAACCATTCAGATGATCTAATTTATTAAGACATCATAATCATTCAGATCTTAATCGCCAGATTTATCAAACACAACCTACTTTTATCGAGATATCATACTTGTAAGTCCCGAATAGTAAATAAGTTACACGTGGGAAGGGATATCTAGAATTCAGATTAAAACATAATACTATGTGCAAATTGTGTACAGGGGCGGAGCATGAGGTCGGCTTTCCGGGCTATAGTCCAGCCTAATTTATTTTTTTTCCTAGATATATTATATAATTATGTAGCCCAAAGTAAAAAAATTGAAATAACTTTGGTCAGCCCAGTCCAAATGTATAATTTTAACATTATAATATCATTGGTCCGCCCAACTCAAATGTACAATTTTGACATTATAATATTTTTAAACTGTCCCAATTATCATTCCTGACTTCGCCCCTGATGGTGTCGGGTTAGTATCGCTAGGATGAAGCCGTCATAATGGGTAAATGGACATTTTGCAAAGTCAGTGTATTGATGCGACCGTAAGAAATAATCTTACATCGGTTACAAAATGTAACTTAGTATATATATCTAATTTTTCAAAGTTTGACTTTAAAATTTAAATTGTATTTTTAATTTTAAAATAAAATAAATGTTAATTTTTATAGTAATAATAATATAGTAGTTCTGTTATATATTATGAAAATTTTGAATAAAATTATGATTACTATATATATATATATATATATATATATATATATATATATATATATATATAATATACATGCATAAGTAAGAATTAAAAATATTAACTTTATTTTATTTTAGTACTTCAACTTCGTCAATGTGGGTAGCAAAAATCAGTGCGAAAGAGGGAGAGAGGGAGGGAGAGACAGAGAGAGGAGGTGGTGGTGGGTTAATCGTTGATGGCAACCTTTTCTTCCTCCTCCTGTTTCCTCTCATCCTCTCCTCTACGCTCCTCACTACGCCTTCCTCCTTATCCTTTTACTATCCGTCCCCTAAAAAAATTATCTAGCAACTCCAGAGTCTCCAAAACCCTAGTTTTAGCTTCCTCCACCTCTTCTCCTTCTTCTTTCGGCGATTTCAGCTCCGGAAGTGAAAAATCACGCTCAAAGGTATGCATCTTTATTCATTTCATCATTTAAATTGACTGTTACTATTCATTTTGTTTCCTTCAGTTTGATTTAGTTCGATTTAGTTGTTATTGTGAACAATTTAACGAACTCTTGAACTAATTGAAAAGAAATAAGAAAGCATTCATATTGGTTAATTTACAACTTATCTATTATTTGTATTTATTAGTAATAATTTCGATAAGATTAAGGTTTTAGATTTCTATTGAAATTATTGGTGAAACGCTTGTAACTTTTAAATTTGGATAACTGTTGAAAGTCACATTTTCACTTTGCTTTTGGAAACAATAAACATTTCCTTACTCACAAAGAAAATTTGGTCAATTGGCAACTGGTGGAGTGACTTTAATGGAAGAAATTGTTAAGGCTGACGAAGTACTAAATATTTGTGTGCCACCTGCTGTTATGTTGAGTTGTATCACTTTCCTCTCACCACGCAGCATCACACCAGCACCTTGCTAAACAGGGCTGATATTTCAGTAATAGTTGTAGTAACTCATCATTAACAAATAATAATCATGACCTGAGAAAAACTTTGAGACGTACGATTGCATCAGTAAAAGAAAAAGAGATAGCAAAGATATAGACTGGTTTCTTTTCAATTACTGTACCAAGAATAATATGTTTAGGATGACATTTGAGTGTTCAATTTTCAGAAATCGGTTCTCTCAGATTTAATTCAAGAGATAGAGCCTTTGGATGTGAGTGTCATCCAGAAAGATGTACCACCTACTACAGTGGATGCCATGAAGAGGACTATATCAGGGATGTTGGGCTTACTTCCATCTGACCAGTTTGAAGTATTAATTGAAGCTTTATGGGAACCTCTCTCCAAGTTATTGGTTTCTTCAATGATGACTGGGTATGCTTGTTTATTGCAGCATTTATTTATTAGTTTTGTATGCCACTAGGATGGAGGATTTAACGAGAAAAAGAAGTTTGCGAAGTCTAATTTTTTGGAGTTTGGATGTCTGAATTATTGCATGATTCAAGTTCCCTGGTTCTTTAAAAGTTATTGCAGACTATGTTCAACATATCATCTTTCATTTTAGAAACTTTGTTTAATATTCTACGGTGACTAAAGATTACAATTATTTTTATCTTGTTTCATATAGTATCTAGATATCTGTAGTAAATTTTCTATTTCTTTTCATTATTTACCAATGAATGTCCATAAAGATATTAGATATTGAGTTGTATTCTTCTTAACTGCAGGTACACACTGCGAAATGCTGAATATAGGCTCTGTCTTGAGAGGAACCTTGATATATATGAGGGAAATATTGATAAACAAAAAAATGAAGATTCTAAACTTGAAGATCAAGTGATATTGCTTGACAACAATGAGAGTATCAAAATTTTCAGACGGGATGAATTTCCAAAATCTGAAAATACAAATGAGAACACATCTGATATTCCGGGCCTAGGGGAAATGTCCCCTAAAGCGCAAGAATTTATTTTGAAATTGCAGTCTCTTTTGTCATCTGTCCAAAAGGTAAACGGATGTCACTTTAACTATTAAGCAGGAGGACAACTTAAATTACATATTTTTTATACACAAATTAAATGAATGACTGGCGGATAAACTAAGTTAATTACGCAAGTGAAATATGATTGCGGTATAATACTTCTTGGAACTTGGGGACTTCAGTTTGGTTTTATTCCACTTTTCTTCATTCAGTAAAAACAACAATTGCATTCAAAAGAATGACGGAAAAGTGAAATTTACAACATATTCTTGATGTGCACTTAGAATAACTTAAATAAAAGCATTGGTTATATATGTACTTAAGTTAGCAAGTACAATCAGTTTTTAAGAGAATTATTGAGTTTTGGCAAGCTTATATGGATTATAACTACTATCATCTAACCCTAATAAGTAAAAGCATCTTATCAAATAAAAAGTAAGAGCAGAATATATGCATATTGTCATGGTATCTTTGGAACCGTCTCTCTCCAAAAACTTGATTTTGGGGTTTTGTGAAATTTAATCAGGACCGTTCGGTCCGCAAGAAAGGACTTGCATTGAAAAATTGTGTTAATTGTGCAATTATGGTAGATCCTACGTACCTAGTTGCGAACATTTTGTTAGAATACATAATGTATCTTATTCATCGTATGCCTGGAACAAGAAGGTTCATCTGTCAGCCTGCTTGCTCCTAACCATATTCAGAGGTGCCCTCTCACAAGTCTAGCTGGCTAGTGAAAGGTCATTTTCCTGGAATAGTAGTTTTTACTTGTACACAATTTTGTTTGATAGAAGTCGATGTAGCACAGTTAATTGGTTTTTATTGCACTTCATGTAAGGAAAGAAACCTTACACAATACAAGAAATTTACTTTTGCATTTCTGACTTTGAAGCTCTAGGGTTTCTAAATACGTTATTGGCTTTTACTATTGATTCTCCTGCTATATAAGTTACTCTAGTCCAAGATGTCATCCTTAATGTTCATACATCTTATTGTGTGCCTATTTAAGGAGCTCCGCGAAGCTAAGAGGAAAAGTGCTGCTCTTCAGATGCAACAGTTTGTTGGGGAAGAAAAGAATGACCTGCTAGACTATTTAAGATCACTGCAGCCAGAAAAGGTTGGCTAATTTTATCGACTGCACTACATCTGGTCTTTACTTAATATAGAATTTCTTTTACAAGTTTTCATCATAATTCTCATTGCCGTTACTAAATCTTGAAGGTTTGCGAACAGTTATGTAATTTCGTCTTTTACTATGCTGGCTTTCCAGCCTCTACGATGGTAGTGACTAGTCGGCATAAGGCTATATTCATTTTTTATGTGTTCCTTCTTTTGCTGAATTCTTTGTTAAAAGATTTGATTTTAATTGAAGTACCGTTTCGTTGTAATTTCTCCTAATTTGTTGGATTCGACTATGTTCAGTTCAAAGCTTTGTTGAAAATTAGTTTTATTGGATTCCCAATGCTTTTATATTTATCTTCAGAAAATATTTTTAACACTCAGGAAAATATTGTGTCGTTATTGTCATACTTTTCTACTAACTAGTAGATCTCCATATAGTCTAAACTACCAAGTCTATATCATTATTTTTGACTCTTAATAGATTGAAATCCAGATATTTGAATCAGAAAATGTATTCTACACCTTTAATCAGAAATTTCAATGTTATTATAAAATTTTTAAAAAATGTAAATTCTGATGCCAGTCCTGCTTAACTTTGTCTCATTCATGTTTAAGAATGAGGTGGGCCCTATGTTTTTACCATTGAATTTTTTTAACGCCAAAAATTAGTTGCAAAAATAGCTCCTTTTATTTTCTTTAAAATAAATAAATAAATGTTTTCTTGAAGCATTTAATTTCTTCATAGATTGTTCTTGATTAACGATATTTGTTGATGCTCTGTCTTGCACAGTTGTGCTATGATTTTTTTTCTGTCAACTCCTTTGCATGTAAAGTTATCCTATTTCATTGAACTTAAACTTTGGGATGAACTTCAGTTTTTAGTTTCACACTAGTCAACATTTAATGTTTAAATTTAACTTCTTTTTCCTGTTATCAGCAACCACAGCTCGTGTCTGATCAAATAACATTTTGAACAGGTAGCTGAGTTATCAGAGCCGACGTCTTTTGAATTGAAAGAGACAATCCATTCTATAGTCCATGGTCTCCTGGCAACCCTTTCTCCTAAAATGCATTCAAAGGCTCCACCTTTGTCAGAGAGCGCTTCAACTGGAACTGTTAATGATGGAATTGAGGAAGATTGCACTGATCTTGTCGAGAACACTTCACTTCAGTTCCATCCCCTAATTTCGTTGACACGGGATTATCTAGCACGCCTTTTATTTTGGTTAGACAAGTGCTCTTTGTTTACTCATATATCATAGTCCTAGTTTTGATTTTTTGTTGTTGTTGTTTTAAGTGTTCTTTTATTGATCTAATTGCTAAGTTCTTGCTACTCCCAAGCTTGAGTAGCAACTATTTAATTGCATTTGCAAAGCTATTATTTTCTTACTATTTAGTTGTGCTGGTTTTTTCCCCAGGAAAATAATTGTACAGTTTCTCATTTATATGAAAACAAAAGGCAATAATTCTCTAATTGTACTAGTCCCCATCTATATGTCAAATTCTCTTTTTATGAAGAAAACATAATCCTAGACAAGCAGAATAATGTTCGTCCTTGGAAAAACGGACTGTAACAAGTTTGTGCCTAATACACCAATTGGAGAAGGGATGATAACGAAAACCCAAGATGGAGTTTGGGAAAACTGAAACTGCAAATGTAGTTGAAAGAATTCCAGGTCTTTGCTTTGGCCTCTTCATTGGAGCATAGACCTCTGGCTCCAGCTTATTATACTGGACCGGCACTGGTGTGCCAGATCTGTTAAGCCAATTTGCTTGATCACACTCAACTCCTCCAGCTTGAGTTTTTGTGTCTCTGCATTTCTATTATTTTTTATTGGTTATTTTTCATATTCCTTTGGTTCTATTTATTTTATTATTTTTTTTGTGTTGGGGGGGGGGGGGGGGTTGTGGGCATCATGTTGGGGATCAAGTGGTACATAAAAGTTGTTTATCATATGGTTTGGCATGAACCCATTCCTGATAAATAGATCCAGTAGTTGTGTTATGTTAGTCTTAATGTAATGCTCTAAATAGCTAAGATGACTTAAATTTTAAATTACTGAATTCCTTAACCCCCCATTTTTTTCTTTTTCTATATCATCATTCATCATTCTTCCTTTTCTTTTCTTATATACTTCTCTGTGTTCGTTAATTCCGTCCTTATTCTATATATTTTCCTCTCCTGTTTTCTTCTCTTCCTTTGCGCTACATCATCTTACTTTGAGAACTGTGCAAAATTACATATGCGCATCCTCCATCTATATGACTGCATTGCCTGAGCAACACTACTATTAGTTTTCTGCTCTTTAATATGCATCCTCTTTTCTTTTTGTCAAGGTGTATGCTGTTGGGCCACTACCTCAGAGGCCTGGAATATCGTTTGGAGCTCATGGAACTTCTATCTTTGCCCAGTGATGTAGGGGATGATGCTTCCACTGCTTCCTCTGGTGGCGACGAACAAGTTGTGTGAGAGTTGCTTCGGTTTAGCTTGTTTCCATCTGTATATAGTATAGTAGGTGTCTCTGGTTGTATATTTGGTATATCACAAATTGTCTTACAACATTAAGTGGGTGTTAGCAAGATGTGTAGATGTACTCTTACTGTTGTTGATTGAGAATTACATTAATTTCCAGTAATGCATTTATATTGGTTCTTCACTATACTTGTATAATCATTGGAGTTGCTTGTCCTAATTTTGGGTGAGTGCTTATCTTGGCATCCAATCCAACTTTTGAAGTTATTAATATGCATTTAAGAGATGGAGCAGATTAACAAAATTTGCTGTTTAACATTCTTGAGATGCTAATATTTTGGAAACTAGTTTCAAAATATGCTAGAAAATGATATAACTTACGCGGCAAGAAGCAGAAAATCACATTTTTCTACAGCAAATTTATCCAGTTAAAATTTCTGTCTCTGTGAAGATCCAAACTAACAAAGCCAGATGAGTGAAGTCCATATATTTTTATCTAGTTGCTGAATTTGATGGTAAGCCTAATCAAAGTAACATAAAAAATGAAAAAACAAAGGCTCAAATGCTTAAATAAATGGCAATAGTTTATTTGTGGTTTGTAAACATAATAATTATCAAGTTAGTATCCAGAATGGCGGCTTCAACGACACTAAGTAGTCTGATGTATACCTATATTAATCCTCAGAAGTGAACTGTTAAGGAGGGAGAGCCAAAATCATATCAATCCAAATATATCTATTAAATGAGAGTACCTTGCTATTTTTATTTTAGAAATGTCAACCGTTTATAACGGTCACCACTATATTACACATTTATAGTCATCCACTAACAGCTATCTCGGACATTCAAAACATGCGCCAATTGTTCTATTCTTCTCTATCCCTCCTAAAACCCCATACCCACTGTTCTTCTCACTCTGCTCTTCTCCATCCCATAAATTTCCATTATCTCTATTCAAATTCATCATCTCTCAACTTCACCCATATCTCTAACCTCTTGCAAGGCCGCATTTCACAGTCTCATATCCTTCAAATCCATGCTCAAGTTTTCCTTTTAGGTGCCCACCAAGACAATCTTATAGCCACTCGTCTCATTGGCCACTACCCATCTCAATTCTCTCTTCGTGTATTTTACCATTTACGAACACCCAATATATTCCCTTTTAATGCTATCATCAGATTACTAGCTGAAGACGGTCTTTTCTCTTCTGCTTTTTTGATCTTCAAAAGATTAAAATTGAGTTCTCTTTCACCTAATGACTTGACCTTTTCATTCCTTTTCAAGGCGTGTTTTCGAGCCAATGATGCCAATTATGTCAAACAAATTCATACCCATGTTGTGAAATTGGGGTATGCTGATGATTCCTTCGTCTGTAATGGTCTACTTGCTGTTTATGGTAAGAGTTTTAAAGATTTGGTGTCAGCACATAAGGTGTTTGACAATATGCCTGACAAGGGTATAGTTTGTTGTTGGACTTCCTTGATTGCTGGGTATGCTAAGTCAGGTCAGTCTGAGGAAGTTATGCACCTCTTTTTATCCATGATAGAGGAAAATTTGAGGCCGGATGATGATACCATGGTTAGTGTTTTATCTGCATGTTCAAATCTGGATATTGTAAAAATTGAGAAGTGGGTGAGGATTTTGTCCGAGTTTGAAGGAGATAGTGATTCAAAAACATTAGGTTTTGATTCAGTAAATACAGTACTAGTTTATTTATTTGGGAAATGGGGAAAGATTGAAAACAGTAGGGAACTATTTAACAAAGTTTCTGCTCATGGGAAAAGAAGTGTGCTTCCTTGGAATGCTATGGTAGGTGCGTATGTTCAAAACGCATGTGCGGTGGAGGCCTTGAGTCTGTTTAGGCAGATGGAGGATTATAGCTGTTGTCCCAACCACGTTACAATGGTTTCTGCGCTTTCAGCTTGTGCACAAATCGGGGATTTAGACCTTGGTGTGTGGATTCATGACTACATGAAATCTAGACAGTGGAAAGGTTTTTTAGCTTTGAACAGAAACCTAGGCACTGCATTGATTGATATGTACTCCAAGTGTGGGAGTTTGAAGAGGGCTAGAGAAGTTTTCGACCAGATGACCACTAAGGATGTTGTCTCCTTCAATGCAATGATCATGGGTCTTGCAATAAATGGTGAAGGAGAGGAGGCCCTGTGCCTTTTCTCCAAAATGCAGGAGTTTTGCTTGCTCCCAAATGCAGGAAGCTTTCTTGGAGTTCTATTTGCGTGTAGTCACTCAGGATTGTTAGAAAAAGGACGTCAAATATTTGCAGACATGAGCCAACAGTTTCTCATAAACCCTAAATTGGAACACTATGCTTGCTATGTTGATCTTCTTTCGCGATTAGGATGCATTAAAGAAGCACTTGAAGTTGTTACATCAATGCCTTTTGAGCCCAATGGTTTTGTATGGGGGGCTTTGCTTGGGGGCTGTCTGCTCCACAATAAATTAGAATATGCCCATGATATTTCCAAAATGCTTGTTAAAGTGGATCCTGATGATTCTGCTGGTTATGTGTTGTTGTCCAATGCATTTGCTGTTGATCGTAGATGGGATGATGTCTCAGGACTGAGGTGGTTCATGAGGGAAAAGGGTGTAATAAAACAGTCAGCACATAGTTGGATCAGCATAGAGGGAACTGTGCATGAGTTTCTTGCTGGGTCCCCATCACATCCTCAAATTGGGAAACTTTATGATACGCTGGACATATTACTAAAGGAAATGAAGTTAGGAAGTGCATAGGAACTTTATGATCTATTTTAATAGATTCTTAGCATACTGGAAGAGCGAAACGGGAGTGTTTCATTTCAACATTTCCAGACTGGAAGGGCAAATCTGGGAGAAATTAGATCAAAATAAGCAATATTAACAGGTTCGCTCTTTGCTTCAAAGTTACCTAGTTATTCATGTTTTGTGCGACTTTGTTTTATTAACTATCGGTGAAATGTCCTGCCTTAAGAGTTTTACGTATCATATATATGGGTCTTGATTATTTATCAAATAATTAAAAATCACATATTTATGGGTATGGTGAGATATACTTTGTTCCTTAATCCTTAGAACTGCATGACATTATCATGAATTTTGCTATATTTGTTGCAAGCAAGACATCATAAAAATGACATTGTTTTTATGTTTCAGACTCCCATGAATGCATGAACTGGGGAATCACATAAATACTACTTAATCATTTTATTAGAGAAGAGATCATGTTCTCTGTATTCTAATGTCTTTACATGATTTTTAGAATTCTATCTATGAATTTGTTCTAAACTTCTGCTCCACCTTCCTTGGTATTTGGAATATACTACTTCTGTAACCTTCTTGTAGGTCTTTTGTTGGTTTACTTCATGGTGCAGTTTGGCTCATCTTGAATTTGGCCCATTGTTATCATTTCCCCTTCTAAAGATCTGATTTGTAACTAATGTACTTCAAGATACAGTTTTGAAATGAGATTGATGAATTGTCACTTTGTCTGACAGTCAACTAACCTATACAAGAATAGTTCTTCTCATTCTAGTTTTATAGCATGTTTCTCTTTGATAATGATCCGAGTACTTTTTGCAGTCCAGTGCTTGCATCATCATATAACTGATGATGCTTTTAAGGCCAAACTTTTTTGGACAAACAAAAGAACCTGTGTTCTGGAGGCAGAAGCTTATTGTTGCCACTCTCGCCAGCCTTTTAATATTTGGGCAACTAAGGAAGTGAGGTAAATGGTTCAGTCTTGGATGATTCTGAAAATTTCACTCTCTACTTCGTAGGCTAATGCCCTGTAGAGCTCTAACAGCATTTTTCGTAGATAGCTTGGTTTGTTTGGCTCATCCATCAATAATCCTGTTATGCAAAGCATGTGAGCTATGTGAATTGTGAAGCAGCATGTAGTAATGTTACGCAAAGTAGTCTGAATAAACAGTTCCTTAGCCGGAGGCAAGCAATGCAATTTCATTACTTGATAACTTTGATAAATAAGCTCTATTGGGTTGCTGAGATTTGGTCTACCTCGGTGAACTGTTAACTGTCCTTTGAATAAAGCTTCAACAAGGATACTACTCGCCTCTACACAGGCTTCACTGGGATGGAGCTAGATGTTACAGTTGGAATGCTCAAGTCTTGGTTTTTAAGGTTAATAATTGTGTACCAACAAAATGGTTGTAAAATAAGGGCATCTCTCACTCTCAGACATGTATAATCTGGGGACTTCGTGTTGTAGCTTATTATGGTAGAACTAGGGTCTTTAAGGGGACGTTTTCGAATTGAGATTTGGTAATTGCTTAATACTCTTATGGTTTTTGCCTTTTCTGCAATAGTCATTTGATATCCAGATCTTTAGGTAATTCCTTAACCTCAGAGAAAATTGATTTTCAAGTCATGAATTTTGCCTCAAGTGTAATGAATTCCCCAACATAATAATACCACATGCATGTTTGACCTGTTCTATTAGAATCTCAGAATCATAATTAATCTTGTAACTGAAACTTCTTTGCAAAACAGTATAATAGACCTTAGTTATGGTGTGCTTTTTCTTGCACCCAGCAAAAAAGTAGTCAAATTGATCTTCTCTCATAATGTATAAATCAGAGGAAAGACAGAAAATTGGTACACAACAAAAGATGCCATCCCCCTAGCTCAACTTTTTTAATCAGATGATAAGAAGATTCACAAATAATAAAAGACACTAGTATTCAAAGCCCAAACAGAACTTGCCTTTGCCTCTGAGATGTAAACTAAACTACAGAATGAAAAACATCCGTACTTTCAACAACCAGCTATAATGACTAGTGCCGCAGCATTGTGACCTAAAATCTTAGAACAACATGAGTATAACCTAATGCATCGAAAGCGTGGTTCCCATACAACAGTGCCGCACAACTCTGGCTGGTTCTCTATATATAAAAGATGGAATAATGGCAGTCACAACCATTTCCGACCAAACAGGCATAACGGATGAGGATAGTAAATAATCAACAGTCACTCCGAATCTGATGAGTCTGGATTGGTGCTCTGTCGAACACTCCTGGTTTTGGCACTAGACTTTGATGGATTTAGAGATGATTCACCCTCAAAAAAGATAACTTGAGCTTTGGCCAGCCTTTCTTCAAGTTCCTCTGTACTGAAGTCGTCCTTTCCACCAAGTTCGTCAAATCCTACCTAAAATGTGTGTAGCAGGATTTTAGCGGAAGAAAAGAACTTACAGAAAACTCAAAACTGGGATATATATATACACACACACACACACAATGATTTATAGTTCTTCTCCATAGCATACCACATAATCATCAACTTTGGCTTTCTTGATAAGGGCAAGAGTTGGAAGTACAACAATCTTCAGCTTCTCAGCCAGGAATGGACTTTTCTCCGCATTAATTTTCACAAATCGCGTCTCTATATGCTGCTTGGCCAAAATAGTCAAGTGTTTGTCCATCACCTGCAATTCAACAGTAACACTTATTTTCTACTTGATATACAAATGAATAGAAGGTTTGAAGCTAAGGAAACTGTCAAAATTTCTAAGATTGCTAACTTGAAAAAATATATCTCCTAGATTGCTGCATTATCAAGATCCCAAATACACCAGCAACGGAAACTTATGAACACCAATTATTTACTAAGATGAAACAAAATTGATCTTTTAATGCCGGAGCTGATAAGTGACATTAAAACAATCGCAGAGTTGATAATAAACCTTAAGGTCAATTGAAATTATTTTCAAAGCCAATACATCCTCTGAACATTAGCATGGATCCAAGTCTACTGAAATGGACAGCAAGTTATCAAGACTCACCAATATATCATACACCCTCCATCCTAGTTAAATGTCTCACTATAAAGCCAAGTAATTAAGACCGAGAACTACCTTACTCATCTTATCAAAACATTATCTACAAATGTGTATAGTTGTTGTCTTGACTGCTAAGACTTGTCTTATATTTTACGACCTGCATACCTTGTTGAAACTTTTCCTGTAGGACGTTGTCGAAATTCTGAAAAAATAATAATAGTACCCTCTTGAATCGACTGGAAATCAACTCTCTCCTTAAGACAGTATTCACCCCTTATATAAACTGCACAGAGTTACAGCGAATTCGTCTCCCAAGATAAGACAGACCCAGAAATTAATTTGTATTAAATACTATGTGCAGAATAGTATTTATTCAAAACTATAAATTGCGAGAAAAAAAAATAATAACACCAAAATTCTTTTAAAAGAATTATGGATTCATTTCTTCGAATGAGTTAAAGTAATCCAAATGGGGATTTCCTTATCCTATTTATAGGATTCCAAACAACCTTTTGAAAATGTACATCCCTTTGAAAAGGTATTTAAATATTACCCGTTGGATCACATTTTCTAATCAAATCCATGGTTTGGCATTGATTCAGCCCAACTGTTGTATTGGTTCACCCCAACTGTTGCAATGACTCACAGCCCAAACGTTGGCATCTTAAAATAAAAATTGACAATGCGCTGCTGTTAGGACTTGAGCCTTTGTCTGAACCATCTGAACCAACACAACTTTTGGTTACAAAGACAGCATATAATATATTTATATTATATACCATACAGGTTTTTTAAAATATCCAACATATCTCGTTCTCCATATACAGTTCAATTTAGACCCTAAACTAAACTTATGTAGCTTTGGAGCATTTCAATGGAGACATGATGGACAAAACAGATTAGGCTTTTAGTCCATATACAGTTCCAACATAGTTTTGAATATTGATAGTGAAAATGCCAGGATTTGCTCTCATGTCAAAAGAAAAAAAGAAAAAAAAATGTCAAGACTTTTCTCATGTCCAAACAAAAAAGAAAAAGAAAAGAAAGAAAATTTCCAGGATTCTATTCTAAATAAGACTGTAATTTATCATGCAACTGTGAAAGAACGGAACTAATTGAAAAGTCTAAACATACTCCTCCTAGGAGGCTAGGAGATGAGCAAAAATAGAAAGAAAGCACTTGTATAGTTGTATTTATATGCATTTCCAGGGATAGTTTTACAAGAAATTTGTTACATCAGCAAGCATTCAATGCACCCATGCCACACCATGGGCGTCCAACAAGACTGACATTCATTTTTTTTCAAAGTTTTCGTCTACTCCGTCTACATGTCAACTCTCTACTCCGCATTCTAACTTGTAACTTTGGTTCATTTAGTGGACATCTTTTATCATTTAAAAGTGCAATACTCAGCTTCTATTAATGTAAATCTGGCAATATAGCAGTTAAATAGATATTTTTTATACATTTTAATTTTTAACATCCAAAGTACATCTCTATCAGTATTTTAAGCCCTTAGATATCATGCCTATGCATCTCCTGACTAGAATTGTTCAGGAGAACCTTTCAGAAACACAAACTGACGCACACCACACAAACTAATGATTCATGAAATTATGTAACAATCTAATCTTTACCTTTATATTTGAATTACATAATTGTACTCCCTAGACCTAAATCCCAAATCAACAATAGATCAACTAACTCCATCTGGCACAGATTATTACCAACTTATGCTCTCCAAAACAATAATCTTTCCTATAATAATAAGTACATAACTAGATTTAAGCCTCCAGTTTCTCCTCCTAAACCCCAATTTATCTAAATTGTTACAGTCTATATACTGAGACAGAGAGCCAGAGAGAGATAGAGTGATGTCTATACCTTACAAGGCCAATTTTCGCGATAAAAATGGCACACAACGCGATCGCTGGCCTTAACAATGGAAAAGAAATCCTTTTCGGAGGGGATCTCCGAGTACTCGCCGTGGCCAAGGGCAACCCAACGGCTCCGCTTTTCGGCCATTTTCTTCATCTGCTGCAATCTACGCTCTCTTAATACCTCGATATCGTCTAAATCGAGACGATCTAGAGCTGCAATCTCGTCATCGATCTTATCTTCAACGGCTTTGACCACCGTCAGGACTTGTTTCTCCAGAATCTGCAAAATTCACATACATTACAAATATGTATGAATATATAATTCGTGTAGATATGGATTTAGAGAGACGAAGAAATCTCTTAGGTACCTCCTGAACTTTTGAATTGTCCATGGATTAATTGCTCTCTCTCCTCTCTTGCTACTGTATTTTTCAACTTCGAATAAAATGCAAATGAGAGAGACGGAGATGGAGGAGAAAGCCGCAATTTGCTGGTTTATTGCCGTGGAGGATGAAACGACGGCGTCATCATTTTGATTTTTCCTTATTTTCTTTTTCCTGGCTTTCATTTTTTTTTTTTTTTTAGGAATTATAGAAGAAGTATGCTTGTGAGTTTTTTACAGAACTAGAAGGTACGAAAAATTGAATTACGATTTAAAAAGAAAAAAAACTCGCTTTTTAGATTAGAAAAATATTTTTAATTATTTTAAAACTAGGTATATATTTTTAAATTATAAATTAGTATTAAACTTTCAACATCTCATTTCACTAGTAATTTTTTTTTAAAAATAAATGTATTAATTTTTGTCTGGAGGGTAGTAAAAGTTTTTTATTGTGTTGTTTGCGATTTAATTTTAAAAATTAAATTTTTGTCTGGAGGGTCCATTTTGGGCTTAGCCCAGCTAGTTTTGTAAGAATGTCAACAGTCCCAATAATGGGTCCAATATAAATACCCAACTACCAATATCCATGAGACTTTTGACCAACTTAATTTACAAACATTAATGTAGGCTAAACAGCTTTAAGCATGGATCACAAGCTTACATTGTAAGCCCATCCCATGGATCAGAATACTTCAGACACAAGTTCCAAGCTTGCAGGAGGTTTGGTTTAACTTTATGTAGTCGTGTTTGACCATGTACAACATTTTACTTCGGTTATATTTATGGGTTCTTTACATTAATATACAACATTTACTAAAAAATTACAAAAACAGTACACAAACAAAATAATTACAAAAAGAGTGCAATATGGAGAAATTAATTACACCACGTATCTTTTAAACCCTGAAAAAAAATAAAAACTGTAAGACAGTTACTCGTTGCCATCCCAAACAAATCTATCAAACTAAAATATCCATATCCTAATCCTTCCATTCTTATCAACAAATTCCTCCGTACTACACAAATCCCTCCGTGCTAAACAAATCCGTGCTTTATCAACAAATCCCTCCGTGCTTTATCAAAATTCGTGCTCTGTAAACACGAATAATACTCAGGTTGCCTACAATCGTGACTCCAAGTAAACATCTACAATTTTTCACCGGTGAAAAACCCAGTCAGTTATGCATTAAGAATTCGTATGTTTCTTCTTTAAATTTGTTTAAGTTAATTTGGTTTGAAGTTTGATTTTCATTGTTTGGTTGCCCAGATCTGTATTAAGATTAAATGATCCCTAAGTAATGGTGCGCATTGATTTGATTTTAGTTACCAGAAACTGTTGATTTGGTTGAAATTCGTATTTATAAATATTAAACAATTTGTTTACAATGCATTGTTAAATATGAAACAATTAATAACCAAATCAGTGATTTAATTACCTTTATATAAGTGTTTGTTTACCTATGTTTACTTGTTCAGTCTATAATTGGTAACCAGATCATGATACGCATTGATTTGAGTATGATCTGAATGCAAACAATGTGATTCATACTAATAGTTACCAATTAATTGTATTTTGGTTACTGTCATATAAGTATTTGGTTACCACATTCTATCGTTTTGGTTACCATTCACAGCAGTGTATTTTTGTACTGCTTCAGCTTTTTCTTTTTTTTATTACATATATTTTGATTACTATGGAATATCTATTTGGTTACTTAGCTTTACTTGTTAACTACTTAAATGCTTCCCATGTCATGATACGCATTGATTTGATTATTAGCTAAAGTCAAACAATGTGTTTCATATTTATGTTTACCAATTAGATATATGTTAGTTACTATATACTACCAATTTGTTTACCTATGTTTACTTGTTCAGTCTATAATTGGTAATCAGATCATGATACGCATTGATTTGAGTATGATCTGCATGCAAACAATGTGATTCATACTAATAGTTACCAATTAGTTATATTTTGGTTACTTTCTTATAAGTGTTTGGTTACCACATATTATTGTTTTGGTTACCATTCACAGCAGTGTATTTTTTTGTACTGCTTCATTTTTTTCTTTTTTTTATTACATATATTTTGCTTACTGTCGAATATCTATTTGGTTACTGAACTTTACTTGATAGCTTTACTTAACTTTACTATATATTACTAATTTGTTTACCTATGTTTACTTGTTGAGTCTTTAATTGGTAACCAGATATGATACGCAGGGATTTGATTATGAGCTGAATGCAAACAATGTGTTTCATACTAATGGTTACCAATTAATTGTATTTTGGTTACTGTCATATAAGTATTTGGTTTCCACATTCTATCGTTTTGGTTACCATTCACAGCAGTTTATTTTTGTACTGCTTCAGCTTTTTCTTTTTTTTATTACATATATTTTGCTTACTGTCGAATATCTATTTGGTTACTTAGCTTTAATTGATAGCTTTTTAAATGCTACCCATATCATTATGCACACTGATTTAAGTATTAACTAAATGCAAAAATTGTGTTTCACATTTATGGTTACCAATTAGATATATGTTGGTTACTATATACTTCTGATTTGCTTAACATTAACAATGTTGTATTTTTTTAATTTAGTCAGTTACTAGACGACGGAGATGATTCCAGTTGTGGTTTATTTCAACGGAACGTGGTCTGCCAGTAACCAATACAACAATTTTGAAGTTACCGGCCTAATAGTCCCTTCAACTTGTTCATTCTCAGAAATGAACAACTTGGTATGCAGTGCAATAATGGCAGACGCCAACACAACAAAATTGTCAATCAAATTTCAGATTCGAAGCGACATTCCACCAATCAGTATCTCAAATGAAGCAACCTTCAGATTTTATATGGAAGTGTGTAGAAAAACAGATGAACAAGGCAAATTTCCACTGATTATAGATGAGATATACAGCAATGGAGGAAATTCAATTCTGCAAAACTTGAGAAGTGAAGAAGAAAATAGGATGCAATCTGTGAGGCCAATCAGTTCGACACAATGTAATTCAGATCTTATACCACTGGCAACACAAGAATACCAAATTGCAACACAATATGCTGAGCAGCTTGCCATTGAAGCTATTGATCAAGAACAAAACAGACAACAAAACATAGGATACGCAGAAGAACAATATGATGATGTAATATCAGATCCGAATGAATATGAAGTAAAAGTACATCAAACTTACAGAGATAAAAAAATCCTATCACAAGCAATAAGAATACATTCAATCAGGCAGAATCGACAACACAAGGTTCAAAGAACAAGTGGTAGAGACTTTGTGCTAGTTTGCATAGAGGATGAAAAGTGCAATTGGAAGTTCAGAGCATCAAAGTTTCGAAAAACCGGTATGTTCAAGGTGAGAGAATTCAATGATATTCACACTTGTAGAGCTGACCTACTGTTGGGAGATCACAGACAAGTAAATAGTGAGTTGGTTAGTGAATGCATAATGCATAGGTTAACAAATTTGAAGAAAATATACACACCAACAGATATTGTAGAAGATATGATGACCGATTATAATGTGTCTATGTCTTACCAAAAAGCCTGGAGATCAAAGGAGAAAGCATTGGAAAAGGTGAGAGGAAATCCACACGACTACTCGTTGATCCCTTCATGGTTGCACATGTTGAAGAAAACAAATCCAGGTAACGGTTGCAATCAATTCTTACATTTCTAATAAATAATTGGTAACCAATTTTACCTAAATTGGTTACATGTGTATGAAGCTATGGCTACCAACTAGACTCTGAAAAAAAAAATAATGATTTTTTATTGGTAGTCGATATCTACATAAAAGGTTACTCTTAAATGGCATTGTAGACATTATACGCACCATATGTAAATGCTAATTAATTGGCTACCAGTGACCATACAAATTGTTACCATATTCTCCAAGTATGAATAACAGCTACTCCATACATTTATATTGACATTAATGAATTTTCATATCAGGCTCAATCACAGCCCTGGAGTTGGAAACAAATGGACGTTTCAAGTATCTATTCTTTGCAATAGGAGCATCTATTGAAGCATGGCATCATTGTTTCCCAATCATTGTACTTGATGGAACATTCATACAATCAACCTACGGGGGGACACTCCTCATAGCAAGCACCCAAGATGCAAACAGAAACATTGTTCCAATTGCTTTTGCAGTGGTTGACAGTGAAAACGAACTATCTTGGAGATGGTTTTTCGTCAATTTGAGAAAGGCTTGTGGGGTAAGAGAAGGCCAATGCATTGTTTCAGATAGACATGAAGCCATTGTACATGGACTGAACTTTGTGTTCCCCGATGTCATGCATGGTTCATGTACATATCATGTTTTGAAAAATATAAAAAACAGATTTAAAAAGAAAGGAGATGAACTCAAAAAAGCCTACAATGGGGCTTGTAGAGCTTACACTATTGAAGAGTTCAACCGACATATGGTTGTACTTGATGCAATTGATACTCGAATAAGGACGTATTTGGAGGAAGAGGTTAAGTTAGAGAAGTGCACAAGACTCCATGGCACTGTAAGCAGATACTCAACCATGACTTCAAACACAGCCGAATCTATCAACAATGCAATCAAAGGTATCAGGGAACTTCCAGTTACAGCAATGGTTGAATGCCTCCGTTGTATGGTTCAAAGATGGTATTTCAAAAACAAACAAGCGGCTATATCAACATTCACTACCCTTTCCACAGCAGCTGAGAGAACATTGCAATTTAATATCATTGAGTCAAAGAAACTTAAGGTTAGTGATGCACCTTTTAAATTAATACATGCATGTATACCATAAGTTGCATTTGCATTTTATGGAAACCTCTATAGTCATTACAGCTTGCATATATATGCTGAAAAGGTAACCAACATTAAATATGCCTTAAATTATTCAGAATTAAAAAACAGATTTATTATACATACTAACTACATCCTTAAATTGTGTTGTAGGTTGAGACATCAAACTTAGTGATTTTTACTGTTTACGATGTCACAACACACTTTATTGTGGACATGAAACAAAGGACATGCACATGCAATAAATTTCAGTACCACGAGATGCCTTGTCGACACGCTGCTGCTGTTATCAACAAAAGGAATTTGAGCTGTTACGAATTTTGCTCAAAAAACTACTCAAAATCAACTTTGGTAAACACATATTCAGCTTCCATAATGCCATTAGATGATAAAGAGAATTGGGATGTGCCAGAAGAAATAAGAAGCATATGTGTAAAACCACCAAATGCAAGAAGACCTGCGGGAAGACCAAAGATAGGGAGGTACAAGCATGGATCTGAAAACAAAATTCAAAACAAATGCAGCAGATGCCAAGAAAAAGGACACAACAGGAAAACATGTATTAATCCACCAATTTTACGATCAAAGAATATTTGATATAGTGCATCAGCAAAAAAAGGTTTAGTTAAAAAACAGTTGTTTGTTTACTTTAAGTAACCAATACACATTCATATGGTAACTTTGTTATTGATGTTAAGTAAACAATATTGCTTTACACAATAATGAATAAATTTTTTGCATTTTTTTCAAATCTTCACAAATGAATAACTTATTACAATATAATTCCACGATATAGTAGTGACAATATTGACTAAATAAATTTATTTGAATAATCCAATATGTTTCATAAGAATGGTTGCCAATTAGTTATATTTTGTTTACTATCAAATAAGTAGTTGGTTACTTAAGTTTACTTGTTAAGCATTTAAATGATCCCCAGGTCGTGATACGCATTGATTTGCTTAAAAGCTGAATGAAAACAATATTTTTCATATTTATGGTTACAAATAATCTATAATATAGTTACCACATACTATTGATTTGGTTACCATTCACATTAGGGTATTTATAATTGGTAACCAGATCATGAGACGCATTGATTTTATTTTAAACTGAATGCAAACAATGTGTTTCGTAAGAATGGTTACCAATTATTTATATTTTGGTTACTGTCATATAAGTATTTGGTTACTTAAGTTTACTTGTTAAGTATTTAAATGATCCCCAGGTTGTGATACGCACTGATTTGCTTAAAAGCTGAAGGCAATTTTTTTTCCATATTTATGGTTACCAATAAGCTATAAATTAGTTACGAAATACTTTTGATTTGGTTACCAAACACATTATTGTCTTTATAATTGGTAACCAGATCATGAGACGCAAGGAATTGATTATGAGATTAATGCAAACTATGTGTTTCATAAGAATGTTTATTAATTAGTAATATTCTGGTTACTGTAATGTACGTATTTGGTTACTTAAGTTTACTTGTTAAATATTTAAATGATGCCAAATTCATGATACGCAATGATTTGATTACAAGCCGAATGAAAACATTTTTTTTCAATATTTATGTTTACCAATAACCTATAAATTATTTACCACATATTAATGATTTGATTACCATACACAACCTATTTATTTGGTTACCATTCATATATTTCCTTTGAGGGCACGCCAGGGCGGGGGTAGCAGTGTATCGTTTTGGAATGGTTATCAATTAGTTACTTTTTGGTAACTGTTATAACAGAATGGTTATCAATAAGCTATATATTAGTTAAAGTCATATAAGAATGGTAACCAATTGGTTATTATTTGGTAACATGACTTCCTTTCAGAAGGAAGCTAACCTTCCTCTTCATTAACCATATCTCACTAAATACACAAACAACAAATTCAAGCCCAAACAGCATTGAATTGAAATCAACGAATAGCTTGGCGACACTGACAACGAAATTGGTGTCTTTCTATATATCCATGTGCAAATCAGTGACTGTTCATATATAATATCATGATTCATTATCTCAAAAAAAAATTAAAAAATCTGCAATCAGAGGAGAGTTGTTTGAATTGACAACCAGATACGTATTCAATCATTCATCATATGAATATTGAATATAACATGCTCACAGTATTTTAACTAGAAAGATACTTTATTAAAATAGACTAAAATACATAATTCCATTAGCATAAGAATTCACTAATCAATAACAAGTCAGTAACCATAACAAATGGTTATGAATTTCCAAATAAAACCATGTTAAAAAAAAAGAAGAAAATAGATAGACAACCACTATTCTGGGACAAGTCTTCCTGGATATTCTCTATCAGAATCGTAACCTTCAAGTTGCTTGTTCCTAGCATGAATGAATAGGTTAACACATAATTTCTTCCTGTACTGGATGATGGGGAATGGTTTGGGAATTTCGTCAAACTTTTTATGAAGAAAATGTTCCGCAAAACAAACCGTAAACATACCGCAATCACTGCAAAAATAAACAAAACAAAAAAACAAATCAAACCAAACATCATACTTGTTTGAATAGTATTGGAAACGAAAAAAATATAAACCTTACCCCTCGATTTGTTCAGGCAAACCTTCTGCAAACTCAAGCTCAATTAAATCCTGCTCCCCCTTCTTAATATACGGTTCACTAGTACAATCAATATCTGATCTATCCTTCCAGAACCCACATTTAGAAAATATTACGGGTAACATGAAGATGTAAGGATCACAGACATCAATTATTTTTGTTCGCATGACTGTCCTGGTTGGTTGCAAAGAATTGTAAACTACTAGACGTCTACGATGTACATCAAATATCAACAAAAACCAATGCTCAGGATCTGTCATGTGAATTGGAAACAACACATAATCCACATCTACCCAAGGTGTGTTCACATCCATCAAATATCCACGAATGTATTCGATGACATCGCCTTCACCAGAGAGTATAGTCATATCTGAATTATTACGAACATGTTGACCATATAAAGAAGACAACTTAGCATGAAACCAACAATCGGTAGTAGTGACCCTGATCTTAATATTGGCAGAGTGTTTAGCCAATTTTCTGAAGTAATAGAAGGCAATGTTGATATGCTGTACCAACAAACAAACAAAAACTGAACACATATATAAGGTAACCAACTATAATTTAATGCAGTATCAAATGAGAAAATCACCTTATAAAAACAACAAAATGGAATTAAGGGTAACACAACAGATTTTCACAAATCAAGATACTTACATCATGGTCAAGCCACTGACCAGGAGTCTTCAAATGGTAGAACCACATTTTAGATGCTATTATAACAGACCCAAAACTGAACGCAGGTTCAATCTTATCATGATGTCCAGAGAATTTTTCAGTCCTTCAATGTAAAAGAATACAAGAAAAATAAAACAAATTATTATTTTTACAAAAAACTATATTATTGTGTACAGTAAGATAATGTGTGACGCGAAATAGCATACCTTTTCCTGTTATTTAACCCAATCTTGTACCATTGATCAAACAATATATCTTCAAAATGGGATGGCATACCCATGCAAACATTGGAAAATGCAGAAACACCAATTTGTATTTTTGAAGGAATAACATCAGAACCAGATGAAGCAGCAGAACCAAACCTCGTTGTGTATGGACTCCTCAAAACCGCACTCTTCGAAGAAGCACGAACCGGTCTAGCACAAGGTTTGGACGCAATCCTCTCCACTTCAGCACAGTGAATTATATCCTGAGTAGTTAAAATCATTTCATCAAGAACCGAACTGTTTTGTGCCTCGATTTTACCCACCTATATCAATTGAGAAAAAAGGACACAAATACAATTAAAATTACAAACTGACTGAGCAGTAACATAAATAATATAATAAAGTAACCAATCCAATATATAAAGATAACTAATATTGAAAAAAACACAAACCTCAGTAGGAGTATAAACAACAATTTCTTTCCCAAAAGACTTGTTCAATATATCAAAAGTTGGATTGTCATTCTTCATGCCAACCTGTAAAAAAAAATAATCAACGACACAAAATTGTATAACAAATACAAAATAAACAAATGTGTTTAACCTTATAATAATCTCCACCACTGTAATCGCCACCCGTATCGCAAACATCATCATCTATTTTTAAATCAAACAGTTTTGCATCATCCGAACCATTGCCTACATCAGCGGCCTCATCATATTTAGCATCATCATCGAACCCATTACCATTATTGAGACCTTCCGAACCATCATCACAATCATTCGCACCGTTGCTAACATCAGGGCGACCATGTAAATGCTTTCTCAACATCTTACTAATGTCCCTGCAAATCTCAATACGAAAAACACGTAATTCTTCCTTCAAATCAGCCCCCAACTCCTCAATGCATTTCTTGACTTCAACCAACTTCTTCTCCAAATGGCTCACACGTGCATCGACAATATTTTTGACATCAGAAAGTGAAAAACCCAGATCTTTACCCTTTGTGTTATTATCCTCTTTTATATACTGCTCATTCGAACCACCATCATGTCCATGTAAAAATTGAAAACCACCCAAATCCAACCGATCCATCTCATCAGCCTTAGGAATGAGCATTTGAATCTTCATCTGAAACAAAGTGTTAACATTAAATATATCACCTTTAAAATATTGAACAATCAAAATAAACAAAAAAGTACACGAAAAACAAAAACTTAATATTAGTAACCAAATGTATATAAAAAGGTAACCAAACATAATATAAATGGTAACCAACATACCTGTCCAGAACCAAAACCTATATCATTCAACTTGTCAAATGTAGGAGCCTTCCCTAATTCCTTCCATCTAAATAATCTAACTTCTGACGGATGATCATCAATACATATACACTGGTCTTTAAGAGTAATAATTGTTTCAAACAAGAAAACTTGGAAAACATATGGCAATCCATTCAACTTATAATATCTACAATAATTGTCCTTGTAAAAATTGTATGTTACACACCCATTCCTGCCCTTCTTTAACTGTCCCTTCACAGCAACGGATAAAGACCTCTTCATCTGTTCAAAGGCGATTTTCCCCCAAGGATAACTATCAAATTCACCATAAGATAAAAAATTAAGCAATACCTCATCAACATGATTTTCTAAAAAAGTAGCTAGTATGAAATTGAAAACCAGAAATATAACAGACATCCTGACAGCCTCCTCGTCATCATCAAATACAACCCCACGATATATCTTCCCGATACTAGAACGGGTAACAACCTCATCTCCAAAAAACTTTGCCACTAACTGATTTTCTCCTCCCTTGAATGCAGAAATGTCCTCATCTCCTTGCCCACGCAAACCAGAAATTAAACAAAATTCGGGCAGCCCAAATCTTACCCTTTTGTCACC
The DNA here is from genome assembly GCA_020205555.1 of Panax stipuleanatus. NCBI lineage: Eukaryota > Viridiplantae > Streptophyta > Magnoliopsida > Apiales > Araliaceae > Panax > Panax stipuleanatus. The sequence goes on along the minus strand of CM035116.1, from coordinate 138,770,204 downwards.
AAACAAGAACCACATTTCCCCCTTATTCCTCTGATAAACTTCTCTAACCAAAGCCTGATGGATTAATTGTGAAAACATTTGAGACACACCAACATTTATAAATTTTCCAAAACAAGTCAACTTAAGCTTTTCCAATTGATTTACAGTCAATTTCTTCATGATGACACTAGGCACCTCCATATCAGACCAATAAACAATTTTTGCAGTGAAATTGCGTTGGCGCTCACTGTAATATAGATCCCAAAACTGCATATACAATACATTACCACAAAAAAAACTATCAGCAGTATCCAGTTATAAAATAACTAGTAACCAAAACACAATCAGCACGTTTCCAAAAACATTTTAAACCACCTAAATTAGTGTGCAAAAAGTACTTAGTAACCAAAAAATACTATAACAGTAACCAACACTGAAATTGAAGGGTATATAACCATTTAACAAATTTTCATTCATCATTAACCAACTATAACAGCACCATTTCCCAAAACAAATTCAGAAGTAGCCATAAACAACTAAGGATTCCAAATTTTTAAAAACAACTTAAATATCACACCTTGAGATGATTTTGCCGGGGGATAATATTCGCGCTAGAAATTTTTTCCCCAACTTCAGCTTCGTTACCATCTTTGTTTGCAGAATCTTCAAAATCAGAATCCGAATTCATTAATTCTTTGCGCACCTTTAAAACCTGTCTCCCCGATTTTTTATCCTTCAAAGGGGATTTAAAAAATCCCTTCTTCCCCTGCAGAGGGGACTTGACCACACCATCCTCCATACTTCTTTTTCTCTTCCCATCATTTTTCTTACCAACAACCCCCCTAACATTCTTCCTCGTATTAACCATCCTATACAAAATCACAATAACATTAAAATAAGTTCAAAATTTTTAATCTCATATCCAACGAAATAACGCTGCAAATAGATGTGTAAATTATAGTAAATAAAATATCCAATTTCTTGGAAACATATGAATTGAGGAAGTAGCATCTTACATTAAATTAATCTACAAACTAAATATGAAAAATTGATCATAAAACCACTCAATTAAACAAATAAAAACATAATTTTCTGAATATTCACAGTTAAAAAATATAGTGAAAAGGAAAAAAGCCTCACAATTAATTTCTGTCCTAAAACTGTATCTAGTGAGGTTCATAAGAACCAAACATATGTTCTTTCTTACTACAACATTACTGGTACAAAATCAAAAATTGATGCACATATTCAGAGTTGGAACCAAATTAACACCCTTTCATAAATCAAAACCACAATGAATACCAATTGGTTTCCAAGTTCCCAATTTTCAAAATAATGGTTTCAAACTGAAGAAGCTTCAATAAAAATTTTTATAAAAACGACTTCTAGATTGCTGTCATGAAAAGACAATGGTTACATAAACTAAACACACCTGAATCGGCGAGTGGAAGAGCGTCAACAATCACACCCAAAACAAAGGAAACACCGGCAAAGATGAAGATGAAGCACCGGCAAAGATGGAGAACGAAATAGCCTTGCAGAGCAAAACTCGATTTCCAAGTTCCCAAAAACCAAAATAAGGGCCTGAATCGGCGAGTGGAAGAGCGTCAACAATCACACCCAAAACAAAGGAAACACCGGCAAAGATGAAGATGAAGCACCAGCAAAGATGGAGAACGAAATAGCCTTGCAGAGCAAAACTCGATTTCCAAGTTCCCAAAAACCAAAATAAGGGTTTCCAACTGAACAATCACACCCAAAACAAAGGAAACACCGGCAAATATGAAAATGAAGCACCGGCAAAGATGGAGAACGAAATAGCCTTGCAGAGCAAAACTCGGTTTCCAAGTTCCCAAAAACCAAAATAAGGGTTTCCAACTGAATACTCTTCAATTAACCGGCAAATATGGATATGAAGCACTGAAAAAAATGGAGACGAAATAACACTTTCAGAGCAAAAATTGGTTTCTAAGTTGCCAAATACCAAAATAAGGGTTTCTAACGGGATACTTTCGGTTAACAAGTTAAAGACACGTACAACTTAACAATTCAAAAATATATTATCCCTATAAACACGGGCCATATCAAAAACTCATTAAATCATTGAACTAAAAAAAAGGGATAAGAATGCACAGTTTTTGTAAATAAAATATAACAAATGCACTAATTTTGTAAATATTTTATTTATGTATTATTTTTATAATATTTTATTAAAATGTACTCAAATATGTAATTGTTCCTATATTTATTTGTAAATATTATACTCTTGCTTATTTTTAAAAACAGAGCAGAAATAATAAAATAACTTAAAAAGAAAGATTATTTAATATCCTATCCAATTAGATTATTGGGTGTAGCAATGGTCTCAAGTGTCAACCTTAGACTTTGTGTATATATATATATAAGCTTTATGTTTTAAAATGAAAGGAGTACTAATTTATGAAATAAATTATTTAGAAAAAAATAATAAAATTCAAAGTTTGATTATGACATTCTCTGTGGTGGTATAACTAAAAGTCATTACAACATACAATTGTTTATACAAAGAGTCCTTATTCAGTAATCGGGAAGTTACCGATCCATTTTTTTTCTTTTGACACTCACTCTATTTTTTATATATATTTAAATTACACCAAAATTATTAAATTTTATAAAAATTTCAGTTGAAATAAATATTATATATTTTTTTAGAGTAAAAAAAAAAAAAAAATTAGACTAATCACTAAACCAAGCTCCACTTCACGATCGACCTACAATTATTGTAATACAAATTACAAGTAGCCTATGTTGTGTTGTCTTTACAACGAGTCCTTCTACACAGATATTGGAATTGAACATTTTTAACTTTTTTTATTCTTTTTTTAATTTTTTCTGTGACTCCCAAAAAATGTATAGTATTTATTCTAACTGAATTTTTTATAAAAAAAAATATTTTAAATATAATTTAAATACATATATAAAAAAAGTGTTGTAAAATCATATATTTTTTAAGAATCAGACGAAAAACCAAAAAATAAAAAAATAAAAAAAAATAAAAATATTCAATTCCAATGTCAGAGTAGACTTATTGCTTTTCAATTATATTAGAAAATATCTACTCGCGTAGGGTGGGTCCATATAAAGAAATTTGATGTATGTTGACTTGGTGTATGTAATGATCGTGCTCATATTCTTGAGTCCTTGACTCCTTGTCATCAAATTGACTTGCAGTGCCGTGATTCAAAATTAAATATACATTTTGTTTACCTTCTTTCAAAATTAATTTTTTTAAATTTAAACTATAAATTAATAAAAACAAATCTTTACTTATCATTACTCATATTTCAAATAAATTAAACACTATAATATCATTATCATCACATTTGTAATTAAAAAATATTAAAAATAAAATGTATCTTTAATTTTGTAATATGTTGAATAAAAATTGAATTTAAAAAGATATACGGCCTAGCCTGGCCTCCATCGATCAGTTAGTGTCTTCTTTTTACTCCTACTTGTTCAAAGTGAAAGCTGTAAAGGAGAAAGGCTCTCCCTCAAGATAATGACCCATGCAGTTGCAATACTTTCAAAAATAATATATATTGTGAATTTATGTATTCATTTTTTTATTATCCAATATACATGTAGATGCGTGTTAGTAATAATTCTTTGATTTAAAAATATATATATAATATGATGAATCATTTAATCATTTTTATAATTTTATTAAATTCTACGAATCATGTGTGGTAACGGCTGAATATGAGACAGGGACACTAACAAAAAAGGAGAAAATTTTGCATGTCATGTCCAACTTTGTTTGTCTAGACAAATGGGGATTGTGATGGCATGCATGCACGTGCGATGCCGCGTAAAGAAGAAGGTTGTTGGCATGGTGAGTCAAGTTGGCCCCCATGCTCTTTATTCAACAAAATTTGGACCCCATGCTTTCTACAACTTTTTATATATATATATATATATATATATATATATATATGAAATTATTTCTAACAAATAAATCTTAACCGTTAATTCAGAGATATAAAGGTTCAAAGAAAGATAACGTATGTTATAGAATAGGTCCATATTAAATATATATGAATAGTTTTTTTAAGTAATAAAATTAAGTATTGTCAATTATATTTAATGTATTTATTTTTATAAAATATTCGTATAAATAATATATTATGTAATATAATTTAACATTGTCAATTATTGTGATAACTTGATTATTTAAAATTTAAACAATACCTTATAAATATTTTATACATTGAAACTATTTAATTAGATGTAACTAAAGTTGGGGTGTTTTAGATATTTCTCTTGATCGCACCACTTACCCGTGGCCAGCAAAAAAAATAAAATCACTGGTCGTAGGTAAAAGGTGCAGCCAATTCCTCTTTGAGTCACTGAATTTTTAAATTAACGGTGTAAAACTCGTTTGCTGGAATAATGACCATAGCTAACGTATATTATGAAATAGATCCCTATATATATATATATATATATATATATATCTTGATCCGAATAATTATTTTTAATAATTATATTGTGTTCGGCTATAAAGGAACATAGATACAAAATTATTGGATATCTATCTATATCTATGTGCTCATCGATCTGCATCTATCTGAATAATAATATTCTCTTTCAAGATGATTAGACATAATAACAACAAATGAGAAATTAAATCTTTTCTAATTTAGCAAGTTGTGGTTGAGGAGCATGATGGCACCAAGTGTGTAATTATTTAATTAATTCAATTCATTTTTTTGTTTCAAAAGATTAATGATACAAAAAGAAAGATATCAGAACTATAATTAGATTCAACTTTAGGGAACAATATATACATGCATATATAATTTATTTTCTATCTATAATTTTCTCTCCATTCTTTTCTTCATATAATTGTATGATTGAACAAGTAGTAGTATTCATCCCTACCCTAATGAAGCAATGATCTCATTTTTGGTCACCAACCATACTTTACACTTTATAGTAGTTGTGATTTGTGGAATATTAAGTTGGAGGGCCGGATCAGCTGTTAATAATTTATAACTGAATGTTATAAATAAGAAGAAACAAATCATGAAAAGAAAAACAAACAAATAAGACTCCTATTTAAGGGAAATGAAGTGTATAAGTTTAAATTAAGTAGATCATGATCATATTCAAATTAATAAAGTAATAAGGATGAAAAGGTAATTGAGTATCCTTGTTTGTTAAGCAACACCAAGTTTTTTTTTTGACCACTGTCACATTCCTTTACCCTTTTATATATATTCTTAAAAAGTTATTTTCATTCATTAGCTAGATTGATTGATGCCTCATACAATTAATATTCTAGTTAAGATATATCTTTGTAAGGATGATGGGATTTAGTGGGACAACATTCCACATTACAAGTAAAAAATATATAGCACTACACATGCATGTGACATCATGTGAACATTGAATTACAAAAGCACATATAACCAAACCTAATTCTTGTTGATTTAACCTTTGTAATTTTTATTGACTTAATTTATCTTTAGGTTTAGGTGGTGTTTGTTTACTTCTTAACAGTTTTACATCTGATTCGTTATAAATAGTGTACTTCCTCCATTTCAAATTTGACAATCATTATTGAGTTTTGAAAAGTCAATTTGAGATATTTTAAAATTTAAAAGTCATTCAGATATTTTATACTTTTTAGTACCAAAACACTTTTTTTAAGTCCAGATGTTATTTCACTCAAATGATCTAATTTATTAAGATATAATAACCATTCAAATCTTAATGGTTCAATTTTATCAAATACCACCTTAGACAATGAATTTCATGGTAAAAATTATGGTAGTAATATTTTGAGAGTAATTCTTGAAAATACTATTATTTGAGCAGTCCAAACAAATATTTTAAAATAATGCTTACTCCTTTAAAAATATAATTCAAAAGTACTGACTTTTCTCTCAGGAGAGAGTATAATTTATTAAAAATTTAAAAACCTTCTAGTGGCCCAAAAGATATTGGAGACTCGGGTGGATTCATTATCTTCCTTACCCCACCAATAGAAAAACGGAACAAGTTGCAATTAGTACCTGATAAATAAGAAATTGAGCAAAAGAAGGAAAAGAACAAGTGATAACTCATAAGAGATGCGGAAATCCCAAAAAAATAAAATTCTAATGTTTGTTAAAAACTATTATTTGTTAATAATAATACATAGTTGTATTCAATGTATTGTTTTTAAAGTTAAGAGTGTCACGATGAAGTCTTAATCTAGTGATTAAGATTGAAGTACTTGACATTTAGGTCTGAAGTTAATTTATCATTTAGTTGAATTTACTTCTTCTTATTTATTAAGTGAGACTTGATTCGTCTCTAAAGACGGTGCGTTCAGGCTTTTATTATACTATTCTTTGTAAGTTTTGTCAATACTATGACTATTATGCAATATATTTAATGTACTATTAATTATAAAATTTATAATTTAAATTTGAAAAAAATCTAAGGACTATTAAAAAAGTATGGGTGCGAATCGTTGGAATAGTGTGTCTTAGATGGCGAGAGTCCAGTAACCAAAAATATTATTAGCTTGCGCTCTAACTTGAATAGCAAGATATACGTGAAATTTCGTTTGAATCAGCAAGATCGATTCTTAGGTGTAGTGCTTATTTTCCTATGTGTTCTATTGGTACTAGTGGAGTATAGCATATAGATATAGTCTTTCGCTTAATATTGAAATTGACAATTGAACCAAACAATAATTAATTATCACAAATAAATAATTATATAAATCTTAAATAATTAAATAAACAATGTATTTTTTTTATTTAAAATGCCCTATGATTTTCTACCAATTATACATTTTAATAGAATTGCCAAGTGTAAGCCTCATAGATTATTTATAATACTCATATGCTCGTTCGAACCGAGCATTATAGTTTTGTTATTTGTATATAGAGAGCTGGTATTTTCATATGATTATTTTTATATAAATAATAAATAAATTCTATTTTTAAATAAAAATATTATTTTAATACGTAAAAATATCATTTCAATATATATCGTTAACGTATTTAATTCGATATTCAATCATTTATTAATTGGTGAGTGAAATGGGCCGATTTGACAAGAAGAGAATAGAAAATAAATGGTCAAAAAGTAGTCCACTTAGATAATACACTCTGCTTTATTTTTCTGGGCCCAGCTGTTTCCATCCAAGGATTCAAGGGTCCGGGTCCCACTTTCTCTGTCATGGATAATGGATTCTTCTTTTAACAGTTAGAATAATGCTACTATCACATAAAACAAGTTATATAAAGGTCATATACTGCGAGATTACAGTATGTGATTTGTTGTTGAGTTAAATGGATCATGTCAACAACAAATTACATATTACCACGTCTGCAGTATGTGAGCGTTATGTGATTATTTTATATAATAGTAGCATGACTCTAACAGTTAGGATAACGTATTAAGAAAATATTAGAGAATTGATATTTTTATACGTAAATTTAATAATTTCATGTGTTTTTTTTATATTAGTAAATAAATTTTATCTCGTATCAAAGAGTATATTTTGAAACCAATACTTTCACTAGTAAAAATATCAATTCTCAAATCTTAACGTAAAAATTATTGGTATGATTATATATAAGAGTGTAAATTAATTGAGTAAGTCGAGTATTGAATTGCTGAGATTTGATTTATAAAATTTATCGAGTATAAAATAAAGTTTGATTAAAGCTCATTTAGTTACCGAGTTGAATTAGATCTCGAATCGAGCTCGATCAATTTAAATTTTTCGAACGAATATGATCCGAGTATTAATAAAAAATTATAATTTGAGGAGATTTGAGTAATTTATAAAATTTTAAATTTTATTCATATTTGAATCATTTATATTTCGAATCGAATTCAAATTAAATTTTTAGTCGAACGATTACGAATCGAACTGTTTTTTATAAAAATTTTATGTTAGCTGCAATTCATAAAATTTATTGTCGTAAAAATAAGTTTCCTTTATGTTATTTTATTTAATTCTCTACTGCTAGCATAGCACGCGCTGTTGATGGGCGTGATAGTTGAACACTCTCCCCCCACTACCACAGTCCACAGTACCACTCGCGCACTTTATATTCTCTATGTAGAAGTCTCGTTCACACTTCACACACTCCTTTCTCTCTCTTAAATCTTGGTATTCTTCCAAACGTTTTTCTCGACCATTTTTCCGCCATAGCTGCTTACAGCTACTCCTCCACTGAGCTCTTTCTCTCTCCAAAATACTACTATATATCTATCTCTCTCTAGTTCTGTTATCAGTTCATTCTTTCACTCCTTTTATCCTTATCTGCATATGGGCAGAGTCCATTCACATTCCAATTCCTCTTTCTCTATCTAAAAACCCGCATTTCTGTTGAGATATCAGTTACCGAGCTGTTTATATACAGTATTTGATTTGTTAGGCATTTAGGAAATGGAGAAAAAACAGGGATTTTTCTCAGCTTTGAAAGAAGAAGTAGTACGGGGATTATCGCCGGCAAGGTCGCGTGCGAAGAGTCCGGGGAGGAGCAGGTCGCCAATGTCGGGTCTGTTGCGACGTAGGAAGGGGAACCAAAGCCAGAGAAATTTGGGGAACTCGGAGCTGTTGATTTTGAGATCCGGGAGCTTGAGGCCGGTAGTGGGAGAGACACTGACGCCGTTAATTGAGGGTCCGGATCCGGATGGCGGGGAGGTTGGAGACTCTAAGCGGGTCGGGCTGGGACAATGGATGAAAGGGCAGCTTTCTCGGGCTCCTTCCATGGCTGCAAATGGATATAACAAGCGGTCTGATCTGAGATTGTTGCTTGGAGTTATGGGTGCGCCGCTTGCTCCGGTGTACGTTAGCACCACTGACCCTCTGCCTCACCTCAGCATCAAAGACACTCCTATAGTAAATTTCTCTCTCACTAAATAAATATTTGCTTTTGTTGTCTTCAGAATTTAATGTTGACATTGGTTGTTAGATTTGTTTTATACTAGGAAATGCTCTGTTTCAAAATTGTGTAAATTTGACTTGAATCGTTTGTTATAGTAGTTATTAATGTCCTTATCTTTGTTAATGTTTATTTTTGAAGGCTGTAGTGAAGAAATAGATCCATAATATAATGGACACAGGTTGTGTTCCTAGTTTAATTGAAGTTTTAGTATTGGGATTCAAATAGTGGGTGAGGTCAAATTAATGTTTTTGTACTCCAAATATTAGCATAGAAGAACTAGTGGTGAGGTGAATTATTCACACTTTCTATTTATACTTTAACTTGTTGGTCAGCTGTTGTGTTTATCCTTCCTGTTAGCAGTGATTTGGTTTGGTTCGGTTCGGTTCTGATATGGGGTTTTGGTGTTTCAGGAAACATCGTCTGCTCAGTACATACTGCAGCAATATACTGCTGCATCAGGAGGACAAAAGCTTCAAAACTCCATTAGGAATGCTTATGCAATGGGAAAAGTGAAGATGTTGGCTTCAGAATTTGAAACAGCCACCAAAGTAATGAAGAACAAGAATGCTACTAGAGATGCTGAGTCAGGTGGATTTGTTCTGTGGCAGATGAATCCGGATATGTGGTATGTGGAACTTGCAGTCGGGGGAAGTAAGGTCCATGCAGGATGCAATGGGAAGCTTGTGTGGAGGCACACCCCCTGGCTTGGTGCTCACACTGCAAAAGGTCCCATTAGACCCTTGCGTCGTGCCCTTCAGGTGAACCTGTGTTCCTATTCATGTCTCTATCTTCGGTTAAATATCCTGGTTTTTAGACCCAAATTTGAGATATGTTTTTTGAACCTGCAGGGTCTTGATCCAAGATCCACAGCTAGTATGTTTGCTGATGCAAGGTGTATTGGAGAGAAGAAGATGGATGGGGAGGACTGTTTCATCCTCAAGCTTTGTGCTGATCCACGGACATTGAAGGCAAGGAGTGAAGGCCCTGCGGAGATTATAAGGCATGTTCTATTTGGCTACTTCAGCCAGAAGACAGGGCTGCTTGTTCACATGGAGGATTCTCATCTTACCCGCATCCAATCTAGTGGTGGCGATGCAGTTTATTGGGAAACTACTATTAATTCTTTCCTGGACGATTACCGGCCAGCGGAAGGAATCATGATTGCACACTCTGGCCGATCTGTGGTTACCCTTTTCAGGTTTGGGGAGATGGCAATGAGCCATACCAAGACTAGAATGGAAGAAGCTTGGACAATTGAAGAGGTTGCATTCAACGTGCCAGGCCTTTCTGTAGACTGTTTTATACCCCCAGCTGACTTGAGATCTGGGTCTATCAACGAGGCTTGTGAACTCCCTCAAGATGGAAGGGGAAAGAGTGCAATCGCCCTAGCAGCTCATCGGGCAAAGGTGGCAGCACTGGAAAACACACATGAACGTGATGACATGGTTTGGAAGGTCAAAGTCTAACTCAAGTGTAGGACATAAAAATTAGGTTGTTTATATTGGTAGGTAGTTTCAGATTGATTAACAGACAAGTTACATAGAGAAGCTAGGTTGATCAAGTAATTTTAGCTGGTGTAGTCCTCTCTATTGATCTGTAAATAGAGCATAATCATTCGCAGGTTCTTCTCAAGCCTGGGTGAATTTTTATACTCTCAGTGCAGAATCCAACTATGGGGTTGGAGCTCGTTTTTTTCGCAGTACCGGATGGAGCAAATGGAGGTTATATTTTTTTGCTTACCTTCCATGAATATGGAGGAAGGTGGTGAAGCTTCAACATAGCTTAACTATGCCTTTCTACTAATTTTCTTGCCATAAAGTATACGGCCGTAGCAGCACCAAAGAAACTGCTATGCGGGTTGGACATTAGTGTTTTAGTACTTCATTTTTACTGTTTTTGTGTGTTAGGGTCTGGTGTGGTGGTTTTATCAATCTTTTAATTGTTTCTTGTTGTGGGAAGGAAGAAAGAGATGTCTGTTTAGCAGGGAGGGAGGGAGGAGGGGGGGGGGGGGGGTAGGTTAGATAGGGGAGAAGATGGTAAAACTTTATTTATTCTTCATTATTCAACTACTGTAACTAAAATGTTTCTGATATGCATTCTCTGGTTTAATTGGCATCTTGTCAGTGTTTGCCAACAGAACATTGTGTTATTAAAGCATTTATCCTTGATTTGTATTTACTTTGGGTATCTGAATAGTTATAGATTTCAATCTTCTTGAATACTAGTGATACACCACCTTTCACATGAGGAGATAAAAAGCTGAATTTAGTGAATACTGAGATGTGTACTTCCAATACTCTCTTCTTAACTGGATGTTGTATTTTCTTGATTTGCTAAAGAGCATCTAGAGCTAGTTGGTTGGAAAGTTTCTGTAGCAGAATTCTTTTGGTTTCTTTTGACCTTTTTCTCCTTGACTAGAATAATTCACTTGCCAATGGAGAGGGGAGCCAATTCCCATCCATCCATCCATCCATCCATCCATTGCTATAGCAGGTGAGCCCCTCTGAGGCAAGGCAAAGCGTGTGTGAGAAATATCATAACATTAAAGGCACGGCATAAAAGGTATGCTTATCCCAATTCATCTTTTTCCTCCTCCTCCTCCTCCTCCTCCATGCTCTCAAGTTATTCTTCTTCCATGTTAACCTTAAAAAATTGTTAGCTTAGTTGTGACATGCTGTCATTTTGGATCCGGTTAATGGTAAGTTGGTCAATTGATGCTGACACGCAGAGCGAGATCACTTCCTGCCTGCGTGTCGACATTATATTGGTCAATTGATCAAAATTGACTCTATGCTAACCACTCCCTGTCATTTTATACTACTATCAATAAAAAGACGACTACTATCAATAATAAAAAGACGACTAGCAAGTGTTTTGGCTTAAAGCAACATAAACTTGTATAATGATACTTATTTTTCAAAATCAAAGTCTCATTTTAAAAATAAAAAATAAAGAGTAAACATACCAGTTAATTGACCATAAAGGTCCACTAATTTACATGATATGCCTGCCATTGTGTTTGAATTTCAGGATATGTAACAAGACTTTTTTTTAAAAATTATAAAAGTCTTGCTCAAATTGAAGAAATAGGCAGTAAAATGTCAAAATTATACCAATAATAATTAAGTGGGACCACCATAAATAGATCGTGTGAAAGAGGGTAACAGAATTGAGCGATTGAGGCCCATACTCATACTCACTCAGTAGATCACATCAGCTTAATAAAAATGAGATTTAGGGCACATTTATACCTACCTCTATTTCAATCATGTATTGGATCTGTCATGGTGGGCCTCAACTATTCAATTTCGAAATAGGTGAGAAGGATCTAGAGCCAATGCACTGAACCATTATGGCCTCTGGCAGAAAAGAAATTAAAAAATAAGCAAATAAAATGTAATTTTACTTACATTTTTTGTATAATTAAATCAATTCATTAAATAGGTGAGACCCACTAAGGTGGCAAATCAAAATAAAATTTGTTCAAGGTTGGTATTTGCTACTTGGGAAGAAGGGTTTACAGGAGCGGAGCAGGAATAATAATTGGGATGGCTTAAAAATATTATAATATCAAAATTATATATTTGGATTAGACGAACCAAAGATATTGCAATGACAAAATTGTATATTTGGACTGGATTGGTCAAGGTTATTCCAATTTATTTATTTTGGGTTGCATAATTATATAGTATATCTAGTAAATAAAAAATTTGGGTTGGGCTATAGCCCCAAAAGTCGACTCACGGCTCCGCCCCTGAGGGTTTATATATATATCGAGAGGATCTCCGAGTTAATAAATTAATCTTTAGAGACGGACATAAAGTCATAATAGACATGTTATGGGTTTTAGTCCGTTAACAGACCAGTCCGTTCCTGAACGAGTCTCTCCCTATATAAGAAATTTTAATAAAATAAAATAAATTTACCCATGTGTTTTTTTTAAGGTTTACTAATAATATATGATGGGAAATGGCAATCTGATATTCTTTAGTTATAAAAATTTACCCCCACCTGGCCACCTTCCTTCGTGTTAGATTCTAATCGTTGACTTTAAAACTAAATAAATTTGTATTAATTATAATTTTTTTAAAATTTTATCAATTAACATAAATATGAAATTATATCTTTAATTACCCCTCATCTTAAGCTAACTCAATACTAATGTTAGAGCTTTAACACGACAAGTATAAACATTACTATCAAATTCAATTGGATTAGGTACCTGGTGGATCCTTCCATTTGTGGAACTTGGTAACACAATTATTTTTCGAAATCTACGTTGACTTTCTAACCCATTCACTATTTAAAGTAACAAAGCACTTAATATTTTTGTAAAATAAACATAGAAGTTACCAAAGTACTAGTTATTAATTCATAGCTATTATATGATTATATATTGTCGGTAAAGATTGCATAGTATAGTAAATATTTTAAAGTATTTGTTTGTTTTGGATATTTATGTGTGTGACAGTAAATAAATAAATATCTTATCTACTAAATTATGCTTTTTATAGGCCTCTTTGACAATAGGTAACTCAGGTAAAACAGTAAATACTGGTCATACTAGTCCTATTCCACTGTTATTACCATTTTCTTTTAATTTCTCTCTATATTTATACATTTTTTGGGGTAAAAATCTCGTTATACTCGTGGGCATTTGGAAAGATTTTCTCAAGAATTCTATTCCACTTTCAAATGGGGACTAACATAGTCAAGTCACCCATCCGAGCGGAAGGAACTCGGTTCTCTTGCGAATGAAAAAAAATGATGTTGGAAGAGCTTCTCTTAATCGGGTCCGACCATAACTCAATTCCCAGATATTGGGAGGTGAAAACCAAAAAAAAAAAAAGGAAAAAAAAAGCATGGTCAGGTCATGGATTAAATACTTTGTCTATGGTGGCATGCCCATTTAAGTAAATTTATGAGAAATCATTGGTTTATTTATATGTTTATATTCCCGCCAAGGCCCAAACCTTGAGCCCTACATCTAAGAAGTATTATGGGCTAAATGAGGTGGGACCTGATTACCAAAGTCCATCATCTACAGAACATGTAGTGCAAAAACAAACAAACAACTTGACATTAAAAAAAAGAGAGACTGTGTTATCAAAAAAAAGATATTGAGAGAGAAGAAACAATTAAGTGGATAACTACAATAATTCCCTCCTCCCTTCCTTCCGTTCCAAACAATACAAAAGCTTCCTTCCCCTCAAAGAATCCAACCGAATGTATCCCATCATCATGGTGCGGGAGAAAGCATGCAAATAATAATAATAATATGTAGTAGGAAATATTTAATAGAGAAATTAGTAATATCTAAAGCAACAAAGAGACGAGAGTGAATCCGAAGCTCAAGCAGCTCCCAAGCATGATCACCTGCATGGACCACATGATCTTCTCCGCACCACTCTGCAACCAAAAGTTTTAGAGAGCATGCATCATTAACCCTAATAAGAATATCGCTAGCCAACAGGCAGACCCCCCCCCCAGGCCCAGGCATATGACTGCCATTCTCATGTATCTAATCAACTGAATGAATCAATCTAACAATAATAATAACTTTTTATAATTTTAACCATTTAATTGAAACAACCCGGGTCAAATTCCAAGTACCGAACAAATCAATCCAAAAACCATGTCATCAAGATTTCTACTTTAAGATTCACACATGCATGTTAATAAAAGTCGGTAGGATTATGGAGGAACAAATTAAGTTGGGATGGAAATTGAATCCCTTTAAACCATGAATGGTACATGTTAATCTTAAGTTAAGGACAAAGCATAAGAGTCTAAATTCTCAAGGAAACTTTCCCACTCGGTGCCCGGTGGTAACTTCATGGAAGTAATTTATTCTTTCACTTAGATTTTTTGTTGGTAATGAATGCTATTTCACCAAGTTTAACATGTCAGAACCTGATTATCTCTTCAAAGTAGGGTGCAAGTAGAACCAGTTTAGGAAGTAATAAGTCTGCCTGATGAGCTAAACAATGCAATTGCAATTTGATGTTTTTTCTACTTATGTACTCCATAGCTTTAAACCAATTCCTGCATGCATGCTCCAACAGTCAACAGAAAATTCTGTTCGAATTGTGAACAACCCCCCCCCCCCCCACCCACCCACCCACCCATGTTTTGCGAGAGACAATCACTCAACCTATGTATCTATATTATAAAGGAAGAGGAAGAGGAAGAGGAAGAGGAAGAGGGGGAGGGGGTTATTTATTGTCACAATAACTGTCCCCTTGAAATTGTGTCACAAATATTCTTTTCCTTTTGTCTCTATAAGTTTAATTTTATTACAAATTTGTCTTCCTTAATTTTTATATTTTTATTTTATCTCCGACATTTAATAAAACTTTTATTATATTCTTACGATAATTGCATACGCAACGCGTGAGCCACTCCGACCAGTCTTTATAAAAACTCTTTACAGAAAAATTGCAACTTTTCTTGAAATTCTCGGAATCAAGTCTTGAACAAAAATAAAAACCATGAAAATTTCAACTCTTCTTGAATTTTCTTGGTCTCCGGTGTTTGTTCAGAGTTGATTTGCCCTTTGTTTGTAAAAAGCATTTTGTAGACCCAAAAGGCCCAAACCCAATGCACAAGTCCCAAAGTACGAGAAAATAGTTCAGGTTAGATAATATATGTAGACCCTAACTATCATACGCCATACGATCACTTACTAAGGTTTAAACTACCTCAACTGAACTGAACTAGTTCGTAATTCTGTACCAGTACTATGAAAATAAATGCCAATTATTTAATCTTCAGGACACATGCTAAATACACAGTTTAAAAAATTATTCTCTTCAATTGTGTGTATATTTTCTTGAATTTAATACAAATACAAAAAACAAAAAAAATATGTACACAGTTCAAGAGAATATGTCGTTCAAGAGAATATGTCATGTTAAGAGGACTCTTAATTAAAAAACTGAACAGACCTATGCCAGATGTCACAGATCGGGGTGCGCATTGTATCCAGGCGCACGATAGAGATTACCCATTGAGTAAAACTAAAATAAATAGTACTATAAAAATGCAGGTACCTGATTAGGTGCTGACGGTGTTGGTGATCCATCACCCAAACTTGGAGCCGGAGCCGGAACTCCGGTACGGGGTGCCGGCGGACTCAGTAACGCTGGGGACGGCGCCGGAGATGTTGGTCTCTTGCTTGGGGCCGGGACCGGGGGAGCTGCGAGAGGTGCAGGTGGAGGAACGGCTGGTGGTGGCGTAGGAACCGGGGGTGGAGGAGAAGGCGGAGGAGTGGCGGGAACTGGAGGAGGAACGGCTGGTGGTGGAGTAACGACAGGTGGAGGGGAAGCTGGTGGTGGAGTGGCGGTAGGTGGTGGAGTTGAAACTGTGACGGGTGGAGATGCCGTGGGGGCGGTGGGAGGAGCTGGGGTGGTTGTGGGTGGTGGTGAGGCGGTGGTGGTCGGTGGAGTAGCGGTGGGTGTAGTGGGTGTGGGTGGGGCGGGAGTTGAAGTCGGAGAAGAGGCCGGAGATTGACCTCGGACACCGGCGACGACAATGCAGATGAAAGCTAGGAGAAATAGAGATTTCCGATCCATATTGGTGGCTGTAATTTTGCCTCAGAAAGCACAGTACAAGCTAGAGTCTTACTTAATATTGGGACGGTGGTGCGGCTTGAGAGGAAAACAATGTTGTTTGTGTATTATATATAGGAGCTATGTTTTCGTATATTGATGTCTCTCTCTCTCTTTCTCTCTCTAAAACTTTATTCTCATGATGCGGGGCCCATGCAAGATGAGAGGGACTACCGCCAACCATACCAAACAAAGTTTGATTTGATGTTAGCCGTCAGATTACTGTCTGTAATGTGGGGTTTCACCTTGATTAGTATGACAGGAACTCTTGATCTTTCAGCCACGTGTCATATGGCACAGTAACCACCCTACAATATTCACTGTGCTTAAATATTTTCACCTAGGCTTTTCTTATAAGTTACTCCAGCAAAGATTGGCGAATTAATTATGAAAATTTTCTGTCTAGACATATATTAATATGTAAAATTAATTATAATTATAGGGTTAATTTACTAGGATATCAAACACATTATTAATTATAATTATTTATACAACTCCCAATAAAATAGTCAACATATAAAATATATTATTTTCTTTTTCCTCTCTATTAAAGTAAAGGAAGAGTAAAATTTCATCGTCTATGGGCTGGGCCTGGATAGATGTTAAAGTGGGCCATACAGCTTCTGTTGATTGGCGTAGGATATCAATATCAGAGATTAACAAAAATAATGCTACTATCACATAAAATTTTCATACACACATATATATTGTAAACCTCGTATGTCAGGCGGAGTCCAAAAATATGTATGTGTGTGCATGTAATTAATTTTTTATGTGATAGTAGCATTGTTGGATTAACAATTGGGTAGAGTAGTACTTTTGACAGAACTGTCAGAAATGTGTATGGCCCAGTTGTCATGTTGCTCAAGGTAAAAAATTATGTGCAGTAGATGAAAAAGGAGGCATGCCTTTTTCTTTTCTTTTGGTAAAGAAAAGAAAAAGAAAAAGAAAAAAAACCCAACAAACGTATTGCACTCGTTTGGTACTTTGGTTGTATTATCTTTACGTTGTGTTTGGATTCTTTTATGAGTTTTATTTATTTGAATTCGTTAAATGAGTGGAATATTATTTTTATTAATAACTTAAATTCTTATATTATAAATTACTAACAAAGTAGTAGTAATTAAATTCTAACAACTAATATAAATATTAAGGTTATGAATAATGGACTTAACCTTATTGTGAGGGTCCAATTTAGTGAAACATTTTGAGTTAATTTGTTGGTTTGTTAGATTGGGGTTGAAAAAGTGGGTATGATAAAGGTTTGCTTGTAAAATAATTTAGCTTTTATTTGATTTTTTTGTTTACCCTAAATCATTTTGAATAAAGCTCACGACTTGATCATTAATTTTCTTTTGGGTCTTTCTTAAATAAACAGTTTATATTTAGATTACTCCCTCATTCATAAATTTGATACTTTCTCCGTTCCTCAAAAACATGTTTAATTTGACTTTTAAGCGTATTTATTTATATTTTCAATTATATAAAAATTAAAAGGGATAGTAAATTTGTTATAGTTTTTAATGGTTATAGTTCTCCCCCTATAATAGTAGTTATAAGAAAATATTATAAATTTTGATTTAGGTACAAAATCAAAAATGGTCAATTTAACTAAAAAAGAGAGGAGCGAAGGCCGTTTTTGCAGGACAGAGGGAGTACTATAGTAGCGGTTACCTTGATAACCAATGCAAAGCACGGATAAACTTAAAAGAGTGTTAATCTGTAGCAACCGGTTGCTAAGGTTACTATTCAGTAACCATGATCTACACCCTTCATGAATAAAATGGATGGTATGAATTAAAAAATATTTCACCCTTACCGCTACAGCTTATAGCGGCAGACCAAACCTTCTAAAATGCTGAACTAATTACACCGTTGCCCCTCCCTTATCATATCCCCTGGCGGCTGCCGCTAAAATGCTGAGCTAACTACTACTACTACTATTATTATTATTACTAGCTACTACTATTACTATTATTATTACTATTAATATTATTATTATTATTACTACTACTATGAATATGATTATTATTACTACTATAATATAATAATAATAATAATAATAATAGTAATAATAATAATAATAATAATAATATTAATAGTAGTAGTAGTAATAGTTTTCTCTACTATACACATTATTTTTATTTTTATTATTATTACTACTACTATTATTATAATTATTATTATTATTACTACTACTATTATTATTATATTATAGTAGTAATAATAATAATAATAGTAGTAATAGTAATAATAATAATAATAATAATAATAATATTAATAGTAGTAGTAGTAGTAATAATAATATTAATAGTAGTAATAATAATAATATTAATAGTAGTAGTAATAGCTAGTAATAATAATAGTAGTAGTAGAAGTTAACTCAGCATTTTAGCGGCAGCCGGCAGGAGATATGATAAGGGAGGAGCAACAGTGTAATTAGCTCAGCATTTTAGAAGGTTTGGCCTGCCGCTACAAGCTGTAGCGGCAGGGGTGTAGATCATGATTGCTGAATAGTAATTTTAGCAACCGGTTATTACGGATTAACACCCAACTTAAAAATGACTAATCAAGTAAATTTTATATAACAATTTTAAACAATATTTTAATTGATCTCAAATCAACTCAGTCGTCCAAATTTGATAACTTGATAGCTCAAAAGTTTTTCTTTTTCTTTATTTAAATTTTTTTTTATCTTTACTCAATTTTAAGTGACAAATGGTGCATTGTATCTAATAAATGTGTATAAAGTTTTGTAAAAATAAAAAGATAACTTTTGAGAATATCAAAATTTATGACCAATTAAAGGACGTGAAAATCATCAACAAAAAAAGTTTTTTGAACCACCGAGTCATTAAAATTGAATTACTGAGCAAATTTAGGAGCAACTAAAATAACTGGGTTGTTGCCTTGTTATAATATATATGATTATAGATATTTTGATTGACATTATGCAAGTCATTTGTTTAGGCTTTAGCTGATGAAGCAAAAAGTATCACTCTGACAACAAAGACAATCCCAATAAATCACACACATCTTTATTAAAGAAATACTACAATTAATCCTCCATTCTTATTTCCCTATTTCCTTGTATCATTTAGACTGATTATTTAAAAGAGAGATTAATTAACTGTAATTAACATGCATTATGCTAAAATACAAAACTTAATAATTCAATTTGGACAGCCAGCCAAGCCAGCTAGCATCAGGGTGGTCCAAAAACAAACGTGAAGTAAAAGGTAAGAGGGGGAATGTTGGTTCAAGGGTCATTCATATATTAGTTGTAATTTGATGCTGTCTGGCATTGATACAATACATCCTACCATCTATACGTTGCATTATTCTTTTCTGTTACATTCACTTATATTTTTCTTTATATATATATATATATATATATATGGAGCTACACAGCTCCCAAATGTACACAGTCTACGGTCGTAGAATTAAATCACTAGACGATTGTAAAGTAATCACTCTACGATCTACTCTATTATCAGTCAGTGATTACTCTCATTCTTGGAATGGAAGTATTAAAGGATTGCCTTCATCGTGCATCTTTGGGTCTTTTATGCACACACACTGACATTATTTGCATCACAAGAGTTGGGAGCTTTCTAATTAATGCATGCTACTCATAATTAATGCTTCAAAAAGATGTTTGCAAGTGTGATTGAATATATAGGTCCATCGATTCATTAATTTCCCCCCTTTTTAGTAGTATATTTTATCATTTGTAGTAGGTTTTCATTTTCATGATTTTCTACGCCTTAGTATTTTTTTTTCTCTTTTTTGATATTAAAATTTGCATCATTATAGACGAGTTGACATATATTTTTTCCAAATTCGTGAATAGTTTTAAGCAATAAACACATTTCTTCTAAATGTACATATTTCAATTTGCATGGTTATTTTTTAATAATAGTGTTGGAGTATCAATAATTCTTTGGTAACAAAAAATTGAATTAAAAATAAAATAAAATAATGAGTATGATAGTGATTAATTAGTGACCACAAGACCTGTAAGTATATACTTACTAGCTTCTAAAAGACATATTTTGAATTTTCGGACACGAGCCCTTCACAAAATAAGAAGAGGATAAATAATATATCATGAATAAAAGAAGACGGTAGACCTGTGATCAGAACCAGAAAAATACCACCGTTAACAGGATCCGTCCATATTATTAATTTATAAAATTATAATCCCGAGATTATTATTATAATCTCAATCAAGACTATTAAGTAATTTTATAATTCTTAAGCTAAAAGTCTCAAGTTTAAATTTGAAAACAAACAAGATACTTGTGATTAATAATCTTATTCCAAGTATAATTCTTGCAAACAAACATAGCCTAAGTCAAAATAAAAAAAAACAAGAAGCAGGTCAAGCTCAAGCACACTAATTAACTGTCCTGTTTTATTGGTTGCCTTTAAACTAGGCCCTAGCCCAAAATTAAAATATTAAACATTAACTTCAATTAGCCCAAACATAACATTGGTTTGTGGACCATAACTAACCCAAAGCTAAAGGCCAACGGCTACAGGAATGAACTAACAAAAGCCCGGCCAATAGAATTCACAGGCCTGCAATATGAGCAGAGCATACAAATGGATAAAGGGTAGTTTCGTCAAGAACAAAAGCCCAACCCCAAGGGCGGGTTTTTTGATTTTTTTGGCACTCTTTATCTGTTTAGACCAAACGCCTCCACACGCCAATTTCTGGAGAGTGAAAAAAGAGATTTAGAGCTTTAAGAAAAATGGCGATGTCTTTGCGGGTTTTGTCTTCGTCTCTGCGGACTATTGTTCCAGCTTTTCGTTCTTCTCATGCGAACTTGCGCAGTGTGCGCACGGTAACCTACGTTGCTGCTACGGCGAAGCCGGCGACCGAGACAAAGAAGAGGGAGCCGAGGGGCATAATGAAACCACGGCCAGTTTCCCCGGAAATGCAAGCTCTCGTTGGTGTACCGGAGATTCCTCGCACCCAAGCCTTAAAGCTCATTTGGGCTTACATCAAGCAAAATAATCTTCAGGTATTATTGTGTTTCTATCTCTCTCTATAATAGTTTGGTTTTGAGATTTGAGATAGTTTGCTTTTGAGTTCTTGAGATTTGGCCCTTTTGGGTAGTATTATATGATTACTAATTCTGTTATTTGTCTGGTACAATTCTATTGTGTTAAGTTTTGATTTGGAGTCCTTAGTATTGTTTCTCTGCTATTATTTTCAAGTGGATAAGGTTGTCTTGGAATAGGGTAACACATTTTTGCTGTTTGATTTTGTTGATATTTTTCTATGGATTTACAGTTTATTTGATGAGTTGTTTATTGTGAATGTACTTGAAAAAACTCTCATTTTTATGCTGGTGTTGATGAAATTTGGGTTTTGTTTCTTAGCTCCTTGATGTGTATGCTTATGGGTGCTATTACAAATTTGGAAGAGCATATGCTTTATTGTGTATACTGAATCACAAGTTTTCTTACGTAGTTATAATTTGGTTGGCCAGTTGGTTGATATCAATTTGGGGAATCTTTCGTTTTGATGAGTAAATGAGTGCTATATGGTGCTCAAAACAATTATTATATCTATATCTACTTATGTAAAGGTTTTCAACAATTTCCATCGTGGTTAGTGATTGCTAGCAATATCTGCATATTTTTTTAGCAAGAACAATAGAAAATTTTATGCAGAGGTCTAGTAATTAGTAAGGGAATGCAACTTGTGTTCTTGCAAAACCCAGTCAACTTGGGATAAGCTTAATTTTACTACATTGCAATGTATTATGTATTTTTGCTATGGCTGAATGTAATATGGGCAGAAATCAATCATTTATAGGATTCGTAATAAGACTGATAGGGAAGATTTAAATTTGATAGTGATTCTGTAGTTGGAGAGTGTTCTGATTTTAGTATCTTGTAAGCGAGCTAAACTTTAAGATGATGGCAAGTGTTACTCTAAACTTGTCAAAATAAAAATTAAAAACACTGAAGAGAAAAAAGTATAGTGATGCTATAATGTTCCGAACTTCTAAGAATTTGTAATCCAACTTTACATTTAACTACTTAACATGACATTCTTTTGAATGTTGCTGTCTGGTTTGTGGAGCTACCTGCAACTTCCACTTGTGAGATGTATTTATATTTATATATTTCCTGCCTAATTTCTATAATCTTGGCTAATACTAAAGTTATTGTGTGATTGGCTTTTTAAGTTTACTTAATAAGTTGTTTTAGATGATAATCTTGCGTTGAAACCACAAGATATCTATAAAGGAGGTTGATCTCTTTTCTTTCTGGTGCTTTAACTTTAGTTTACTTGGAAAACAATGGCATTGCTGATCTTTTTGACAATTGAAATTGGCCGTCAGTATTGAGTTTACTTTACCGTTCCTATTTGTTATGACCAGACCAAGTAATAATGATCATTGATGTGTTTGTAAATGGACTACTTTCATATGTGATGAATCATTGCTGCACTTTGTTTGCAAAGGTGATGATTTTCTGCACTTGAGAAACTCGAGTAGCAGAAAGGAATCTCATCCTTTTTGCTTGATATGCATGGTAGGAAGTAATATGAAAAAAATGCGTTATAGTTTGTTTCTATCCTTTGTAACACATTGATAGATATCATGAAATAATGATAATACCTCTATCTATTTACTAGTTGAATAATATTGACTTCGTTCTTACTTATTGTTGATAGGACCCTGAAAACAAGAAGATAATTATCTGTGATGAGAAGCTGAAGAAAATCTTTAAAGGGAAAGAGCATGTTGGCTTCCTCGAGATTGCAGGGTTAATTAGTCATCACTTTCTTTAAGTGAACCATTTTGCACCCACACTCATCCAAACTGGCCTCAAAAAGCAACCAGAAAGCGGAACGGTCTATGAAGCTGTTCTTTTGTAAATGGTGTTCTTGTTTGGTTGATGATATAATTTTGGGAGAACAATAGTGCTGCTATATGCAACTTTTGTAGTCCTTATTAGACTCTTTTGGAGGTGCTTATGTTTCAGCCTTTACTCAATTTTGGCTCTTGGGCGAGTAGGTTTTACGTTCTTGATCCTTTTAAAGGTTTAGGCCTCTTATAGTTCTGTTTTATAGTGACTGCAACTTTCTCGTTTCTTTATATCTTAGTTCTGGTTTCCTCATGAATCCTTGCACTATAGCAAATCTATTCTTCAACCCCTTTGCTCTAAAAATATTATGGTTTGACTTGGTTGGCTTATCCCCTGGCCATAATTTAAGCTGTTAATCGGCTTGGAAAAATAAGCAAGGCCAAGTTTAGCCAAAGCGCTAAATTTATTAATTGTTTGTTTCTGGCCTTCTGCTAATAAGCCTAAGCCATCTTTGTAACATAAATATTTAATACAGCTACTAAAAATTTTCATTTATTATTAAAATCAATTTAACTAGGCAAAGCCTGTTATTTGAATTATATAGGGTATTTTACAAACAATGTCCTGTACCATTTGACTCAAAGATACAAAGAGGATTTGTTGGGTGTAGTAGTCATTGTGAATCGAGAATAAAAATAACCACATTTGTAAGTATGTTTTCATTTACCAGTTGTACCGTATAATATTTTGATTACTTAAAAATAAACAAACTTTTGCCTTGTCAGTCTTCTACTACTACTTTTATCTATTTGTTACATTGCATTCGTATTCACGATCAATGGGTATGTTTCATTCTAAACACCAGGGACATGTTTGAAAAAAAAAGTATTATTAGGAGTCTTAAATTTAAATTTTGGATTTCAAATGGGTGTTAGATGACATGAAAATTTATCTAACTAATGTTATGATGACACATTATTTGAGATATTTTTTAAGAGTAAGGACCCTTAATATCACTCATGAAAAAATTGTTAAATAACTAGATAGAATTGTCTAATTTACCTATATAAATCATTGCAGTATAAAATAAAAAACATTGAACAATTGTAGTAAAATTAATCACCTTCAAAAAGTTCAAATCATTTTAATCATAATCCTCGTATGGAGGAGGATTAGGTTTGTGGCTTTATAGGTTAAGTTGATTATTTTAAAACTTATTCGCTTATAATTCGATTCTTAGAATACATTTCATCTTAATTAAATAAACTTGAAAAACTTATTTTCTCTATATAAAATGTCATGTAGCACATTGGTTAGTTCAATATACTCATTTTAAAACTACTCATTCGAACTTTTTTAGGTTTAAATTATAGTAAATTTTCCAAATAAAAGGAGAAATCAAAATAAATAAGGGGCTTTGGCATTTGTCTACTTTGTCAAATGGAGATATTCCTTCAAGTTGATTTCTATACCGCTAAAAACAGTTGCTAAAACTGAAATCTCCTCCTCCCCCACTCTAGACTGGATTCATGGCAGAGAAGCTATCAGTCCCCCTTCTTCTTCCAAACCCACCACCCGCAAGACCTTTCTTCCAAGAGCACCACCACCATCACCAAAACTGCCACCAGCCAACCACCTCTCAACCACCGCTAACCACCCCTCTTTTCCAAGATTTTCTTCTCCAACAAAACCCCAACAATAATTCCCCACAAACCCATAAACCGCAATCCTCTCCCATCCCCAGAACACGACGTCGCATTGGAAAATACGGGGACCCCAACAAGGGCAAGCCATGGTCTCACCATCGCTTCTCTCCTCTAGGTGAGCAAACAGTCCAAACCCTAATAAACCCTGATTTTGATTATGCTGAAATTGATGAGACATTGGTTAAATTATTCGATTCACTAGAAGGGCAACCAGAATTTTCTGTAAAGTCTTTGTCTTTCGATATTTTGGGTGTAATTAAGGGTTTAGGGTATTACAAGAAATGTGACTTGGCTTTGAAGGTGTTTGAATGGGTTCGGAATCGTGAAGATTCGGAAATTTTGTTAAATGGGTCTGTTGTAGCTGTAATTATAAGCATGCTTGGTAGAGATGGCCGGGTTTCGGCTGCGTCGTCTTTGCTTCACAATCTTCAAAAAGATGGTTTTGTTGGTATTGATGTTTATGCTTATACTTCTTTGATTACTGCTTGTGCTAGTAATGGGAGGTATAGAGAAGCTATATTGGTTTTTAAGAAAATGGAGGAAGAGGGCTGCAAACCTTCTTTGATTACTTACAATGTGATTTTGAATGTCTATGGGAAAATGGGTATGCCTTGGAATAGAATTGCTTCAGTGTTTGAGGGTATGAAGCATTCAGGGGTTGCCCCAGATGCGTATACTTTTAACACCCTCATAAGTTGTTGTAGACGCGGGTCTCTGCATGAAGAAGCTAAACGGATTTTTGAGGAGATGAAATTGGCAGGATTCATTCCGGATAAGGTTACTTTTAATACACTATTGGATGTTTATGGGAAGTCTCGGCGGCCTAAGGAAGCAATGGAGGTTTTGCGGGAGATGGAGGTTCATGGGTTATCGCCTAGCATCGTGACTTACAACTCATTGATTTCAGCTTATGCTAGGGATGGTTTGTTGGATGAAGCAATGGAGTTCAAAACCCAAATGGTGGAAAAAGGGATGAAACCAGATGTATTCACTTATACGACTCTTTTGTCAGGGTTTGAGAAGGCTGGGAA
Organism: Panax stipuleanatus; assembly: GCA_020205555.1. Classification (NCBI taxonomy): domain Eukaryota; kingdom Viridiplantae; phylum Streptophyta; class Magnoliopsida; order Apiales; family Araliaceae; genus Panax; species Panax stipuleanatus. Next base: position 138,744,105 of record CM035116.1, on the reverse strand, counting down.
GGATGAGGCTGCAATGAGGGTTTTCGAGGATATGAGAACTGCAGGTTGTAATCCGAATATCTGTACCTTTAATGCTTTAATTAAGATGCATGGCAACAGGGGAAATTTTACTGAAATGATGAAGGTTTTTGAAGAAATCAAGATATCTGGTTGTTCTCCGGACATTGTTACTTGGAATACTATTCTGGCAGTGTTTGGCCAGAGTGGTATGGATACCGAAGTGTCTGGAGTATTCAGAGAAATGAAGAGAGCAGGTTTTGTAGCTGAGAGGGACACTTTTAACACTTTAATTAGTGCCTACAGCCGGTGTGGAGCTTTTGACCAAGCCATGGCTGTTTATAAGAGGATGTTGGAAGCAGAAGTAACTCCTGACCTTTCCACGTATAATGCTTATTTAGCAGCATTGGCACGAGGAGGGCTTTGGCAAGACTCTGAGAAAGTACTTGCTGAAATGAAGGATGGTCGATGTAAACCCAATGAGCAGACTTATAGTTCTTTACTGCATGCTTATGCTAATGGGAAACAGATTGAACGGGTGCGTGCTCTTGCAGATGAGATTTACGCTGGTAAAATTGAACCACATGTTGTGCTTTTGAAGTCCCTTGTTTTAGTTAATAGCAAATGTGACCTTTTAATGGAAACAGAACATGCTTTCTTGGAGTTAAAAAGAAAAGGTTTCTCCCCTGATATAACTATTCTGAATGCCATGGTTTCCATATATGGCCGGAGACAGATTGTTACCAAAGCAAATGAGATCATCAACTTCATGACTGAGCGTGGGTTTACTCCTAGCTTGACAACTTACAATAGTTTGATGTACATGTATAGTCGATCAGCAAATTATGAGAAATCTGAAGAAATACTGAGGGATCTATCAGTGAAAGGAATCAAGCCTGATATTATTTCATACAACACTGTAATTTTTGCTTACTGCAGACGAGGTAGATTACAAGATGCATCGCGTGTATTAACAGAAATGAAGAAATCCGGGGTTATTCCAGATGCCATCACATATAATACCTTTGTGGCCAGTTATGCAGCTGATGCAATGTTCGTGGAAGCTGTTGATGTGGTTCAATACATGATCAAGCAAGGCTGTAAACCGAATGAGAGCACGTTCAACGCCATTGTAGATTGGTATTGTAAGCTCAATCGCCGGGATGAGGCGATAAAATTTATTAACAGTCTTCGTCAGCTTGATCCGCATATTCTTAAGGGCGAAGAGTGTAGGTTATCAGAACGAATTGCGAAGGTAGATCAGAGAAAGCAAAGAACAAATTACGAAGAGATGATTATTGAAAATCTTATTTGATAGATGGGATTGCAGCTCAGTTGGATGCCCTTTTGGACCCTAAAACTTGCATTCAGCTCATTTGCACATCTTCTGCCTGCATTACATAGTGTTCTGATGAGAAGATGAGCAAAGCTGTAATGCTGTTGTACACTATTGTTTTGACCTTGAAAAATCTGTAGTAGCTGATACACAAAATTGTGTATATGAGGATCTTGAGCTAATGACCAGTTTGATTGCATAATTTGTGTAAGGGTTTCTGTGATTTCAATCTAGAATTTGGAAAGCTGAGAACCATAAGGTATGTACAACCACTTATACAACCAAATAGTATAAATCTTCACTATATATCAGAATTGTGTCTTGTGTTTATATCAGGATATTCATGTTGAATCTTCTTCTGCCATATACATAATCACTAACTTGATTGATGCTCTGGACAGATATTTCAATCTTATGCAAGGCCGTGTTAAGTTATTGGTGATTGCTGCTGATTTTACACTTTTTTAGGTTGAATAAACTGGATAAATTTAGATTCTTCTGGTGGTGATTATTGCCTCCTTACATTACAAAAGCTTGGTGTGCTTGTGTTAGGATCATCTGTTTTTATGAGCGATCGCACAACTACCAACCAGTTGTGTATGTGTATTATTTGGTCTCTGTACTGAGTTATACCATGTCTTTATATGTATAACTTTCGGCCGTTGTTTTTCTGTAGTAGTCATCTTCTTCTTTTTTTCTTCTAGTAACAGGTCTAAACTACTTTTGACACATTTGTTAAGAATGTTGGAGAGTACACACCAAGTAGCACATTTGGTTTAGGTTTTGATGGTGTTTGAAGATTTTGTTGCAGGATTTAAGATGGTTGGTATGGTGGAAACTTGTTAAATCATGTCATAGGTGATGTCCCTCTGGGCTCAGGCTGACGGCTTGTTAAAGGTGTGAAGTGGAGCGAAGTGAACCACTGAAATTTTGTGATCAAGACATGCATGGAATGGAAAATCAAACATTACTGTTTGTTTAGTCTTCATTCCTTTGTGCCCGCCCTGCCCTGCCGTGTTAGTGTTTACAATGGCTAAACTTTGGCCGCCCGCCCCACCCACGTATATTTTACGTATACGTATATTCATTTACGTATATTTTTGGATAACATGCACATCACCAATTTTTGGTACCATATTAATGTATTTTTTCTTCTTCTTCTCAATTTAATTTACTTACCTGGGAAATTTGGCATATTAAACCATCTCTTATTTATAATTCTTCCATATTAAACCATCACTTATTCTTCAACTTTAAAAATATATATATATATATATATATATAAATGTGTATGTGAAAAATACAACTCGCAAAACAAAATGACATATTTTTCTTTAAACAAGCAAGTGTTTCAAGCTATATGTTTTTATTATTACTACTCTGAATAAATAAAAAATCTAATCAGACAGGAATATAGGACATGAATATTGGACAGGAGTGTATTGGACTTTTAATTATTTATGTTTTAACCCCCAATGGAATAAAAATACAAATAGATTAAAGTCCAATATACCTCCTGTCTAATATTCCTGTCTGTGTAGAAGAACTCATGAATAAATACAAACAATCCATTTGGGGAAGGCCTGGAAATCCCCTCTCTAAGTAGAAAATTCAATTATTATTATTTATTATTCCTATTATACCCCCAAATCTGTTACTTCTATCCCTCATTTAACCAAAATAGTCAATAAAATCCTTTTTTTAGTACTTATGTAACCTGGAGGGTAAATTTTGTTAAAAAAAAAGTTTTATAAAAATAAAAATAAATTGAAGGGTCAATTTTATAATTCAGTGTATAAAATAAAATACCATTAGTCACGTTGGATTTTTTTCTTCCATATCTAATAATATAAAATAACGAAAATAAATACATTAAGGGGAAGAAACAAACAAACAAATTTGGACAGGCATGCATATTCTAGAGTCATCACACCACAAATCAATTTTTCTCTTGCCTCTTTCTAGTACCTACCTACGTTAATATATAGTCTGTTCCATCTCTCTCTCCTTCTCTGTCTCTCTCATCTTCATCCTCATCCTCACAATGAGCTGGTGGTGGTCCGGTGCAATTGGTGCTGCCAGGGTATGAAAATTCATATATATCTCCTTCACCAACTCTCTGTATTTTTTTTATAACTGTTTTCATGTCTAACGAATCTACTAATTGAATCATTTGATCCCCACTACAGAAAAAATTCGAAGAAGATGATGCTCCCCCCAAATACGAAAGCGTGGCCCTAATCGTTGGCGTAACCGGCATCGTCGGCAACAGCCTCGCCGAGATCCTCCCTCTCTCCGACACCCCCGGCGGCCCCTGGAAAGTCTACGGCGTCGCTCGCCGCCCAAGACCGTCCTGGAACGCCGACCACTCAATTCAATACATTCAGTGCGACATCTCCAATCCCGAAGAAACTGAATCAAAACTCTCCCACCTCGAAGATGTAACCCACATCTTCTATGTCACTTGGGCCAGCAGGCCCACCGAGGCCGAAAACTGCGAAATCAATGGTAAAATGTTTAGAAATTTGCTGAATGCTATAATTCCGAATGCACCCAATTTAAAACATATTTGTTTACAAACTGGTAGAAAACATTACTTGGGTCCTTTCGAGTTGTATGGAAAAGTAGCCCATGATCCCCCATTTAGTGAGGATCTTCCTAGGCTGGATGCTCCGAATTTCTACTACACCTTAGAGGATATTTTGTTCGAGGAACTGGAAAAGAAAGAGGGATTAACTTGGTCAGTCCATCGGCCGGGGACAATCTTTGGGTTTTCGCCTTATAGTTTGATGAATCTAATTGGAACATTGTGTGTTTATGCCACAATTTGTAAACATGAGGGTGTGCCAATAAGGTTTCCGGGGGTTAAGGATGCATGGGACCGGTATTCGGATGCTTCGGACGCTGACTTGATTGCCGAGCATCAAATATGGGCGGCTGTGGATCCGTACGCCAAGAATGAGGCTTTTAATTGCAGTAATGGGGATGTGTTCAAGTGGAAACATTTTTGGAAGGTGTTGGGGGAGCAGTTTGAGGTAGAATGCGCAGACTTTGAGGAAGGAGAGAAGTTGAGCTTGCAGGAGATGATGAAGGATAAAGGACCTGTGTGGGATGAGATTGTGAAAGAGAAAGGGTTGGCGCCTACTAAATTGGAAGAGGTCGGGGTTTGGTGGTTTGCTGATGTTGTACTTGGTATCGAGTGTCCCTTGGATACTATGACCAAGAGCAAGGAGCATGGGTTTTTGGGGTTTAGGAACTCAAAATCATCGCTCATTTCATGGATTGATAAAATAAAAGGTTACAAAATTGTTCCTTAGTTTAGTGCCCATTTAGTTTGATGGCTGTGTTTCTATTGGTGTTTGTTTAGATGGCAGGTATGTTTTTGAAGTAGTAATAAAAGGAAGCTTTGGCTTCCCTATGGCTTTTCTACTAGTTGTAATTGTCATTATCAATAATATTCTTTGTTGTTGCGTTTGTTCTATAATGCTTTCTCGTGGCAGTCTGTTACTTGAATTCAACTTGCTAGTGTTCTTATTTAATGAGAGGTTGAAGTATGAACAGTGTTGAAGGCCATAGACACACCTTTTGATTTTGATTATATAACTTGCAGGTGGCATTTAGGCTTCTTGGGTGTGTTTGTATTGTCATGTTGTCTATGGAAAATTGAAATAAAAATGGAAGTGTTTGCTTTCCGAAAGACATGTTATACTGAAATGGTGGGCTCCATACATGTCACTTTACTTTCGGATGATTGAAGATGTTTTGCCTCTCGTCTCTTAGTTTACTTATTATGTGAGTTGGGCATTTGGGAAACAAACAACCTTGGGTCTGTAATGCTGAAATTATAGCATTAATTAGAAATGTTTCATACAGACTTGCAGAAATAGCATATATCAGCTTATATAAAATCAAATTCAGAACTATACCAGATAATATCAGAAATGATTGCAGGAGTTTCTACTCAGATTCATTTACGTGTTTTAAAAGGCTATGATGTGTATTGTGTGCTATGCCAAGGTTTTAAATATATTCCTTTATGGCTTGTAATAAAGTGAGGTCTTGAAACAGGATATGCCCCTCCCATCAAGAACAATGTTGAGAGTGGACATGTAGTTTAAAAGAACAACAATAAGTTTAAAAGAACAGCCACCAAGCCAATGAAACAGCAACAAGTTTGAAAGAACAGCCCCCAAGCTGTAGCAACACAAAATCAGTCATTTGGTACAAATTTCCCACCTACTCGTGTTCCCTCTTGACTATCAAGGATCAATCATTGACGAGTTCTGGATGTTCATGGTCTGATGAATAAGAGAGGCTAACCACCTCTCACCTACCTAGTCAATCTAGCATCTTTCGGCAAGCCAAGCCAAAATCTCGAACGAATAATCCTCTGGCCACATAAGATTTAAAAAGGAGAATGCCTAATTACCAATTTTCATCCTACTACAAAGCATATGCAGTATTGTAAAATTGACAATCTTCATCCCACAAAGACATTCTCTGATCGATTTTGTCTTCCATCTGCATCAACCCTATCTGGCCGGTCACGCATCACACAACATATTCATAAATAAAGCAAGGATGGATTATGTAAACCTCAAATACTGATTGTAACCAATATACCACCTAGCCTTGTAAAAGTGATTAAAATCTAAAATCTTGTCTGTAAACAAGAAAGTTAAATATCATAAATTAATCATAACAAAGAGACAAATAGATTTTTAAAGCTCAAACTGATACGAATCACTAGCTGCTACAAGTAAAAAATCTAGAATTTCGCTTCTAAGCAATTAAGTGTATTATATTTAAAGAGAAGAGAAGAAATTAGCATTAGTAAGCCAACACAATGCGGTTTCATCATGGATTACCTTCTTCAAGTTCAAATGAAGCTACAACTTTTGTCTAGAAATCTCATAGTTTAGAAAGCAACAGGGCTAGCTGCTCATCTGAAACCTTTTCATCAACACATGCTCCCAATGAAGTAGCTAATCTTGCAGCTAATTGATGTTTACACTGGAAAAGAAGGGAAACAAGTGAAATCATATAGCAGGGACCATTACGTTAAGAATCTAACTTAGGAATGAATGACAAACAAGAAAATAAAAATAACGGAATGGAAGACTCACACAAAGCTGTTCTCCTCTGTTTACAATGTCATAGAAGAATGAATAACAAGCACAGTAGTGTTCTGGAAAACAAAAGTATTCTTCCTTCCCCCGAGATTCCCCCATAACCTAGATCAAATGAACAAGAACCCAATTTTATTCTTTTAAGAATAAAATCAATTATCTTATCTGGTGAATCCCTTTTTCCAAATCTAATCTTGCTAAATGAACATGAACTAGGCGTATTCAAATTCCTGAGCTGATTAGCCAAATTCCATTGAATTTCCACCCAATTCTTGTAAATCATACATCCTGATGCTGCAATTAGGAGCATAGGATATAGGAGAAATTAGCTTTAAATTTCAACTAGCACATACTAAAATTCGTTTTCATGGCAGAAGTAAACCTGAAAGATAGAACGGCCGCTTAGCTCACCGGAGATCCTCTTGACACCTCTTTGATCCGCTATTCTAGTCGCCCTCTCCAAGTTTTTACCAAACAGAAAGTGCAAACTGCGTGAAAACCACACACATTCCAACCGAAAAATGTCAAATAAATTGGGACTTGGAAACAATTGATTTCGCAAGGATTCAATCAATAGAAATGGATAGAGAGAGAGAGAGAGGGAGAGTGTGTGTAAGATCATGTATACTACTAACATACATTGAGAGCTGATCTTCATTCACTGTTCCGTTTCAGTTAAACCGGCAACGACGAAACAAATTATATATGAAAAATAAAAACAAAAAAAATTATATGAATACTAATTGGTAGGTGAAATAGAATGATTTTTGTGAATTTGAAATGTAAATTATATAGATATGGAGAAAGAAGGAGGGAAGGACCTGAGCGAGTTGACTCAATGTCTTTCCATATGATTTCTGCAACCAAACTACTTGTGTTCATATCAGGAAGGAAGATGAAGAAAACTTTTGTTTTGATGGATAATAAAATGAAAGAAAAACTCTGCTAAGCCTATGCAATTTTCTCAGCTCAACCCGCCAAAATGGATACTAGTTCGCGCTCTTTCCCATATGAGTGGGTCCAGTTCATTACTAAAAGGGCCTGCTGGCCCATTACCATCTTAGAATTGACACGCCAGTCCACCTTTTACTAATTAAAATTAGAGTAATACTACATACATAAATTATTCTATAAATGATTGATGTATCATACTCTACGTCAGCATATTGATCAATAAATTGCTTCAATATAGTCTTCGGCCCCCATAAAAAGTTGAGGTGGAGTATGCAACATCTTTGTAGAATAGTTTGTGTCTCTAGCATTATTCTTAAAATTATACCATATTTCCACTAAAAAAGTGATATTTTCACATGACCACATGAATTGTGAGTGAATCCCACTTCCATGTAAAAAATACTATGTAACATGTAAAAATATTAGTTTGCTTGTTCTAACATCCTTCATATATATTTACCCATACCTATTACCTAGGTGTATCAAATTTTACTTTTTTATATATTACTTGTTGTAGATTATACTTAACAAAGAATAAATAATATCTCTGTTCCATAAAAGTAGTTTCCTTTTTGTAAAATTTATAAGCTTTATATATATATATATATATATATATATATATATATATATATATATTATCAAGTCTTTACGTTAGTATTCGATGAAATGATAACAAAATAAAATTGATAAATTTGAGAATATTGTGAAATTATTTTTTTTATATAAAATAAAACTCCTTTTGTTGAACAAAGTGAATATTATTTACCAAAAATACATAGGACCATTTCCAATATAAGCAAAATACTATCATCAAAACAAGTGCTCAAAAATGGTACTTCAACTATTTGTGAAGGAGTAAAGAGAAAAAGAACAAAGAAATATGCATGTGGTAGAACCCTTGGAACTTCAACTCACCAGCACCCATCAGAGAGTCAACTATTTACACATACACCCCTTGCTATATAATATGGCTCTCAGACAATGATCCTACCCCGCCCAATAATGTTTATCAACTATAAACCCATGTATGTATTTCCACTAACTAATACAATACAAATACTTCCCCTTGGCGGAGTCTTATCACTTGAAACAACTCCTAGAATATTAGATCGTCCACAACATCGTCTGTTCTGCGGGAGAATATATCAACAGGCGCAGTAATGGAGCCAGTGGTCCCACGCTTATGTTTACGATTAACAGAGCCCATCTGTTGATCAAGATAAATCACAATTACAGTGATGTCGTCATGGAAATTACGCCTGTTTCCCTTTTCGATTTTCTTTATGTCCTTGTATCTCATCTCCCTCTTCTTTGCAGCTTCTTGAATGGCAGTTGCCACCAATCTCTTGGCTATTCCCTGCAAAAGTATTTCAGAGGGTTTTATATTCTTGGTCCAAATTACATACATATAATAAGAGGCAAAGATTAAGCGGCGTCACTAATGCTCTCTAATTTTACTTCTGTGAAATGTACACTGTACGTGATGAAATCATAAATTCAGCTGCAATGGAGTATGTTATTGAACAACTTTATAAGAAGGCTACAAGTAATATAACTCTTTAAGCATGGGATAAATGAATAATAACACATAATTAATCAAGCTAGGTGTTATAACAAATGCATTATTATATTGGCCAGTTCGTCCAAAAATTGCAATATATAAAGTAAGGATTGGGCAGCACTTACAGCTCTTGGGTTTTTGAACACAATTTCTACTGCTTCTTCATCACTCAAATGTTCCCAGAGGCCATCTGAAGCAAATATTAGAAACAAGTCTTGTGGCTTAAGCTTTCTTGAAATGATCGAGGGCTCTGCTGACAATACAGCTCGTTTCAAGGGAACAGGGTTTCCAAATTGCTGGAAAATTGGGTCCCTGTTGAATTCGGGTTTCTTTAGATATACGTCACCAATAGATCTTGACACCTGAAAAAGAAAACCATTCAAAGGGCGTGTCCAACAAATATTTGTGTTGTGTAAAAGTTGAAGAAGATAGGGAAAGTGCCAGCTAGTCAAAGGCATACATTAGCTCTGCTACATATTGAAAACACGTGATCCCCTCTCCAAAGTGTATAAAAGTGGGAGGGGGAAGCCGTAAGGGGCGAGGAACAAATATTCACTAGAATCACAAAATGTTGCTTTCTGAGATCCTCATGTATGTCTCATGCACAGAAGACATGCTACTTACATCAACTGCATGAGACGGTGAACCAGAGGCAAGCATGTGATTCCTGGAAGAGTAGGTAAGACACAGCTGCTTTTAGAAAAGACTTGACTACTGCCTATGAAGCTTCTTCTCATAAAGCAAAACAGTAAAGATAAGGCAAAAGCAATATATGGAACAAGATACCAAAATAAATGAGGTCTAAAAAACAGCTTTGACAATGCAAGATAGATTCCTTTCTATGAATAAAGCAAAAGGAACACAAAACTATAAATAAAGCAAAAGAGCATAAATCAGAAACAGAGAATATAACTAATGCAACTGAGATATTAGAAGTGATTAACAACTATATTAGTGACTTCTGTAGTATATAACATAACTTTAATATGATGCCTATTAATAGGATGGCTTTATTATCTATTTCTCTATTACAGTTGAGCATATATAATAGTGGCAATGTCTCGCAACTGACTTAAGGGCAAAAGATATTTTTTTTCTAAAAATGAGTAAAACCTCAAATTGTGATGACCTTGCAATATGATTCAAAAAACAGACTTTAGGCTAGTTGAGGTTAATGATAAGTTTTCTCAGGATGGAAGAAGGTGCTAACTTCCTCCCTGTCAGGAGGATTGCCTCATATAACACTACCCCTTGGCTTGGAAACCATTACAAGGAACAAACATCCCAGAAATTATATTTGAAGATTGCTATCACAAAGAATTTAGTTATTTAGCAGGCAAAAGATGAAACCTTGTTACTTAATATTACAAGACTAAAAAGGAAGAATTTAACTAAAATAGCTAAACAATCAACTTCCAAGAGATTAAGTTTAAGATTGCACAGTGAAGGAATACAACCACCACAAGAATGACCAGAGATTAAGATAAAAATGTACAAGGTAAAATACATGCAAAATTTAAGTGATAAACAATATAGACAATCGAAATTCAAAAAATACGATTTCACTTAAAATAAATCAAACAACAGTACCCATGCAACTATAACAAAGAGCACTCTTATCAAGTTTTGAACTTCTCAGAGGCTGTCGATGAAAGATTAAATTCTCTGAACTCGATGGAATTTTATTCAACTTCTAGTATTAAACATTTACAATTAGTATACTATAGCTACAAGATATAAGCAGACTTGGGTTTACTTCATTAATACCAGATACATCAAAAGTAAAACAGCTGAAGGCATACCTGAATTATGCCTTTAATTCTCCAAACCCCACGGCAGTAGATCACAATAGGTGAATCATCTGGATGAAGTGACTCTACCTCCTTCCTCACCTCCTCATAAGCAACGTTATGATCATTTGATAATCGTTCTGCCACCACATAATGCTTTTCCCCTCTCAAAACTTTCCGGCCAAGAACTACCCTCGAGTCTCCCAGGTTTGCAACATATAATTCATCATTTGAGATTGCACCAACAAGACAACATGATCCAGCTGATGCAATTTGTGGCCGGACCGGCAATTCTCGCTTCACTAAATGAAGAAATCCCTCCTCTGTTGCGTTAAATGCTTTCTTTAATACATCTTCGGATAACCCCTTTTGCTCTGTTTCAAATTCTACAACAAATGAAACAAACACTTCAGACACATACTGTACAGAGTTTTCCAACAACATATTTCAACTGAAACAAAAAATCAATCAATTACTAAACCAGTCTCAATTTATAGTTCTAACAAAAAATTTATTAGTGAAACAGAAAAGAGCACAAGTGAATTTATGAATTTGTTTTCAGTAAAACACTTGAAGATACCAAATTTGTTTTAAAAAAAATATAATATTCTACCCGAGAGAAAGATCAAACATACAAAGTTTGTTATTGTTGCATACAAATTGAAACATTAGAAAGCTTGAAACTGAAACAAAAAAATTCAGAGAAAGAATAATAAGCATCAAATAAAACATAAACCCCTTCATTCATATAAACAGCCTAGAAACATATAGATATTGTAGATAAAAAGAAGAAATGCTAGGGTTTAAAGAGATATATTACTGTGGAGAAAACGGAATAGATTTTTGTTGACAAAGCGAGAGGCTTCAGGGCCACCATGACCGTCGTAGACGCCAACATAAGTAGCTGAGGGAGAAGTAAATACTTGACTTTGGTCTTCGAGAGAGGAATTAGCCTGAACAACGGCGATCGAGAAGTCACCGGAGGCATGAGGCTTCAAGTCCGTATGCCACAACAGTCCGTCACCGCTCCGTCTCCCTAAAAACCTCTCCAGTGGCCTGTAACATGATCGCAACATATCTGCCTCTCTCTCTCTCTATATATATATATAAATAACCGTATATATCTATCTGTATATGTGAATGTTGGCTCAGAAGCCTTGTCAAATAGCTTTGCAGAGAGAAAGAGAATGATTTTGAAAAGCTTTGGATTCTAGTCTTCTAGAGAGAGAAAATGGAGAAAACCCTGTGAAGAAAATGTGAAGGGATAATTAATTGAATTAAGAAGAAGAAGAAGCACTCCCTAACTAATGCCAATAACGCGGTCTTTATAGTCTCTCTGCCGTAGAGGATGTGGTAGAGACAGATTTATTTAAGTTTAAGAATTGGGTCAAAATTTCACAGGTTAATTTATTTTTATTTTTATTTACGTATTACCTTACTTTAGTATTTTTATAATTTAATCTATTTATCAATAATAATTATTTTATATTATTATTCCAAGTTTTTATAATAAAAAACTTAAAATAGTGCTAGCCACCAAACACGAAAAATTGTTGAAGATGAGAAGAAAAAGAAAGGAAGAAGGACAAGTTATTTGATTTTCAACTTGCTGAATTGAATGGACCTATTCTATAGACTATACTACTATTATTTTCTAGACTAATTTGAATGTGCCGTCTACCGCACTTCATGTGTTTATTATTGCTATACTATTAGTCTTCTTTTCTCTGAACATAAATAAATAATGTGGATCTTGCCTGACATATGGAGTCAGGAGTCCACATTATTTATATATATGTATGTAAGAGTTATGTGAGAGTTTTTATGTGATCCTAACATTATTTGGGTCTTAAATTGAGTGTCATATCTTAAACTTTTAAATGTCTCATAAATATTATTACAAAATTATGGGCACCAAAAAATGGCCAATCTAATTTTTTTAAGACTAAATTCCAATCTGAATGCTAACTTTAACCTTAACATTATTTTTTTTTGATAATCGCGAGTTTCTAGTCTTGACAAATTATTGCGATTCTAAGACATCCGAGTCTACGACTCGTCTCATGGCGTCATTTGAACCACTACGCCAGTGGCAAAGTCACATGTAAACTTGTGAAATTTTTTTTTGTTTTATAATGTAAGGTAAATTTTAAAATTTTTAAGTATTATATATAAATTGACCCCTCTAAAATTTTATAATTTTTCTATTATACGGGGTCAAATTAAAATTTTATAATTTTGTCAATCAAATTTTAACCACACAAGACTCATATCCTCTCAATATATGTATTTCTCTCTATAATATTTTAAACTAAATAATAATCTAATTTATAATATTTTTAAAAATAAATAATGAATTACTTACTTATAAACATTTGTGATTAAAAAGTCTATTATGCGTCAATATAGTGTATACATACCATATATTATTACTTATTATATTTTTATTGTAATATAGTGTGTGTATATATATATATATATATATATATATATATATGACCCGAAAATATAAAGTATTAAAAAAAATTGGCTCTCCCCCGAACGGATTAGGTGACCTCGAAAACGGATTAGGAGGGGAATTAGCGGAGAATACGAGTGATAGACTGAACCATTGGTGTACTAACACCAGCCCATGAGCTTTCATTACTTGTGAAGTGTAACTGCTGTTTAATCTCTTGGAAGAAATTACAAAACTGACAAATATACACTTCTTTTTGTTTTGAAAAAAGAGTTCTATTTTTTCCAAGAACTCTCGTTTTAAAGGGTGAGGAAATGTTGAGGCATGTTTATTTGGACCCGGATGATTTGATGGGTCATAGTCTACGTAGAGAAACTCTCCTCACGTGTGAGTCTGTTTTGAACAGGGGAGAACTTTAAGAAATCTTTCCTATCTGTATTTAATTTTCAACTGCTAAGGAAAAGAGTTATGACCCTTCATTAAGATGGTTCACTTATATCCCATTATGGTATCCCATAACGAGAAATTCTATACGCATACAGGACATGACATTTAAGAGGTGTGATCATTATAAATACAAGACTACACCATCATTCACATGTATAACATTACTTTTCAGCACTAAAGCTTTAAGCCTCAATTGTTAACCACCTTTATTCACTTTGTACTTATTCTCACACCGAAACTATTTTCCGACGGCCCAAATTGTCAAGTTTTTCGTATGACTTCGTTTCTGTACAAAATTGAATGCGCTATTAATAATTGGACGCGTGGACAAATTTTGACATTAACACAAAGTATTAAGAAAAGTCCTGGTGGTAATTTTCTTTTGTTTTCACACAAAAAATGGTTATATGGGAAAACACAATTGGTTATATGAAACAAAAAAAGTTGGAGTAGAAAAGCTAAATCAAAGTCAACTTTGAGATGACTGAAAAATAGAAAACTTTCATAGGCACGAGTATTATGTCTCACCCTACCACCATGAATTAAAAATAGGAATCTTATGAATCTATATCACTCACTTCAGAAGTTATCCAAAAAATGTTTGAAAAGTTTAAGCAAAATTGAAATTATTTGTAAATGATTGAAATTAATGACAAGAGACATGTGAAAGTAAGTGTTAATCCTTGATGATCTCTCTGCCTAATCAAGAAGTGACAAATTGACAATTAGGTGGACCTTTTTTAACTAACCACCAAAGAAGATTCAAATACTTTGTGCAAACAGTACTATAAGCATGAATTCAATACATATTTTTTTAGAAAAAGTTAAAATAACCATTAAAAAAAGCACGATATATTGACCGGTACACCTGTATTTTGGGCATCTGGATATTCGTACAGATGCAAAGTCAAGAAGTGAGATTACCTTATGGGACCTTGTATTCAACTGCTAAGGTGTCTATTAACAAAACCATTTGTCATGTTCTTTAACTAGTCTCTTATTAGGGATATAAAATATGAAAAAAATAATATGAAAGTTGGATAGGGAACTAACCCACTTCCCACACTAGAAAATTGTAAGAAATGAATTTTTTTAGGGTTTTTTTTTGTCCCACACTTACAGTCACAACAACAAAGAGACCTCAATCCATAGAAGTACTTGAGAAGTAAAAAAAACTGTCACATACTCAAAAAGAGAGCTCAATCGAAATAGTATGATAAAATGTGATCATATTTTCATGGAAAATCTAAAAACAATTTTAATACGATGTAATTTTGGTTAATAAAATAGTGAACTATTAAAACAACTATTAATGAAAAAAGTAAAGTGTCAAAATTGCCATGACTTAAATATAGATTAATACCCTGAACTTTTAATTTTTTCTACTTTGGAGATTGTCATTTTTTCAATTAGGGGATTAAACTTTAAAAAAAAAAATTCACTTTGGGAATTGTTTTCTCAATTTTTTTAATTAGGAGATTAAACTTTTATTTTATTTTTGATTACATCTAATTGATAGAGCCACGTTAGATAATTAATGACATGACAGCGACACGTGAATAAAAAATATTATGTATAATATTGAGTCTCATTTTAACATTCATCCAATTAATTTTTTGTACCCAAAAGGTAAAATATAATACCATTATTAATTTTTTAAAGTAAATTTAATGACAATTTTACCCTTTTTGGTATAAAAAATTAATTCTATTGATTATTGACGATTATGAAAGTTCAGGGTATTAATCAATATTTAGGCCTTACTTTTTTATACCAAAAAGGGTAAAATTGTCATTATATTGATTATTGATGATTATGAAATAACAAGATTTTAATTACTAATACATTTATACATTTTAAAATATTTATATTGATTAATTGATGATTTTTTTAAGCTGAGTTTTTAATGTATTAAATTTACTTTAAAAAAATTAATAATAGTTATATATATATACCTTTTTGAAATAAAAAATTAATAGAATAAATGTTAAAATGAGACTCAATATTACACATTTTTTAGCCATATATATATAAATATATATATTTTATCAGTAGTCGCTCAGCACATACAATGGCAAATTTATATCACACACATTAAGAATTAGCAAACACAAATTTCTAAATGTTACAAGTATTCAAAAGCTATGGACGTCCCTTAAATAGGATTTCAAGTTATAATAATTGAGCTCCATAATTATTATACATAATTAATATTGATTTATCTAAAACTTTTTTTGTTTATACAAAGCAAACAAATCATTAATTAATTATTCCATCGATCACTGAATATATTGAATAGAAGGGTCTTAATTAATTAAATAATTAACTGTATATGTCAAATTGATGATAATATTCAGGCTGTGGTTTATCAACTCCATCAATATTCCTGAGCCAAAATGCCTGTTTAAAGGAGGCTGCGCATTCTGGTACATCTTCCATCACCCAATCATGGCCTTTTGGGACATATATTCCTGTACGAGCATCCGGCATCCAATACGACGTCGACGTGCTCTGATCATTTTGATTCTCGCCCTTTGGCATTGATGATGATGAATAATCTACTGATCTTCTTGTTTCAGCGTGGCCGCCATTGGAGCCGGCGAGCTTGCTCATGCACCGTTGATCAACTGGCTTGGACGACCCCCTGCATGCAACAAATGAAACCATGCATGCATGAATTGTAATTAATATTCAAAAACTCACTACAAGAGTTGTGCTAATTTGGATTCTAGCTAGCTATATAGCATTTTGAGACGTCCATCTGAACAGTTCCATAGGAATTATTAGTTGTACGTACTTGAATAACTAGCTAGCTAGAGAATTACTTTTCAACTCCATGTCCATGGCAACCGGTTATCACAGATACTATTCAGCAACCATAATCTCCAGCATTGATCAATTAAATTAAGTGCTGAGATTGAACGAAGAAAGCCCCAGCCGCTACAACCACTTACGACTGTTACATCACTTTTTTCACTATAATAATTTACCAAAAAATCCCTCCTTATTAATAATATAATTATTATATTGAACCTGCCGCTACTTGTAATAGCGGCTGACTTCTTCTTTTAACCCTCTCTCTCCTCTGCCACTCTCTCTCTCTCCTCTTTAATATAAATAAATTAGAATATTTCAAAATTAGAATATTTTTTAAATTTTAATATAAATAAATAGATAGATAAAAAATATTTTTCAAACGTGTGTAAAATCTATATAAAAATATTTAAATATTAAGTTTTAAAAATATGGAGATTTTGAAATATTGTAATTTATTTATATTAAATTTTAAAAAATATAATATTTTAATATATTTTTAATATGTCTTAAAATTTATAATTTCGTACTACATACATTAAAAAAAGACTATTAATAGTGGAAAATGGGCAATGATAAGAGTTATTTCAAGAGACAAATAAAATTGGATGAATGGAGTAACAGAACAGGTTTTTTTTAAAAAAAAAATCATTTGGACGGTTAATCTGTTGTTTATTGAGATGCTTCTTGCACAAGGGAATAATTAAAACATACTTTAATAAAAACATGCAATTCAAGGAATGGTGCAGATTAAGAGTTATTTCAATCTCAACGCTTAATTTTATTGATCAATGGTGGAGAATTATGATTGCTGAATAGTATCCGTGGCAACCGGTTGCCATGGATGGAGACCCATATATATACGATTGTAACTCTCAAGCGCTATACATATACAACTCATACTTATAAAACTGCACTACGCTAGCTCAATAAATTAGCATCTAAATTATAATAACTATATATTTAGAATCTGGATCTATATATGTAATTAAGCATGCATGCATGTGAATAAAAAGAGCAAGCTAAGTGATATTATACAGCTTATCTGACCTAGAAAGATACAACACCATTGTCATGCAGCCTCCAGCTCTAGCCATCTCTAATGGTGCAAGCAGTTACAGAAGAAAATAAAAGGCTGATGATGATCAGGGTATGTTGAAAATTTCTTCTTTGCTGAATGCTGATGAATGGATGAATTTAAAAGCTAGGGTTTCAATCCTTCTTATATATAGAACATGCATGTGTGCTAGCTAGCTAGCTAGCTTTAGGGGTACGGACGTACGTACAGCTGTGTACTAGCTATATATATAATTCATGTCATGTGAGGAATAAATTCTGTAAAATATTTATGTGGTGAATGTATGAGAAAAATTAAGCACCATTCATTTCAAAGCTAGCTAGCTCTCCTATTTCAGAGATTATATGTCTGGCTAGATATATTCTAGTTAATTAATTTTGGGTATTGTTTATTACCCTCCATTGAAGAAAAGTGCAATATTTTCTCATTCAGCATGTGATGGGACCTAGCTAGCTAGCTCCTTTTATTCTAGTTGATTTAACATGTGAGATTGAGGTTAGTTTTTATTGATTTGTGGGGATTAAATGGCATATTTTTCATGTTCTAATATACTTGAGGGAATAAAATAAGAATAATATATATAATCTTAGTTCTATATATGTATATACATACTATTTTTATAAATCTTGAAAATATGACCAGAAAATATTAATTCATTCAATGAGATATACGAATTACATGTATGATAGTCTCAAATTGTATATATAATTTTCTATATATGCTTTAATATAAAGATAATGGAGTCACACATTATATATATATATATACACACACACGTGTATGGATGATTTTGTATTATACTTGCTCTTAAGTTCTTTAAAGAGCCAATTAAGCCTTTTCTAATGCCTTATTTTTTTCCCCTTACCTTTTCTGGTTAAATATTTGTGTAATATATATGCTTCTTTGATCATATTTGTCTGTAATGGACAGGTCAAGTTTGTAACTATCATAATTCTATTATTTTAAATATTTTTAACAAAATTAAAACTCCAAAATTTTAGCAAAATTTAGTGTCTTTAAAAAATTAAAGTTTATGTAATACTTATTATACTAGCGTGTAAATAATTTTCTTTAAATAGGTCAAATGGATCGAATTAGGCTTTAAATTTACTCTATATGAACTAAAAGTCTAATTGTATTTCTTATTGGGCTTTTAAATCAATTCTACTCTTTACCTGTCTAACATTTTTAGGGCTGACTAAACAAATATAGATTACGATTAACGCGAAATTAAAGACAATAATATGTATTTTTTTTATTACTTCTAATCTTATATATTCACATAAATCAGTATTATAAATGTACCCTAATATCCAAGTCGCACAACACTCTAATTTAAAATGGAATCCCAATTTTTTTTTAAATTTTATATTTTACTTGAGCTCTTCTATACAAACATGAAAATTGCATCCGAGCGTATTTGAATTTCACATATTTGTATTTTTACTCTTTATTGGGTTAAAATACAAATATATAAAATTCAAATACACTCAGGTCCAATTTTTATGTCCACACAGAATTTTTATATTTTACTTTGCCCATGTGATTGTGACGTGGCCGAAGATGATACGTGGACCAATTAAAATTGGTCTCCACTTCACATTTCATACGCTATGCTATTATGAGTCCAGTTCAGTCCAGTCTAGACTAGTACAGTATATTTAAGTTCATTACCAAACCCTGACTTTCTCCCTCTCTCTCTCCCTTTCACACTCTGCACCAATTTTGAAGGTAATTAATCCACTACCCTTTTCCCCCATCAACTTTCTGAATTCTGATTCTAGGGTTTCGATTTTCTTTCTTTGTTTCTCACCCATTTATGGTTTTGTTTTTGATCTGCAGGAAATGCTTTACATGCTTTGAGAAGCAAACTATCTGACCCAACTAATGCTTTACATGGTTTTGTTTCTAGTAACGTTGCTCAGATCTGGGGTTGTGTAGGTGTCTCCTTTTGAACTCCCCTGTTCTTTCTCTCCTTTGGATTTACATATCTTTTGTTTTTGGGTTGAGCTCCCAACGGGTTTGTTTGTGGTTGATGTCCATGTAGCTTGATTTCAGGGACCTTGTTCTTTGGGTATCCAGTGAGCATCTTCTATTTTGATGGAGGCTTTCATGTGGATGATTTTAATCTATGTTTTTGTTCTGATGGTTACCTAGCTACCTATCGATTTTGTTGAGATTCGTCCTGTTTATCTGGCCTTTAAATCGCATCTGTTAGCTAAATCTAGGTTGGGTTCCCTCTTTTTGGATGTTTCCAATTTGTCTTTCGGCATGTTTTCGAGTTATTTGTCTTTCGAGTTATGTTGATTCGATCTGCTGTAGGACTTGTACTGGAAATTTTCCTTATTTTATCTGTTCTTTGTGATGGTGCTTACTTGCGAATCCTTCGTCGGGATTCTGGGGTTCTATGTCGTTATGGATGCATTGTTTTTAACGCCTTTTAATGGATTCGGGATTCCGGGCAGTTCATCGCCGCTAGTTTCTCTCTGTTTTTTGATCTATGCAATTTTGGCCTGGCTGGTTCTTTTTCCGCCGTCGGTCATGGCTGCTGTCACCGGACGTCCGTCTGTTAGGTGTGCCATTTATTTCCTATGCCATTTCTTTAATTGTTTTTTTATACAGCCACGAAGGAATTTTCACATCAGTATATATATTTTTTTAGTTTTATTTTTTTTGACACGTTTGAAAAAACTGAAGTAATTTAACGGCCATCCAATTTTTCTAACAGAATGACCTAATTTTAAAATAATAATTAGTTTAATGGGGTAATTTGAAAAATTAAAAGTTTAGTGGTATATTAAGTAAAATGTGCCAACTACAGTGGCTAATTCAATAGTTTTGTCAAAACTTTTTCTTTGTTAATTTTGTTCATAAAAATGACTTGTTAAAAATTCGTACTTTTATTCATCAGCTTTTCTTTTCTTTAGCTCAGAAAATCAATCCAATGATCACTAAATATATGCAAATTGTTTACGATTTGTACTAGCTAGTTTTTGTTGTGACGGGGGGGGGGGGGTGAATTTCTTGTTAGGGAACTTTACCGGAATAACATAGTAGGGAAAATTCCTAAGGAGTTGGGTAATTTGAAAAACCTTGTCAGCATGGATTTATATGGCAACAAGTTTGAAGGCAAAATCCCAAAGTTTTTTGCCAAACTGAAGTCTCTAAGATTTCTGTAAGCATTTTTTTCTTTATGATGAATTGTGATAAATTTAAGACTTGCAATTGTGACAGCTTACGTAGTAACCCCACTTTGATATTAATACTACTCTTTATGTTACAGACGGTTAAATGATAACAAGCTATTGGGGCCTATTCCAAGAGAACTTATCACTCTCACCGACCTCAAAGTTTTGTAAGCTAAGAGGAAAATGTGAAGTCTTGCGTTGTCTTTGATTGCCTGAAAATAATCGTTGAACTTTGGATATTGCAGTGATGTCTCTAATAACAATCTTTGTGGAACAATTCCTGTTGATGGTCCTTTTGGGAGTCTCCCCATGGAAAGGTACCATTTCTATTACTTATATAGTACATAGCATAAATATTCAGTCCTTAAAAGCATTGGATATGGGTAAGACCAAACAGATATCATTTTTATATAAATTTTCCTGTTATGTTCCAATACAAGACTGCTTTTTCTCGTCTTTGTTCTTAATCCAGATCAAAGTTGAAGGAAATATCCTCAACTAAAAAAAGACCAATTTCATTACACGTGACGTGAATTAACATCTACAAGCACAGATGTTTCATGAAGTTGGTGTTAAGAAGATTCTTTATTGTTAGGATGAAGAGCAATGGAAAATCGAGAAAATAACCTTTTTCCTCTAACTTGGCAAACTTGTATAGGAACATGAATTGTCTGATGTAGGAACTAACCATCCCTGTTCAGACAGTGAAAGTTTTGCACTTATCCTTTCACCAGTTCCCTTTGGAAAATTGTTTATGATCTTGGGTTTTAAACTCTCTGAATTTGTAGCATGAAATGGTTTCTTCTAAATTTTCTTGGCTTGATCATAAGCCGAACCTAGTTGAATTCTTAATAATCCAAATTATCTAACTTGTGGCTCTTTCAAAACAACAAACTTAATGGACCAGAGCTGCAAGGACTGGTATCCTATGACTTTGGCTGCTTAAGAAGAAGTCTACATTCTCAAAGTCTGTTCTTCGCTATCAATTATAAGAAGTAGTTCAATATGTATATCCTTGTTTTATGTATTGTAACTTTACCAACTTAAATAGGCAAGCTTTGATGCCAATAATGAGCCCTTGGACATCCCTTGAAACTCTCGAGAGGATCCTGATCCGAGACAGAGAGAGGGAGAGCTCTAGTACGTTTGCATCAAAAGAAAGGTGGGAATTGACAAGACGGGGTATGATATACTTTCTTCAAAAACTCTACTTGGATAGTAAAATTGGACCTATTTGAATTTCAGTTATTTGTATTTGAGCTATTTTAGATGGACATGAAAATTGGACATGACAATCCCATTTTTAGCTAGATTTGGCAAAATCTCTCCAAAAAAAATATATTAAAACTTGCTAAATATTTTAATCAAACCTTCAATGTATAAACTCTGGGGAGGCAAAACCGCATCCGAACCCGCCTTTTCGTATTTCTCAAAAAAGGAGCAAGTGGGAATATTAGGGGTTTCAATAGCCAAAGCCCTAACGCAACTCGTTGTCATCTTCCTGCACCCAACATCCACCGAATCTCGATTCTCCGCAAAAGCCACATAAGGGTTTATGTAAAAATCCTTGCGAGAAGAAAGACCCAGAGCCAACATTTGGGCAGACAAAATTTAAAACTAACTTTAAAATTAAGTTAGTTTAAAATTTTAGTTTACTTTTAATTTTCATTTTCTTTTAATGAAATACATGTATTTGAAAAAAATAGATGTATTACGGCAATATATATATATATACACTAGGTGTAAAAAAATAAAGTCAAGTCTTATTCAATTCGTAGCCAACTCGCGAATAATTGACACGTGTTTAACTTAGGCAATTAAATTGGCCGGATTGGAAAAAAGGAACAAAATTGTAGTTTTAAAATTCTTAAAGGTTTTGACGTACTTTAAGGAACAAATTGATTTTCGGCCCAACTTGCGGGGGTAATTTTGTCATTAGCCCTATAATTTAGTCATTAAGGAGTCATAGTATAAACACTAAAGAAAAAAATTTGGGAGAGAAAATTGAGGTGGCCGACAATGGTGGATGGTGGACGGCATTGGCGGCTTAGGTGAAGATGTTGAGTCGTTTTATTTGGGAGGAAAATTTAGTGAATCATAAAGAAAAAGAAATTGAGTCAATTTAGCAAAAAGAAGGTAAACCAATTTTGCTTCTCTCCTAATCATCATGTCAACTCATCTTTCTCTCTCATCATCACGCCAACTCAATTTTCTCTCTTCATTAGGCTTGACATGTTTTTGTTGTTAAAAGTCTTACTAGTTTAACAGTTTTGTACTCCCACTGTTCTGCTTTACTTGCTCTAATTGACTTTTTAGGATCAAATTGACCATATTTAGAATAAAAAATTATTAAATCTATTAGATATATGCACAAATTTATTATAATAAGAAAGTACATGGAATAAATTATCAAAGTCAACTTATTTTATTTCAAAATTTGTAGTACATTTGTTTAATTATTAATTTTAACATTTGTCAATTTGACCTTAAAAGTACATTCGATCTAATAAGTACCTTATGTCAGAATTGAAAAATTATTTGGCTCGAATCTTTAATATTCTCTTATTTATTACATGTGTCTACTATTTAGGCAGAATACCGTCACTCATTATTACTATGAAACTGAAAGGTTAGAGTCCACAAGACAGCTAGCGCTCCCTTAGGTTGTTCATTTCCCTTGGACGACTTTAATAATGGGAGAATGGCAATTGATGATTGGGCCCTGCAGTGGTAGAACCATGACAAGTAAAGTTGGACGGAAGGAGTAACATTTTGAAAAAAAATAAAATTAATTTAGTTAGTTGAATGGTAGAAAAATTTTGTTCGGTGATGCAAGTTTAGTGAGGAACACGTATTTAACCATCAACCTTTTTTTTCTTTTTTTCATGCAAATTGGAGAGGATCTCAATTTGAGGGCGGTATTGGAGATAAAATAATTGTGTATTGTGTTTGGTTTGAGTCCTTTTAATTTTGCACAGTTATGGGAACATTTATTACCTATGTAGATCCAACTCTATTCATATATCAAGAGCTCTCCTTTATACATTTCTAGAAGATAATAATAAGCATCTTTCTGTTTTGTCTCCATAGTTAACAAGGCGAATCTGTTCAGTAAAGAATTTGTTGTAGTTGACAAATCAACATTGGCCATGACCTACTTCAGTCGAGGGTTGAAAGGTATTTTAGGGTTTGAAAGGGTACTAAATAAAATGTTAAAGAATTATGGTTGGATAGCTTAGCCATTGACTAACTACCTCCTACAGAAAATGCATTCTATTGGAGTGAAGGGGTGACTAGCTTTTAACAATAGAAGCAAGCAAACTAGCACAGGCTTGATTTGTGCGAGTATACATTTGTGGTGTAAACAGATGTCTGTAACACTGGTATTGGTTGCGTCTTTATGCAAGAAGGTAGACCACTTGCCTATTTCAACAAGGCTTTTGTAGAGTAAGGCTCAAAGGATGTCAGTCTATGAGAAGCAGGGGCAGAGCTAGGGTTAGAGAAAATCTGTTAGCCCTTTAATTTGAAACATTATGGGATGAAATGACATTTGAACTCCTTAATTTTCTAGAATCATTGTATGTCTTCATTCGCTGCAAATCACCTTATTTACTTTGTTTTGGTATATATCAATCAAAAAATGCTCCCCATCTTGACCCAAAAGTGTGCGTATACTTTTAAATCCCGAAACATAAATGTCAGACTGATTTTTTTAAACTTGTTAAGTTGAGCGTCATACTCTAAACAATCTCAAATCTATCAAGCTCTAACATAAATTAAAATTTTGCTTTTTCTGTATCAAATCTGACATTTTATCGCAGCGAAGAGGGTGTGCTCACCTTCAAAATTGGGAAAATAGAGTAGATGGCCCTACGTCTGTATCTCTATGCCACAACATAATAGGGGGCGTTAAAATTTAACTTTTTCTATATCAAATCTTGTGACATTTTATTGCATTGAGGGTGTGCTTACCTTCAAAATTTGAAAATAGAGTAGATGGCCCTACGTCTGTTTCTCTATGGAACAACATAATATGGGGCTAAAATACACTACACCTGAATGATGTCCTTTCTAAGAAGTAACTGTTTTGGGGTTGCATATTTATCATTTTCTTATGTTTTCTAGTATAAACTCTGCTCCAAAATATTTTTACTGCTGTAATATTCGAGTTTTGTATCAGTTTCATGCCATTAAGCATACATCATCTTTGTCATGTTTTGTGCTTTAAGCAATTAGAAGCATTATTTGTTTTTGGGAATAATTGATCCTGCGATTGTCCGAGTCTTGATTTGTGTTGTCTGAGTCTCATCTTTGATGATGAATACTGTGATAACTTGGTTTAGGGCGAGCTTGGGGATACTCTTTTTTTAGATAACAAAGAAAAGATGATTTCAATAATACCTCAGAATGAGTTTGCACGTGATCATGAACAAGATCTTCTGCTTGAGGCTTGCAGTTTTGGCGCAATTAATTGTATCATGGCGTTAGTCAAGGGAGAGGCACATGTGACTGTGGGTATAAGCTTCCCGATTCAATTGGAAATTTCTCAATCCATGATGTAGCCGAAAGTCTTGACCCCAGTGTCACTGAGTTACTCCTTTACCTTGGAGCCCAAACTGATACCCCCACTGTTGTAGATCGGCTCCTTCCACTTCGTAAATCGGTGGGCTTATTTATGTACACTGTTTATTCTTAGCTTTGTTTTGTTCGTGTTGTTTAATAAATTTCCTTTTTACTTGTTATACTGTTTTCCCCAAAAAAATTCTCATAGCTATAGGAAGGAATTGAAAGAATGGAGTGAATGGGATTCTAAGCATTCTATCTTCAAGCTGATTATATTACTCTTATGTGCTTGATTACAGAACGTCCATTTGTCAAATCCTCAAATTTTCAACTAATTAGTGTTTTTATTGTCAATTTTTAGGATTTATTTGCTTTATAAGTTTTCATATTCATGATCCAAACTGTTACTCTAATCCATGTTCTCTCTCACCATTGCAGGTATTGAAGGTTCAATGGGTAGACAACAGAACATGGAAAGGGAAGCAAAGCACTGGGACTGCACAGAAGAATAGCAGGATTTTTTTTTCCAGAACATAGCATATCCCGCCCCAGCGGGGTTGTTTAAGGCCAAAAACCCCGCCCTGGCGGCATTCCTCGCTGCATCCAGCCGCCCCGGCCAAGAGCAAAAATACCCGCCCCGGTGGGGGTCTCAATTCAGAAAAGTCCAATTTTTCCACTTCAGTCCCCCGTCGACCGAGCATAACTTCTTTCTCATTCCAACTCAACTCCTGCTTGCCTTAACAGTCAAAAACAACCCTCCATCCCAATTTACAGCCATTTGTTTCCAAAGTTCCATTCCAAATCATACTCTCACATAGATTCAAGGGTTTCAACATTCCAATTTTGGGGGTTCGTTTGAATTACATTCGTATTAGGGTTCCAACCCACTCGTCCATCTTCTTTCTCAACTAAATTCATTAAGTTTCACACACCTCCACACACCGTTCTCGTTCGAACTCAGTACACCTAAATTCAAAAATACTACCATGTACCCAACATGCACTACCCTGCTCTCAACAAGCTTTAACTCTTATCCTTCTATTGGACGAAACCACATACATACAACATGTTCACATTTATGAAGTGGTTGTCCAAGTAATTGAGCGGAGTCAATAAATTGGGTATATTGGGCAGAAATTTCTCCATCCACTCCACGAATCGCACGGATTTGTCATGTTGCTCCGAATCAGTCCCGTGCCTTAGCCGTCGCCAGTTTATCCACCACTAGACATCAATGATGCGGAGGTTGAGCATTACGTTTGACCATTCAGGGAAGTTCTTAGTTTCAATTCTTTCTATTTAAACAATGAGGACATTGTTCACTTTGAGTTTGGAGGTGGATCATATTGCATTGCATAATTGTTTAGTTCACATATATTGCATTGCTTAGTTGTTTTTGCATATTGTATGCATATTTCACAGTAAAAATTCATAAAAATATATTCTTTTTGCATTTAGTGTTTGCATATAGATTGTTTGCATGAATCTAAGCAATGGATTGGTATGAATTTGGCTCGGCCTATGATAAAATTGGTTTTGCATGTCAGCTTGAACAATGTTGATTATTGATGATAAGTTTGAATTTTAATCATGAGAAAAATCTGAGTCTGTCTGAAACTTATGTAATTGGTTCGCACTTAAGGTTTAACTGTTGTAATCAACTGGGTTCAAGGGTTTCATAAATTGTTTCTAAAGAGATTCTTGGTTAAAATTTAAGGAAAGTAGTGAATTGGCAATAGAAGTTAAAATTAAGGCAAAAGCTTGAGTTTGGGGGAATCTATGAGTTATATATATATGTGAAAAATGATGAAAAAGAAAAAAAATTTTGAAAATCCAGAAAAAAGGAAAAAAGCATAGTATGAATAAACACATTGACTAGATTGGTTCTGTGGCATTTGTTACTTGAACAAGTAAGCCCTAGGGGATGTTTTTACACCTAGCGCCCTAAAACTATCTTGTTTGGGAGTCGTTGGTCGAAAGTTCGCTACACGGGTTACATTGAAAAGCCAAGAGAATCAGACATTGCACAGTCAAGTGTAAACTCGGGATGGAGCGTAAAATGCACTCGTGAATGAATAAAAATAGGAATAAGCCTCAGTAGAGACCCCTGAACTTGGTAATTGCTTAGTTTTAGCCGGAATTGTCGTGTTTGTAGAGATAATGGAAGTGGAACTGAAATTTTCCTTCTAAGAAGTTTGTTATGAGATTATCTTGAACTATGGTTGGTTAGAATGGTTAACGTGCACCCACGCACACCATGGGTGATGACTGGTTTGGATTGACTGATTGGTTAAGTTATGGACTTTGACTTGATTAGATATATTGTTTGAGTATCATATTGGTATCTTTGAGGCATGTTGCTAGACATTATGCGGATTTATTGCTGGGTTGTAGGCATATTAAGGAAGTAGATTATGCATATGCATTCATGTAGTTAGGTTAGTTTGTTTTTTTTTTTTTAGTTGTGTGTTTTTGCTTGACAAGCGAAGTCTTGAGTTTGGGAGTATTTGATAAGTGTGTTTTATACCTACGAATTGGACACCGTTAAAGCTTAATTCTTTGTTAGCTTTAAGTATTTTTAGTATTTTTTTTACTTGTTTTTGTATGTGTTGTAAGAAACGGCTTCGGACGGTCAAAAACATGAAAAATAGAGCTTAATGGCATTTTTGTAATTTTAGTGACTGTACCCCCGCCTAAGTGGGCTTCCACAGGCCAAAAAGCCCGAGGGGGCGGGGGTTTCTACTACAAAAAGCTCGAGGGGGCGAGCATGTCCGGAAGAAATAGCTGATTTAAAGAAGTCGACTCAAAAAAGGATTCTGAGCATTGATTTAAAGAACGATCATAAGAGGGATATAAATGGAGAAGAATACACAAGGATTAGGAAGGGAGATTTCATTAGATTAGTTTAGGTTAGATTTCAATTTGATTAGATAAAATCCTAGTTGGAAATGGATTGGAGATTGAAGCAACTTGAAGACCATGGAAGATCAAGAGGTGGAGCAGAAGGGAGCATGAGATTTGCTGACAACAGATTCTATTCTCTTCTCTACTCTTGTTTTTATCTTTTAATGTTTATTCAATTGTGGATTTTTGATTTTCTGTTTGAGCTTCTCGACGGCTTCTTGTTTGTCGAATCTCCAAACAAAGATTTTATATTCTAACAATTTCCAGTGGTTGCCATCAATACCACTCAGATCATATGTGGACTGATTAACTTTCAACTTCCGAACGGCAGTCCCTGTTAAGAAAGTCGCGATTTTATTGCATTCTCTTGGGATAAGTTTGTAGTTAAGTTTACTAAATAGTTTGTCCATTTCTTTAATTTCCCTGAAAAGACGATTGAAATTATACAACATTAAAAGGAGTTCATATGCAAATTTAAAAAACAATAGTTTAGGGCAAAAAAGGCAAATACACTATTGTAGTTGTAACATTTTCAACATTTGGCCATTAAACTTTAAAATGTGACAACTACAATGGTGCGTTTGCCCTTTTCGCCAATAGTTTAGTATGTGACAGAAAATCATTACAATGCTTCTTTTTCGTGAGGTATTGTAGCTTCCCCTCTAAGATCCTCTATCACCGACTTACAATCACCCTTTTCTAGCAAAAAATTTAAAATTGGTTGCAAACTTTTTTGGGTGAATTCAATGGCTTGCAATTCAGCAAGTGACGAGGATTCACATAGCTCGTGCAGGAGGTCAACTGAAATGATGCTCTTACCACATACGGCAAAGTACGCATACCCAGCGTGCCCGTCTTTATATGCGGCGTCAACATAAGCCTCAACATTTTTGTTCATATGCTGTTAAAAGGAACAAACAACAAAATTAAAGCACTAGTTCCTACTACTTCCTATTTCAAATCTATACACAAAGTTGAACACTAACAATTTAAGTTATGGTGTAAGAGAATTTGAACAAAGGAGGTACCTGTAAACTCGCACCAGTGGGAGGTGCTCCAAAAATAGATTAAGCCCTCTTTTGGGTGAATAATAGATTAGACCTTTTTTGGGGTGAATAATAGATTTTTGGAGCACTTCCCACTGTTGCGAGTTTACAGGTACCTCCTGTGTTCAAATTCTCTTACATCATAACTTAAATTGCTAGTGTTCAACTTTGTGTATAGAGTTTGAACTACGGAGTAGTAGGAACTAGTGCTTTAATTTTGTTGTTTGTTCCTTTTAACAGTATATAAACAAAAATGTTGAGGCTTATGTTGACACCGCATATAAAAGATGGGCACACTGGGTATGCGTATTTTACCATATGTGTTAAGAGCTTCATTTCAGTTGGCCTCCTGCACGAGTTATGTGAATCCTTGTCATTTGCTGAATTGCAAGCTATCGGATTCATCCAAAAAAGTTTGCAGTCAATTTTAAATTTTTTGATAGTAAAAGTTGATTGCAAGTCGGTGATAGAAGGTCTTATAGGAGAAATTATAATGTCTTACGAGGAAAAAGCATTGTAAGGATTTTCTGTCGCATACTAAACAATTGGCAAATGCACTATGGTAGTTGTCACATTTTAAATTGAAAATGTTACAACTATAGTGGTGTATTTGCCTTTTTTGTCATAAACTATTGTTTTTAATTTTACATATGAACTCCTTTTAATGTTGTTTAATTTTAATCGTATTTTCAGGGAAATTAAAGAAATGGACAAACTATTTAGTAAACTAGACTACAAACTTATCCCAAGAGAATGCAATAAAATTGCAGATTTCTTGGCAGGAACTGACGTGCGGAAGTTGGAAGTTTATGAGCCCACTTATGATCTGAGTAGTATTGATGGCAAGTACCGGAAATTGTTAGAATATAAATTATTTTTTTTTAGTTTTGGCAAGCAGGAGGCCATCGAGAAGCTCAAACAGAAATATAGTCTTTCTAAATGTGACGGGCTGCAACATATCCGATTAAAGATGGATGTGATGGTTCGGTGGTTAAAATTACGCCGGTTAACCTGGAGACAAGTTTGAAGAACTATGTGAGTGTTCATGATGAGTCATGAAATTGGGTATATTGGGCAGAAATATCTCCATCCACTCCACGAATTGCACGGCTCCGAATCAGTCCCGAGCCTTGGCTGTCGCCAGTTTATCCACCACTAGACATCAATGATGCGGAAGTCGAGCACTACGTTTGACCATTAAGGGAAGTTCTCAGTTTCAATTCTTTATATTTAAACAATGAGGACATTGTTCACTTTGAGTTTGGATGTGGATTATATTGCATTGCATAATTGTTTAGTTCACATATATTGCATTGGTTAGTTGTTTTTGCATATTGTATGCATATTTCACTGTAAAAATTCACAAAAATATTTTCTTTTTGCATTTAGTGTTTGCATATAGATTGTTTGCATGAATCTAAGCAATGGATTGGTATGAATTTGGCTTGGCCTATGATAAAATTGGTTTTGCATGTTAGCTTGAACTATGTTGATGATACGTTTGAATTTTAATCATGAGGAAAATCTGAGTTTGTCTGAAACTTATGTAATTGGTTGGCACTTAAGATTTAACTGTTGTAATCAACTGGGTTCAAGGGTTTCATAAATTGTTTCTAGAGAAAAATTATTGGTTAAAATTTCAGGAAAGTAGTGAACTGGCAGTAGAAGTTAAAATTAAGGCAAAAGCTTGAGTTTGGGGGAATCTATGAGGTATATATATATATATATATATATATATATATGAAAAATGATGAAAA
The DNA here is from genome assembly GCA_020205555.1 of Panax stipuleanatus. NCBI lineage: Eukaryota > Viridiplantae > Streptophyta > Magnoliopsida > Apiales > Araliaceae > Panax > Panax stipuleanatus. Next base: position 138,713,083 of record CM035116.1, on the reverse strand, counting down.
AGAAAAAAAATAGAAAATCCAAAAAAAGGGAAAAAGAAAAGTATGAATAAACACATTGACTAGTTTGGTTCTGTGACCTTTGTTACTCGAACAAGTAAGTTCTAGGGGATGTTTTTACATCTAGCATCCTAAAACCATCTGGTTTGGGAATTGTTGGTCGAAAGTTCGCTACGTGAGTAACATTGAAAAGCCTAAGAGAATCAGACATTGCACAGTCAAGTGTAAACGCGGGATGGAGCATAAAACGCACTCGTAAATGAATAAAAATAGGAATAAGCCTCAGTAGAGACCCCTGAACTTGGTAATTGCTTAGTTTTAACCGGAATTGTCGTGTTTGCAGAGATAATGGAATTGGAACTGAAATTTTCCTTCTAAGAAGTTTGTTATGAGATTATCTTGAACTATGGTTGGTTAGAATGGTTAAAGAGCACACGCACACCATGGGTGACGACAGGTTTGGATTGACTGATTGGTTAAGTTATGGACTTTGACTTGATTGGATATATTGTTTGAGTATCATATTGGTATCTTTGAGGCATGTTGCTAGACATTATACGGATTTATTGCTGGGTTTGTAGGCATATTAAGTAAGTAGATCATGCATATGCATTCATGTAGTTAGGTTAGTTTTTTTTTTTTTTAGGGGTGTGTTTTTGCTTGAGGACATGCAAAGTTTTGAGTTTGAGGGTATTTGATGAGTGTGTTTTATACCTACGAATTGGACACCGATAAAGTTTAATTTTTTGTTAACTTTAAGTATTTTTAGTGTTCTTTTACTTATTTTTATGCTTGTGTTGTAAGAAACGGCTTCGGAGGGTCAAAACATGAAAAATGGAGCTTAATGACATTTTTGTAATTTTAGTGATTGTACCCCCGCCTTGGCGGGGCTTCCACAGACCAAAAAAGCCTGAGGGGGCTGGGGTTTCTAGTGCAAAAAGCTCGAGGGGGCGGGAATTTGGGAAGAAAAATCTAATTTTTAGAAGTTAACTCGAAAAAGGATTCTGAGCATTGATTTGGAGAAAGATCATAAGAGGGCTATAAAAGGAGAAGAATACACAAGGATTAGGGTGGGAGATTCCATTAGATTAGTTTAGGTTAGATTTCAATTAGATTAGATAAAACTCTAGTTGGAATTTGATTGGAGATTGAAGCAACTTGGAGACCATAGAAGATCAAGAGGAGCAGAAGGGAGTATAAGATTTGCTGACAACAAATTCTATTCTCTTCTCTACTCTTGTTTTTATCTTTTAATATTTATTCAATTGTGGATTCTTGATTTTCTGTTTGGGCTTCTCGACGGCTTCTTGTTTGTCGAATCTCCAAACAAAGATTTTATATTCTAACAATTTCCAGTGATTGCCATCAATACCACTCGGATCATATGTGGACTGATTAACTTTCAACTTCCGAACGGCAGTCCCTGCTAAGAAAGTCGCGATTTTATTGCATTCTCTTGGGATAAGTTTGTAGTTAAGTTTACTAAATAGTTTGTCCATTTCTTTAATTTCCCTGAAAAGACGATTGAAATTATACAACATTAAAAGGAGTTCATATGCAAATTTAAAAAACAATAGTTTAGGGCAAAAAAGGCAAATACACTATTGTAGTTGTAACATTTTCAACATTTGGCCATTAAACTTTAAAATGTGACAACTACAATGGTGCGTTTGCCCTTTTCGCCAATAGTTTAGTATGTGACAGAAAATCATTACAATGCTTCTTTTTCGTGAGGTATTGTAGCTTCCCCTCTAAGATCCTCTATCACCGACTTACAATCACCCTTTTCTAGCAAAAAATTTAAAATTGGTTGCAAACTTTTTTGGGTGAATTCAATGGCTTGCAATTCAGCAAGTGACGAGGATCCACATAGCTCGTGCAGGAGGTCAACTGAAATGATGCTCTTACCACATACGGCAAAGTACGCATACCCAGCGTGCCCGTCTTTATATGCGGCGTCAACATAAGCCTCAACATTTTTGTTCATATGCTGTTAAAAGGAACAAACAACAAAATTAAAGCACTAGTTCCTACTACTTCCTATTTCAAATCTATACACAAAGTTGAACACTAACAATTTAAGTTATGGTGTAAGAGAATTTGAACAAAGGAGGTACCTGTAAACTCGCACCAGTGGGAGGTGCTCCAAAAATAGATTAAGCCCTCTTTTGGGTGAATAATAGATTAGACCTTTTTTGGGGTGAATAATAGATTTTTGGAGCACTTCCCACTGTTGCGAGTTTACAGGTACCTCCTGTGTTCAAATTCTCTTACATCATAACTTAAATTGCTAGTGTTCAACTTTGTGTATAGAGTTTGAACTACGGAGTAGTAGGAACTAGTGCTTTAATTTTGTTGTTTGTTCCTTTTAACAGTATATAAACAAAAATGTTGAGGCTTATGTTGACACCGCATATAAAAGATGGGCACACTGGGTATGCGTATTTTACCATATGTGTTAAGAGCTTCATTTCAGTTGGCCTCCTGCACGAGTTATGTGAATCCTTGTCATTTGCTGAATTGCAAGCTATCGGATTCATCCAAAAAAGTTTGCAGTCAATTTTAAATTTTTTGATAGTAAAAGTTGATTGCAAGTCGGTGATAGAAGGTCTTATAGGAGAAATTATAATGTCTTACGAGGAAAAGCATTGTAAGGATTTTCTGTCGCATATTAAACAATTGGCAAATGCACTATGGTAGTTGTCACATTTTAAATTGAAAATGTTACAACTATAGTGGTGTATTTGCCTTTTTTGTCATAAACTATTGTTTTTAATTTTACATATGAACTCCTTTTAATGTTGTTTAATTTTAATCGTATTTTCAGGGAAATTAAAGAAATGGACAAACTATTTAGTAAACTAGACTACAAACTTATCCCAAGATAATGCAATAAAATTGCAGATTTCTTGGCAGGAACTGACGTGCGGAAGTTGGAAGTTTATGAGCCCACTTATGATCTGAGTAGTATTGATGGCAAGTACCGGAAATTGTTAAAATATAAATTATTATTTTTTAGTTTTGGCAAGCAGGAGGCCATCGAGAAGCTCAAACAGAAATATAGTCTTTCTAAATGTGACGGGCTGCAACATATCCGATTAAAGATGGATGTGATGGTTCGGTGGTTAAAATTACGCCGGTTAACCTGGAGACAAGTTTGAAGAACTATGTGAGTGTTCATGATGAGTCATGAAATTGGGTATATTGGGCAGAAATATCTCCATCCACTCCACGAATTGCACGGCTCCGAATCAGTCCCGAGCCTTGGCTGTCGCCAGTTTATCCACCACTAGACATCAATGATGCGGAAGTCGAGCACTACGTTTGACCATTAAGGGAAGTTCTCAGTTTCAATTCTTTATATTTAAACAATGAGGACATTGTTCACTTTGAGTTTGGATGTGGATTATATTGCATTGCATAATTGTTTAGTTCACATATATTGCATTGGTTAGTTGTTTTTGCATATTGTATGCATATTTCACTGTAAAAATTCACAAAAATATTTTCTTTTTGCATTTAGTGTTTGCATATAGATTGTTTGCATGAATCTAAGCAATGGATTGGTATGAATTTGGCTTGGCCTATGATAAAATTGGTTTTGCATGTTAGCTTGAACTATGTTGATGATACGTTTGAATTTTAATCATGAGGAAAATCTGAATTTGTCTGAAACTTATGTAATTGGTTGGCACTTAAGATTTAACTGTTGTAATCAACTGGGTTCAAGGGTTTCATAAATTGTTTCTAGAGAAAAATTATTGGTTAAAATTTCAGGAAAGTAGTGAACTGGCAGTAGAAGTTAAAATTAAGGCAAAAGCTTGAGTTTGGGGGAATCTATGAGGTATATATATATATATATATATATATATGAAAAATGATGAAAAAGAAAAAAAATAGAAAATCCAAAAAAAGGGAAAAAGAAAAGTATGAATAAACACATTGACTAGTTTGGTTCTGTGACCTTTGTTACTCGAACAAGTAAGTTCTAGGGGATGTTTTTACATCTAGCATCCTAAAACCATCTGGTTTGGGAATTGTTGGTCGAAAGTTCGCTACGTGAGTAACATTGAAAAGCCTAAGAGAATCAGACATTGCACAGTCAAGTGTAAACGCGGGATGGAGCATAAAACGCACTCGTAAATGAATAAAAATAGGAATAAGCCTCAGTAGAGACCCCTGAACTTGGTAATTGCTTAGTTTTAGCCGGAATTGTCGTGTTTGCAGAGATAATGGAATTGGAACTGAAATTTTCCTTCTAAGAAGTTTGTTATGAGATTATCTTGAACTATGGTTGGTTAGAATGGTTAAAGAGCACACACGCACACCATGGGTGACGACAGGTTTGGATTGACTGATTGGTTAAGTTATGGACTTTGACTTGATTGGATATATTGTTTGAGTATCATATTGGTATCTTTGAGGCATGTTGCTAGACATTATACGGATTTATTGCTGGGTTTGTAGGCATATTAAGTAAGTAGATCATGCATATGCATTCATGTAGTTAGGTTAGTTTTTTTTTTTTAGGTGTGTGTTTTTGCTTGAGGACATGCAAAGTTTTGAGTTTGGGGGTATTTGATGAGTGTGTTTTATACCTACGAATTGGACACCGATAAAGTTTAATTCTTTGTTAACTTTAAGTATTTTTAGTGTTCTTTTACTTATTTTTATGCTTGTGTTGTAAGAAACGGCTTCAGAGGGTCAAAACATGAAAAATGGAGCTTAATGACATTTTTGTAATTTTAGTGATTGTACCCCCGCCTTGGCGGGGCTTCCACAGACCAAAAAAGCCTGAGGGGGCTGGGGTTTCTAGTGCAAAAAGCTCGAGGGGGCGGGAATTTGGGAAGAAAAATCTGATTTTTAGAAGTTAACTCGAAAAAGGATTCTGAGCATTGATTTGGAGAAAGATCATAAGAGGGCTATAAAAGGAGAAGAATACACAAGGATTAGGGTGGGAGATTCCATTAGATTAGTTTAGGTTAGATTTCAATTAGATTAGATAAAACTCTAGTTGGAATTTGATTGGAGATTGAAGCAACTTGGAGACCATAGAAGATCAAGAGGAGCAGAAGGGAGTATAAGATTTGCTGACAACAAATTCTATTCTCTTCTCTACTCTTGTTTTTATCTTTTAATATTTATTCAATTGTGGATTCTTGATTTTCTGTTTGGGCTTCTCGACGGCTTCTTGTTTGTCGAATCTCCAAACAAAGATTTTATATTCTAACAATTTCCAGTGATTGCCATCAATACCACTCGGATCATATGTGGACTGATTAACTTTCAACTTCCGAACGGCAGTCCCTGCTAAGAAAGTCGCGATTTTATTGCATTCTCTTGGGATAAGTTTGTAGTTAAGTTTACTAAATAGTTTGTCCATTTCTTTAATTTCCCTGAAAAGACGATTGAAATTATACAACATTAAAAGGAGTTCATATGCAAATTTAAAAAACAATAGTTTAGGGCAAAAAAGGCAAATACACTATTGTAGTTGTAACATTTTCAACATTTGGCCATTAAACTTTAAAATGTGACAACTACAATGGTGCGTTTGCCCTTTTCGCCAATAGTTTAGTATGTGACAGAAAATCATTACAATGCTTCTTTCTCGTGAGGTATTGTAGCTTCCCCTCTAAGATCCTCTATCACCGACTTACAATCACCCTTTTCTAGCAAAAAATTTAAAATTGGTTGCAAACTTTTTTGGGTGAATTCAATGGCTTGCAATTCAGCAAGTGACGAGGATCCACATAGCTCGTGCAGGAGGTCAACTGAAATGATGCTCTTACCACATACGGCAAAGTACGCATACCCAGCGTGCCCGTCTTTATATGCGGCGTCAACATAAGCCTCAACATTTTTGTTCATATGCTGTTAAAAGGAACAAACAACAAAATTAAAGCACTAGTTCCTACTACTTCCTATTTCAAATCTATACACAAAGTTGAACACTAACAATTTAAGTTATGATGTAAGAGAATTTGAACAAAGGAGGTACCTGTAAACTCGCACCAGTGGGAGGTGCTCCAAAAATAGATTAAGCCCTCTTTTGGGTGAATAATAGATTAGACCTTTTTTGGGGTGAATAATAGATTTTTGGAGCACTTCCCACTGTTGCGAGTTTACAGGTACCTCCTGTGTTCAAATTCTCTTACATCATAACTTAAATTGCTAGTGTTCAACTTTGTGTATAGAGTTTGAACTACGGAGTAGTAGGAACTAGTGCTTTAATTTTGTTGTTTGTTCCTTTTAACAGTATATAAACAAAAATGTTGAGGCTTATGTTGACACCGCATATAAAAGATGGGCACACTGGGTATGCGTATTTTACCATATGTGTTAAGAGCTTCATTTCAGTTGGCCTCCTGCACGAGTTATGTGAATCCTTGTCATTTGCTGAATTGCAAGCTATCGGATTCATCCAAAAAAGTTTGCAGTCAATTTTAAATTTTTTGATAGTAAAAGTTGATTGCAAGTCGGTGATAGAAGGTCTTATAGGAGAAATTATAATGTCTTACGAGGAAAAAGCATTGTAAGGATTTTCTGTCGCATACTAAACAATTGGCAAATGCACTATGGTAGTTGTCACATTTTAAATTGAAAATGTTACAACTATAGTGGTGTATTTGCCTTTTTTGTCATAAACTATTGTTTTTAATTTTACATATGAACTCCTTTTAATGTTGTTTAATTTTAATCGTATTTTCAGGGAAATTAAAGAAATGGACAAACTATTTAGTAAACTAGACTACAAACTTATCCCAAGAGAATGCAATAAAATTGCAGATTTCTTGGCAGGAACTGACGTGCGGAAGTTGGAAGTTTATGAGCCCACTTATGATCTGAGTAGTATTGATGGCAAGTACCGGAAATTGTTAGAATATAAATTATTTTTTTTTAGTTTTGGCAAGCAGGAGGCCATCGAGAAGCTCAAACAGAAATATAGTCTTTCTAAATGTGACGGGCTGCAACATATCCGATTAAAGATGGATGTGATGGTTCGGTGGTTAAAATTACGCCGGTTAACCTGGAGACAAGTTTGAAGAACTATGTGAGTGTTCATGATGAGTCATGAAATTGGGTATATTGGGCAGAAATATCTCCATCCACTCCACGAATTGCACGGCTCCGAATCAGTCCCGAGCCTTGGCTGTCGCCAGTTTATCCACCACTAGACATCAATGATGCGGAAGTCGAGCACTACGTTTGACCATTAAGGGAAGTTCTCAGTTTCAATTCTTTATATTTAAACAATGAGGACATTGTTCACTTTGAGTTTGGATGTGGATTATATTGCATTGCATAATTGTTTAGTTCACATATATTGCATTGGTTAGTTGTTTTTGCATATTGTATGCATATTTCACTGTAAAAATTCACAAAAATATTTTCTTTTTGCATTTAGTGTTTGCATATAGATTGTTTGCATGAATCTAAGCAATGGATTGGTATGAATTTGGCTTGGCCTATGATAAAATTGGTTTTGCATGTTAGCTTGAACTATGTTGATGATACGTTTGAATTTTAATCATGAGGAAAATCTGAGTTTGTCTGAAACTTATGTAATTGGTTGGCACTTAAGATTTAACTGTTGTAATCAACTGGGTTCAAGGGTTTCATAAATTGTTTCTAGAGAAAAATTATTGGTTAAAATTTCAGGAAAGTAGTGAACTGGCAGTAGAAGTTAAAATTAAGGCAAAAGCTTGAGTTTGGGGGAATCTATGAGGTATATATATATATATATATATATATGAAAAATGATGAAAAAGAAAAAAAAATAGAAAATCCAAAAAAAGGGAAAAAGAAAAGTATGAATAAACACATTGACTAGTTTGGTTCTGTGACCTTTGTTACTCGAACAAGTAAGTTCTAGGGGATGTTTTTACATCTAGCATCCTAAAACCATCTGGTTTGGGAATTGTTGGTCGAAAGTTCGCTACGTGAGTAACATTGAAAAGCCTAAGAGAATCAGACATTGCACAGTCAAGTGTAAACGCGGGATGGAGCATAAAACGCACTCGTAAATGAATAAAAATAGGAATAAGCCTCAGTAGAGACCCCTGAACTTGGTAATTGCTTAGTTTTAGCCGGAATTGTCGTGTTTGCAGAGATAATGGAATTGGAACTGAAATTTTCCTTCTAAGAAGTTTGTTATGAGATTATCTTGAACTATGGTTGGTTAGAATGGTTAAAGAGCACACACGCACACCATGGGTGACGACAGGTTTGGATTGACTGATTGGTTAAGTTATGGACTTTGACTTGATTGGATATATTGTTTGAGTATCATATTGGTATCTTTGAGGCATGTTGCTAGACATTATACGGATTTATTGCTGGGTTTGTAGGCATATTAAGTAAGTAGATCATGCATATGCATTCATGTAGTTAGGTTAGTTTTTTTTTTTTTAGGTGTGTGTTTTTGCTTGAGGACATGCAAAGTTTTGAGTTTGGGGGTATTTGATGAGTGTGTTTTATACCTACGAATTGGACACCGATAAAGTTTAATTCTTTGTTAACTTTAAGTATTTTTAGTGTTCTTTTACTTATTTTTATGCTTGTGTTGTAAGAAACGGCTTCGGAGGGTCAAAACATGAAAAATGGAGCTTAATGACATTTTTGTAATTTTAGTGATTGTACCCCCGCCTTGGCGGGGCTTCCACAGACCAAAAAAGCCTGAGGGGGCTGGGGTTTCTAGTGCAAAAAGCTCGAGGGGGCGGGAATTTGGGAAGAAAAATCTGATTTTTAGAAGTTAACTCGAAAAAGGATTCTGAGCATTGATTTGGAGAAAGATCATAAGAGGGCTATAAAAGGAGAAGAATACACAAGGATTAGGGTGGGAGATTCCATTAGATTAGTTTAGGTTAGATTTCAATTAGATTAGATAAAACTCTAGTTGGAATTTGATTGGAGATTGAAGCAACTTGGAGACCATAGAAGATCAAGAGAAGCAGAAGGGAGTATAAGATTTGCTGACAACAAATTCTATTCTCTTCTCTACTCTTGTTTTTATCTTTTAATATTTATTCAATTGTGGATTCTTGATTTTCTGTTTGGGCTTCTCGACGGCTTCTTGTTTGTCGAATCTCCAAACAAATATTTTATATTCTAACAATTTCCAGTGATTGCCATCAATACCACTCGGATCATATGTGGACTGATTAACTTTCAACTTCCGAACGGCAGTCCCTGCTAAGAAAGTCGCGATTTTATTGCATTCTCTTGGGATAAGTTTGTAGTTAAGTTTACTAAATAGTTTGTCCATTTCTTTAATTTCCCTGAAAAGACGATTGAAATTATACAACATTAAAAGGAGTTCATATGCAAATTTAAAAAACAATAGTTTAGGGCAAAAAAGGCAAATACACTATTGTAGTTGTAACATTTTCAACATTTGGCCATTAAACTTTAAAATGTGACAACTACAATGGTGCGTTTGCCCTTTTCGCCAATAGTTTAGTATGTGACAGAAAATCATTACAATGCTTCTTTCTCGTGAGGTATTGTAGCTTCCCCTCTAAGATCCTCTATCACCGACTTACAATCACCCTTTTCTAGCAAAAAATTTAAAATTGGTTGCAAACTTTTTTGGGTGAATTCAATGGCTTGCAATTCAGCAAGTGACGAGGATCCACATAGCTCGTGCAGGAGGTCAACTGAAATGATGCTCTTACCACATACGGCAAAGTACGCATACCCAGTGTGCCCGTCTTTATATGCGGCGTCAACATAAGCCTCAACATTTTTGTTCATATGCTGTTAAAAGGAACAAACAACAAAATTAAAGCACTAGTTCCTACTACTTCCTATTTCAAATCTATACACAAAGTTGAACACTAACAATTTAAGTTATGATGTAAGAGAATTTGAACAAAGGAGGTACCTGTAAACTCGCACCAGTGGGAGGTGCTCCAAAAATAGATTAAGCCCTCTTTTGGGTGAATAATAGATTAGACCTTTTTTGGGGTGAATAATAGATTTTTGGAGCACTTCCCACTGTTGCGAGTTTACAGGTACCTCATGTGTTCAAATTCTCTTACATCATAACTTAAATTGCTAGTGTTCAACTTTGTGTATAGAGTTTGAACTACGGAGTAGTAGGAACTAGTGCTTTAATTTTGTTGTTTGTTCCTTTTAACAGTATATAAACAAAAATGTTGAGGCTTATGTTGACACCGCATATAAAAGATGGGCACACTGGGTATGCGTATTTTACCATATGTGTTAAGAGCTTCATTTCAGTTGGCCTCCTGCACGAGTTATGTGAATCCTTGTCATTTGCTGAATTGCAAGCTATCGGATTCATCCAAAAAAGTTTGCAGTCAATTTTAAATTTTTTGATAGTAAAAGTTGATTGCAAGTCGGTGATAGAAGGTCTTATAGGAGAAATTATAATGTCTTACGAGGAAAAGCATTGTAAGGATTTTCTGTCGCATACTAAAAAATTGGCAAATGCACTATGGTAGTTGTCACATTTTAAATTGAAAATGTTACAACTATAGTGGTGTATTTGCCTTTTTTGTCATAAACTATTGTTTTTAATTTTACATATGAACTCCTTTTAATGTTGTTTAATTTTAATCGTATTTTCAGGGAAATTAAAGAAATGGACAAACTATTTAGTAAACTAGACTACAAACTTATCCCAAGAGAATGCAATAAAATTGCAGATTTCTTGGCAGGAACTGACGTGCGGAAGTTGGAAGTTTATGAGCCCACTTATGATCTGAGTAGTATTGATGGCAAGTACCGGAAATTGTTAGAATATAAATTATTTTTTTTTAGTTTTGGCAAGCAGGAGGCCATCGAGAAGCTCAAACAGAAATATAGTCTTTCTAAATGTGACGGGCTGCAACATATCCGATTAAAGATGGATGTGATGGTTCGGTGGTTAAAATTACGCCGGTTAACCTGGAGACAAGTTTGAAGAACTATGTGAGTGTTCATGATGAGTCATGAAATTGGGTATATTGGGCAGAAATATCTCCATCCACTCCACGAATTGCACGGCTCCGAATCAGTCCCGAGCCTTGGCTGTCGCCAGTTTATCCACCACTAGACATCAATGATGCGGAAGTCGAGCACTACGTTTGACCATTAAGGGAAGTTCTCAGTTTCAATTCTTTATATTTAAACAATGAGGACATTGTTCACTTTGAGTTTGGATGTGGATTATATTGCATTGCATAATTGTTTAGTTCACATATATTGCATTGGTTAGTTGTTTTTGCATATTGTATGCATATTTCACTGTAAAAATTCACAAAAATATTTTCTTTTTGCATTTAGTGTTTGCATATAGATTGTTTGCATGAATCTAAGCAATGGATTGGTATGAATTTGGCTTGGCCTATGATAAAATTGGTTTTGCATGTTAGCTTGAACTATGTTGATGATACGTTTGAATTTTAATCATGAGGAAAATCTGAGTTTGTCTGAAACTTATGTAATTGGTTGGCACTTAAGATTTAACTGTTGTAATCAACTGGGTTCAAGGGTTTCATAAATTGTTTCTAGAGAAAAATTATTGGTTAAAATTTCAGGAAAGTAGTGAACTGGCAGTAGAAGTTAAAATTAAGGCAAAAGCTTGAGTTTGGGGGAATCTATGAGGTATATATATATATATATATATATATATGAAAAATGATGAAAAAGAAAAAAAATAGAAAATCCAAAAAAAGGGAAAAAGAAAAGTATGAATAAACACATTGACTAGTTTGGTTCTGTGACCTTTGTTACTCGAACAAGTAAGTTCTAGGGGATGTTTTTACATCTAGCATCCTAAAACCATCTGGTTTGGGAATTGTTGGTCGAAAGTTCGCTACGTGAGTAACATTGAAAAGCCTAAGAGAATCAGACATTGCACAGTCAAGTGTAAACGCGGGATGGAGCATAAAACGCACTCGTAAATGAATAAAAATAGGAATAAGCCTCAGTAGAGACCCCTGAACTTGGTAATTGCTTAGTTTTAACCGGAATTGTCGTGTTTGCAGAGATAATGGAATTGGAACTGAAATTTTCCTTCTAAGAAGTTTGTTATGAGATTATCTTGAACTATGGTTGGTTAGAATGGTTAAAGAGCACACGCACACCATGGGTGACGACAGGTTTGGATTGACTGATTGGTTAAGTTATGGACTTTGACTTGATTGGATATATTGTTTGAGTATCATATTGGTATCTTTGAGGCATGTTGCTAGACATTATACGGATTTATTGCTGGGTTTGTAGGCATATTAAGTAAGTAGATCATGCATATGCATTCATGTAGTTAGGTTAGTTTTTTTTTTTTTTAGGGGTGTGTTTTTGCTTGAGGACATGCAAAGTTTTGAGTTTGAGGGTATTTGATGAGTGTGTTTTATACCTACGAATTGGACACCGATAAAGTTTAATTCTTTGTTAACTTTAAGTATTTTTAGTGTTCTTTTACTTATTTTTATGCTTGTGTTGTAAGAAACGGCTTCAGAGGGTCAAAACATGAAAAATGGAGCTTAATGACATTTTTGTAATTTTAGTGATTGTACCCCCGCCTTGGCGGGGCTTCCACAGACCAAAAAAGCCTGAGGGGGCTGGGGTTTCTAGTGCAAAAAGCTCGAGGGGGCGGGAATTTGGGAAGAAAAATCTGATTTTTAGAAGTTAACTCGAAAAAGGATTCTGAGCATTGATTTGGAGAAAGATCATAAGAGGGCTATAAAAGGAGAAGAATACACAAGGATTAGGGTGGGAGATTCCATTAGATTAGTTTAGGTTAGATTTCAATTAGATTAGATAAAACTCTAGTTGGAATTTGATTGGAGATTGAAGCAACTTGGAGACCATAGAAGATCAAGAGGAGCAGAAGGGAGTATAAGATTTGCTGACAACAAATTCTATTCTCTTCTCTACTCTTGTTTTTATCTTTTAATATTTATTCAATTGTGGATTCTTGATTTTCTGTTTGGGCTTCTCGACGGCTTCTTGTTTGTCGAATCTCCAAACAAAGATTTTATATTCTAACAATTTCCAGTGATTGCCATCAATACCACTCGGATCATATGTGGACTGATTAACTTTCAACTTCCGAACGGCAGTCCCTGCTAAGAAAGTCGCGATTTTATTGCATTCTCTTGGGATAAGTTTGTAGTTAAGTTTACTAAATAGTTTGTCCATTTCTTTAATTTCCCTGAAAAGACGATTGAAATTATACAACATTAAAAGGAGTTCATATGCAAATTTAAAAAACAATAGTTTAGGGCAAAAAAGGCAAATACACTATTGTAGTTGTAACATTTTCAACATTTGGCCATTAAACTTTAAAATGTGACAACTACAATGGTGCGTTTGCCCTTTTCGCCAATAGTTTAGTATGTGACAGAAAATCATTACAATGCTTCTTTCTCGTGAGGTATTGTAGCTTCCCCTCTAAGATCCTCTATCACCGACTTACAATCACCCTTTTCTAGCAAAAAATTTAAAATTGGTTGCAAACTTTTTTGGGTGAATTCAATGGCTTGCAATTCAGCAAGTGACGAGGATCCACATAGCTCGTGCAGGAGGTCAACTGAAATGATGCTCTTACCACATACGGCAAAGTACGCATACCCAGCGTGCCCGTCTTTATATGCGGCGTCAACATAAGCCTCAACATTTTTGTTCATATGCTGTTAAAAGGAACAAACAACAAAATTAAAGCACTAGTTCCTACTACTTCCTATTTCAAATCTATACACAAAGTTGAACACTAACAATTTAAGTTATGGTGTAAGAGAATTTGAACAAAGGAGGTACCTGTAAACTCGCACCAGTGGGAGGTGCTCCAAAAATAGATTAAGCCCTCTTTTGGGTGAATAATAGATTAGACCTTTTTTGGGGTGAATAATAGATTTTTGGAGCACTTCCCACTGTTGCGAGTTTACAGGTACCTCCTGTGTTCAAATTCTCTTACATCATAACTTAAATTGCTAGTGTTCAACTTTGTGTATAGAGTTTGAACTACGGAGTAGTAGGAACTAGTGCTTTAATTTTGTTGTTTGTTCCTTTTAACAGTATATAAACAAAAATGTTGAGGCTTATGTTGACACCGCATATAAAAGATGGGCACACTGGGTATGCGTATTTTACCATATGTGTTAAGAGCTTCATTTCAGTTGGCCTCCTGCACGAGTTATGTGAATCCTTGTCATTTGCTGAATTGCAAGCTATCGGATTCATCCAAAAAAGTTTGCAGTCAATTTTAAATTTTTTGATAGTAAAAGTTGATTGCAAGTCGGTGATAGAAGGTCTTATAGGAGAAATTATAATGTCTTACGAGGAAAAGCATTGTAAGGATTTTCTGTCGCATATTAAACAATTGGCAAATGCACTATGGTAGTTGTCACATTTTAAATTGAAAATGTTACAACTATAGTGGTGTATTTGCCTTTTTTGTCATAAACTATTGTTTTTAATTTTACATATGAACTCCTTTTAATGTTGTTTAATTTTAATCGTATTTTCAGGGAAATTAAAGAAATGGACAAACTATTTAGTAAACTAGACTACAAACTTATCCCAAGATAATGCAATAAAATTGCAGATTTCTTGGCAGGAACTGACGTGCGGAAGTTGGAAGTTTATGAGCCCACTTATGATCTGAGTAGTATTGATGGCAAGTACCGGAAATTGTTAGAATATAAATTATTTTTTTTTAGTTTTGGCAAGCAGGAGGCCATCGAGAAGCTCAAACAGAAATATAGTCTTTCTAAATGTGACGGGCTGCAACATATCCGATTAAAGATGGATGTGATGGTTCGGTGGTTAAAATTACGCCGGTTAACCTGGAGACAAGTTTGAAGAACTATGTGAGTGTTCATGATGAGTCATGAAATTGGGTATATTGGGCAGAAATATCTCCATCCACTCCACGAATTGCACGGCTCCGAATCAGTCCCGAGCCTTGGCTGTCGCCAGTTTATCCACCACTAGACATCAATGATGCGGAAGTCGAGCACTACGTTTGACCATTAAGGGAAGTTCTCAGTTTCAATTCTTTATATTTAAACAATGAGGACATTGTTCACTTTGAGTTTGGATGTGGATTATATTGCATTGCATAATTGTTTAGTTCACATATATTGCATTGGTTAGTTGTTTTTGCATATTGTATGCATATTTCACTGTAAAAATTCACAAAAATATTTTCTTTTTGCATTTAGTGTTTGCATATAGATTGTTTGCATGAATCTAAGCAATGGATTGGTATGAATTTGGCTTGGCCTATGATAAAATTGGTTTTGCATGTTAGCTTGAACTATGTTGATGATACGTTTGAATTTTAATCATGAGGAAAATCTGAGTTTGTCTGAAACTTATGTAATTGGTTGGCACTTAAGATTTAACTGTTGTAATCAACTGGGTTCAAGGGTTTCATAAATTGTTTCTAGAGAAAAATTATTGGTTAAAATTTCAGGAAAGTAGTGAACTGGCAGTAGAAGTTAAAATTAAGGCAAAAGCTTGAGTTTGGGGGAATCTATGAGGTATATATATATATATATATATATGAAAAATGATGAAAAAGAAAAAAAAATAGAAAATCCAAAAACAGGGAAAAAGAAAAGTATGAATAAACACATTGACTAGTTTGGTTCTGTGACCTTTGTTACTCGAACAAGTAAGTTCTAGGGGATGTTTTTACATCTAGCATCCTAAAACCATCTGGTTTGGGAATTGTTGGTCGAAAGTTCGCTACGTGAGTAACATTGAAAAGCCTAAGAGAATCAGACATTGCACAGTCAAGTGTAAACGCGGGATGGAGCATAAAACGCACTCGTAAATGAATAAAAATAGGAATAAGCCTCAGTAGAGACCCCTGAACTTGGTAATTGCTTAGTTTTAGCCGGAATTGTCGTGTTTGCAGAGATAATGGAATTGGAACTGAAATTTTCCTTCTAAGAAGTTTGTTATGAGATTATCTTGAACTATGGTTGGTTAGAATGGTTAAAGAGCACACACGCACACCATGGGTGACGACAGGTTTGGATTGACTGATTGGTTAAGTTATGGACTTTGACTTGATTGGATATATTGTTTGAGTATCATATTGGTATCTTTGAGGCATGTTGCTAGACATTATACGGATTTATTGCTGGGTTTGTAGGCATATTAAGTAAGTAGATCATGCATATGCATTCATGTAGTTAGGTTAGTTTTTTTTTTTTTTAGGGGTGTGTTTTTGCTTGAGGACATGCAAAGTTTTGAGTTTGGGGGTATTTGATGAGTGTGTTTTATACCTACGAATTGGACACCGATAAAGTTTAATTCTTTGTTAACTTTAAGTATTTTTAGTGTTCTTTTACTTATTTTTATGCTTGTGTTGTAAGAAACGGCTTCGGAGGGTCAAAACATGAAAAATGGAGCTTAATGACATTTTTGTAATTTTAGTGATTGTACCCCCGCCTTGGCGGGGCTTCCACAGACCAAAAAAGCCTGAGGGGGCTGGGGTTTCTAGTGCAAAAAGCTCGAGGGGGCGGGAATTTGGGAAGAAAAATCTGATTTTTAGAAGTTAACTCGAAAAAGGATTCTGAGCATTGATTTGGAGAAAGATCATAAGAGGGCTATAAAAGGAGAAGAATACACAAGGATTAGGGTGGGAGATTCCATTAGATTAGTTTAGGTTAGATTTCAATTAGATTAGATAAAACTCTAGTTGGAATTTGATTGGAGATTGAAACAACTTGGAGACCATAGAAGATCAAGAGGAGCAGAAGGGAGTATAAGATTTGCTGACAACAAATTCTATTCTCTTTTCTACTCTTGTTTTTTTCTTTTAATGTTTATTCAGTTGTGGATTCTTGATTTTCTGTTTGAGCTTCTCGACGGCTTCTTGTTTGTCGAATCTCCAAACAAAGATTTTAAATTCTAACAATTTCCAGTGGTTGCCATCAATACCACTCGGATCATATGTGGACTGATTAACTTTCAACTTCCGAACGGCAGTTCCTGCTAAGAAATTCGCGATTTTATTTCATTCTCTTGTGATAAGTTTGTAGTCAAGTTTACTCAATAGTTTGTCCATTTCTTTAATTTTCCTGAAAATACGCTTAAAATTAAACAACATTAAAAGGAGTTCATATGCAAAATTAAAAAACAATAGTTTAGGGCAAAAAAGGCAAATACAGTTGTCACATTTTCAACATTTGGCCATTAAACATTGTCAATAGTTTAGTATGCGACAGAAAATCATTACAATGCTTCTTTCTCGTGAGGCATTGTAGCTTCCCCTCTAAGATCCTCTATCACTGACTTGCAATCTTCCTTTATTAGCAGAAAATTTAAAATTGGCTGGAAACTTTTTTTGGGTGAATCCGATGGCTTGCAATTCAGTAAATGACGAGGATCCACACAGCTTGTGCAGGAGACCAACTGAAATGATGATTTTACCACATACGGCAAAATACGCATACCCAGCGTGCCCGACTTTATATGCGGCGTCAACATAAGCCTCAACATTTTTGTTCATATGCTGTTAAAAGGAACAAACAACAAAATTAAAGCACTAGTTCCTACTACTCCCTACTTCAAATTCTATAAACAAAGTTGAACACTAACAATTTAAGTTATGGTGTATGAAAATTTGAACAAGGGAGGCAACTGTAAACTCGCACCAGTGGGAAGTGCTCCAAAAATAGATTAAGCCCTCTTTTGGGTGGATAATAGATTAAGCCTTTTTTTGGGTGAATAATAGATTTTTGGAGCACCTCCCACTGGTGCGAGTTTACAGGTACCTCTTTTGTTCAAATTTTCTTACATGATAACTTAAATTGCTAGTGTTCAACTTTGTGTATAGAGTTTGAACTAGGAAGTAGTAGGAACTAGTGCTTTAATTTTGTTGTTTGTTCCTTTTAACAGTATATGAATAAAAATGTTGAGGCTTATATTAACGCCACATATAAAGACGGGCACGCTGGGTATGCGTACTTTGTCGTATGTGGTAAGAGCATCATTTCAGTTGGCCTGCTGCACGAGCTATGTGGATCCTCGTCAATTGCTGAATTGCAAGCCATCGGATTCACCCAAAAAAGTTTGCAGCTAATTTTAAATTTTTTGCTAGTAAAAGTTGATTGCAAATCGGTGATTAAAGGGTTTTAGAGGGAAACTATAATGCCTCACGAGGAAAAAACATTGTAAGGATTTTCTGTCGCATACTAAACAATTGGCAAAAAAGTCAAATGCACCATGGTAGTTATCACATTTTAAAGTTTAATGGTCAAATGTTGAAAATGTGACAACTACAGTAGTGTATTTGCCTTTTTTGCCCTAAACTATTGTTTTTTAATTTCGCATATGAACTACTTTTAATGTTATTTAATTTCAATTGTATTCCCAGGAAAATTAAAGAAATGAACAAACTATATTGTAAAGTAGACTACAAACTTATCCCAAGAGAATGCAATAAAATCGCAGATTTCTTAGCAGGGACTGCCGTGCGGAATTTGGAAGTTTATCGGCTCACGTATGATTTATGTAGTATTGATGGCAAGAATCGAAAATTGTTAGAATATAAAACTTTTTTTGGAGTTTATGTAAAAATCCTTGCAAGAAATAATACCCAGAGCCAACATTTAGGCAGACAAAATTTGAAACTAACTTTGAAATTAAGTTAGTTTAAAATTTTAGTTTACTGTTAATTTTTACTTTTTTTTTAATGAAATACATGTATTTGAAAAAAATAGATGTATTACGGCAATATATATATATATACACTAGGTGTAAAAAAATAAAGTCAAGTCTTATTCAATTCGTAGCCAACTCGCGAATAATTGACACGTGTTTAACTTGGGCAATTAAATTGGTCGGATTGGAAAAAAGGAACAAAATTGTAGTTTTAAAATTCTTAAAGGTTTTGACATACTTTAAGGAACAAATGGAGGTGGCATTTTTGTAATTTTAGTGACTGTACCCCCGCCTAAGTGGGCTTCCACAGGCCAAAAAGCCCTAGGGGGTGGGGGTTTCTACTACAAAAAGCTCGAGGGGGCGGGAATGGAAATTTCATTAGATTGGTTTAGGTTAGATTTCAATTTGATTAGATAAAATCCTAGTTGGAAATGGATTGGAGATTGAAGCAACTTGGAGACCATGGAAGATCAAGAGGTGGAGCAGAAGGGAGCATGAGATTTGCTGACAACAGATTCTATTCTCTTCTCTACTCTTGTTTTTATCTTTTAATGTTTATTCAATTGTGGATTCTTGATTTTCTGTTTTAGCTTCTCAATGGCTTCTTGCTTGCCGAATCTCCAAACAAAGATTTTATATTCTAACAATTTTCAGTGGTTGCCATCAATACCACTCGGATCATATGTGGACTGATTAACTTTCAACTTCCGAACGGCAGTCCCTGCTAAGAAAGTCGCGATTTTATTGCATTCTCTTGGGATAAGTTTGTAGTTAAGTTTACTAAATAGTTTGTCCATTTCTTTAATTTCCCTGAAAAGACGATTGAAATTAAACAACATTAAAAGGAGTTCATATGCAAATTTAAAAAACAATAGTTTAGGGCAAAAAAGGCAAATACACCATTGTAGTTGTCACATTTTCAACATTTGGCCATTAAACTTTAAAATGTGACAACTACAATGGTGCGTTTGCCCTTTTCGCCAATAGTTTAGTATGTGACAGAAAGCCAATAGTTTAGTATGTGACAGAAAATCATTACAATGCTTCTTTCTCGTGAGGTATTGTAGCTTCCCCTCTAAGATTCTCTATCACCGACTTGCAATCACCCTTTACTAGCAAAAAATTTAAAATTGGTTGCAAACTTTTTTGGGTGAATCCAATGACTTGCAATTCAGCAAGTGACGAGGATCCACATAGCTTTTGCAGGAGGCCAACTGAAATGATGCTCTTACCACATACGGCAAAGTACGCATACCCAGCGTGCCTGTCTTTATATGCGGCGTCAACATAAGCCTCAACATTTTTGTTCATATGCTGTTAAAAGGAACAAACAACAAAATTAAAGCACTAGTTCCTACTACTTCTTACTTCAAATTCTATACACAAAGTTGAACACTAACAATTTAAGTTATAGTGTAAGAGAATTTGAACAAAAAAGGTACCTATAAACTCGCACCAGTGGGAGGTGCTCCAAAAATAGATTAAGCCCTCTTTTGGGTGAATAATAGATTAGGCCTTTTTTTGGGTGAATAATAGATTTTTGGAGCATCTCCCACTGGTGCAAGTTTACAGGTACCTCCTATGTTCAAATTCTCTTACATCATAATTTAAATTGCTAGTGTTCAACTTTGTGTATAGAGTTTGAACTAGGGAGTAGTAGGAACTAGTGTTTTAATTTTGTTGTTTGTTCCTTTTAACAGTATATGATCAAAAATGTTGAGGCTTATGTTGACACCGCATATAAAGATGGGCACACTGGGTATGCGTATTTTGCCGTATGTGTTAAGAGCTTCATTTCAGTTGGCCTCCTGCACGAGTTATGTGAGTCCTCGTCATTTGCTGAATTGCAAGTAATCGGATTCACCCAAAAAAGTTTGCAGCCAATTTTAAATTTTTTGCTAGTAAACGTTGATTGCAAGTCGGTGATAGAAGGTCTTAGAGGAGAAATTATAATGTCTTACATGAAAAAAGCATTCTAAGGATTTTCTGTCGCATACTAAACAATTGGCAAATGCACTATGGTTGTTGTCGCATTTGAAATTGAAAATGTTACAACTACAGTGGTGTATTTGCCTTTTTTGTCATAAACTATTGTTTTTTAATTTTGCATATGAACTCCTTTTAATGTTGTTTAATTTTAATCGTATTTTCAGGGAAATTAAAGAAATGGACAAACTATTTAGTAAACTAACTACAAATTTATCCCAAGAGAATGCAAAAAATTGCAGATTTCTTGGCAGGAACTGGCGTGCGGAAGTTGGAAGAGCCCACTTATAATCTGAGTAGTATTGATGGTAAGCACCGGAAATTGTTAGAATATAAAAATAAATTTTGGAGTTTCGGCAAGAAGGAGTCCATCAAGAAGCTCAAACAGAAATATAGTCTTTCTAAATGTGACGGGCTGCAACATATCCGATTAAAGATGGATGTGATGGTTCGGTGGTTAAAATTACGCCGGTTAACCTGGAGACAAGTTTGAAGAACTATGTGAGTGTTCATGATGAGTTGGGGGCTCTTTACAACATTGTGCATTATTGCGTAACTGGCTTACTTGGTTGATATTACAGGAACCTTCAGAAGATGTCAATATCTCATCAACTTGCGAAGAAGAAAGCACCGAGTAAAAATGCCCACCGGTTTTCAAGGTTAGTATACCGAATATACTTTTTTATGTACTTGTGAATTGTGGTTCATTTGATATTTTGTTTATTTACATATCATTTTACTGATCAGTCCTCGGCACAATTACTGTTTCTGTTAGTTTTTGGTTATTCTTGTGTGTCCAGTGTCCTGCATCTTTCTGGAAGTTGACACAAGTTTTACATAGAACTACTTGAGATTTGAGAGGAACCCTGATTGATGCTACCGCTTCCTCTATATGTTATGTCCTTCGACAATTTTGAATGTCCTAAGAGCAGCTTCTTAAACCAGAAATCAAGATGTTTCAGAATGTAGATTTTTAATGTGAATGCAGGCTTAGGTTCAGTGTCCACATTAAAAGGAGCCCGAGTCTCTTTCTTATTTTCTTTAGTTCTCTACCAAGTCATTTTTGCCTAATTAAAAACAAAGAGGAGACTTCTATCGGTGTTATTTTTTGTCAGAGTGCTAAAGCTGATCTTAGTTGTACTGATGGGATTATGAAGTAGTTGTTTTGCACTTTAGCCAGATAAAGACCTGGACAGAAGCAAACCTTGACCAGATGATAAAATTCTCATAATCTTGCTCGGCGGAACCTTATAACAAAGACATTTTGAGTATTTTAACCCATTTTCCTTAATGTGAATTGGTTCCTCTTTGCTTATTCAGCCAGTATATTGTTTCCATAATGAATTTGTGTTGTATCTGTTTCTAGCTAATACAAAAAATTCGCCAAAATATTGAATACGCTATATCTTTAAATTTTGACAACTCAATGGCTCTTGATTTGGATTCTTATCCGAAGTAGAAATTTTTAGATTATTACTTATCTTTACCTAACGTTCTCAATTGTAGTAATGGACAATTACAAGAATGACCCTCAATATCTTTATGGCTTTAGTCCTTCGCAGGTGGATATGTTCAGGACCGAAGATAATCCGGTTCGTCGACAGAGGTCTCATAATCTTTACATGCTTCCTAAGTCTATTTCACATTAATACAAGTGGCTAATGTTTGGTAAAGTGATAAGCAAAGCAACCATATACATCGCCGTAATAGCATTTGCTGCTCATTTCATCTACACCAATTGAGAACCCAGAAAACCTTCAAACCCAAAACATAAATTACACTGTATATTATCTTCTTCTTCCCCAACCAAAATACCACCAAACAAAATAAATAACCTAAATAGTGCATTTTAAGGATTTTATTTTCTTATAACAAAATCATTAAGAAAATAATTTTAGGTGTTTAATTCCATCTTAGAAGACAAAATACATACTCATTTAAGCTTTCAAATTATATTGCAATTAAAGACTAAAACTAAAACTTGCAGAACATACATCAAAATCCCATTTTTGGCTAGCTGTGGCACAATCTCTCCAACAAAAATATATTAAAACTTGCTAAATATTTTAATCAAACCTTCAATGTATAAACTCTGGGAGGCAAAATCGCATCCGAACCCGCTTTTTCGTATTTCTCAAAAAAGGAGATAGTGGGAATATTAGGGGTTTCAACAACCAAAGCCCTAACGCAGCTCGCCGTCATCTTCTTGCACCCAGCATCCATCGAATCTCGATTCTCCGCAAAAACCACATAAGGGTTTATGTAAAAATTCTTTCGAGAAAAAAGACCCAGAGCCAACATTTGGGCAGACAAAATTTAAAACTAACTTTAAAATTAAGGTAGTTTTAAATTTTAGTTTACTGTTAGTTTTTACTTTTTTTTATTGAAATACATGTTTTTGAAAAAAAATAGATGTATTAAGGCAATGTATATATAAATATACACTAGGTGTAAAAAAATAAAGTCAAGTCTTATTCAATTCGTAGCCAACTCGCGAATAATTGACATGTGTTTAACTTAGGCAATTAAATTGGCCGAATTGGAAAAAAGGATCAAAATTGTTGTTTTAAAATACTTAAAGGTTTTGACGTACTTTGAGGAACAAATTGATTTTCGGCCCAACTTGGGGGACACTTTTGTCATTAGCCCTATAATTTAGTCATTAAGGAGTCATAGTATAAACACTAAAGAAAAAAATTTGGGAGAGAAAAAATTGAGGTGGTCGACAATGGTGGAAGGTGGATGGCATTGGCGGCTTAGGTGAAGAAGATGATGTTGAGTCGTTTTATTAGGGGGGAAAATTTAGTGAATCATAAAGAAAAAGAAATTGAGTCAATTTAGCAAAAATAAGGTAAACCAATTTTGCTTCTCTCCTAATCATCATTTCAACTCATCTTTCTCTTTCATCATCACGCCAACTCAATTCTCTCTCTTCATTAGGCTTGACATGTTTTTGTTGTTAAAAGTCTTACTAGTTTAACAGTTTTGTACTCCCTCTGTTATGCTTTACTTGCCCTAATTGACTTTATAGGATCAAATTGACCATATTTAGAATAAAAAATTATTAAGCCTATATATGCACAAAATTATTAAAAAAGAAAGTACATAGAATAAATTATCAAAGTCAACTTATTTTATTTCAAAATTTGTAGTACATTTGTTTAATTATTAATTTTAAAAGTGGTCAATTTGACCTTAAAAGTACATTCGATCTAATAAGTACCTTGTGTCAAAATTGTTAAATTCTATGGCTCGAATCTTTAGTATTCTCTTATTTATTACATGTGTCTACTATTAAGGCAGAATACCGTCACTCATTATTACTAAGAAATTGATTCTGCGATTGACCGAGTCTTGATTTGTGTTGTCAGAGTCTCATCTTTGATGATGAATACATGATGAACTTGGTTCAGGGCGACCTTGGGGATACTATTTTTTTAGATAACAAAGAAAAGATGATTTCAATAATACATCAGAATGAGTTTGCACGTGATCATGGACAAGATCTTCTGCTGGAGGCTTGCCATAGTCGCGCAGTTAATTGTATCACGGCGTTAGTCAAGGGAGAGGCACATGTGACTGTGGATATAAATCTTCCCGATTCAATTGAAAATTTCCCAATCCATTATGTAGGCGATAGTCTTGACCCCATTGTCACTGAGTTACTCCTTTACCTTGGAGCCCGAGCTGATACCCCCACTGTTGTAGACCGGCTTCTTCCACTTCGTATAGCGTTGGACGCATTTATGTACACTGTTTATTCTTAGTTTTGTTTTGTTCGTGTTGTTTAATAAATTTCCTTTTTACTGGTTGTTATACTGTTTTCCCAAATTTTTTCTCACAGCTATAGGACGAGATTGAGAGAATGGAGTGAATGGGATTCTAAGCATTCTATCTTCAAGCTGATTATATTACTCTGCCTGCCTATATTGGTATGTTATGTTCTTCTGCAGCATTTGCGGAAGGGAACTTTTGATTGGTCTTGAAATTTGTTTCCATCATCAGGTAAAGAGAATCATGAGTTGATAATTTGATAATTGCTTCATGATCCATTTTACTTGTGCAGCAAGATAAATTGGAAAGTATTGGGTTGCTTGCTTATTCAATAGAGGAGACTGAAGAAGAATTCTTGCGGCTTGCAAGATGTGGAAAACTGAAGGAGCTTGCTGCTCTGCTGACGGTGGCCCACAAAAGGCTTAGTGGTCCTATGCAGAAAGTTCGTAACTTAAGCCTTGCGCTGATCAGAAAGAACAGGAAACAAAATTTGTTCTTGTTACTTGAAGTGTTTGAGAGGGCAGGAGATGCTATTGAGGCATATGTCAAGCAAGAGAAATATGATGTACGTAGATAATGCTCTCTATCTCTATATATCTACTTATACCTATCTACTTGTACAATTATTTCTCATTTTTCTTGTGGGAGTTCCCATTTCCATGGAGACTAGTGCATATTCAGTATTAGATAATTACATCACATATGCGGTGTTGCTTCTCTCCTTTTATTTTTCTAAGTTGATGTTAAGCTGTTGGTAATTGCCGCATCAGTAACGAGTGTCTAATTTCCAATATTAGGTTACAGTAGACCAGTCGGTCAAAACAGTCGCATGTTTGCTTCAGGAAGCAGGCTTCCCTCTAAAGCACGAAGATACTGATTTGAATGATTTTCATTGGTTCGAGACTTGCAATCGTTGCCATCTTTTGTTTTTGTTTAATGTTTGGTAGATAGAAAGATCTAGCTTCTCTTATTTACTACTGACGGATGTGTTTATATTGCACAAGGTATGGTTTGTTGGAAGCTCAGAATATGACATTATGTAAATGTCAAGCGTTAAGGAAGGACATGGCAGAATGTAAATGTAGTAGGATGCCAAAGGATATTCACATGCCACACTACGGAAAATCAGGCTATAGATGGATGACATACAACAAGTCGAGTGTGGCTTGTAGAGTGGTAGATGAGGAGGTACTCAATGCAAACAAATTAGGTGTCAAGGTAAGTGTTAAGGTTTGGCCTTTGAGCTTCTTTGAATTTAATGATAAAGCAGGTAGCACATGTTGTTTAAAATCGTTGTTTAGGGGACTTGGTGCTGTCGTATATTGGGATGTTGATGCGGTTGAAGAGCAAGCGTGCCAGTTTATGGAAAGATTTGATTTAATGGCAAAAATCTGATTCAATGGCAATTCGGTAATTTCGGCCAAGTTTGGAGTGTCGGATTTGGGCGTTTTCGGAGCCTAATTTCATGGGAAACGGGTCAACGGTCAAAACTCACTAGCGCTTTGCTCGTGACGTACAGGGTTTTTTGGTCAAATTCCATCGTTTAGGCCTTCAAAAAGACATTTTTCTGTTTTATGGTTATTTTTGTAATTGTCTTTATTAGTTTTCCTTTTCCGTTTTGGATTCTGTTTTTAGGGTTTTGCTATTTAAACACCTTGTTATGATGGGGAGCCGCAGTTTTTGATGAATAATAAAATTTATGTATTTTTCCAAAATTCTCTGAATTAGAATTTTGCTGCCTATTTCCTGGTATTCATAGAATCAACAGGTTGTAGAAGGTTATCGTTTGGCAATCGTGCGCGGTTCAACAATTGATAGCAGTTTTCTGTTTCTTCCGCTACGTCAGTTGGTATCAAAGCATATTCACCATGCCACCCCGTAGAGCGCGTGTGGATGATGTTTATGGGCGTGAGGATCTGCAGCGACTTGAGCAGCGGTTCGAGCAGCGAATCGAACAAGTAATGGAGCAGGGGATGAACACTATGATGGATCGATTGACGCTAAGGATGGGCGAGTTGTTGGCGAACCAGAATAGGGAAATTCCTCATCCTGGGGGGAACCCTAATTATGATGATCGGAGAAACCCTTTCGCAAGAGAGAATGATGGAGGAGATGACTTTGATGATGACTATGATGAGGCACCTCGAAGGCGTCGTCGACCATATGCAGTGGAGGACGATAGGAGACGTTGGGAGACGGGTATGAGGACTGAAATTCCTGAATTTCGTGGTACCCTCCAACCAGAGGAATTCATTGACTGGCTGGCCACGGTAGAAGAGATCCTGGAATTTAAGGGTGTCCCTGATGATAAACGAGTACCCTTGGTTGCTACCAGACTCAGAGATAGGGCAATGGCTTGGTGGCAGCAACTCAGGCAAACGAGGGTTAGATTGGGGAAGTCAAAAATTACGGACTGGGAGAAGATGAAGAAAAAGTTGCGGGCGACGTTCCTACCTTATAATTATCAGCGATTAATGTACCAGCGGTTACAGAATTTAAGGCAAGGAGGTCGTACAGTTGATGAATACACAACTGAATTCTATCAGCTGATTGCTCGGAACGAGGTGCATGAGACAGAAGATCAGTTAGTAGCCCGATATATTGGGGGTTTACGAGAACAAATTAAAGAGACAGTCAACATGTTTGATCCAATGTCTATTTCTGCAGCGCATCAGAGGGCTGTGCAGATTGAGAAGAGGCGTCCTGGTGGTTTTGGACAACCTGTTAGCTTTGGGTATTTAGGAGGAGGTGTCAATACTGGCCGTTCAGGCGAGGTTGCAGCGGCGGGGGCAATAGCCAAAACGGGAGCAGTAACAAATAATAATAGGAGGATTGGTCCAGTAAGTGGTATCAAGTGTTTTGCATGTGGTGAAGTGGGACACAGGCAGACTGAGTGCAAGAAAGCTGGAAAAAGGGCGATGTTTGCTGAAATAGATGAGGGTGATGATATCGAAGATGAAACCTTGCTAACTGGTGAACCGATCTTTGATTCAGAAGGCGTGGATGAGGAGGTGGTGACTGGTGATGTTGGGACTGCGCTGGTGGTGAGGAGGTCCTGCCTTACACCTAGGGCTGTTGATGATGATTGGCTGAGAAACAACATTTTTCAGTCAACCTGTACTGTGAAAGGGAAGGTGTGTAGGTTTGTGATTGATGCAGGCAGTTGTGAGAATATAATTTCAGCAGAGGCAGTCCGAAAGCTAGAACTAACAACGGAAAAACATCCAAAGCCGTACAAGTTAGCCTGGTTGAAACAAGGGGGCGAGGTGACTGTCTCAAGACGTGTATTGGTATCCTTTTCTGTGGGGACAAAATATAAGGACGAGGTTTGGTGTGATGTAGTAGCTATGGATGCATGCCATCTGCTGTTGGGACGACCTTGGCAATTTGATAGAGAGGTGGTTCATAACGGTAAGACGAATACTTACAGCTTTGTGTTTGAGGGGGTAAAAATTGTGTTAGTGCCCAAGCGGGAAGAAAACAAAGGCAGTGCTAGTTTGTTGACTTTAGCACAGTTTGAGGAGGTGGTGCAGGAGACGAAAATAGTATACGCCTTAATCGGGAGGGTGGTAGACAAAGAGGTTGAGGTTCCTGTTGTAGTCAAACCACTCCTAGAAGAGTTCAGCGATTTATTTCCAGAAGAACTGCCTGATGGATTACCCCCAATGCGTGATATCCAACATCAGATTGATCTGGAGCCCGGGGCAGCCTTACCCAATCGACCTCATTACAGGATGAGTCCCGGAGAGCATGAAGAATTAAGGAGACAGGTGGAAGAGTTACTGGCCAAGGGGTACATTCGAGAGAGTTTGAGTCCTTGTGCGGTACCAGCCCTTCTGGTATCAAAGAAAGATGGTACTTGGCGGATGTGTATCGACAGTAGAGCCATCAACAAAATAACGGTCAGGTACCGTTTTCCTATTCCTAGATTGGATGACCTACTGGATCAGCTTAGTGGGGCTACTGTGTTTACTAAATTGGATTTGAAGAGTGGATACCATCAACTCCGTATTCGGGCTGGCGATGAATGGAAGACAGCTTTTAAGACGAGGGAGGGATTGTATGAGTGGATGGTCATGCCGTTTGGGTTGTCCAATGCACCTAGCACCTTTATGCGTGTTATGAATCAAGTTTTGAGGCCTTTCATTGGGAAGTGCGTTGTTGTGTATTTTGATGACATTTTAATCTACAGTGCTAACCCGAGCGAGCATCTTAGTCAGCTGCGAGAAGTTCTTCATGTTCTGCGTAGGGAGAAATTTTATGCTGCAATTAAGAAGTGTGTGTTTCTGACACCTAGGGTGCTGTTTCTTGGTTACATTGTGTCTGATGTGGGGCTGCAGGTAGATGAGTCCAAAGTAGAGGCAGTGAAGCATTGGCCAAGGCCTAGTACCATTACTGAAGTTCGGAGCTTTCATGGGTTGGCTTCCTTTTATCGGCGCTTTATCCCTCATTTTAGTAGCATTATGGCTCCTATTACTGAGTGTATGAAGCAGGATGGGAAGTTTGCTTGGACAGATGAAGCAGAAAAGGCGTTTGAGCTAATTAAATTCCGCCTTCCCACAGCTCCCATTCTAGTATTACCAGATTTCCATCAACCTTTTGTGTTGCATTCGGATGCTTCCAAAGTGGGAATTGGGGCTGTTTTGAGTCAAAACAGCAGGCCAGTGGCGTATTTTAGTGAGAAACTTTCGGGTGCCAAGCTGCGTTATAGCACTTATGATGTTGAGTTTTATGCTGTGGTTCAGGCTATTAAACATTGGCGACATTATTTGTTTCAGCGGGAGTTTATCTTATATACGGATCATGAGGCTTTAAAACATTTGCATAGTCAAGATAAAGTTTCTGCTAGACATGCGAGTTGGGTTGCTTACCTACAAAGGTTCACTTTTGTGGTGAAACACAAGTCGGGAGTTACCAATCGAGTGGCTGATGCTTTGAGCAGGCGAAAGGGACTACTAACTCGACTTTCTGTGGAGGTACCTGGTTTTGATTCATTTGCTGAAATACTTGAAGCTGATCCATATTTTTCTGGTATTTTGGCAAAGGTTCGGGCAGGGGAGAGGACAGATTTCCATTTGCAGGATGGATTTTTGTTTAAGGACAACCAACTATGTGTTCCAGACTGTAGTTTGCGGTTGAAGATCCTTCAAGAGCTGCATGGCGAGGGGCATGTAGGAAGAGACAGGACTTTGCAGTTGGTGCAGACTACTTACTTCTGGCCTACTATTCGGAAGGAGGTTGAGAAATTGGTGCAACGGTGTCGGGTTTGTCAAGTATCTAAGGGAACAGCAACCAATGCAGGCTTGTATATGCCTCTACCAGTTCCATCACAGCCATGGGTGGACATCAGTATGGATTTTGTGCTGGGATTACCGCGTACACAGCGAGGTAATGACTCTATTTATGTGGTAGTTGATCGTTTTTCTAAGATGGTGCACTTCATTCCATGTAAAAAGACCACAGATGCTGTTCGTGTTGCTCAATTATACTTTAGAGAGATTTATAGGTTGCATGGTTTGCCAGTGTCTATTGTGTCTGACCGTGATACTAGGTTTCTTAGCCATTTTTGGCGTAGCTTGTGGAAGATGGTGAGCACACAGTTGAATTTTAGTAGTGCCTACCATCCACAGACAGATGGGCAAACGGAAGTGGTGAATCGGTCGCTAGGCAATTTGTTGCGGTGTTTGGTTGGAGAACATGTGAAGAGTTGGGATCTGAAGTTATGTCAGGCAGAGTTTGCTCATAATCATGCAGTTAACAGGAGTACTGGATTTAGCCCTTTTGCAGTAGTGTATTCTGTTACTCCTAAAGGACCGCTTGATTTGCTGCCATTACCAGCAAAGACACGAGTTCATGGGACGGCAGAAACCTTTGTGACAGGATTGCAGGAGGTTCACAGGGCTGTCCGTGACAATCTGCTGCAGGCCACGGGCAAGTTTAAACAAGCTGCTGATAAGAAACGGCGCCAGTGGAAATTGTTGAGAAGATCAATCCTAATGCATACCGCTTGAAACTGCCGAGTCATATTCGTACAGCGAATGTTTTTAATGTCAAGCATTTGATTCCTTACACGGGCGATTCCTCCGATGATGACAATTCGAGGGCGAATTCTGTCCACCCTGGGGAGAATGATGCGGTTGAAGAGCAAGCGTGCCAGTTTATGGAAAGATTTGATTTAATGGCAAAAATCTGATTCAATGGCAATTCGGTAATTTCGGCCAAGTTTGGAGTGTCGGATTTGGGCGTTTTCGGAGCCTAATTTCATGGGAAACGGGTCAACGGTCAAAAAAACTCACAAGCGCTTTGCTCGTGACGTACAGGGTTTTTTGGTCAAATTCCATCGTTTAGGCCTTCAAAAAGACATTTTTCTGTTTTATGGTTATTTTTGTAATTGTCTTTATTAGTTTTCCTTTTCCGTTTTGGATTCTGTTTTTAGGGTTTTGCTATTTAAACACCTTGTTATGATGGGGAGCCGCAGTTTTTGATGAATAATAAAATTTATGTATTTTTCCAAAATTCTCTGAATTAGAATTTTGCTGCCTATTTCCTGGTATTCATAGAATCAACAGGTTGTAGAAGGTTATCGTTTGGCAATCGTGCGCGGTTCAACAATTGATAGCAGTTTTCTGTTTCTTCCGCTACGTCAGATGTTCTTTTTTCATTTCTCCTGAGAAGCAGGAAGATGTAATGTGTGTGATGTTATGTTTTTGTCCTGATAAACATTGAATTTTAAACTAATGTTTGCTTCTGTCTTTCGTATTTTTAATGTGCCAAAGCCTGTGCCAGATGAGCAATCGAACCCCACAAAATACAGCAATATCAGAGTCCCAGGTGCCATCCGAGGCTTTCATTCTCAAGCAAAGGATAAAGTCCATGGAAAAGCGTGGATTCTTCCTTTGTGGGATGTCTCATCAAGAAGAAAGCCACGGGCATTGCTTGCATCAGTTATTAAGGGGCTCGTGAAGTGCCTGTGATCTTGAAAGGCGTCAAGTGCGTGCCTGCGATCTTGAAAGGCGTGGACTAATAACCTTTTGTTTCGGCATATTTATTCCTTTCTTCAGGTTGCATGAATCCAAACATAATATAATATATTATATAGACGAGCTGGCACAACTTCATTAGTTGAACTACTATATTAGCGATGACGTTCTTTAATATTTTTATGCTTGTTCATAAAAAATGTTTGGATGTATTTCAAGTCTTAATTTTGCTTATTTTTATGTCAAGCCATTTTTGCTAATCCGTCCGTGTCTACGGATTAGTTGACATTTTTAACAAATTTTACGAATAGAAGCTCTTATTTTCATATTTGGCGTTCTTTATCCACTTTTTGGCCTTCAACGCTTGCATATAGTCCCATATTTTCTTGAAGAGAAAACCATAATTAATTCATCCGATGTTAGAATTGAGTGAATTCAAAATATTTTTATTCCGTTTTTCGTTCTCTACAATTATGAATAGGAAGAAAAGTTATTTGACGTCATCTTCATGCCTTGAATTCCTGAAAATTGCTACCTGTCATGAGTTTATCTTTAAACTCAGTGATTCTTGAGTTTATTTTGCGTATCTTTTTTAGAGTTGCAGTTTTTGTGAAGGCATAAAGAGATTTTTAGGATTTTAGAAGACTCGAAAGTTAAATTCTTTATTGTTGTGTATTGATGAAAGGCAGACATGGAAGATAAATATGAGGATTTCAAATTATAGATTATTATTTTTTTATCAAATAGAGACATGGAATTAGAAGTCAAGATAATCGTAAAGAGGAGAAAAAATTATATAAAGAAGTATAATTTGATTAAATAGAAACGTTAAAATTTGAAATTAGTTTTTATATTTTAAGCTCTTATTGTGTGGGTTTTATTTCTTAATTCGACTATTGGATTGTTATAATTTTTAGATATGATATACATATATAAGCTGAGAATATTTTACCAATTTTGAATCGTTGCAATATTTACGTATGATTTGTTATCAATTTTAAGAAGTTGCTGGTCTAGGATTTTGCAAGCAGAATTTTAGCAGTGAGTTCTAATATTTAAAAATGTATAACTTAATAATTTTAAATCATATTTGGGCAATTCTTGAGGCTAAATTGAAGTATTTGAAGTCTTGTTTCTGTTAAATTTAATTAACTTGACAAATAAGTTTTAATTACTGGTGATAAGATCAGAATAGTCAACTGACGACTTAAGAATAATTTATCGTACTAGGGTTTTAAGGTTTCTTAAGTTTTGTTATTGACTTTTAAGTTTTGTAGTATTTATAGTGATCTAAGTCGATAATTAAATACACCTTGAATGGATTACAAATTATTTTTAAATTAGTAGTTTGGATTATATTTAATTCGAGGTGAATATGTTTAGGTGGTGAATAACATTTCGCATTTGTTATCGTTGACATTTGAGGGTAAGATTTTGTAGAGTGTGATATAAGTGGTTTTGAGTATGAGACACGAATTTCGTACTACACTCCTTTAATTGTTGTTATATTCTATGTATCTTGTGATATCTTGACTTTATTCTGTAATTTGAACTATTTTTCTTCTATTATAATTTGAACATACTTTATATTTCTTCAGTGATACTATCATTATGTTGATTTGTTTGTACTGCAAATCTTCCGAAATTTGGGTACTCAATTGTTTCGCTTCTAATCAAATATCCTTATTTTGCTTTGGTTTGGTCTAAATGTTTTAAACTTCATATTTTTGTAATCTTTTGAATGGGTTCCTCATGCATAGAACCTTATTAATTTTTATAGAGCAGTACATGTTACATTACTTTGGAGGTATTTTGTCTATGATTGATTTGGTTAACATGTATGTTTAGAACCCTTTTGTTTGTATTATATCATGTGTTGTGACATCATATCTTTGTAGAATTAGCGATAGGGTATATGACAATACGAAACAAATCTCGGGTTAAATTCTAAGTCCGAATCAAACCAAATATGTCCAAATAAGTTCTTAAATCACTGGTTCAATATTATCTTTTTGAGTCATCTTAGCCCTCTAAAAATGAATAATATGATTATAGTTCTTATTTAGACCCATAACTATTTTATATAAACCAAAATCAAACCAAATTCATATTTTGTCAGGTCTACCGATAATTTTGTATTATACTTGCTCTTAAGTTCTTTAAAGAGCCAAGCCCGTCTTTTCTAATGCATGCTTTTTTTTCCCTTACCTTTTCTGGTTAAATATATATCTGTGTAATATATGCTTCTTTGATCATTTTTGTCTGTAATGGACAGGTCAAAGCTTGTAACTATCATAATTCTATTATTTTAAATATTTTTAACAAAATTAAAAATCTAAAACTTTAGCAAAATTTAGTGTCTTTAAAAAATTAAAGTTTATGTAGTACTTATTATACTATTATGTAAATAATCTTCTTTAAATAGGTCAAATGGGTCAAATTGGGCTTTAAAATTACTCTATATCAACTCAAAGTCTAATTCTATTTCTTATTGTGCTTTTAATTCAATTCAAAATCTAATTCTATTTCTTATTGTCCTTTTAATTCAATTCTACTCTTTATGTGTCTAACATTTTTAGTGGTAGGCTAAACACAGAGTTGATAGGGATTGAATTTATATATTGATTAATTTCATGTCAAATATAAATTAAGACGTGAAATTAAAGACAATAATGTGTATTTTTTTTTTATTACTTCTAATCTTATATATTCATATAAATCAATATTATAAATTTATCCCGATATATAGGGATATCCAAGTCTACAACACTCTAATTTAAAATGGAATCCCGATTTTCTATTAATTTTATATTTTACTTTGTCCACGTGATTGTGACGTGGCCGAAAATGATACGTAGACCAATTAAAATTGGTCCCCACTTTTCATTTCACACGCTATGCTATTATGAGTCCGGTCCGGTCCGGTCCGGTCCGGTCCAGTATATTTGAGTTCATTACCAAACCGTGACTTTCTCCCTCTCAGCAGTAACTGATTTACAATTTTTACTTTTATTCATCAGCTTTTCTTTTCTTTAGCTCAGAAATCAATCCAATGATCACTAAATATATGCAAATTGTTTACGATTTGTACTAGCAAGTTTTTGTTGTGACAGAGGGGGGTGAATTTCTTATTTGATTACAGGAACTTTACCGGAATAACATAGTGGGGAAAATTCCTAAGGAGTTGGGTAATTTGAAAAACCTTGTCAGCATGGATTTATATAAAATCCCAAAGTCTTTTGCCAAACTGAAGTCTCTAAGATTTCTGTAAGCATTTTTTTTCTTTCTGATGAATTGTGATCAATTTAAGACTTGCAATTGTGACAGCTTACGTAGTAACCCCACTTTGATATTAATACTACTCTTTAGGAAGTGGTTAGCATGAAGTTTATTTTAGGATAAGTTGGTCAATTGGCCAATAAAATACTGACACGCAGACGAGACTGTATGTGTGTCGACATTCTAATGGTCAATTAACCAAATTAACAAAAAAATAACTCCGTGCTAACCGAATTCTACTCTTTATGTTACAGACGGTTAAATGATAACAAGATATCGGGGCCTATTCCAACAGAACTTGTCACTCTCACCCACCTCAAAGTTTTGTTAGCACTTTGTTATTAATATTATTATTATTATTATTATAACACTAATAATAATAATAATATATTAGTGTTATATTAAAATAATAAATAATAATAAAAATTTGTTAAACAATTTTATAATTTTAATATAACACTAATATATTATTATTAATAAAATAATTATTTAAAAAACCAACGAGGGATATAACAAAGTGCTCATAATAATAATAATAATAATAATGTAAACACTCGAAATTTTCTTCAATGCTGTTGTAGACAATCGAGATTTTGTATTCCTGTTACTAACCACGCAGAATAGTAAAACAGTCCACTCAACCCCAGTCTCAATACCGGGACAGTCTCAATACCGGGAAGCCAGTTCAACCCCGGTCTTAATACCGAGAAATCAACTCAACCCCGGTCTCAATACCGGGAAGCTAGTTCCCCGGTCTCAATACCAGGACGTCAACTCAACCTCGGTTTCAATACCGAAAAACCAGTTCAACCCCGGTCTCAATACTGGGATGTCAGTTCAACCCCGGTCACATCCCGAGAGGTACAGATCAGCCCCGGTCACAACTCAGAAAGTACAGGTCACAACCCGGGAAGTATAGGTCAGCCCCGATCCTATCCCGGGAGGTACAGGTCAGCCCCGGTCACATCCCAAGAGATACAGGTCAACCTCGGTCACATCCCGGGAGGCCAACTCAACTTCGAAGACAACCCCGAAGCCTCACATCATCTCCATAGACAAACCTGGAAGAACCAAGTCAGCCTCAGAGACAACCCTGAGGACAAACAGAATCGGCTGGAATCCAAACCTCAGAGACAACCCCGGGAAATCAGTCAAAGGCCATGCCAGCACAAGAGGCAACTCCGGGAAGGGCAAAATGGTCATTTTACTAAATTAAAGCATATTCGGTTAAACTCAAGCCGAATTGATTCTACCAAGGTCAGAAAGAACCATAACAATGATTCCGAGTGAAAACAGCGCAAAACAGCTCAACGGACAAACTGCGGAAAAACGAAGACCTGGTTATAAACCCATCTTCTTGGACTCGAAAAAGGTTTAATCTCATGTCATTGCGACGCGCTCGGCGAGGGCTTTTCGGAAAGGCATAGCACGCCTCAAACGGACGCTCCGATCAAAAGTTCGAAAGTTTCGAATTTAACTTCGCGTTGCTCGGAGTTCACGTACTTCGAGGCGACGAGACCCACCACCTGGGCCCGGCCACATGGCGCCGTAGGTAGACCCGCGGTTGCTGCGAGTCGGCCCGCTTCCATCGGGTTTATATATATGAGTGCACCCCCAGCTCATTTCATAATTCAGAAATGCTCTGGAACTCTTCTCGTTTCGTTTCTTAGTCATACTCTTGTACTCCAAACCCAAATTTTATCACCCTAACACGTAAATATACTCATATACTGCGAAATATCAAAAATTAACTGGTATAAACGGACGTTTGAAGCCTACGATTTGACAAAAAGGCCGTGTAGCAGTCCATTGCAAGTATTTTTACGATCAGAAAGTTCCTATTACTTCATTGCGCATTTATACACTTGCACGTTAAGTTTCGTTTTCTGATTATGCCCGGAACTCAGTTTCGTGGCCGTTTTACTCACGTTTTCGTACATTTTAGTACATAAACACGTTTTCTGGCATTTCTAGCGCCCGGATTGTCGATTCGCAGCTTTTAACAGCTTTCATATATATATATATATATATATATATATCTACGTTTATAGCAACTTCGCCGGACTGAGTTATCTTCCTAGCCCGGGTTTAGTGGTGCACAAAAGGCCCGAGGCCTGCGGCCTGGCCTTGGTCCGGCCTGGGTCCGGCCTGGTCAAGGCCTGGCCCGATCAGGCCTGGCCTGGAAGGCTTGAACAGGCCGGTATTTTTAGGCAAAAATCTGGCCTGGCCTGGCCTGCAAAATAGTCTGGCCTGGCCTGGGGCCTGGCCTGGCGAGGCCTGGCCTGGTCTGACTGGGGGCCTGGCCTGGACTGAGGCCTTACCTGATTTTTTATCCAATTAATTATTTATAATTTTTGAACTTTAAATTTATAATTATTCATCAATAAATAATAAATTTTAACTTGTTCGTTATTGTAATTTATAAATTATAATACATTAATTTTAATTAATACATCAATAAAGTTTAAAATTTTAATTATTCATTCTTGATTTCTTGCAAGTACAATTAATTAATATATTAGCTAGTTTATTTAATATTAATAAGTTAGTTGATTAAATTTTAATATTAATATATGAGTTAGTTGATTAATATTAATAAGTTAGTTGATTAAATTTTAATATTAATATACTACTTAGTTTATTTAATATTCATAAGTTAGTTAATATTATTGCATAGCATGTTAATTGCATTTAACATGCTAATATGTTATGTTAATATGCATATTTATTTAATATGTTAATAGCATGTTTATTGCATATTTATTTATTTAATATTTATTGCATATTAAATATTTAATATGCATATTAAATATTTAATATTTAATATTTATATTAAATATTGCATATTGCATATTAATATTAATATGTTAATGTTAATATTGCATATTTTAATATTTAATATGCATATTAAATATTAAATGTTTAATATGTTATTTATTTATTTAATATTCATGTTTATTGCATATTAATATGTTTATTTCATATTTATTTAATATTGCATATTTATTTATTTAATATGTTAATATGCATATTAATATGTTTATTTAGTTAATATGCATATTTATTTAATATGTTAATTGCATGTTAATTGCATTTAAGTTAGTTCATAGTTAGTACATTTAATATTAATAATAAGTTAGTTACTTAGTTTATAGGAATCAACTATACATAGTTGATAGTTAATATTAATAATAAGTTAATTACTTAGTTGTTAGTTACTTCAATGAAACTAACTTTATATTCAAAAAATAAAAGTGTAATCTACAGTATTTTTTACGAAGTGCATAGTAAACAACTATACATATATTTAGAAAATTAATTTATTTTATATTCAGTTACATCTAAATCACATTTTATTTTAATTTAAGAGAAATATATTTATTTTTGTTCTAATCATTCAACTTATATTGGTGTGTAGTAGAATGTTAAAATAAAATAAATCTCAAAAATCTTGCATCATTTTTACAAAATTTTATTGGAAGTACATTTAATTAATACATTTAATAATTCATATATTAATATATGAGTTAGTTTATTAATATTAATAAGTTAGTTGATTAAATTTTAATATTAATACACTACTTAGTTTATTTAATATTCATAAGTTAGTTAATATTCCATAGCATATTATTAATATAACAACTACATTATATTAATATTATTAATAGTTTATTAATAATATAACATTATTAATAGTTATTATTAATGTTATTAATATAAGTTAGTTATTTATTTATTATTAGTTAGTTTACTACTTTACTATTTAGTTAGTACTCACTACTCAGTAACTCATAGCAGCCCAGCCTAGCAAGCTGCCAGCCTCCAGCCGGACCAGCCCCCGCCCCCAGCCCCCAGCCCCAGGCCCCCGCCCCTATCCCCCAGCCCCAGGCCCTTCCCTAGATCGGATCACCCCCAAAACAAGGCCCATGTGCAATTTTTTTTTTTTAAATTCTGAACCAGCCTGGGCCTGGCCCAAGGTCTGGCCTGGCCTGGCCTACAGGCCTCCGCAGGCCGTAGTTTGGTGGGAAAAGCATGGCCTGGCCTGGCCTGAAGGCCCAAAAGTCAAGGCCTGGCCTGGTCAACGGCCAAAGCCTGGCAGGCCCAGGCCGGACCAGACCAGGCCGGCCTGTTGTGCACTACTGCCCGGGTTTGACTTTTTTTTGTATATATTTAACTATATATATACTAACTTTTCAATTCTGTCAAGCTTGGATATCAAATCCGTGGCAGTTTACTGCTTTTATATATATAATTATTTATATATATAAATTTTTCTGACTTATTTGGGTCTGGATCTCTACTTCGTGGCCTTTTTATTACTTTAATATATATATATTAATTGTATATATTAACTTTTACATTCCAGTTCGGCCTGGATCATTCTGTGGCCTTTTTACAGCTTTTATAAATATATATATATACTTACATTTATGTCCGGGAAAAGGATAGATTGTCTGCCGCTCTTTATAACTTTTATATATATATTTACATTCAATTGTGCTTGGATCATCCCGTAGCTCTTTTACAGCTTTTATACATATATATATATATATATATATATATATATATATATATATATTTTATTCTGTCCAGCTTGGATTACTCCGTGGCTATTTATAGCTTTTATAAATATATATATATATATATATATATATATATATAGATTTTTACATTCCAATCTGGGTATCAGAGTGAAAATCCATCGTCCTTTACAGCTTTTGTATATATATAATTATATATATATATATATATCTTTAATTCATTGTGATTGCATTGTTGTTTTAAATATTCATTTGATATGAATCGGCACTGACATCTCTTTAGGCGAACTAAATTTCTTTAAATCTCGTCAAGTCTAACTTTCAAACGATTCAAAATAGGTACAGAAGGAACCGGGAAGCTAGAATGGTTGAGATTTATTTAAATCTATCAATTTTTCTAGTTTCATTTCTGAAAGCAACCTCGCGGCCCTTAGATTGCTATCTAGTGGGAACGACACGCTTCGGCTACGCGCAAGCCAGGATTTGACTGATGAATCCTCGGTTATTTCGACGTTTAGATGTAAATATACATTTCTGTGCATATTTGAGTTGTACAGGTTTTATTGCCTTCCCTCTGTGAGCCTATGAATCGTGGAATTCATGATCAAACTGATCATCCGATTTCCACGATGGACAAACTTCACTTTACAAATGTATCCTGCCAATTTTTTCTATAAAATGTATATCCAAAAGACCTTAAAACGGTTATCCGAATTTAAGGTCTCAGCATAGTGAAAAATATAGTTTGACGTGTCAGTGTCACTCCGATAGCTGCCATGCCCATGAGAAGACCGTCATTTGTCTATATTTCTGTGGTCGAGGATGCTTCGCAGCCCGACAATCATCACTCAAATTGAGCCTTAAGGCTGAAAAGATAAAATGGAAGTATTGACATTTTTCAATTTCTATGTTAGCGTAAGGGTTTGAAAATTAACTTTTCAAAAAATCATTTTCATATCTTTGTCTTAAAAAGGACTTTTGTAAATCAAATCAAACCTTTCGTATATAGGTTCAACGATGCATATACATACTTTCAACAAACAAACATAGGCCCAATTTGTAAAACCCCGAACCTGATACACGCCGCAAGCCCAAAGGCCCGCAAGGCAACAATATCAATAACGCGCAGCCCAAACAAAATAACTCAACAATAATCTTAACTTAAAACCCAACATTAAATATATATTAATCCAATTCAGAAGAAATACTAAATTCTTAAAATGGAGGCGCAGCTCCTCGAAACTAAGAGTTTTATCAAAGTCCATCAACGAAAGAAATAATATCTAAAACTAAACTCCAGCTATTCCACCGTATCAAATAAGTGCTCAGCTTTCAATGATAGAACCTGTAAAAATCTGTAAAGGGGTGAGCGATGAAGCCCAGCAAGTAGCAATCCTCTCTATCTAGCCGAATCAAGTACAATTTGCAAAATACTTTTTCGAAATAACTTTTGTTCAATAACAATAATACATAAGTTTTCAAAACTAAAACAATTCAAAAATTGATTTCAGTGTATATCATATATCTTTTAAACCATAGTCTTAGCGACTAAGGTTACAATAGCCCTGTAACACGGCCCAAAAGTTCGATAACGTTATGATACGCACCTTACTAAGGTATCTATAAAAATACACGCTCCCCGAAGGGCATCTAAAAGGTGTGCGCCTTAGTAGGTCCTATATTAGCTCCGAAACTAAACATAATCAATAACGGGTTCTATACATAGTCAGACTAAGGATTTCAAAATATTTTCTCAATATTATCGATATTCTAAACGATACGTTTTCACAGTTCAAAATCATATAATCTCATTTCACAGTTCGAAAATAAATACTTGATCCGAATTTTGAAATAGAAGAACATAACAGTTTAATTTAAATGGAAGCCTTAAATAAAACATAACAAATTTTGAAACCATGCACTTAGGCATCCGAATAATTTTTAAGGCATACATAAAAGTAACGATAATCTTAAAAACACTAAATAGTTCAAAAAATCACTTATCTCGATATTGCGAAATACGAAAATATTAGCCGAAGAAATGCTAAATATAAATTTAGAACAAATAAAAATCATTAGGATAAAATATCCTACCTCAAACGCATTTTACTTCATATCTTACACACCCATGCTTAATTTTTATTTCAATTAGTAATTAATACGCAGAATTATAATTTTAATATAAATAATTACACTATTTTGTGATTATAATTATTTTTATTTGATTCATCTATTATTATTTTTTAATTAAGAAACTATGTAAGACCCCAATTTTTATTAATAAAGATTTAATTTTCTTTATATATTATTTTGAAATAGTAAGGTGTTGATTTGATAAATGTAATAAGTTATGGGTGAAATGTGTAACTATTTCAAAATAAGCAAGTGGTTATAAAATATTCATTGTTGTTAGGGAATATTCGTTTGGTCGTGGAATATTCTTGTTGTCAGAAAATATTCGTACGACGACGCAGCCATTTGTGGGCCCCACAACGAAATAACTGTCGGATATAGAAAGCGACAGAAATAATATTTTTATAAAATAATGGTAAAACAGTTACTGTTAAACTGTTAAAATACCCGGTGATAAAAATACAGTAATACACGTTATTGCACAGTAGCACACGGTATTGCACTGTATTTTGAATTATTGATTCTTACGTAAGAAGACATTACTCAATTATTGTTACTGTAATTACTGTTCAATATTTTATATTATCGATTCAATAATTGTTACGTTGATATTTTATATGATTGATTCAATAATTGCTACCGTTGATATTTTATATTATTGATTCAATAATTATCACAGTAACCATTGCACAGTATATCACATTATCAAATCAATAATTCATATTATTTGAATAATATTATTAGACAGCATTCTTGGTAATGTCTGGGAAGTTCTGTCTAGAAAAGGGGTTAGTTAATCTAATTGCACGCCAGTAAGGAGAAATCCTTATCGGAAAGTCCCCTATTTCCTGGGAACGACCTAGTTGTCTTTATTATGATTATGTAATATTATTTGTGAATAATAATTAATTATTGATAAAAATGAGAAGTAAATATTTATTCAATTTTTATATAAATGGAGGAATTTTTAGCAAAAAAGATAATTGTTGAAAGTTGATATTTTATCTTCTCCGATAAAATATTTGTTCAGATATATTATTATAATATTATATTATAATAGTATAATGTGATAATATAATAATATAATTTTATAATGATGACATTATTTTTATGGTATAAAAATAAAATGAGTTGGAAGAGAGAAAAATAGAGTAGAAATTCTTTTTAATAAATTATAAATATTTTAATATATATATATATATATATATATATAAACATGTGGGTGACTTGAAATTTTCAAGTGTGGTGTGCTTGGAGTGTTTTTCAAAAGTGGAGGCTTGAAAAATTCATCCGTGGGTATAAAAATTCAGCTTTGGTTTTCTGGCATTTTCCTATAAATAGGATGCTTAGTTAGAAATGAAAATCACACCAGAATCAAAAAAAATCTCTCTATAATATCGAGCGTATTTCTTGTGAGTGTTTAGATACTTTGAGTGTTGATAACAGTGCAAGTTTTTCTCATCATAATATCCGATACTCCAATTAGATCGAGTATTATACTGAGGTAAATGATATTATTTTTCTCATAAACGATGTTATTTCCTTTCAATATTCATAAAGAATATTATTTTCTTTCATATTCCATATTATGAAAGTGAAAATATTTTATTTCATATTCCTAAATTTAAACTTACTACGGTAAGTATTGCTTCTATAATTCCTGAAATGATCAAAAATTCTTTGAGTTTTGTGCTTCATCTAATATCATTTCACTGAAATAATGGTCTGAACTTTTTATGAAATTTTCATGTTTTCATGACGAGTTACTATTCACGAGTTACTATTCATGATAAAGAAAAATATTTTTTTTAATCCAAATTATCTTTTATTGGATCCAAGTTTTGAACTTCATTCTTGAATTTTGCTCCACAATTGATTATTACGGAGTATTATTGAACTTGGATAAACTAAATTACGAATCCCTAATCTTTGTCCTTTATCTCACTGGATTCGTTCCTTATATTATTTTTCATCATCCCCAGTCCTAAATGGCGATATAACTGAATATCT
The DNA here is from genome assembly GCA_020205555.1 of Panax stipuleanatus. Classification (NCBI taxonomy): domain Eukaryota; kingdom Viridiplantae; phylum Streptophyta; class Magnoliopsida; order Apiales; family Araliaceae; genus Panax; species Panax stipuleanatus. The sequence continues at coordinate 138,669,750 of CM035116.1, read as the reverse complement.
TTGGCCTGTATTGCAAAAATGAATGATTACCTGATGAATATATTTGGCCTGTAGTGCAAAGATGAATGATTATCTGATGAATATCTCTGGCCCATAGTGCAAAGATGGACAGGTGTTGAGATGAACATGACCACTGGTGATACAAATGAATATCTTTGGCCCGTAGTGCAAAGATGAATATTTGATTCGAGATATATATTGATTGATGTTACAGGGATAAAATATTGATGATTGACTTTTAAATCATAGAAGATAGTAGACATCATTCTCTACGTAACTCTTCTAATGAATTGTTAATTTCGCTGCAGTTGTTGATCTAAAACTTGTTGTCCATAATATTTTATCTGATTTGTTGAAGACTAACGATAAATTATTTTTCATTATCTTAGTCATAATATTCTTTACTGGGCTAGGTGAGCTCACCCTTTTCATCTATTGTCCTCTTCGGGGAATGAGAATGTTTCGGAAACTAGTCGGAGAACAGTGTGATGGTCAGAGTAGAGTAGTAGTAGTCCTCACTATTTTTTTATAAAATAGTGTGATAATAATTATAATGAGGACTTAGTTTGAGTGGATATATTTTTTATATGTTTGTATTGACACTCACAATTGTGTGGTCGTATTTTGCACGACCGTATGTTATAAAAGATTGTATTTGAATTCTGTAATATGTATTTGGCGACTCAAAATGGGTTGAGTATTGAACCTATTTTGGGGGCGTCACAGTTGGTATTAGAGCTTAGGGATATGATCTCTGGCGGAGATCTGGGAATAGAACTAGGAGGGGAGAGAAGAGTAAAACTTTCGCTAGTATGTCCCACCTAAGCTTATTTATTATTTAATTGGTAGGTCATAACATAGGGTTAATATGTGATATGTCAATTTGTTTAATTAACCCTTGTTATATAGCAGTATTTAAGAATGACAGCTGAAAATCTAAACAATGGAGTGATGAGACCGTTGAGGCATCTTTAATCACCAACCAGGAGAACGTGCAACAAAAAGGCAATATTCCTCCTGTAAATAACACCACCGATCAGACGATGAATGTTGGGATGTTTAGAAGTTTTTTGCAATTCGTGCAAAACCAGACGAGGGAGACTCGTGTTCATAAAACAGGTGGAAATAATAACTCGCAGCTTGTCATTGCCAAGCAGTTCAAAGAGTTGGTGCCACCAGAGTTTTTGGGAAACCCAGATCCAATCAAGGCGAAAACATGGGTTAAGCAAATTACCAAGATATTTGATGTCTTAAGATGCACAGAGGAGCAAAAGGTTCCATTCGCCACATTTGTGTTCCGTGGAGAGGCAGATTACTGGTGGAAATCTGTGAAGCATACCTAGCCTGCCGCACTCAAGATGTCTTGGGAGGAGTTCCAGAAACTGTTCAATGACAAGTACTTTCCAGAAAGTATTCGTCATATGAAGGAGGTAGAGTTTATTAAACTGGAACAGAACAACATGACTGTGTCCCAGTATGAGGCTAAATTCGCGGAGTTATCTCGGTTCGCATCTTATTTGGTTGATAATGAGGAACGTATGACGCAGATGTTTCTAAGAGGTTTGAAACCCAAAATTTGTCAGTACATCATTTCTCACAAACTTTCTTTATATTCAGATGTGGTGAACTGGACTCAATTGTTAGAACGAGATAATGATTATGTTCAACCAAGGGACAACAACCAAGGTCGTACCGGTGGCAGCAGTCATCGGAATAATGACAACCAGCAGGGAGAAAAGTATCATGACAGAAGCGGTAACCACTCCGGTGGTAATCATGGCTATGATAATAGAAGAAGTGAGTCGGGGGAAGATTTTAAGAAGAGAATGTACAACAATGAGAATGTAAAAACGTCGACAGCAGCACCAGCATCAACTGTTTTTAGGGGAGAAGAACGACCACCGGTAGTATGCTATAAATGCGGGCAAGAAAGACACATCAGTCCCAACTGCACACAGCAATTCAAGGTGTGTTATAACTGTGGAAAGGAAGGTCACATAGCTCGAGTGTGTCCTGTAGCGAACCAAGTCCAACAGGGATGGTGACTCCAAAGGCTGTCCCTGACAAGTTAAAGTCAGTGGTTCTTGGAAAAGCTTTTGTCATAACTGCCCAACAAACGAGGAACCCGAATAAGGTTATTACTGGTATGCTAATCATAAACTCTTGCGAAGTCTATACCTTATTAGATACCGGTGCTACCCATTCTATTATTTCACCTGCTTGTGCTTAACGTTTGAACTTGACTTCGGAGAAATTAGACTTTAACTTATTTGTTGAAACTCCGTTAGGAAAAACCTTCGTTACATCCACAGTTTATAAATCTTGCTTGATTCAAATTGGTACCCTCACCCTACCTGTTGATCTTATATCTTTGAAAATACTTGCATTTGATGTGATTTTAGGAATTGACTGGTTAACCACTTATCATACCAAAATTGATTATTTTCGTAAAGTTGTTAGTTTTCATATTCCTAACCAACCTGTTGTGCGAATTTAAACAACCAAACCACTAAAATCAATCAATGTCATTTCAAGTCATAAAGCTATTCGTTTATTGAAAAACGAATTTCAAGCTTTCTTAGCCCATGTCACCGATTTAAACAGGAATACGTCAGATTCGAATGATATTTCTGTTGTTAATGAGTTTCCTAATGTATTTCTCGAAGAACTTTCCGGTCTACCCCCAGAACGTGAAGTTGAATTCTTTATTAACCTTGAACCCGGTACAAAACCCATTTCCAAAACCCCATATCGAATGGCTCCTATTGAACTTCAAGAGTTAAAGGTCCAACTACAGGAGTTGTTAGACATCGGTTTTATACGTCCTAGTACATCTCCTTGGGGTGCTCCTATTTTATTTGTAAAGAAAAAAAACGGGAGTATGCGACTTTGTATTGACTATCGGGAGTTGAACCATGTCACCATCAAGAATAGGTATCTGTTACCTCGTATTAATGACCTGTTCGACCAGTTGCAAGGTGCACAATTCTTTTTAAAAATTGATCTTCGTTCTGGATATCATCAGCTGAAGATTAAAACTGAGGATATTCCAAAAACTGCCTTCAAAACACGGTACGGACATTATGAATTCTTAGTCATGTCTTTTGGATTGACTAATGCTCCTGCTGCTTTCATGGATATGATGAACCGTGTATTCAAGGAATATTTGGATCAGTTCGTGGTTGTCTTTATTGATGACATCCTCATCTATTCCAAAAGCCGTGAAGATCATGAGCACCACTTGAAGCTGGTACTTCAAAGGCTTCGTGAAAACAAGCTATATGCCAAGCTGAAGAAATGAGAAATCTGGCTTGAGGAGGTAGCATTCCTTGGGCATGTGGTATCAAAACATGGAGTATCTGTTGACCCGGCAAAGATTGAAGCAATACAAAGTTGGGAGCAACCTAAGTCGTTGACCGAAGTACGTAGCTTTCTGGGTTTAGCTGGTTATTATCGGAGATTCGTGGAAAAATTTTCCCGAATCGCTACTCCATTAACTCAGTTGACTCAAAAAGATACAAAATTTATATGGAATGAGGAATGCGAGAAGAGCTTCCAAGAGCTCAAGAGATGACTCATTTCGGCACATGTTCTGACAATACCATCTAGTTCAGATGGATTTGTCATTTACAGCGATGCTTCGGGTAAAGGGTTAGGATGTGTTCTCATGCAACATGGGAAAGCCATAGCCTATGCCTCGCGACAACTCAAGAAATATGAGAGGAATTATCCTACTCATGATCTAGAGTTGGCAGCTGTCGTTTTCGCGTTGAAGATTTGGAGACACTACCTGTTTGGGAAAAAAGTGGAGATCTATACGGATCATAAGAGCCTTAAATATTTCTTCACCTAGAAAGAACTCAACATGCGGCAACGACGTTGACTTGAGTTGTTGAAAGATTACGACCATACCATCCAATACCATCCTGGAAAAGCGAACGTGGTAGCAGACGCGTTAAGTAGAAGATCATACGCGGGAATGAGTGCGATGCTGTCAACACAAAGACCTATTTTGTGTGACGTACAAAGGATGGAGATAGAGTTCAAGACTCCAAGGACCCATGTGATGATGTCAAGTATAAGCGTAGAACCAGCTTTGATTGATAAAGTTAAAGCTGCTCAAGCTACAGACCTGGAGCTGATAAAGATGAAGAAGAAAGTGCAAGAAGGTGCTATTCCAGAAGCAAGAATCGATGAAGAAGGAATACTTCGAGTCAACTCCAGACTTTGTGTTCCTAAGGATTCTGATTTGAAGTATAGAATCATGATGGAGGCACACAACACACTGTTTACAATTCATCCTGGAAGTACCAAAATGTATCGTGATCTTTGACATACATTTTGGTGGAGCAATATGAAGAGAGAGATCGCGGAGTTTATCTCGAGGTGTTTAACGTGTCAACGTGTCAAGGCAGAGCATTAAGTGCCAAAGGGTCCATTGCAACCACTTGAGATTCCAAAATGGAAGTGGGAACACATTACCATGGATTTCGTTACGGGTCTTCCCAAGGTTTCTCAAGGCATAGATGGGAGTTGGGTTATTATGGATAGATTAACCAAGTCTGCTCATTTCTTGCCTATACGAGAGACTTATTCACTGGAACGCCTTGCTCATATGTACGTAAATGAGATTGTGAGATTGCATGGCATGCCAATATCCATAGTTTCGGATCGTGACCCAAGATTCACTTCACAATTTTGGGTCAGTTTGCAGAAAGCTATGAGCACGGATTTACGATTCAGTTCGGCTTATCATCCTCAAACGGACGGGCAATCGGAAAGGACTATCCAAACTCTTGAAGATCTATTGAGACTCTGTGTTCTAGACTTCAAAGGAAGTTGGGATAAGTACTTACCATTGGTGAAATTCTCCTACAATAACAGTTATCAGGCAAGTATAGGCATGGCTCCATTCGAGGCGTTGTATGGACGAAAGTGTCATTCTCCAGTATGCTGGGACGAGGTGGGTGAAGCAACATTGTTGGAACCGGAGTTAGTACGTATGACTAAGGCAAAAATTCAAATAATCCGGCAACGTATACAAATAGCACAAGATCGACAAAAGAGTTATGCTGATCTTCATCGAAGAGACGTAGAATTTATTATCGGAGATCATGTATTGTTACGTGTTGCACTATGAAAAGGAGTTACGAGATTAGAGAAAAGAGGAAAGCTCAACTCACGATTTATTGGTCCATTTGAAATCCTTAACTGAGTAGGAAATGTGGCCTATAGACTCGCCTTACCGCCAAGCATGTCTCGTATTCATAATGTTTTTTACATATCCGTGCTACGTAAATATGTGAAAGACCCAAACCACATTATTGAGTTAGAACCAGATGAGATAGACGAAGATTTAATGTACGAGGAGGTACCTGTCAAGATCTTAGATAAGAAGGAACATGTTCTACGCTCAAAGGTTATACCTCAAGTTAAAGTTTTGTGGAGGAACCATGATATCGAGGAAATGACCTGGGAGTTAGAATCGGAAATAAAAGCGAGGTATCCTCACCTTTTCGACATACCAGGTACGTACGTCAATTTCGAGGATGAAATTTCATAAGGAGGGGAGGTTGTAAGACCCCAACTTTTATGAATAAAGATTTAATTTTCTTTATATATTATTTTGAAATAGTAAGGTGTTGATTTGATAAATGTGATAAGTTATGGGTGAAATGTGCAAATATTTTAAAATAAGCAAGTGGTTATAAAATATTAATTGTTGTCAGGGAATATTCGTTTGGTCGTGAAATATTCTTGTTGTCGGGGAATATTTGTACGACGGCGCAGCCATTTGTGGGCCCCACAACGAAATAACTGTCAGATATAGAAAGCGACAGAAATAACCTTTTTATAAAATAACGATAAAACTGTTACCGTTAAACTGTTGAAATACCCGGTGATAAAAATACTGTAATATGCGTTGTTGCACAGTAGCACACGGTATTACACAGTATTTCGAATTATTGATTCTTACGTAAGAAGGCACTTACTCAATTATTGTTACAGTAATTGCTGTTCAATATTTTATATTATCGATTCAATAATTGCTACGTTGATATTTTATATGATTGATTCAATAATTGCTACCGTTGATATTTTATATTATTGATTCAATAATTGTCATAGTAATCACTGCACAGTATTTCACATTATCAAATCAATAATTCATATTATTTGAATAATATTATTAGACAACATTATTGGCAATGCCTGGAAAGTTCTGTCTAGGAAATGGGTTAGTTAATCTAATTGCGCGCCAGTAAGAAGAAATTCTTATCGGAAAGCCCCCTCTTTCTTGGGAACGACCTGGTTGTCATTATTGTGATTAGGCAATATTATTTATGAATAATAATTAATTATTGATAAAAATGATAAATAAATATTTATTCAATTTTGATATAAATTGAGGAATTTTTAGTAAAAGAAACAATTACTGAAAGTTGATATTTTATCTTCTACGATAAAATATTTATTTAAATATATTATTATAATATTACATTATAATAGTGTAATGTTATAATATAATAATATAATTTTATAATGATGACATTATTTTTATGGTATAAAAATAAAATGAGGTGAAAGAGAGAAAAATGGAGTAGGAATTCTTTTTAATAAATTATAAGTGTTTTAATATATATATATATATATATATATATATATATATATATATATATATATATATATATACATGTGGGTGGCTTGAAATTTTCAAGTGTGGTGTGCTTGGAGTGTTTTTCAAATGTGGAGGCTTGAAAAAATCATCTATGGGTATAAAAAGTCAGCTTTGGTGCTCTGACATTTTCCTATAAATAAGGTGCTTAGTTAGAAATGAAAATCACACCAGAATCAGAAAATTTTCTCTCTATAATATCGAGCGTATTTCTTGTGAGTGTTTAGATACTTTGAGTGTTAATAACAGTGCAAGTTTTTCTCATCATAGTATCTGATATTCCAGTCAGATCGAGTATTATACTAAGTTAAAGGATATTATTTTTCTCGTAAACGGTGTTATTTCCATTCAATATTCATACAGAATATTATTTTCTTTCATATTCCATATTATGAAAGTGAAAATATTTCATTTCATATTCTTAAATTGAAACTTACTACGGTAAGTATTACTTCTATAATTCCTGAAATGGTCAGAAATTCTTTGAGTTTTGCGCTTCATCTAATATCATTTCAATGGAATATTGGTCTGAACCTTTTATAAAATTTTCATCTTTTCATGACGAGTTACTTTTCACGAGTTACTATTCACTGTAAAAAAAATATTATTTTTTTATACAAATTATCTTTGATTGGATCCAAGTTTTGAACTTTATTCTTGAATTTTGCTCCACAATTGATTATTACGGAGTATTATTGAACTTGGATAAACTAAATTACGAATTCCTAATCTTTGTCCTTTATCTCACTAGATTCATTTTTATATTATTTTTCATCATCCCCAATCCTAAATGGTGATATAACTGAATATCTTTGGCCTGTAATGCAAAGATGAATGATTATCTATTGAATATCTTTGGCCCGTAGTGCAAAGATGAATATTGGATTCGAGATATATATTGATTGATATTACAGGAATAAAATATTGATGATGGTCTTTTAAATCATAGAAGATAGTAGACATCATTCTCTACGTAACTCTTCTAATGAATTGTTAATTTCGCTGCAGTTGTTGATCTAAAACTTGTTGTCCATAATATTTTATCTGATTTGTTGAAGACTAACGATAAATTATTTTTCATTATATTAGTCATAATATTCTTTACTGGGCTAGGTGAGCTCACCCTTTTCATCTATTGTCCTCTTCGGGGAATGAGAATGTTTCGGAAACTAGTCGGAGAACAGTGTGATGGTCAGAGTAGAGTAGTAGTAGTCCTCACTATTTTTTTATAAAATAGTGTGATAATAATTATAATGAGGACTTAGTTTGAGTGGATATATTTTTTATATGTTTGTATTGACACTCACAATTGTGTGGTCGTATTTTGCACGACCGTATGTTATAAAAGATTGTATTTGAATTTTGTACTATGTATTTGGCGACTCAAAATGGGTTGAGTATTGAACCTATTTTGGGGGCGTCACAATATACATTCCCTATTTTTGTACATCTTGTCATGTTACCCTGTCATCAAAATAATTGACCTCTGTTTTGAAGGGTAAGATTAAAAAATCTCAAAAACACACCATGGCATGCATCATATCCATACCTACCTCAGGAAATTGACACACCTATGTTTGTTGTAGGTGAAAGATTGGTCTTGTCACCAGATCTAAGTCTAAGAAAGCACTAGGTCCATCTCCGGGCATGGCTTCCAGTGCTCAGTCTGAATCTACCCCTGTTCCTATAGAGGGGTTTGAGGGATTGAAGAACCAGATAGCCGAATTGGCTCTTTTCCTGAGAGGGCAAAGTAAAGCTCTTAAAGGGAAACAAGCACAGGGTCATACAGAACTTGTGACGCCCCCAAATTCGGACCACTCGCATCTCGAATTCGGTTCGTCACGTTCTAAATATCTAACGACATAAATAACGTCTCGCGCAACGAAAATAATATAATAGATTACATTTATTTAATATAATCATTCATGTCCCAAGGTTTCGTAACTTAAACATCTCTTACATCTTATACATACATAATCTTAACTAATACATACTAGAATAGAATCTTATTACAATCATCATAAAAGTTGTACATAATTACAAAGCTACTTCGTAGCCTGGCCCTTGCTCTTATCAGTGCCCGATGGTCTGCATTGCTCTATCTTAACTGAAATATTTTTAGGGAAAAACAAGAATGAGCAACAAGTTTACTAAGCAAGTAATATAACAATAAGGGGATCAATATCGTTTTTAATTCCCAAGGATACAACAATAAGGATAGTTCAAGAATAACAAGAAGTATCAATAATTCTCAATAACAGTCGATAAGGACAGAAAGATATCAAAAGATTCAATGATTAATCATTTTTGGATTTCAAAACAATGAATACTGAGCAGTCACTAAGGACTATGAACTTCTACTAGAATTAACAGTAATATGCTGATAATCTAATAAAACAAGTACAACAGGTGATCAGTCTAAAGTATCCTACGTTATGCATATCGTTTAATCGTACTCAAATGCGCACGTCGGTCTCCCGACAGTTTATAGTTTTCCCTTTAAGAAATATATAATCATTTTAGGGATTATAGAAGCAATATTTATTGTCGACGTTGGAATGTTAAAAATCCCGCGGGTCGGTTCGTAACCCTGGTTTTCTTAAATCGCTTTTCCTAAGTTCTCTCTACCCTTATTCTTTTTATTTTGGAAAAAGGTTTTGAAGGGTTTTTTAGGAAAGAGACCAACATGTGTCATGTCGACGATTTGAACATTTTACAGAGTCGCCAGTTGGTAGATTTGAAAATAGTTGTACCAACTCAACCAAGTTTATTTTGAAAGAGGCCCAATTGCTGAGCATTGTCGAAACTTGATTTTTGAAAATAAAGTTTGAGCTCGAGGGCTTCATTAAGTGTGGGGAAGGTGTTAGGCACCCCACGACTCCCGTGTAAACACGGTACCGCATCTTTTCAATATTTCCTTTTAAAAACTGGAATACGTGAGTGGATGCTGTTTGAAAATTGGGCCTTTTGATTTGATTAATTGAAAGTAGTGCTTTGCTTCTTTGAACTTATATACGAAGGGTTTGATTTGATTTGCAAAAATATTTTGCTTAGATTTGCAAAACCTTTTCTTTTGATTGAATTGAAAGTGATGTTTTGAAAGCTGTTTATCAAACCCCTACGCTGACATAGGAATTGAAGCCTTTTGATACTTCCAAATTTTATCTTTATAGCCTTAAGGCTGCATGTGAATGGTGATGTGTAGCATGATCAACCATAAAAATAAATACACGTGTCGGTCTCCTCATAGGCATGAAAACCATCGGAGGGACGCTGACACGACAAGCCATATTTCACTATTATGAGACCTTAAATTCGGATAACCATTTTAAGGTCGGTGTATGTACATTTTACAGAAAAACTGACAGGGTACATCTGTAAACTGGAGTTTGTCCATCGTGGAAATCAGATTTCGATCGTTTTGATCGTGAATCCCACGATTCCTAGGCTCACATATGAATAGCCACTAAACCTGCACAGCTCAAATTTACACAGAAATAGATATATACATCATCACGTCGCAATGGAACCAAGGATTCATCAGTAAATCCTGGCTGCGCGTGCCTAAAGCGTCTCGTTCCTACTAGATAGCGATCTAAAGGACGCGAGTTTGCTTTCAAATCTGAAACTATAAAAATAACTAGATTTAAAGAAATCTCAGCCATTATAGCTTTCAGGTTCTGTCAGGACCTGTTTGAACCGATTGAAAGCTAGAATTGGCGATATTTGGATAAATCTAGTCTGCCCGCAGATATGTCAATGCCAATTCATATAAAAATGAATATTAAATGCAGCAGTTGAATAAATTAAGTAAAGTAATATATATATATATATATATATATAGTTACAAAAGCTGTAAAAGGGCAATGGATTTTCACTCGCAAGCCCGGACTGGAATTGAAATATACATATATATATATATATATTTATAATAAACTGTAAATAGCCACGAAATAATCTAGGCTTGACAGAAATGAAATATATATATATATATATATATATGTATAGAAAAACAATAAAAAGGGCGATGGGTTTTCACGCCGGTGCCCGTACTGGAATTGAAATTGACAGAAAAGTAGTCAACCAGTGACTAAGGAGAGCACCCAGTATGGCGAAGTGTGCAAAAGCGCTAAAATGGCCACAAAGTAATCCAGGTCAGACTGAAAATATATAAATATATATATATTGACCGAAATGTAGTCAACCAGAACTGATATGATAATCAATGATGGTGAAAGTTGCTTCTATATGCGTAGATATATATAAAAGCGATAAACTACCTCAGATTTGACATCCGGGCTTGACAGAATTGAACTGTTAGTATATATACAGTTAAATATATACAAAAAAGGGCCAAACTCGGATTGAAAAGATAACCCAGTCCGGCGAAGTTGCCAAAATGTGTGTGCTAGTGCATTAAAGCTGCTGGAGCTGACGGATCATCAATCTGAGTTGTAGAAATGCAAAAAATTGCGTTTATGTACAGAAATGTACCAAATTTTGACGGAAACGGCCACGGATCTAAGTTTCGGGCATATTTAAATGACGAAACTTCGTGTACGAGTGTAAAACAGTGCAAAGTAGCAGTATTGATTTGATGATCGTAAAAATACTTACAATGGACTGCAATACGGGCTTTTTGTCACTTAGTGGGATTCAAACGACCAAATTTACCGGTGGTTTTTTGATATGTGGTAGTATGTGGGTCTGCCTACGTGTTAGAGTAAAAATATTTAGGTTTGGAAGAGGTGAAAAAGTCAGAAAATCAGACGGGCAGAGCTTCGCTGCGTTTCAGAAACTTGAAAATGAAAGGGGGTGCACGTTTATTTATAGGCCAGGGAGCCTCCACTCTACCTGCTGCTGCCGCAGGTAGAGGTGCGACTCCCTAAGTGGGGCCCGCGGTGCCTGGTTCCGTCATCTCGAAGTACGTGCACTCTGGATGACACATAGTCGAAGTTGAAATTTTCTAACTTTTGATCGGAGCGTCCGTTTGAGGCGTGCGATACCTTTTCGGAAAGCCCTCGTCGAGAGTGTCGCAATGACATAGGATAAAACATTTTTTGGGTCCGAGAAGACGAGTTCATAACCAGGTCTTCGATTCCCCGCAGTTTGTCCGTTGAGCTGTCTTGCACTGTTGGCACTCGGGATCGTTGTTGTGGTTCATTCTGAGTTCTATGGCATCAATTCGGCTTGAGTTTGATTGAATCGGTTGAGAGTTGATAAAATAACCATTTTGCCTCTTTTGGGGTTGCCTGTGGTGTCGGCACGGCCTTTGGTGGATCTGGCTTCCCATGGTTGTCTCTAGGGCTGAACTGCACTTCCCGGATTGACGTTGGGGCTGATCTGTACTTCCCGAGCTGAGATCGGGGATGACTTGACATGTCCTGGGTTGATGTCGAGGTTAACCTATACCTCCCGGGTTGCTGCCGGGGCTGACTTATACCTCTCGGGTTGCTGCCGAGGCTGATTTGAAGGCTCGATATTGAGATTGGAGTTTGAACTGATGGCCTGATTGGAGATCAGAATTGATCTGATGGCCCGATTGGAGATCGGGATTGATCTGACAGTCCGATTAGCTATCAGAACTGGATTGACGGTCCGATTGACTATTGGAGCTAGATAGATGATCCGATTGACTATCAGAGCTGGATCGACTGTCCGATTGGAGATCGGAGCTGGATAAATGGCCCGATTGACTATCGGAGATGGACTGACGGTTCAATTAACTATCGGAGCTGGATAGACGGTCCGATTGACTATCGGAGATAGATTGACGGTCCGATTAACTATCGGAGATGGTTTGAGTACTGACATTGGTGATCGAATTTGGCTGAATTACCGATATTGGTGATCGAATTTAGGTTTACCGATATTGGGGATCGGATTTAGGTTTATCGATATTGGGGATCGAATTTAGGTTTACTGATATTGTGGATCGGATTTGGGTTTATCGATATTGGGGATCGAATTTGGGTTTAAGGACCGGCATTGGTGGCCGAATTTGAGTTGAAGGACTGGCATTGGTGGCCGGATTTGAGTGGGTTGATGGTTTTGCCCTCCTACAGTGTTAGTATTGGGGCAAGGAAAATTTTGAGTGTCTACACTTATCATAGTAAGTGTAGATTTAGGAATATGAAATGAAATAATATCACTTACATACTATAGAGTATGGAAGAAAAGAATATTTCTTACGAATATTGAACGAAAATAATATCCCTTACTTTAGTTGGAGACTAAATCTGACTGGTATAACGAAGATATTCTTGAGGAAATCTTTCACAATAAACTACACTCAAAGTATTTTTATACTAGAAAGAAATACGCACAATATTATAGAAGAAGAATTCTCTGATTCTGGTGTAATTTTCATTTCTTAACTAAGCATCCTATTTATAGGAGAATGACAGGACACTATTTAAAGAAAATCACGGATGAACAGAAGAAAAATCACGAATTTCATCTGATTTTTCTGATTTTTACTATGCGTTATTATGCAATAAAATATTCTAATAAAACAGAAATTTTATATATAATATAATATATTCTATTTATATACTAATAAAACAAACCACTTTATATATATAATAAAAAAATTCTATTTTATATAAAAAGTTTTCTGTTTTATTACTATTATAATAATAATAAAATAAAACTGATATCAATTTCTACCGACGGTTTGAATAATTTAGCACGTAGGGGTGCTTACAACAACTCTTCTATTTATAACAAGATTGAATAAATATCCACCACAAATCATTTATCTTTAATTAACACAATCTTTCAACAATTAGTCATCATTTAATATTATAACTCACAATATTGACAACCAGATTGTTCCCAGGAAAGAGGGGGCTTTCCGATAAGAATTTTTCCTTACTAGCGCGCAGTTAAATAACCTGACCCCTTTCCCTAATAGAACTTTATAGACATTACCAATAATACTAACTAATAATATTAAATAATATGAGTAACTATGTCGTGACAATTATTAATTTAATAATATAAAATATTGTGCAGATGATATTATGACAATAATTGAATCAATAATATGAGATACTATGCAGCAACTACTGTGCCAATTATTGAATGAAATACTGAGTGACTTCTTACGTAAATAATCAGAGATACTGTGCAATACCGTGTACTACTGTGCAACAACACGTATTACTATACCTTTATCACCGGGTATTTCAACAGTTTAACAGTAAAAGTCTTGCTGTTATTTTTAGAAAATTTATTCTTGTCGTCGTACGAATATTCTCCGACAAAAATAATATTCCCCGACCAAACGAATATTTTATGACAACTTGCTTACTTTGTAAAATTTGCACATATCATCCATAACTTTCACATTTATCAAATCAACACCTTAATATTTAAAATAATATGTAGAGAAAATTAAATCTTTATTCATAAAAGTTGGGGTCTTACATATAATATCTATACGTTCCATTCCAAAAATGAACGAGCGTATGTGGTGATAATCAATTCTGGACAGAAATGCTCTCATTCAGGCCAAAGACAACAAAGTAGTTATGTGATTTTTAGTGTGTCCGCTAGTACTTCTAGCGGACTACTATAGAATACTCCCTTCGTTCCTTAATATAATTCTTTTTAGAGTTGTGCACAAGTATTAAGGAAATGATTGTAAAACATTAAATATAATATCAATTGTCTATATTGCCCTTGTATTGAAAAAAGAAAGTGTTATTTATTGGACAGAGAATAGTGAGAGAACCAAAATTATATTTAATAATTTGGGTAATATTAGAAACTAAGCAATTAATGCTTATTTGAAATTCTCAAACGACTTATATTAAGGAACAAAAACATTTATTTAAAATGATTTATATTAAGAAATGAAGATAGTACTTAAACTAAGTCATGCACCTGTAATATGTTTGTCGTACAAGTACTGTAAACTCAAGTAACCTTTTTTAAATCACAGTCACCCAACTTTTGTCAACGCAAGTAACCTATAAATCCAAGTCACACAACGACATGCACCTGTAAATCCAAGTCACGCAAGGACATAAATTATGTAAATCCAAGTCACAATGAAGTATACCTATTTTACAAATACAAATCCAAAGTCACATGTAAATCCAAGTCACACAAGGAAGTATACCAAAGTTACAAATACAAATCCAAGTCACCTGTAAATTTAAGTTGCACGAGGATGTAATAATCTTACAAATCCACAAATCCAAAAAGTTACATATCCAAGTTATATACCAAGTCACATACCAATCTTATAAATTCAAAATCTTACAAATCCAAGTCACACAAGGAAGTACGAATCTTACAAATTTGAGTCACACAAGGAATCTTATAATTCGTGTTTAATTCCATATATATACTAAGAACATGTGAAACCATCAGAGGCTGGATTGGTAAAATCAAAGCAGATGCCGCCATCAACAGCTTTAGGTTTTCATCCCGGAGTGCCCTCGACAAATTACACTGCAAAAGAATTTTAGTTAGCTTACCTATGAAATAAACCATAAAAAATCACCAAAGTGTAAACAGATGACACAAGTTTATTTCAATATCTACAAAGGAAACTGTGTGACACTAATTAAGTAACAAAGGAACTATCGCAACAGCCAATAGGGGGAGTGGTTAGCATGAAGTTCATTTTTGGGTAAGTTGGTCAATTGACCAATAGAGTGCTAACACGCAAACGGATATATGTTCTTTCTCCCTGTGTGTCAGCACTCTATTGGCCAATTGACCAACTTACCAAAAAATGAACTTCATACTAACCGGATCCGCCAATAGGTATTGAACTGTTAGCCTTACTTTATCTTTTGAGTACCAATTTACTTTTTTGAAATGTTCACAACCACCACCAAGCTTGGTTATACACAACTTTCATTCTCTCGGGTGGTTTAAACACCTTCGTTTACAACTCAAAAATTTATGTTAAAAGCTCTAAAGGACTAACGCTAAATGCACAAAAAATGTTTACAAAATTTGACTTTTATAACTCTATGTTCTTGGTAATTTGATTTCAACTGTATAATGGTACCCACAATTGTAAACTTAAAATAATTTACTTTTTGAGATGTTCACAAGTCACAAACACCACCAAGTTTTATAACACAAGTGTTATTCTCTCATGGAAATGGCTTAAACACCATCATTTATAGCAGAAAAGTTATGTAAAATGCTCAAATTAATTATAACATAAAAGAGGGTGGGGAAAACCGTATAATATTTTTAGAAAAGTAGCATAATATCCATAATATAACAATATGATCACATAAGTCTCACTTATAATCCAAAAACTTAAATCCGTAATATACACAAGCATGTTATGATAAGTAGTAGCATGCATATACCACATTCTTTCAAACCAGCCTATTAATGAAAAAAAATAATTTGAAAAGAAATACATGTATGTGAAATAAGTAAGACCCAACAATGTTATCTTGAAAATTTTTATAGCAGCCAAACACAAGCACTACAACAAAACAGGCTATCACCGACCAAAGGTATCAACGACCGCATATCCGGTCGCTAGTGTTAACATCAGCAACCGCCTTTGGCGACTGTACTGAAATCTAGTCGCTAGTTGCTATCAGCGACCGCATGCGGTCGCTGTTCGATCGCAAATGTGTTTTTGCCGCCTAAAAATTGGCGTGAATTGCTCGCGGGCTTTTCTTTTGCGACCACTAACTAGCAGCGACCGCATGCGATTGCTGATATGTCCACATCATTAAAAATTAGCGACCGCGTGCGGTCGCTAATAGCGGTCGCTGATCCTATTAAATCTATCAGGTACCAAACAGTCATACAAACTCGAATGAAGAAGAAAAACGAAAGAAGAAAAAGAAAAGAGAAGAGGGAGAAGAGAGGGAACTACAGACGCCGCCCACGCCGCCGCCCGCCGCCGCCCACGCCCTTGTTGCCCACGCCGTCTTCCGGTTTATCTCTCTACTCTATTCACTGATTTTCTCTACCATGCTTTGTTTACTACCTTTTTTTCAATTAAATTTTCAGGATATAATTATGGTTTATGGGAGCATTTTTATGCTAAAGAGTGATACTCATAATCTGGTTATGGCTTTAATTTCGTGTGGTGTTTATAGAGACAGTGTCAAACTAATGTTAACCCGATTGGGTATTTTTAGCATAGTATTTCATATATATCATAGTATTTCATTATATTAGGGTATTTTCAGCATAGAATTTCATAGTAGTCAATCTTATTACGATAGAAACTAATGTTTACCAGATTGTAAAAATATTAATTTTGATTTTTATAGTATTTAACTTGAAATTATGTAATTACTATTCATTTGATATAAGAATTTTGCCACGTGCGATTTCCTTGCCCACATTGTGTTATAGTATATCGATAACAATATGTCAAGTATATAATTTCAATTTTTTTCTTCTAAAATTGTGTCCCTCTTTATATGTTTGAACATAATTACCAATTTCATATGTCCAAGTATGTATGCATGTAAATCTAAAATTGAATTCAGATCCTGTGAATTCAATTTTATTTTGTATTATGTATTATTGTCAATTGCGATTTCCTTGCCCACATTGTGTTATAGTAATTCTGTTTGAACACAATTACCAATTGCTTATTTTATTTAAGCAATATGACACTAAACCATAAGTAGTTAAAGCATAATCTTAGTTTAGGCACATAATTATATAAATAAATATTTAAAGCATAAACAAACAATTGATTCAAACAAGTTGTTTGGTCTAAAGAGACTCTCTAAACAGTGATTACAAATCTTTAACCATTTATACAATTGAGGCAAGAATTCAAGTCCAAATCTTTTGTCTTATTCTTTGTCTCATTTCTTGTTTCATATTATGTATTATTGTCAATTGCAATATAATTAACTATTTACAGTTAACTTTTTAAAAGGCCGAGTATTACGCGAAATCAATAAATGGAGTGAGATAGTAAATGAGACATAAAAAGAGACGACAAATCAAAATTCATAGAATTGATAGAGACAATACAAATCATGACCCCTATAACTTGGCAAAAAGTAAAAAGAAAATTAAAGGAAATGTATATTATATTGTGTGTGTGTGTGACATATGCCACTAGCTGATAGGAGGATAATACAGTTGATGAAAACAATGCCTTGGATTTTTAATTGGTACATATATATCTGGCATTGGCATATTGGCATGTTTTGCTTACCAACTACTATTAATTGGAAAGCATAACGATCTCGAATCTACTTTAGAGTTAATTAGTTGAATATTTCGATCACTAAACTAAAAGTTTTCAATAAAATTTGTCACGGAACCTCCAAAACAGATCAGACCAGACCATATACCATTAAAAAGTCACTAGGATGAAAAGTATATATATATATATTGTTAGAGTTTATGCCCTAGAGGCTAATTCTTTGATGTAATTGCTTAAACATTTTTGATATTATATTTGATTGAATAAATGAATTATTTTATTATGGTTTTATTTACTGCGTTATATAAATGTTAACATAATAAAAGTCCTTAGAATAGTGATACAAATTATATGGCTTCAAGTATGTGACTTGACCATGAGATCATATAATTATAATTAGTATCATTACTTTTAAATGTCTCTAGTCTAGTGTCATTGTTAATGGGACAACAATGATACATTGAGACTAGTATGTGGATTGACTGATGGCCAAATCTCATTGGTCATAAATATATGAGATATTGAGTCAATGCATAGGTACATGTTAGAGAACAATGTACTGGACAGACCCACCATGAGAATTCTACGTGGAGCATTATGCAAAGTGTCATAAGCAATTCTCATAGTGACAATGATGTAATGATCCTCCGACCTGAAATCACTATATTACTACACGAGAATTTATTTACTTTGATATCATCAAAGGCCACCTTTAATAGGGTGGACGATAAAGGTGATTATTGGGTACATCATGAATCGTGTGAGGAATATGAGTGATCTAGATGGAATTTAACCCTCCTATATATTATGGGTGATATCCATAGGCCTCTTGATTGAGTAGGACTATGAAATGCATGGCCATGCTCAAATAGTGATTTGTTTCATATAGTCTACTCATCGATCAAGAAAACTCAGATTAAATTATGAAGAGGATGACACATTCCATGCCTCGAGTTCAATCTAGGATGTCAAGGTTAAAAGGATTAAATTACATTGAAACATTGGTCACGAAAAGGTTGTATCGAATCACCGATCTTATTATTATTTGGGTAGCAGTGATGTATTACTAGATGCCGCTCACTGTTTATAATTTTATAATATGATTTTAAAATTATTGCCAACATAATAATAATCTATAGGGTCACACACTTAGAACGTAATTAAAAGGGAATTAATTTAAATTGTATGAATTTAAATATATCAATATGATTGATAGTATTTAAATTACGAATTTAAATTAATAGGATAATTTGTATATATATATATTAATTAAGTAAGACTTAATTAAGATATAATATATATATATATATATATATAAATTTGGATTTTTTTTTCTAATTGGATTAGGTTTTGGTTAATTCTTTTAACTGCTATATATATGATATATCAGCCGTTTAGGGTATTATCGATATCAAAAAAAAACCCTAACCGCTCTTAGAGAGAGACTAGAGAGAAAAATTTTGAAAGTCCAGATCCTTGGAGGCTAGTACCGCAGCTTTCCTTGCTGCAGATCGTGTGACGATTCGCGGGACGTTCGTGTGGATACCGTAAAGGCGCAGTTCCGTTGGATTGCGTTGAGGATTCGAAGCAGTTCCAGAATCTCCATCGTCTCTGTTCAGGCTTGCATAATCGGTAAAACAAATCTTAACCTCTGAATTAATATGTTTTTCGCATGGATCCTGTTTTAGGGTTTCAGAAAATTTTTAATTTTCGTTGTGTTTATGTGCCAAAAACCCTACATATATATAGTAAATTGATAAATTCACATAATGATATTTTCACAATAAAATTGTCACTATAGATCTTATAGCGTCGATTTTTATCGTCGTATATATCTATAACGGCATTTTGTTTTGAAAATATAAAAAAATATTATAACAATATCAGTCTCCTTATTACCAACTGACAATATTGATGATCCCTTCGTGTGTGAGCTTGTAACTTACAATGATAGAGTGAATGATTTAAGAATCAAGAGAGGAAGAGAGAGCTTCTTAAGATCCCGGATTCCCTAGGCCTGATTAGTAGAAGAAGAAGCCCATACATACATACATACATACATATATACATACTAGTATTATTGAACCTTCTCTAATACTGCATAGGTTCCTTCGTAAAGGTTTGAACATGTATGGTTGTATGGTTTGAAAATGTATGGTTGGGGCTGTGTTGTTGTTTAAACACCCTCAAACAACAACAGCTTACATGTATGTTGAAATGTTAATCATGTACGTGTATATGCTCAAGTCATATATTTACAAGTATGCTTAAATGTTAATCATATGCTTACAAGTATGCTCAAGTCATATGCTTACATAAAGATACATCTATATATATTTATATGCATCATAAATGACATTGGGCTGAATTGTAAATATCTAACAAGGGGATACAATAATTCTTGTTTGCAATAGGTACCGTTAGGGGTGTTCAAAATTTTCGGTTTTTTCGATTTTTTACCGAACCGGGCGGTACCGATACCGGCGGTACCGATTTTTTTTGGTACTGTTTTTTTCGGTACCGGTTTTTTCGATTTTTTTATACTTTTCGGTACCGGTATCGGTTCTTAAAATTTTTGAATTCGGTAAAATCGAAAAACCGAAAAAAAAACCAAAATTTAAAATTAATACAAATTATTCAATTTAATTGATACAATTAATCCCAACTATTAAAAATATATGCTATCTAAAATTTCTAACATGCATGAAATTGTAATAGTATAGATTTTTAAATAAATAATACTAACACCAATAATAATAATAATAATAATAAATTAATAATAATAAAAAAAATGATAGATTACAAAAAGAAATGGTAGATTATAAAAAGAAATGTAGATTATAAAATGAAATGGTAGATTATAAAATGAAATTCTATTAATATATATAAAAAAATTCTTAGTTTTAAAAAAAATTATTAATATAAAAAAAATGATTTAATTATTTAATTTTTTGCGGTATAACTGAAAACCGAACCGAAAAAACCAAAATCGAATTTGTACCGAACCGGTACCGAAATTGGTTTTTCGGTACCGGTACCGGTTCTTGGTTTTCCGGTATTTTTGATTCGGTACCGGTTCGGTTTTTTCGGTACCGGTTCGGTTTTTTACCGATGAACACCCCTAGGTACCGTGGTATCATGGACCTCTATTCAGACCGTAGTTGGATGAGAAAACGAAAGTCAAGTTCCCAAATAGGTGCTACAACTGAATTTAGAACTGGTTGTCAAGTTCTGGATTATTCATATAGTCACCCGGAATGTGTTAATGGTCAAAACAAGATAAGATGCCCTTGTTTGAAGTGTAAAAATCAAAATTATATGGACAGAGACATAGTAAACTATCATTTACTTGTTTCTGGGTTCCTGAGAAATTATGAAGAATGCTGGTGAGCACATGGGCAGAGAAGAGATAGTGGCTATGCACAAGTACACACTCCGGGCAGCAGTACCCATTGTATGAATGCCATGGTTCATGATATTACAGGGCCGAATTTTTATTGGGAACAAGGCAGAGAGCAACCTATGAATTCTGATGCCAAAGCGTTCTTTAAGTTGTTAGACGAGGGTAGCGAGCCGTTATGGCATGGTTGTACCAAGCACACTACATTGTCTGCAGTGACGACATTACTTAACATCAAAGCTGATCACAACATGAGCCATGAGTGTTTTGAGTCGCTATTGAAGGCTATTAAGAGTATGTTGGCTGACGATGAAAAATTACCCGATAACTATTACTGTAAGAAAATTGTGAAGAAGTTGGGTCTTGGATACCAAAAGATCGATGCATATCCGAACGATTGCATGTTGTTTTATAAGGAAAATGAACAAAAGACAAGGTGCACGTTTTGCAGTCATGATCGGTTCAGGCCTAATAAAGAAGGTGTGACAACAAAAAAGACAAGTATACCTTTTAAGATTTTAAGGTATTTTACAATTACAAATCGGTTAAAAAGGTTGTACATGTCTTCAAGAACAGCTGGACATATGACTTGGCATGCAAAATCTCCAGCTAAAGATGGAGAACTTAACCATCCCGCAGATGGGCAGGCTTGAAAAGATTTCAACTTAGCACATCCTGGGTTTGCATCGGAACGTAGAAATGTGAGGCTTGGCTTGTCCACTGATGGATTCAACCCGTTCGGCCACTCAGCTGTTTCGTACTCCTGCTGGCCTGTGATTGTTACTCCGTACAACTTGCCTCCTTGGATGTGCATGAAACAACCATACTTGTTTCTTTCACTCGTGATTCCTGGTCCCAAGAGTCCTGGAAAGAACCTAGATGTTTACTTGAGACCTCTTATAGACGAGTTGAAGGTATTGTGGGAGGATGGAGTACATACTTGGGATGTTTCCACAAAAACAAATTTCAACCTTAGGGCAGCAGTTATGTGGACTATAAGTGATTTCCCTGCCTATGGTATGTTAGCTGGATGGAGTACACACGGGAAGTTAGCTTGTCCGTATTGTATGGAGCATACAAAGTCTTTCAATCTATCAAAAGGTCAAAATCCTTGCTGGTTTGACTGTCATCGTCGTTTCTTGCCGGTAGACCACCCGTTTCGAAGAAATAGAGAACACTTCAGGAAAAGGAAAGTAGAGAATGATATGCCTGCACCGCGATTGTCGGGGACGGAGATGCGTGACTGTTTGATGAGATAATCAGTGGGTTTGGCGAGTCTCATAATTGGATTCGGAGAAGCATCTTTTGGGAAGTGCTTTATTGGTCTACAAATTTGATTCGTCATAATCTAGATGTGATGTATATTGAGAAGAATGTGTTTGACAATGTGTTTAACACCGTGATGAATGTTCTGGGCAAGACGAAAGATAATGATAAGGCACGGTTGGACATGAAAGATATTTGTAAGCGTCATGGATTAGAACTTTATGAATCTCCTCACGGTCGGATGGTCAAACCACATGCAAGATATACATTATCCAAAAAGCAAGTTGAAGATGTGTGCACATGGATTAAGACTCTGAAACTACCAGATGGATATGTCTCAAACATTGCAAGGTGTGTCACAGGTGGGAAATTGCAACAGATGAAGAGTCATGACTGCCATGTGTTCATGGACAGACTTATGCCTATAACATTTCGAGATTTGCTTGATAAACCAATATGGGATGCTTTGACTGAACTTAGTCGTTTCTTCAGAGACATATGTTCAAAAACGTTAAATGAGGAGGACATGTCTGTACTTGAGAAGAACATCATTGAGATCATGTGTAGGCTTGAAAAGATATTCCCACTTGGTTTTTTTGACTTCATGGAGCATTTGCAAATCCATCTACCCTATGAAGCTCGTGTTGGTGGTCCAGTTCAATATAGATGGATGTACCCTTTCGAGAGGATGATGGGAAACCTTAAGAGAAAGGTGAAGAATAGAGCTTACGTCGAGGGTTCGATATGTGAGGCATATAGTTTCGATGAGATATCTACGTTTGTCTCAGACTATTTTCCCGACGAAGTCTTGACAAAGGCCAATTGAGTCCCGAGACATGATAATGGGGGCAATGTAAAACTAAATGGTCGGCTTTCTGTATTTGGTCTACCGGGACGTGCTTGTGGAAAAGGGAAGCGCATATTCCTCTCTGAGCAAGAATTAGATGCTGCACATACTTACATTTTTCTCAACTGCGAGGAGACTGACAAATTTGTGAGGTATACATTCCAATATGTTAACGTTTATAAAATTAATCTCAGATCTTCCAATATGCTAATGTTTATAAAATTGTATAGATCATACGATGACGAGTTAAAAGTAAATCAGTCCGACATCACTGATAAAGATATTCATGTCAGTCGAGATAAAAATTTTGTACTTTGGCTAAAGGACAAAGTAAGTGAAGTTAATTAAGAACGACATATATAATAGTAATTTATGAATTCATTTAATTTAAATTCATTTTTGTAGGCTCTTAATGTGGGAACCATTCCTCCAAATATACAAGTCCTAGCTATGGGCCCGACAGTGACCAAGTCAGCCGCAATGGTTACAAAATAAAATGGCTATGAATTTCATACAAAAACATATGCTCGCGGTAAAAGAACAACGAACACTGGAGTTTGTGTCCAAGGAGATTGTTACAATGAGCTTGGTCGTACCTTTTATGGAGAGTTGGAGGAAATCATAGAGTTGTCGTACAAGGGCACTTATGGGGGTCAGATTAATTTGTTCAAGTGTTGTTGGTTTGATTCAAAAAAAGGGATACGTATTGACAGACATGGAATCGTCGATATTGACCTCCATAGGTCTGCGTACGCCCACGAACCGTTTGTGTTGCCAACTCAAATAGTACAAGTATACTACACTCCTAGTGTTGTTAGAAAAAGGGATAGACCGCCTACAGATTGGCAAGTTGTAATTCATACTCCTGCGCGAAATCGTGTCCAATTAGTAGACGGAGAGTTCTACCAAGAGGAGATGCTTTATAGACCTCCGATAATAAATGTGGAGGACAACAATGAAGTAATCCAGTCAGAGGTTGGAGATGAACCTGATGAATTGGATCCCGAGTCAGTATATGTGCCAGATGACATTGATACTGAGGAGGAAGAGTTATTGACTGACACTGACACTGAATATGAAGAAAATGATGGTTATGAATCTCCAATACGTATACAAAATGATTCTGCCTCAGACAGCGATTAGGGTGAGAAATGTATTAGGCACACGTTACAATTACATATATACACTTACCGCAGTTGTATCTTTCATTTATAGTTGTCGTAGTTAACTAGTTCATACAATTATCTATCATTATTGTCCTTTTATGCAAGGTTTTATATACAATTGCATATATACACTCACCTCTATTTGTACCTTTCATTCATAGGTGTCGTAGTTAACTAATTCTACAATTATCTGTCATTATTGTCCTTTTATTCAAGGTATATGTTAATATATATATCATATAACTCCTACTAACATCCGTTAATTTTGTATGTATAGATGTCTTCTGAAGCCCCGCTTAAAAAGCGTGGCATGGGTCGGGGGCCTAATCAGGTCCCGAAGGCCCCGAGTAATACGAATGACCGGATTCTTATACAGATCAGATCTCCTCCGGACATCACGTACGTTATCTATCTATTTCATATCTAATCATTTTATAATAAGATCATTAATATTGTAGTTATATACTAATATTTTATGGGTTTGTATATTAATTGTTGTATATTGTAGGGATTTTCAAGATAGCATGATTGTGAAGTGCATTTCACAATTATGCTTACAGAACTGGCCTACGCCAGTGATTACGTGGGCGGGCACACCTCTCGCCCATAATGATGCAGTTTGGGCTGAATTTCAGGTATTTTTTTTTTAATTTTAACAGATAATATAATTAATGTGTATATATTGTTTTGGATTATATATCATCATCCATAATATTATTATTGTTATTTATTTGCAGAAGATGTATAGATGGGACGACGCACATGCATCAATAATACAGACATTATTCTTGCAAAAGTGTGCCGTCCGAACAAAGGATAACCTGAACAAGGAACGAATAAAAGCCTTAAATAATGCATCGGTCGACCATCCAGGGGAGGGTGAGCATCACATACACGTGTATAGCCCCTGGTGGTGTGTGCCTGACATATGGGCAGGGATGTGTGAGGTGTGGCGGGATGAGGCCTGGGTGAAGAGACGCAAGACTGCCGCCGCTAACAGAGCCTCAGGTGTACCTGAAGGCGCCAAGGCAAAAGGCACGTATAGGGGTGGCAGTATATCACAGTTGAAGCATATTGCTACACGGGTACGTATTTTGCAAATGTCAATCATTATGTATACATTATATCACATGTTTACTTATTAATATACGAGCATGTTTTATAAGAAACTCAGTCTCAGGGTGAGCCCATTCATTGGCTAGATGTGTACGTGGCCACCCGTGATGGTTTGCCTAAGCCTGTGCAGATAGCGGTAATTTGTTTTTTATAACTTTATATTTCCGTCATTGATTAATTTTTAAGCATTTTATATTTATTTTTAACAATTTAATTATTTGTATGCTGACAGGACACTTATAAGAGCCTAATGAACGAGCGTTATCCTGAAGGCACCCCGCGGCCATCGATTGATTAAGAATTGTGGGAGAGGGCGTCAGTTGTGAAGAAAAACTACGTCAAAGGCCAAGGACAACGACGGCGACCGACTATCAGCGGCACGGGCAGCTCTGCTACTCAGTCTACTCAGTCCTCGTGCCATCCGACGCCGCACACTCCTGCTGACTGTGTGAGAGCAATATGTCAAGATTGAAATCTTCTCCTTACACTAGGCGGGCATCTGCACTCCCTGAGTCCAGAGGATTTAGCAGAGGCGGTGGCTAGAGCAGCAGAGCATCAGGATATATGAGGTAATCTTGTCATTAATTGTTTAGGTTTCATGTTATTAATGTAATACATTAGAAAGGCTAGGGTCGTTTTTTGTTTTTCATATATGTTTAATGTGTTTTCTTCTTTTGTTGTTACAGCCTCATTCGGACGATATTTAATGCGGCCCAGACATTTGTATTCTCTTGATACGTCAATTTGTTTACTGAATGAATGAATTAATGTACAGACGTTTTATATTTACAGATGTGTATGTTTATTGGTTTTAATATTGTATATTATTGTGTTGGTTTTAATTATTGTATGGATGGACCTATGGATTTGGATTGTATATAAATTGCTGTGAGTTGGGACAGATACAAAACAGGTCAATTTTTAGGGATATAAACTGGTACAGAATAAATCTTTTTTTTAATTTTAGTAACAGCGACTGCAAACGGTCGCTAGTACTTTATCAGCGACCGAAATAGGCTTTTCCCTGTCAGCTACCGGACGCAGTCGTTATTACTGGTCGCTGATAAAGGCAACTGCAAGCGGTCGCTGATACTGGTCGCTGACACGTGGATCCACGCCATGGCACAAGCTGACGCGGCCTGACACAATTTGGCGACCGGGTCGGTCGCTATTAGCTGTCGCTGATAATGCGGTCGTTGAAGGTGGTCGTCACATGACTTGTAGCGACTAGATTTACTGCGACCAGTATTAGCGAGTGCAGTCGGTCGTTGATATGCATCTGCGACCAACTGCGGTAGCTGATATGCGGTCGTAGATAGCCTGTTTTGTTATAGTGAAGGAAAGTACATACATATGACATTCCACAATTATTCAATGATACAAAATAAATATGACATGATTTTGAATCTACACATCACTAGTTATCACCAATTCCCACCAACTAAGCATATATTATTCCTGAATCAACAAACCACAAATTATCACAAGTTTCCATTGACTAAATATGTAATACCCGGAAAATAAATGAATAAATAAATGGCATTTTAAAGTTTTTGGTTTAAATATTTTAATTGGGCTTTTCTTGTGTTTGGATAAAATATTGTATTTAATATTATGGACTACATTAATTGGGCTTTAATACTAATTGAATCAAATTTATATTTGTGTAATATTAAAATCCTATTAAAATTAGAAGAGTTAATAAAATCTATTTTTAAGTGAATAAATATTTAAAACCTAATTATTTCCCATTACATCTAATACAACAAGAGGTGGCGGCAGAGAACAGGAAGAGAGAGAAGCAGCGCCGCACTAGTTGGAAATATTTGAGAGGTAAATTCTTCTGCTATTATGTTTGTACTATTAATAAAGTTATCATGAGATTGTTTCAAGTCACGGTTTTCTTAATACGTTTTGGAATCTATAGATATAATGAAGGAACTGATTATTTTTTTTTGAAATTCGTGAATTGCCCATGTGGGTGATTGATGATGTATATATATATTAAATTCGGTAATCATGGTTCATGGAGGGGATTGTACCGGCTATACTATATATATATATATATATATATATATATATATTTTAAAATTTTGATGACTATATATTTGATTTTTGGAACGGATGCTTCAGTATAATAATAAAAATAATAATAATAATAACAATATTAATAACATGATTTTATTAAAAGGTTTAAAGATGGGAGGAATATTTTGCAAACATACTTATATTTATTTATTCTTTTGTTTAGTTCGGACGGAAGAAATTTAACGAATAAGTTTTGGAATATAAATTGGGTATTACATTATCGATTCCAGGTACGGATTCCGTACTTCTTCAGCGATATTCCTTTTATTTTTGATTTGTTCGTTTTATTTTCGTTTAGAAGTTAGTTATTGGTTCGCATGATTGTTTGTTCTCAAATTCATGTGATCGTTTCTTTTTAATATTGATCCTTAGAACTCGTGTTTGTACTCTTGATCTAGTGTATCATGTTTAGTATTTATTTCGATATTTGTAGAAAGTACATGTTAATATTTTTGGAGACTCGTGTTGATTTGTTCGATTTCACATGTATACGTTAGAACCCTTTGTGTTGATGTTATGTCGCATGTGTTGTGATATAATATTTTTGTTAGAATATACCGTAGGGTATACCTGAGCTATAACCACCTGTGGGGGTACCACAGGCATGTTGTCTTGGCACGAGAGGCATGACACTTTCCGTGGCGGTGTGATCAGTCCACGGCGTCTCCGTTTTGTGCTCCGATGGGAGTTGGCCATTTGGTGTTTTGTTGTGGGAGGCGTATGGGTCGACCCTAGTTTTCTGTTCTGTTCTGTTCTGCGGAGTGGCGATGTTTGTGTCAAACACGCCTTCCGATTTTGCATGCATTGGATTCGCGGTCCAACGTGTGTAACTTGCCTGTGTGGCATTATTTGACCTTGCCTGTGTGGCAATGTATATTTCTGTTTTATTTTGAGCTCGGTATGAAATAACCCCAGCCATTTGATTCAGCCTATGATTTCGTTGTAGTAGTTTGTTCGTTTCAGTTCAGTTTAGTTCATTTATTGGGTTAGTTATTTCGTTTCATTATTCTTGTATTCTATATTCGTACTGGGCGTTTGGCTCATGCTGTGTTTTTCCTCCGGCAGGTATTCAGGGGAATCAAGGGCAAGTGTGATGAGAGCTCCTTTCAATCCAATGGTCTAGGAATATTCTGTTTAGGCTGGACATATTAATTTCTTTGGAGTTGTAATAATTATTTTAGATTATGGTTTGGGCCAGTTTGACATTTATTCTGGTTTGACCTTGTTGATATTTATTTGTTTTAAATACTATTCTTTCGTGGCATAGAGTTTTCGTTCGATTTTGTTGTGTTTTGAGTAACCTCCATTTCTATTTCGGGAAGGGGGTGTTACAGAGTTGGTATCAGAGCTTAGGTTCTTTCTTGTAGAAAACCTATTTAGGTTTGACCTGTGAGTTATGGGTAGAATTCTGGGTTAGGTTTTGTTCAGTTTGATTTTCTGTTCAGCTATATTTGAATCTGTCCTTAATCTGTTTTGCTGATATTCGTTGATCTGTTATTAGATGGCTCGTAGATCCGCTAGAGTTGCTGGGAGGCGAGGTAACAATAGGGGAAGGGGTGATGGTCATCCCGATGAGCAACCTAATGACCAGATTAATGCTCAATTGGCTGCCTTGGTGAATCAGGCGGTTAATCAAGCTTTACCGCAGTTGGTGGCACAGGTGGTACAGGCAATGCAACAGCCGCCAGAAATTCCTGAGCAGGGGAACTCGGGAAATAATGGTCCACAAGCAAACGAAGAGGAAGGGAATGTGGATGGTCTTGATCAGCAGGTGGTTCCAATGTACGTATGGTTGGAGAGGTTTCAGAAGCAGAAGCCACAGTCTTTCAGTTCAGCTCCAACTCCAATTGATGCGGAGAATTGGATTGCACACCTAGAGAAGATTTTTGATGTGTTGGGCTGCTCAGATAATCAGAGAGTGTTGCTTGCTGCTTATAAGCTGGAGGGGGATGCACAGAGGTGGTGGAAAGCGCTGAAGACAACCAAGGGTGATGGGTACGTGGAAACACTTCGTTGGGCGGAGTTTTGTGAGGTCTTTTATCAGCAGTACTTTCCAGCTGCTGATAAAGAGGCCTATGCTAGAGAGTATCTGTCTATTCGGCAGAAAGATGATGAGTCCATCACGGATTTTATGACGAGGTTCACCAGGTTGGCAGGTTTTGCGGGAACCTCTGCAGGGACTGCAGCGGAACAGGCGGAGAAATTCAAGTGGCGGATTCATTATAGGTATCGGCAACATCTCATTAACACCAAGTTTACGGATGTATCGGCTGTGGCTAATGCGGCCAAGAACATTGAGATGGAGCGGCAGGACTTTCGGACTTCTAAACCGGAAGGGAATCGGAAGAGGGACAGAGATGACCAGCAGGGTCAAGCTTCGGGTCAGCATGGGAGAAATCAAAGTGGTCAGTGGAACAGAAACCGTGGTGTCCAGCAAGGGCAGTGGCGTGGTCAAAATCAGAACAGGGGTAATCCGCAGATGCCTCAGCAAGGGCAGAATCGTCAGCTTCAGCTACCTTGGTATGGTCAGAATCGACAGCAAGGGCAGGATCGTCAGCAGGGGCAGAATCAGGGTCGTTATCCGGGACCAGTTGGTGGGGGTAACCCAAATCTTATTCCGATAGTTCCTTGTGCTATGTGTGGGGCTAATCATCTTGGGAGACAGTGTCATAGAGTTACCGGTGCATGCTTCTTGTGTGGACAGATGGGTCATATGGCTAGAGATTGTACCGGGCCACGTGGTATTGGTGGAGGCGGTGATCATGGTGGCAATGGAGGTCAGCGTCAGGGTGGTCGGGTATTTGCCTTGACCTATAATCAGGAGGCAGGTGCGCCAGGTATTGTTTCTGGCACTCTTTTAGTTGGTAGCCGTGAGGCTTCTATTTTATTTGATACTGGTTCTACTCATTCTGTTGTGGCTCAGTCTTTTGTTCGGCACCTAGGTGTGCCATCTCTGTCTTTAGATTCTGCTATGTCTATTGCTACCCCGATGGGGACTTCTGTTATTATTTTTGAATTATATCGAGGGTGTCCGATCAATTTTGGGGATAAGATTCGTAGCGCTAATCTTCTTCCAATGTGTATGCACGATTTTGATGTTATTCTTGGGATGGACTGGTTGGATAAGCACCAGGCCACTATCGACTGCCAGGCGAAGAAGGTTATATTTGGAGATGCGAAGTCTCCGAAATTCGTATTTCAGGGTTCACAGCCGAGTAGAGTGGTGAAATTGATTTCAGCCTTGAAGGCTGGGAAGTTAGTGGCAAAGGGTTGTGAGGGGTATTTGGCATCTGTGAAGGACACCTCTAAGGACGAGTCTCGTATTGAGGATATTTCAGTGGTTAGTAACTTTCCCGATGTGTTTCCTGAGGAGTTGTCAGGGTTACCACCGCAACGGGAAGTTGAGTTTACTATTGATCTCGTTCCTGGTGCAGGGCCTATCTCTAAGGCGCCGTATCGGATGGCACCATTAGAGTTGCAGGAGTTAAAGGAGCAGTTGCAAGAGCTGCTAGATCGTGGTGTGATTCGGCCGAGTGTTTCGCCATGGGGTGCTCCGGTTTTATTTGTGAAAAAGAAAGATGGGTCTATGAGGTTGTGCATAGACTACAGGGAGTTGAACAAGATTACTATCAGGAATCGGTATCCACTGCCGAGGATTGAAGACTTGTTTGACCAACTTCAGGGGGCGAAGTATTTTTCAAAGATAGACTTGAGGTCGGGTTACCATCAGTTGAGGGTGAGAGATGAGGATGTCTCTAAGACCGCTTTTCGTACTCGCTATGGGCATTACGAGTTTTTGGTGATGCCATTTGGGTTGACTAACGCTCCGGCAGTGTTTATGGATTTGATGAATCGGGTGTTCAAGGAGTACTTGGACCAATATGTTATTGTCTTTATTGATGACATTTTGGTTTACTCCAAGTCTAGGGAGGAGCATGAAGAACATCTTCGAACAGTGTTGGGAATTTTGCAGAAAGAGAAATTGTATGCTAAATTCTCTAAATGCGAGTTTTGGTTGGAGCAGATTGCATTTTTGGGCCACGTTGTTTCTGCTGAAGGCATTAAGGTGGATCCTGCGAAGGTTGAGGCTATCACTAAGTGGCCGAGACCTACTACTGTGACAGAGATTAGAAGTTTCTTGGGTTTAGCAGGGTATTATAGGAGATTTGTGGAAGGATTTTCTTTGCTTGCTTTGCCATTAACTCAGTTGATGAAAAAGGGCTCGAAGTTTATGTGGAATGAGGAGCGCGAGAAGAGTTTCGAGGAGTTGAAGAAACGACTTGTGACAGCTCCTATACTTACATTGCCTTCGGGGACAGGAGGTTTCCAGATTTATAGTGATGCTTCTAAGAAGGGCTTGGGATGTGTTTTGATGCAACACGGTAAGGTGATTGCTTATGCTTCTAGGCAACTTAAACCTTACGAGGTGAACTACCCCACTCATGATTTGGAGTTGGCAGCGGTGATCTTTGCTCTAAAGATTTGGAGGCACTATTTGTATGGAGAGACTTGTGATATCTTCACCGATCACAAAAGTCTTAAATACATTTTCACTCAAAAAGAGCTTAACATGAGGCAGAGGCGTTGGTTGGAGCTTCTAAAAGATTATGATGCGAGGATTCAGTATCACCCGGGGAAGGCAAATGTGGTTGCAGATGCTCTTAGTCGAAAAAGTTCAGGAAGTGTAGCAGCTCTTATTACACAACCTCAGCTTAGTTCGGATATGGAGCGACTAGAGTTGGAGTTGTATATCCAAGGTTCAGATGGGCATTTGGCAGGTATGAGAGTGGAGCCCTCTCTTATCTCGCGGGTTAAAGAAGCTCAAAAGGAAGATGGGGAATTATGGAGTATGGCACAGAATATGGAGGAGGGCAAGCAGCCCGACTTTCGTATTGATGACCATGGCGTGATTTGGTTGGGTGAGCGGTTGTGTGTACCATCTGATCCAATTATTCGGGAGGCAGTTTTGGCGGAGGCTCATAGTTCGCCATTTTCTATTCATCCAGGTTCTACAAAGATGTACAGGGATTTGAAGGAAAATTTTTGGTGGAATGGGATGAAGCGAGATGTGGCTGAATATGTTGGGAAGTGCCTCACTTGTCAACAAGTGAAGATAGAACATCAACGAGCTAGTGGTTTGCTGCAACAGTTAGACATTCCAGTGTGGAAATGGGAGGATATCACGATGGATTTTGTGACTGGTTTGCCGAAGACTTTCAGGAAGAATGATGCCATTTGGGTTGTGGTGGATCGGTTGACTAAATCGGCACACTTTTTGGCCATCCACGAGGGCTACTCGGTGGATAGGTTAGCACAGATATTTCAACAGGAGATTGTTAGACTTCATGGTACTCCGGTGTCTATTGTTTCGGATCGGGACCCACGATTTACTTCACGGTTCTGGAAAGGGTTTCAACGAGCTTGGGGTACTCGGCTCAACTTTAGTACTGCTTTCCATCCACAGACCGATGGGCAATCCGAACGGACCATTCAAACGTTGGAGGACATGTTAAGGTCTTGTGCCCTTGAGTGGTCGGGTAACTGGGATGATTACTTGAGCCTAGTTGAGTTTGCTTATAACAATAGTTGGCATGCGAGTATTGGGATGGCTCCGTTTGAGGCGTTGTATGGTAGGAAGTGTCGGGCACCAACTTGTTGGGATGAGGTTGGCGAGAGAGCCATAGAAGGGCCTGAGTTAGTTCAAATCACTACAGAGAAGGTAGCGGTGGCTAAGGAGAAATTGAAGTCGGCTCGATCACGGCAGAAGAGTTATGCTGATAAGCATAGGAGGACCTTAGAGTTTGAACCTGGTGAGCATGTGTTCCTAAAAGTTTCTCCTTGGAAGGGTATTCGGCGATTTGGTCTGAAAGGGAAGCTTAGTCCGCGTTATATTGGCCCATTCGAGATTCTGGAGAGGGTTGGTGAGGTTGCATATCGGTTAGCTTTGCCTCCACAGCTAGCTGTACACAATGTGTTCCATGTGTCGGTGTTGAGGAGTTATAAATATCATCCGTTGCATGTGGTGCATTATCCGTTCGATAAGATTCGTGATGATCTTACTTGTGTGGAGCAAGCCGAGGCGATTTTGGATCGTCAAGAGTGGGTTATGAGGAGAAAGACAATTCCGTTTGTTAAGGTTTTGTGGAGAAATCATTCGGAGCGAGAAGCTACATGGGAGATGGAGGATTTTATTCGAGCAGAGTATCCGCATCTTTTTGATAATTAGGTTCGTTCTTTTCCTTTGATCCCGGGGACGGAATCCTTTTAAGGGGTAGGTGATGTAATACCCGGAAAATAAATGAATAAATAAATGGCATTTTAAAGTTTTTGGTTTAAATATTTTAATTGGGCTTTTCTTGTGTTTGGATAAAATATTGTATTTAATATTATGGACTACATTAATTGGGCTTTAATACTAATTGAATCAAATTTATATTTGTGTAATATTAAAATCCTATTAAAATTAGAAGAGTTAATAAAATCTATTTTTAAGTGAATAAATATTTAAAACCTAATTATTTCCCATTACATCTAATACAACAAGAGGTGGCGGCAGAGAACAGGAAGAGAGAGAAGCAGCGCTGCACTAGTTGGAAATATTTGAGAGGTAAATTCTTCTGCTATTATGTTTGTACTATTAATAAAGTTATCATGAGATTGTTTCAAGTCACGGTTTTCTTAATACGTTTTGGAATCTATAGATATAATGAAGGAACTGATTATTTTTTTTTAAAATTCGTGAATTGCCCATGTGGGTGATTGATGATGTATATATATATTAAATTCGGTAATCATGGTTCATGGAGGGGATTGTACCGGCTATACTATATATATATATATATATATATATATATATATATATTTTAAAATTTTGATGACTATATATTTGATTTTTGGAACGGATGCTTCAGTATAATAATAAAAATAATAATAATAATAACAATATTAATAACATGATTTTATTAAAAGGTTTAAAGATGGGAGGAATATTTTGCAAACATACTTATATTTATTTATTCTTTTGTTTAGTTCGGACGGAAGAAATTTAACGAATAAGTTTTGGAATATAAATTGGGTATTACATTATCGATTCCAGGTACGGATTCCGTACTTCTTCAGCGATATTCCTTTTATTTTTGATTTGTTCGTTTTATTTTCGTTTAGAAGTTAGTTATTGGTTCGCATGATTGTTTGTTCTCAAATTCATGTGATCGTTTCTTTTTAATATTGATCCTTAGAACTCGTGTTTGTACTCTTGATCTAGTGTATCATGTTTAGTATTTATTTCGATATTTGTAGAAAGTACATGTTAATATTTTTGGAGACTCGTGTTGATTTGTTCGATTTCACATGTATACGTTAGAACCCTTTGTGTTGATGTTATGTCGCATGTGTTGTGATATAATATTTTTGTTAGAATATACCGTAGGGTATACCTGAGCTATAACCACCTGTGGGGGTACCACAGGCATGTTGTCTTGGCACGAGAGGCATGACACTTTCCGTGGCGGTGTGATCAGTCCACGGCGTCTCCGTTTTGTGCTCCGATGGGAGTTGGCCATTTGGTGTTTTGTTGTGGGAGGCGTATGGGTCGACCCTAGTTTTCTGTTCTGTTCTGTTCTGCGGAGTGGCGATGTTTGTGCCAAACACGCCTTCCGATTTTGCATGCATTGGATTCGCGGTCCAACGTGTGTAACTTGCCTGTGTGGCATTATTTGACCTTGCCTGTGTGGCAATGTATATTTCTGTTTTATTTTGAGCTCGGTATGAAATAACCCCAGCCATTTGATTCAGCCTATGATTTCGTTGTAGTAGTTTGTTCGTTTTAGTTCAGTTCAGTTCATTTATTGGGTTAGTTATTTCGTTTCATTATTCTTGTATTTTATATTCGTACTGGGCGTTTGGCTCATGCTGTGTTTTTCCTCCGGCAGGTATTCAGGGGAATCAAGGGCAAGTGTGATGAGAGCTCCTTTCAATCCAATGGTCTAGGAATATTCTGTTTAGGCTGGACATATTAATTTCTTTGGAGTTGTAATAATTATTTTAGATTATGGTTTGGGCCAGTTTGGCATTTATTCTGGTTTGACCTTGTTGATATTTATTTGTTTTAAATACTATTCTTTCGTGGCATAGAGTTTTCGTTCGATTTTGTTGTGTTTTGAGTAACCTCCATTTCTATTTCGGGAAGGGGGTGTTACAAAATATATGTTATATTCTTGAACCTACACGCCACAAATTTCCAGAAACTGAACTTGTTTTTATACTTAACCCAAGTGAAAACGTGGGCATGGAACAACCTCTTATGAAATTTTGACCAAATTTAATTTATTTATAGCACAATAACTTCAGGTGCATCACAAAGATATCAACTCATACTTTTAAGAAGTGCATCACAAAGACATCAGACAATATTTCTAAGAAGTTGAACTGATGCAAAAATATAAAGCAATACCTTGGTTATGATACTGAGGACGATAAGTTGAGGCTAGACTTTCCCAATCACAAACCTAATTCCCTTTGTTATTATCAAAACCTCCAGTTCCACGTGTATGTGAGCGGTATGTGACTTTTTTTATGTGATAGGTAGGGCTGAGCAAAAATCGGATATAACCGAATAACCGATCATAACCGAATTTTTTTAACCGAATTATTTCGGTTATTCGGTTATTCTCTTCAATTCGGTTATTACCGAATTAATTTTTGGTATTCGGGTTTTAATACGGTTATTGGAATATTGGTATTCGGTTAACCGAATAACCGAATAATTTTTTTTAAAAAATTAAAACCT
Source organism: Panax stipuleanatus (assembly GCA_020205555.1). Lineage (NCBI taxonomy): Eukaryota > Viridiplantae > Streptophyta > Magnoliopsida > Apiales > Araliaceae > Panax > Panax stipuleanatus. The sequence goes on along the minus strand of CM035116.1, from coordinate 138,633,233 downwards.
TACTCTTACAGCAATGGAGCATGCATGGGTGAAAAACCTTAGTGAAATAACCGACAATCACTTAGTGAAAAACCTTAGCCACTTAATTTCGGTTATTAACCGAAATAACCGAATTGAAAATTCGGTTATTCGGTATTCGGTTATTTCTAAATTCGATTAGTTATTCGGATAGTGAAATTTAGAAAATTTCGGTATTTGGTTATATCCGAATAAGCTTTTCGGTTCGGATATAACCGAATTGCTCACCCCTAGTGATAGGAACATTATTCTATGTTAACACAAATTCGCATTAAGTCTAAGCGGACCTTTTTATTGGACATTTTCAGTTTTTTTTTTGTTTTTCTTGTAACTCTCAAAAAATGTATAGTATTTATTTCAATTAAAATTTTTATAGAATAAAGTGTAATTTGCATACATATACAAGAACAAAAAGGTACAGTTTATACAACTCTATTTTGTATATATATATAAATTACACCCAAAATACTATATTCAGTTGGAATAAATATTATATATTTTTTGAGGCAGTTGAAAATAAATAAATAAAAATTGGAAATGTCTGATAATAATGTCCCTGTAGAACTCAACAAATTCGATGCCGCGTGTTTCCAAAACTACCCTTTCTCATCTTTATAGTCTCCAACTCGAACTCCGTCTCTTCAACTCCACGGCGTAGATCCGAAGAGTTTGAAAAACCTAACTCTTTCACCTTCCTAATTTTGTCTCTCTAAACTCGATTCCTCGCTTGTCAGCCGATCATCTTCATTCAGCACGTATTTTCCATTCGATCTAATCACCGTTTATTTTTTTAATTTTTAATTTTTAATTTTTTTTTCTAAGTTCTAATCACCGTTTATTTATTTTTATTTGTCTATGTTTGTTTGTTTGTTTTCTTTTTAGTTGAATCGATACTGTTATCAACTGTTTTATATGATTTACTCGATTGTATATGCGTTTGAGGCGTGTTTGTGTAATAAGTTATGCTGTTTTCATTTAGATTAAATTATATCTGTAGAAATTTGCATCTGGATATATCGGATTCGTATATGTATGTAAATTTTGCTGCTTTTTTGGGTTTCATTGGGAAAAAATATGGGCATGTGTTTTTTGCAGTTTTTTTTTAATGGCGAGTGATAGAATTGGAAAGGAAAAGGTGGATTGGAAAGCTAAAGGGAAGGAAAAATCTATTTTTTTAAAAATATTTTGATCCTCTTTCTTCATTGTTTTACACTCATCTCATTATTGCTCTCTCAAATTAGTAAAGAAACATTGTTTCTTTAATTTTGCCCAAAAAATGAGTTTGATATCTCTTTATCCCGGCTTTACATATATTCTCTTTATTTTACTAGGGAATGGATATTTAGGATCCCTAAATTATTCTTTCTCCCTAGTTCTGAAATTCCTTTTTACTAACACTTCCAAGCTACCAGAAAAGCAAACTTAGTCTACGAACTAGTTTAGCTATATGACCAATGGATTTTTTGGTTGCAAATTACAAGTAGTGTGAGTAGCACTTCTGTTTTTGCTAAGCTGGTGCCTGTTTATTGAATTTGAAAGGATATAACTGACAGTCAGTTTGACAGACAGATTGTATTATAGTTTAGTTTCATAGAATCTTGCGAGCCATGTTCCTTATTAAGATTATAGTCTCACAATAGGCTTAAAATCTCTTTCCTCTTCCCCATACTAGTGGTTTCGTTGAAAGAAGAAACCAGCTTAGCACTTTTTCATTACATGGTCAAAGATGCAGTGCAATGTTTTGCTTTTATATTTATGCATTTATTTTTGTTTGCAGTCATGGCAGGTATGGCACCAGAAGGATCTCAATTTGATGTTTGTGAATATGATTCGAAAATTAGTGATATGTAAGTAATCATTTTTATATTATACATTATATATTGGTGATATATGGTATTGACTTTATGTGAAACTTTAATTTGTGTCAATCTAAAATATAGAATGTGGGGCAAGTGGTTTGGCTATGCTCAACTTAATCATATTTCTTAATTTATTATTACAGTCATTAGACTTTAAAGTGACCTACACTAAATAGATCTTCCTTTGCATGAATGATATAGTTCTCCAGTACAAACACTAAAAGGTCTCTTGAAAAGTACTATTGGCCGGACCAATTTATTTAATATATTTAGTTAGTTAATTAATAATAATTATTGAAAAGGAGAGTTAGCTAGGTCAAAGTCCAAAAATTCCATGTTATAATGGTAAACCTTCGTGTTCTTAAGCCATGATGTATATTAGGTTGCTATTTTATTAAAGTACTTATAATATAGTTTTTTGGTCCATCTAATTCAAAAGATTTTAATTTGACTTAAAATAAATTTATAAAAATTTAACTCAGAAAAAATAGAAAGTTATTTAGACTTGTTTTTTTTTAAAAAAACTTCAATTAAAATAAATAAGTGATAAATATGTTAATTGTGTTCACATTAACTAAGGGTAATATAGTCTCCTTGATATATAAGAGCGTGCAACAATCAATTTAGGTTGTGCATATATCACTATCCATAATTAATTGACATACTTCCACCAACAATTTAATGACAATTTAACAAACATCAAGTAGTGTAGGGCCTATCTGCTTTCTCAAAAGAAAATCATATTGCAGGTGACCTACACTGAATAGATCTTCCTTTGCATGAATGATATAGTTCTCCAGTACAAACACTAAATGAATGATATAGTTCTCCAGTACAAACACTAAAAGGCCTCTTCAAAAGAACTATTAGGTGTTTGACACTGATAGCTAATAATTTTTTTAATAATTAATTATATAAATTAATATATATACATGGTCCAAAAAAAAGCCTCCCTTGCAAATAGGGTGACCCTACTTCTAGACATTTATTTTTACATGGACAATTGGGTCTTGTACGTGAATGCAATAACCAATTCCATGTATAGTTGAAGCATTATAACTAAAAAATAATGGACAATGAGGCTAGCGGAAATATGACTGTAACCTCATTTAGCACTAGTCATTCCTCATTAAGCTCTCAACAATAAAAGCAAAGACAAAAAAAATCATAAATATTTTCTTTTAACTTTGCTAATATAGTACAAAATTATAAGTATTTTCAATTATCTTGTTTAATTATTCCAAGAAGACTATTAATTTTTTTCACAATATTTTATTAATTTTAAATTAGTATAAGTATTATTTTATTAATGTACAATTTATTAATTCCAACTTTTTCTTAAATATTTTTTTTTAATTTTATTTTTGACCGTGGATGCCACATTGACACATTTGTGACATGTACACAACCTCCCTCTCACGTGGTAGTTATTCTGTTAAAGGCAAACAATCTAACAGAATTTGTAATGATTTGTACAAAATTTGTAGTTCAATGAGTCAAATGTAAAAAGAATTAATTCGGTGATGTATATGTAAATCAAAGTTCAGTTTAGTAGGAAAAAAGTGATCTAACCTAAAAAGAAATCAGTACATTCTTTCTAACAAGACATCAGATGAAGTTATAAATTACTTGCTATAAATTCTAAGGCATAAAGTGTTTCACTTACACTTTTGAGCATTCCTCTGGTGTCATAGTGGTAGCCTCCACAGAACCCTTTGGTAGCATCAGCTTTTAAGTACAACATTAGTCATGGATACAACTTTGAAGTTTTGAGTTTATGACTGAAAACCCAATCCCTACTTTCAACTTTCTTCTCCCAAACCACCTCATAATAGGAAATTTCATCTTCTTTTGGCAAATCTTTCGTGTAGACTGAAGGAGACACAGGTGCTTGCTCAGGTTCTTTAACGATGATATCAGGTACAGGGGAGGTACATGTCTGCTCCCCTTGACTCTGAGCACCTTGCCATTCAACTGCAATGCTATCAAATCTCCTTAAAATATGCTCCAACGTGATCCTCCTCAGTTCCACATCATCCCCAAGTTTGTTAGCCCTTAAAATCTAAAGAGGGCTCAGTCTTATAGCATGCGTCCCCTCATCTTCACTATCCTCCACCACAACTTCCTCTACACGTGGTAGGGGACCTTGTTGTTATTGTTGATTTTCCCCCCTTGCATTGTTTTCAGGTAACCTCAATATTATGTGGTTGAGGTGTGGGTATTTGAGCTTCAGTAGCTTCATCAAACCCCCTACGTCTTCTTGTGACCTTTTTCTTCTTTCCATCCTGCTTCCTCCTACATTGAGTAGGTGCTTCCACTTGTTGTTCAAAGTCAGCTTGGGGCGTGGATACTACCTCAACTTCCCTGGTTGGTTGTTTCTGTTCTTCATTCACTGAGCCCTGAGACTCTTAAGGGTCGAGGGATCAACGCTGTGAGATCTAAGTCTCACTCTACGTTGGGCTCTGAGTATGTCTTCAGCAACAGTTTCATCTTTTATCTTCTCCTCATCAACTTTTCTTCCTCTTCTTTTTCTCCCTTCTCTTTTCTTCTTTTCCTCTTTTTTCCCTTCTTTTGTACAACTTTATGCGAGATTGTTTTGTCTGATTCTTCCTTGGATGCACCTTATAACCCACTGGGTTCTTTGTTCAATATTCAAATAACTTTTCAGTTATTCTCCTATTGACATTTATGGAGCGCCCAAGTTCTCTATCCCTAAGTTTGCTATTCTTGTGCTTAAGTAGCAGGGACACAAATCCTTCCTATTATAACTTTAGCCGGGGGTTGATTCTTCTTGGCTCTGTCGGCTCTTTTGATGATCCATCCCTTCATAAGTTTGTGTAAGACCCCCCCAAGTTTATCTTCAATCTCCTCTTCACAACCGCTATGATTTGTACCTGATCAAGGCGTCATGGGTCGTCTCCTTGCAAAGATATTCTTTCCTGCTATGTCAGCTAAAAACTCCACATATTTGGGGATTCTTTTTTCTTCAAACCTTTCCATCCTTGGACTTATGATAACCAATTCAGTAAGTAGGCTTTCTTCAAATTTTAGCAGTTCCTCTGCCCCTTCCCCTAGCAGTCATATTGGTTGAGACACATCTTGAGGGGAGACCACCAACTCCACTTCTTTGACTTTTGTAACGATATTTCCATCCTTGACTACTTATTTGAGGAAGAAGTCTCCAACTAGAAGATTGAAAACCTTCGTGTCCTTAGATAGAGCATATTCCAGCCCTTGGAATTTGAGATCTTCAAGAATGTTTTTGTATTGATGTTCTGCGTTCCTGGACTTATTGAACGATAGCATTGTTTCTTGCGCAAACACCAGCCATTTGAGTAGTTTGATTAAGAGGATTTGTAAGATTTGGGGGTTAAGGTTCGTAAGTATTTGGGAGAGAGTGGAATGCCAAGAATTTTAGGGGAGAGTTCAGTTTTGCAAAAGTAAATAAAATTAAGTGATTTGACGGTTAAATATGAAAAAGTGTTTTAGTTTCCCCCTTTATTTGAAATCCCACCAGTTGAATTTCACGTGTCGTGTCTTCATTTACTTGGCTTAGCTTTTTATGTTGACCGCCACTCTAGTGACTTGAGTGACTATTCTAACATTTAAGACTTTGACACGTTAGACCAGTTGTAGGTGCATGGAGTTGGATCTACGTCCTTGTAGGTCTGAGCACCTATCTCACTCTGAGCTCCAAAGTTACTTTATGAACTTTCTCAAGAAAAATTATTAGTAACACAATAGACTTAAATTTCACGAATTTAAGTAGATAAATTAATCATTCCAAATTCTCTTATATGATAATTAAACCTAGTTTCATCTAATGGTTTAGTGAAAATATCAGCTAGTTATTGTGCAGTTGGAATGAAATGTAAACTTATTCACCTTGTTGAACATGATCTATAATAAAATGATGTCTAATATCAATATATTTAGTCCTAGAGTGAAAAACAAAATTGTGAGTAATAGCAATAGCACTAGTATTATCACAAGGATAGATTTGAAATTGAACCCATAATCTGCAAGTTGATTCTTCATCGGTAGGATTTGAGCATAATAGCTTCCAGTTGCAAAATATTCAGCTTCTGCAATTGATGTTGACACTGAGTTTTGTTTCTTACTAAACAAAGAATCCAACGTGTTTTCAGGCCCACTGTCTTTGTGTTAGTGCGATCTGCTGCTAATCAATTTTATATTCAATCTTTTGATCTTGGCTATGCCTTATTGTTCTCTTTGGTCTTTGGACTCTGCTTGCTTTCGTACAACATTTCACTCTAAGGTCCATTTATACAGTTTACATCTCAAATTACCACTCGAAAGAATAAATGCCCTTTACATACATATCATTTAAATCATAGGCCAATTTACACAAACTCATCAAACACCATTATCAAATACATCATCAAATCATAAAGTAAAACATAGACAACTAACAGTGTTGTGCAGTCTTTTATTCATAATCTTGAATAATGGTATGGTAAAATCTTGATTTTCTCATGGTTGAATCTCAGTTTCATTTCTTGTAAAAATCTGTACTTGTTGAGCATTTGAATGCTCATTGCGTTCCTTTTTTATGCTCATTTTCTTAAAGGAAGGATTAGAGTAGATGTGGGGCATAGGGAGTTAAAGAAAAAAAATTAGTGGTGGTCGATGATGATAGTCAGATTTGAAGCGGAATTGACTAGAGGGTTAGGCGGAGTGGATTACATGTCCATCAAATTAATTAGGAAATATAAGAAATCAAATACAATCCGACACTAACTTCATTGTAACCTAAATCAATCGATGGGAAGCCATCATCTTCTTCACTGCTTTTAGGGGTCTATTCTAATTAGAAATTATATATCTTGTTTATATTAATAACAAAATGTACTGATTGCTTATTAAAAGCACCGAATTCTATGTCCCTATCTGTTCGAATTCAAATTCATAAATATGTTTTCTTTTTCTTTATTTCAACAAGTCTCTTCTTTTCCATTTTGTGAAGTTGGTTAGCAAGAAGCATCTGGCCAGCAACAATTGCAACGTTGCGGAGCATCTCTGGCCACCTTTGTTATTTTAACACAACTACACTTGCAGCAAGCAGGTAATTCAAACAAATCATCTACTACCCAAATTAATGAGAAGCTTTCAAATTTATGATTTATTTTAGTTGTTATGTGGTTATGGATTTAGCTGTTTAGATGTGTAATTGGACCTATTTTGTGTTATGTTTCTGTTATAGTTTCAATTGAATTTTATGAATTTTGAAAACATGACTTTTCTCTACTCTTGTTATTGTGTTCATAATTTGTGAATGGATTAATTTTTGTTGATTTTCTTTTTTTTTTTCATCTTCATCTTTAGTTTTTCTAGGTTCTAAACCGTAAGCAATTCAGTAGCCAATGCTTATCTACTAATTTTTTTGATGGTCATTTAATTTTGATGGCATTAATCTTCAGTTTGTGGAAAATGTTGCATTTATTCTACTTTATACAGAAAACATTTTAAAATATTCTACTTCTTGAAAACATCTTCTAAACTCTAAAAGTAATTAACTAAACTTTTACATATTTTAGTTTTCAAAATTTGATAAATTCACAAAAAAAAAGTTTATGTTTGTTAGATTTTTTCTTTAAGTAATTGCTATTTGTGGACCTTGTGGTTCATATCTAGGGATCTCAAGCATTGAAATTCATAATTACACCTATTGAATGTATGTTCTGAGACTTGTATTTTCACAAAAGTTGTCAATTGGGATATTATATATATATATATATATATATGTGTGTGTTTGTGTGTGTGTGTATATATATATATATATATATACACACATATAAGTGCACTTTGCCTTCATTGATTTTCGTTGAGTTGATAAACTATAACAAATTATTGCAGTTCCAAGGGAAGTATAGAGTGATTAGTTGCTGAATGTTTAATGACTATAGGCTTGAGATGAACCACTTTTCTGGGCTGGTTTAAGAAGGCACTAAGAAACAGAAGAAACAAAGCTTTGTTGGGGGTGGAAACACCAACAACATCCACAAATATAAACTAGTATCATGCGGCGCCTACTCGAAAAAACCTGATTCTTTTGGTTATTAAACATTTGTGTTATTCGTGAAGGAAGTTAGGGAAGAATGATGATTTTATTAAGAAGTCATGATGTTGAAAATTGTCACAGCATGCTAGTGTGCTGATTGTAGATTCCAATTTCCTGCTTGAGTGAAAGAAATTCTTGGCTTTAGCTTTTTCTGTGAATTGTGATATATATAACTGTTGATTTTCCAAAGGGTATTTTTATAATTTCTCAAAACATTATTATTATGAAGGGATACCTCATGCAAGAATGTGAGGTAGCCCTCAGCCCCTCTCCTTCAGTGGCCTTATATATATATATATGAGAGTTTTTATGTATGGGAGTTTTTTAAAAAATGGAAAAGTAAAGATAGTCATTTCTGAGCTCAAAATAAAAAGGTTGAAGAGTGGATGGACCCCGTTCAAATTTTTTGAGGGTTGGTTCGTCTAGGTAGGTAATTATGTTTGTTCGCAGTTAGCCCATTCTTGTGAAGGGTTCCCAATACTACTATAAAGTTAAAGCCGTGGGACAAAAAGTACAACATTTATTTAAAAGAAAAAGAAAGAGAGAGAGAGAGAGAGAGAGTGAGAGAGAAGAAGTGAATGAAACATAGGAGTCGAGGGACTATTAGGTTTGGGCGACTGCTGTTTCTCGTATTTCACTTTCCTAGTCGTGTTATGTGTCCAATATTTTTAAATTACAACCTTACCCTTCCAACCTTATTATTTCCTAGAGGCACTTAGAGATCTAGAAGAGGTTGAATGGATGTTTAAAACTTTTGATTATTTAGAAAATATTACCAATAATTAGTAATCAGATTGATTAAGCACAACGAAATATATATATATATATATATATATATATATTTTAAAATCCCCTTAAAGATTAATAAGAAATCTCAGTTTTGAATTTAGTTAGGTATGCAACCTTAAGCAAGATAAATAATCAGACAGAGAGTAAGAACTGGAAAAGTAAGACACAACAAAGTTTAAGTGGTTCGGTGACTGAATAACTCATAATCCACTATTTTACTCCACGAGTAGGAAATCCACTAAGGATCAAGATCAGTAAGATCTATTACACCTGAACCACTTAGGTTCCTTCGAGTCACCAAGTCTCGGAATCACCACTGAACCACTTTAGTTCCTTCGAGTCATTGAGTCTCGGAATATGGATCACTAAGTCCAACGACGAACAATTGTTTGAATGATGATGATATGTGCTGCTAAAACGGAGTTTAGCTTTTCTTCTCAAACACTTAGCAGCTTGAACTGGATGTTTAAAATGGATGTTTAAAATGGTAGAGTTAGTTATTTTGACTTTGGCAGAGTTTAGGCTTTTTGATCAGAGTTCGTCACTTTTTGGAGTTTGAATCTTTGTTGCCTTTTATAGTCTGCTGAGCTAGGTGTCTGTTGGTGCATTTAATGCTTAGATAATGTGGACGTTTTGAACTTATGTGTCAACTTCTTTTTAGCTTGCTTGTCACATCGGTCTGTTTTCTCACCTAACACCACTGAAATGTCACTTTCAGCAAACTAGCTGGTAGACACATCTTCTGATCTTCGATTTTAACCAAGGATGTTTGGTGAACGCATCAGGACCTTCAATTAGCAATGTTCCAATGTTGGTCATATTGTCAAACTTGACTTACTCTACGAAAACGATGAATCATAGTGTTTAATCTGCGTCTTATTCTTCTGCGATGATTGCTATACGATGGAATGACACTCTACGAATGAACTTTACGATCAACTCGACAAATGTTGCTTTACGACTTTGAAGCTGACTTTGCAATCTTGTTTTATTGGACGATCCGTGAGATACTTTACGATGTCTTTTTCTTAGTGATTGCGCTTGGAGTACACTACGTTCAGTTATTACTCAAATAGCTTTGTTTGACTTTGTGATTCTTTGTTCACTTTACGAACTGGTATTTACTTAACGATTTGAAGTGAACTTTACGATAAATGCAAATGCTCTGCGATCCATCTGATGTACTACGATCATGCGTTTACTCTGCGATCCATCTGATGTACTACGAAGTACAATCATGCGTTTACTTTGCGATCCTTTGAACTGACATAGTAACTTTACGATTAATGAAATCCTATCAACTATATATCAGATCAACTCAATAAGATCAACCTAACATTATTTGATCTTTCTAATCTAAGTCCTTGTACATTGAATCAAATCATTATTAAGGACTTTACCAAAGTTACTGGTACAAATATACATTAATCACATTCATCATCAAATTTAAATATGCAAATTCTAACAAACCTAAATTTTTTTATTCTCCATCTTTTTTCTGATTTTAAGTTTTGTGTGTTTAGTTTCAAGCTTGTTAAAATTTTGGTGGAAGAAGAATTGTGTCCGTTAGGATTTTTTTAAACTGTTGTAGAGTCCTCTTCTTAAACGATCGGCGGCACCTTTTACAGAAGTTGGGTGGGTTTCCAATTGTTAAATTACTGTATAGTTTGTGCCTTTTTGTACATAATTGCCTATTTGTTTTGATAATTTTTTCCTAGATTATGCATAGTGATGGTAATGAATTGGTCCATTAGCTTTTTGTGAATGGTGTAATTACATGCCCTAGCTAAATGGGAATTACTATCCTCTTTGAATTGATTCTATCAATTCAATTTCCTTTTGAATTGATGCTATCAATTCAATTCCCCTTTGAATTGATACTATAAATTCAATTCCCCTTTGAATTGATATTTATCAATTCAATTAAGTTTCCTTCAATTTATGTTGAATTCTGGCATAAATAAACTCATAATTTATTTGTAAAAACAATTCCACTTTTTATGCGCTGATGGAACTAACGGTCAACTATTACCCAATGTGCATAACATCTTCCTCAATGTTGGAAGTGCTATTAAACGGATTTCGTATTCTCAGTATCAGTTTAACTAATTGGTAATGAAAAAGATTATGATCAGATAAGTTTTACCCTCCAACCTACTATATTCTCAAATGATGATTTGAGAAAAGAAAGATATTGAGGTAGCATATTTAACATGTTCAATTGATTTATATCTGATTAGCTAATCTCTTGCGGGTGGAAGTTACCAAATTGTACTTCTAAACTACCTGTAGCTATTGACAATTAAGGTTCGAATGATCTGTTTAAGAAACAAATATTGTTTGGCGAGAGGTTTATTTATTTTGGAATGTGAGGTGGCTTGAAGACTTGGCAAAGTAGCGATGATTAATAGTTGATTGGGAGAGATCTTATAGTTGTGTGTGGTTGCAATAAACAAAACTGAAAACTGTTGCATGGAGAAATTGCATGAGCTTTGGATGATATTAGGTTGTTATTTATTGTCGATATATTATTTTATATTTCCATTTAAATTTTCTTTCTTGACATGCTACTTCCTTAATTTCTTGTTTATAGCTGAGGAAATCAAATGAGAAGTGAGTGATCTTAGACCCAACAACAGGGAAGATGGAATACAACTAAGATGTTGTGCATCAATAAATAAATTTAGTAAGACAATACAAAATATTGATAGTGTATACAAACTCTCATATATATAGCCTAAATTTAAGAAACTTGTTTATATCCAAGCAGACAATACAAAATATTGATAGTGTGCGGGTTGTTAATTTTAAATACTCTTCTGCTGAAATCCTTATAGTCGTTTATGTTGTAATTGGAGTATTGGACTGCTATGGTTGTTAATTTAAAGTCCCTTTATCATACTCTCTCTGTTTCTTTTAACTTTTCATATGCTCTGTTATCAGAATGAAATTGCTCAGGCAATTGAGGCAAGAGAGATTGTAACCTCTTTAGGTGCATATATAAATCTTGGGCAAACAATGACTGAGCTGCAAAAGATTTGTGATAAGATAATAGTAATTCTCAAATATATTATTACTCTGTATCTGTAAAGCTTATCCTGTAGCTATATGTTTCTTGAAGTTTTGTTCTTAATTTGGACAAAATAATTGCAACTCTTTGTAAGAACAGGATTTGTAAGACAATGTTTTGGGAGGTCAGAGCAGGTGCTCAAGAGCTTGTACTAAATATATGACTTTGTCGGGATAAATGTTCTTTTGGTCACTCTACTTTAAGTTAATTTACAAATGAGTCACTAAACTTTTTTTTCTTACAGTCAACTCACTGAACTTTTGTTTAATTACAAACCGTTACAAATTCCGTTAAGTCCTTTGACTTTAACGGAATTTGACATGTTGTAAAAAAAAGCTAATGTGGCAAAATTATCAAACGTGACCTTCAATAAGCGAAAAATAATAATAGTAATAATAATAATAGTATTAATAGTAATAATAATAATAATAACAATAATAATAATAATAATAATAATAACAGTAATAAATAATAATAATAACAATAATAATAATAATAACGATAATAATAAATAATAATGATAATAATAAATATAACAATTTATAATAATAATAATAGCAGTAATAAATAATAATAATAATAACAAAAATAACAACAATAATAATAATAATAACAGTAATAATAGTAATAATAATAATAATAAAATTAATAATAATAATATCAGTAATAAATAATAATAATAATAACAATCATAATAGTAATAATAATAATATTAATAATAATAATAATAATAGTAATAATTATAACAATAATAAATAATATAATAATAATAATAATAATAATATTAATATTAATAATAATAACAGTAATAATAACAGTAATAATAATAATAATAATAATAATATTTTTCTCTTTTTCTTTTCTTTCTTTTAAAGACAATTTTTCATTATTTCCTAAATTTCATTATTTGTTTTAATGTTTATACTACCAAGTCCTAGATTTCCTTCGATTTTATTTAAGAATTGCCATACCAGAAATTAGCACCATGTCACCACTGCCATATCATAGTCAACTAACGGTAAAGACACTTTTTGTAATGGTTTGTAAGTAAACAAAAGTTCAGTGAGTTGACTGTAAGAATAAGAAAAACAAAGCTTAGTGACTCATTTGTAAGTTGACATAGAGTAGAGTGATCAAAAAAGCATTTATCCCTGACTTTGTCCCATGTACTATTGGAGGTTTTTGTTATTGTGCATATGACCAGTTCATTTTCAAAACTTCATTTTGATGGTTGTTCTTGCAAGCAAGATCACTTTCAAAACTTCATTTTGATGCTTGTTCTTGCAAGCAGATTCTTTCAATACTTCAGTTAGTAATGGTTTAATTATAGTAATGTCAATGTTGTACACTAGGGTGGATCTACTTTAGTTAGTAATGATTTAATTATACAAGCAATGAGAGATAATATTGCCTTGAGAATCTCTAATTTGGAATAAGATTGTAGTTGATAAGTTTAGAAAAATTGTTTAGTGTGAACATGTGAAAGTGTTTTTTTGGGTGTCCATTTTCTTTTGGTCTTGGCCCTCCTGGGGTGATATTTACCAATTTCTTAATTTCTTTTTACACCTAGAATCTGATTGAGCTTAACGGATTCAAATCAAACTGAAGTCAAAAGTGGTGATGTTAGTTGAGAATTATCTAGAATTGTCTAACTACGTATACTTATTTTTTTATAACCAAGTTTGGCTACTAACTTTTAGAGAACACACAACACAGACTACACAACATATGTAGTTTATTTATTTCTTTGTTTTCTGATTATTTTTTCCTTTTTTTCTTGAAACATCATAGTTTGATAGTGTAATTTATGTCTCTTATCTTAACCCACATAATGTCAATATATATATATATATATATATATATATATATATATATATATATATATATATATATATATATATATATATATAGGAGAATGATTGATAGCATGTATTTGCTGTGGATCTATATAGGGCATACACCATTTATACATTTGAAAATAAGAAGGAACGACCATTATTAGAAACTGAAAATCGACGTTCGTTACTAATAGTAGCGGACAGTAAAAAAACACATATCATCAATTACTAATAGTAGTGGACACTAATCAGAATAAGGGTTTGACTTATTAATTAGGGTTTATTAACTATTTTTAACTGGGTTTGGGGTTTATTAACTTCTGATTAATATACGTTTAACCCTAGTTAATATACCTAAACCCTAATTAATAAAAACCTTTATTCTGATTAGGGCCTGCTACTATTAGTAGCGGATGCTATGTGTTTTTTTATCATCCGCTAGACGTCGATTTTGAGTTTCTAATGCTACCATTTCCATCTTGTTTTCAACGGTGTATATATATATATATATACACATATATATGTAAATATATGCTCGTTTGTGTATATGTATATATATTCCTGAAACAATAAACATAAAGTGTTCTCACTTCACACGCTTTATGTCTCTGTGGATGAACTTGTTTCTAATAGTGAATGCTTGCTATTTCATTTAATTCTCTGTTTATATTTTATATTGTACTTCTTATGCTCCAATGCTTTTGTCTCAACCTTGTATGGTTTTGCAAATGTTCTAATCTGATGTTGGAATTTGGTAGAATCAAGAGTTTTGGAAATTACATTTTAATTAGCTCCCTAGTAATTAGTTCAGGCAGGGCAGCAATTCCTGTTTTGTCTTTTTATTTTTATATTTACGTGTGTTAGTTTGCACTTTTAGTGTGTAATATTGGGGTTACATATGCAAATGCTATATGTGCAAATTGGTCCCAAAGTACAGGCGGTTAAAAGGCATTACACCTTTTCCCAACTTTGTTCTAATAGTATAATGCACACTGGGTGATATGGATAGTGATACATCATACATGACGAGCCAGTGAAACATGTTTTGGGTCAATAAAAGAGCCTTTATAAATCCATGCCAAAGAGTCAAACAACAGAATATCTTAAATTTAATTTAATCTGGATTTGTAATTTAGTAGTTATCATTATTTTTATTAAGATTATAATTATGATTTGGAATTTATAATTGGTGTAGGAAAGTTAAATGGGTTATTATATATAGCGATGTACTTTACACTTTGAAAAGCATAGAACTAATATACAATTTTGCGAGGGTACTGATATGTGTTTTGTTCCTTTAACTGTCACAAAATTCCCACCCAATTCTATCCCGAAATATGGTCCCTGATTTCATAATGCTTGTTTTTGAAAGTTCAGTTAGGTAGGCCCTTCGATAATATATGATTACATTTGTTTGTTTTTGTAGGAATCCAACAAACAATATGTTATGCACTGGTGATGTGATAGAGGTATGTCTTTGAATACAGGCCTTATTTTATGCATGTTGTTTCTTTTTACTTCCGCGGTACTAGTTTATAAGTCATGACCGTGTTCGGCCAAGACTTGTAAATTGGTCAAACCTACTTAGAAATTATTTTTTACTATATGGGTGTTCGTCCATGACTTAATTTTTAACTTATAAATTGACTTGTATGTCGTTTTTGAGAAGTAAACATTCTACCCTTCATCTTTTTCGCAAATTCTATTTACTCTCTCTTCCCTCTTTCCCCCTCTCCCTCTCCTTCCTTTTCTCTCTCTCTCCCTCCATTTTTTTAAAATTTTTATTGATATTAAAACTTTAAAAAATAATAAATAAATTTACATTCATTAGGATAATTCTTTTCTCAATATTTATTTAAAGTTTTGGTTTCTTTTAATTATTTTGAGGTTTGCAAGTCTCAAAATGTAAAGAGAAGAGAACACTACTATATTAAAATTTCTAAAAGAATAATAATAATAGTATTGATTTATAACTTATGGATATTGTCAAAAAAGGAAAAAGAAAAACTCATGAATATTGAAGTTTTGGTTCTTTTTAATGTTTCATTAATGTTGGAATTGTGATTCTTATGATGAAATTTGAATCAACGTATTTCTTTATTAATGTCCTTTTTAATAATCTTTACAATTTATTTTCACTTATAACTCATTAATTATCAGCCAAATACATTCATAATTTGTTTCAACTTATTTTTGAACTTATAAGTTTCTTCATTAATTATCAGCCAAATACATTCATGACTTTGTTATCACTTTAAGTTGTAAACTTTTAAGTCATTTCAAAATAAGTCATTGCCGAACTTTTAGTTTTAAACTTCTAAGTTGTTTCAAAATAAGTCATTGCCGAACGGGAACTGCCTTCAAAATCAGCTGCAACAAAGAAGCTGGCCTTAATTACTGAAAGCTGATTAAGTAGGATTAGTATATCTATTATCAATCTATATAGAAGCTGTGTTTGGTGGATACAGATATCAATTACTTGAGCCAGTAGCTAATTAAACTATAAATAGTCTTAATATAAAGTAATGAATGGCATGAAAGAAGCTCAGCTATAATTCTTTTTCTGATAGGTTATTTTAGGCTGGGCAACATGGTGCAGGACAGAATAAAAAAACATAGAATTAAGATTAATAATGAAAAAGAGGGCTATAACGTATCCGCTCAGAGAATTCGTGGAAAACTCAAACACAAACACGAAGCTTATCCTCAAAATAATAATATATTATATTCTAAACAAACTTTAGGATTATAATGCTTATATAGAAGACCTAACTCCTAAGACTTGGAGACTAAGCAAAACACCCAAAAAGGAAACAACTCCTAATTATAATCTACGATTATAATTAAATAAAAAATTACCTTGATTTATCTCTGAACAATGATATAAAACAATGAATTAATAATCCTAAAGCTCTTGTATCAATATTGCTCCACATTATTCTCCCTAGTCCCTGCCATTAAAGATAACTTGTCCACGAGCTTGCTATTAAATATAACTTGTTCACGAATTTTATAATAATTTAGAATAAGAGACCAATATTTGAGAGATGTCTTCCAACAAGCCTCGAGAATTTTGGTTCCAATTCTGTGAGCACAATTTATGTGATCTGTAATGACATTATGAGGAAATTTGGTACTGATTTGGACTCTAATATGCCATCTAGAAGTAGAAAATCAACATGTCCCACGTGAAGTCTTTTTTTTTTTTTTTGTGTTGAACCTCTTTGTTGGCCAGAATTGGCTTTTTGAATTTCAATTTCTTCATTGGAAGCATGATGGAGGACACAAGTTATTCAAGAAAGAGTAAAATCAACTGTGGCGTGACTTGTGTTCTGAGATTTAATTACTTGCAGTCTGTTTTAGAGTCTCTATAATAGTCTTTATAGTGTTTTTAGTATTATAAATTTAAGTGATTTGAGTTTCTAGAATGGTCAAACTTCAAAGAGTTTTAGTAATTGAAGTGGGTCAATAATGCAGTCCTTGGTATTTTGTGTTCATTTTATTGTGTCATTAGTTCACATGCATTAGTACATGGATGTAGTTATGGAACACAAGGGTCATTATGCATGCATTGAGTGTAGCTAGTTAGATGTTCCTGGTGCTAGTAGCTTTCTATAGGGTCTTGTAAATATTTGTAATGTGTTCATTTGAAGGCAGATAGAGAAAAGTTGAATGAGTTTCAGATTACATGACGACTGACGTGTGATGCATCTTTTCCTTGGCTGTGATGCTCAAGAACCATAGGTGTGATGCTTTTAGACTATCCTCATTCCTCCCTTTCTTTTCCTAGTTTATTGTTATTCTTCTTGACGCAGAACGGAAGCAATGAAACAAAACCATTTAGTAGACGAACCTAGAATCCACTAGGTAAATAACCCTAGAATCCACTAGGGGCCCTTGAATCCTCAAGGAAAATAATTGGAATTCACCTGAGAGGGGAAAAACCCAAAAATATTTTTTATTAATCAAAAGATGCCCTTACAATGAAATAATGAAGACCCTTTTATAAGAAGGGTTGATTACAACTTGAAAGGAAAGACAAAAGAAAATTAAAAACATAATTTAAAATCCCGAAAAATCAGGCAATATACCTAACTGATATTAAAATAAAATCCCTTATTAGAGCCTAAAATCGAACCTAATTAAAGATAAAAATCCTAATAACTAAAAATCTTAAAATTATATTTAGTTACTATAAAACATCATATCTTCCTAGTTCCTCCATGATTGAGTAAAATCCAAAAGTACAAGTATTTTGTCCCGCATCATTATCTCATTCTTGGAGAAAATTCGTTCATGAATTTTGAAACCATTGAGTATTGAAAACCAAGACATGTGCATCAATCTTTGTGGGACCATAATTGCATGATGTTGCTTTTCAAAATATAAATTTGGTAAGAGATACGAAAATATCAACAACTTCACGTTAGCATGCACTTCAAATATATTTTCTAGAATGATGAAATCAAATACTCCCTCCGTCCCAAAATAACTGCTCAGTTTTGACTTTTTTTAGTCAAATTGACTATTTTTAAAATTAATAATTAAGCATATATAAATATATTTTTAACATTATAAAAATTGGTATTAGTAGTAAATTGTATATACTTTTTTTTGTTATAACCTCTTCACCTATATTCTGACAAAAATGGTACAAAAAATAGTTTTAAAAAATAGTCAATTTGACTTTAAAAAGTCAAAACTAAGCAGTTATTTTGGGACGGAGGAAGTATTTCCTTATCGAACACATGAACATGATTAATCTCGTGATCAATCATATCTGTTGCGATATTCAAAACTTTTTGCTTTGGTGAACCATTCATACTCTTTTGCCAATTCATGACCCTCTTGAACATCTAACCATGCTTTTTCTTCGACCTTTGGTGTATCAATGAGTTTCTCAAGCTCACAATTTATAACATTATAGTCGACTTGTTCACTACCTTCAATTATGTACTCTTCCAATTCAATTTTCAGTTTCGAAGACCTCTTCATAACTTACCCATTTGCTTTATGTGGAAGCAAGCATATCCTCTTAGCCACAAGAAAAACAATAAACATGGTCGGCATCAAAATATTCTCCACTATGGTAATTCATCCATGGCTGAACCCAAAAATATCGGCAACATCCATAGGCAAGACATCACAACTCACAAAAATTTTATATTTTCCAAACATGTGCGGAACCATACATGAATGTGTCACCATAAGTGATGTATTATTTACCCACGGGATCTCACATGGATATGGAAGTGCTTCAAGCCGGAAGTTTAAATTCTTCATGAGTGTACTAGAAACAATATCAAACTCACTCCCCTTACTAATAACAAGCTTAAACATCTTTGACTTGCTGTGCACATATGTTTAAAAAGTAGATGTTGGTCTTGAATCATTATGTCGAAGAAGTTGAGGAAGAAAAATGTCGATTCCCATGATTAGGGCTGTACTTTTACCTCCGTGTATTAAATTATGATGTTAAGGTTCAAGTACTGCTTTGACAAAGAATATTTACAAGGTACAAGTAACCAAAGCTTAAAGGAACCCAATCAGAAAGTTTACCAACTTGGAGGGTACTTTATTGTACTTTGCCAAATTAATTTCAAAACCCAGATTGTATACCTCTTTCCAAACTCACTGAAGAAGACGAAGAGGCTGTGAAACTCATGGTAGTGGTTTGATACCAGGATACTATATACTTGTCACGGTGCTAGAAATTCTGCGTTGTATTACCAGGATACTATATGCTTTGATACCAACTGACACAGAACAAAAGCGACGAAACAAAACTAGATATCGTTCTAGTAGACGAATCTAGAATACTGACGCAGAACGGAAGCGTTGAAACAAAACCAGATATAGTTCTAGCAGACGAATGTAAAATCAACTAGGTAATTAACCCTAGAATCCACAAGGAAGTTAACTAGAATCCACCAGAGAGGGTAAAAACCCAAAGATATTTTTTATTAATCAATAGTTGCCCTTACATTGAAATAATGAAAGTCCCTTTTATAAATTTTAAGAAAGGTTGCTTACAACATAAAAGGAAAGTCGAAAGAAAAAAATTAAAAACATAATTTAAAATCCCTAAAATCATGTATGAAATCTACCTAATTGATACTAAAATAAAATCCCTTGGTATTGGCTAAAATCAAGCCTAATAAAAGAAAAAAAAATCATAACAACTATCTCAAAATTACATTTAGTTACTAGAAAACATCATATCTTCCTCCATGATTGGGTAAAATTCAACATACAAAAGTACAAGTATTTTCTCCTGCGTCACTTCTTCTCTTATCTTCTTTCCTATTCTCGAGTTACTGTTTACATCCCCCAAACAACCTCTGAATATATATCACATAAAGCATTCTCAAAAAACATTTTCTGTTGCTATCAGTTCAATTCTACATCAGAATTTATAATCAACTTTTCCGGTTTTCCCCACGCTTGAACTGCATCAAAGCTATTTCTGGATCTTCAAGTTCAACATCCGCAACTTTCACTTCATCAACATCCACTTGAGAATTAACGTGTACAAGTCCTTGTTTTTCCTTATTCTCACTGACTTACTGTTTTTTTCAGTATAATTAGCCAAAAGAGTTTTAGGAGTTTCTCTGTGTTGTTTCTGGGTTGGACGTTATGATTTTCTTATGTTTTCTGATATAAACTCTGCTCCGGAATATCTTTATAGCTTTTAATATGTTAAGTATTTCATGTCATTTTCATGACTATAAACTAGTATTTTCTTTTTCACGCTTTCAGCTTTGAGTCATTAATTAAAAATGTTATTTTGGTTTTGGAAGAGTGATCCTGAAATTCACCCTTGTCTTGCTGTATGTGTTGTCAGAGTGGCTTGGAGGACGTTCTTGTTGATCGGTTATTTATGTTTCTTCTTGGTGATGATAATTATTACTTAATTTCGGAAACTTTTCGGAAGAAAAGTATTTATCGAGGGAGAGGACAACAACTTCTGGCGGAGGCCATCTCATTTAGCGCATTTGCATGTGTCGTGGCACTAGTCAAGGGAGAGACACCTTTGACTGTGGATATAAATCTTCCCGATTCGGACGGAAGGTTCCCGCTCCATTATGCAGCTGAAATTTTGGACCCCGGTATCATCGAATTACTTCTTTACCTACGAGCTCGAGCTGATTCTCGCACTGTTAAAGAGCAGCTTCTTCCACTTAATCTAGCATTGGAGAAATTTATGTAAACTACTTGAGTCTTGTTTTTTAGTTTGCCTGTGCTGCTTTATAAATTTCCTTTTGACTACTTGATGGACTTTTTCCCCAAATTTTATTTTTGCAGCTGTCATAGGCGATTAAAAGAATGGACTCCTAAGCATTCTATCTTCAAGTTGATTACTTTACTCTGCCTACCAAAGATGGTATGCTATCTGTTGATTGGTTTCAAACTTTATTTGCATCATGGAAGGAATCTTGAAGAGGTGATAGTATGAGAGTGGCTTCATGATCCATTTGTATTTGTGCAGCAAAATCAATTGGAGAGTATTGGGTTGCTTTCTTGGACGAGTGAGGGGGCTGAAGAAGAGTTTTTGCAGTATGCAAGATATGGAAAACTGAAGGAGCTTGCTGCTCTGCTTACGGTGGCTCACAAGAAGCTTACTGGCCCTATGCATACAGTTCTTAACAGAATACCATCTCTTCAGAACGATGCGCTGAGTGATGTGAAAAAGAAACATTTGTTGTTGTTACTTGAGGTGTTTCAGAGGGCAGGAGATGCTATTGAGGCATATGTCAAACAAGAGAAAATTGGTGTATGTACATGATGCTCTCTCTCTATTTATATAATTGTTTCTCATTATTCATGTGGGAGTTTGATTTCCATGTAGACTTGTGCAGATTCATTAGTAGATAATTGCATCACATACATGTTGTTAGTCTTTTATTTCTTTTTTAAGTTAGTGCTGAACTTTTTGTAAGTGCTACATCAGTAATGAGTGGCAAATTTTCAATTATAGGTATCGGTTGATCAATCAGTCAACACAGTCAAATGCTTGCTTCAGGAAGCAGGCTTCCCTTTAAAACACGAAGATACTGATTTGAATTGTTTCCAATGGTTTGCAATCCTTGCCCCATGTTTCGTTTTCCTGTTTCATTTTTGTCTGTTTGGTTGATAGAAATATTCGACTTCTCTTATTTGCTAGTACTGATGAATGTTTATATATTTGTCCTGACTGCACAAGGTATCGTCAGTTGGGGCTTGCGAATTTGACAGAATGTAGATGGAAATCAAAGGACATTAACATGCCACACTACGGAAAATCAGGCTATAGATGGATGGTACACAACAAGTCGAGTGAGGCTTGTAGAGTATTAGGCATAGAGGTAAGTGTAAGGTTTAGCTTTTCAAGTATTTTTAGTTTAATGATAAAGCAAGTAGCACATATTGTTTGTAGTCATACAAAATCTATGTTTGGTGAACTTGCGGTCATCATTCTTTTAGGATTGAAAAAGTGAGGAAGAAAAGAGAACACAAATTGAGTTATTTGAATGCTAAGCCACTTAGGTACTCTTAACCGGAAGAATGGAATTGAGGGATTTGTTTCTGAAATGCTATTGTCTAACCTTATTATAAAAGGATTTGCATTGTTAAATTTTAAGTAATCTTTGAATGAATAAAAATTAATTTGGGTTTTATTTCCCCCCTCTCATGGATTCCTGAATTCTTTTCCTTGTGGATTGAAGGGCCCCTAGTGGACTCTAGGGTATTTTACCCTTTGGATTAGGTTATTTATCTAGCTTTGAGTCATTAATTCAAGTGTCTAATTAGGATAAGGGTTTATAGCTGGCGAGGTGAGAATCCATGGGGATGCAATTGATGATTATGAAGAGGGAAGAAATTAAGGCAAAATATAGGGAATGAGATTAGGTCGGAACTAGCCTTTATAGAATGTAAGAGAGAATCTTAAAATTTTTATCTGGCTGACCCTGAGAGGGGTCTTTATAGATGTGGAAACCCTAGATGTCACATATCAGACACATGTCATTTTTAATACCCTAGGTTTTCATGGGCCAAGTAACCTCATCTTAAGGAATTGGGCTACCCTTAGCTTCCAGCCCACCAATCCAAACCTTCAACTGAATCCCCTATGTAAGAGTGGGATCTTTAGGTTTTTTGCGCTGTAACCAAGGATCTCCTCCCCTACCTCAAGTACTTCAATTCGAAGGTGAGAATTCTTATGAATTGTCGCGTGCACCAAGTGGGGAAGAGAAGGAAGAATCGTCCCCTCATGGGGGAGCATGGTCGACCCCTCAAGGGGGGAGGCATATAGCCAATCCCATGAAGGAATTTCTTTCATGAATTTGCTTAAAATACTTTATTTTGTATAATTTGCTAAATGCTTTAATCGGACAATTAGGGTTCAACAATAGTTCACGCGCCCTTCTATTGTACGAGCGTATCTCTACAAGTAACGCTCACATAATACAAGCTTGAAAATTGAGTTAGAAAATTTGAGAATATCCAAAAAATGTACATATAATTTAGGGCTAATGACAAAAAGTGTCATTTCAAATTTGGTCGAAAATCAATTTGTCCGTCAAAGTTTGGAAATCGTCAATCAAAACATCCAAGTATTTGAAAACAACAATTATGTTCTCCTTTGGTCGGTCAGACCAATTTTTAGGCGGAATACCCTTTGATTACAAATTGACTTGTACTAATTGTATTTGACAATTAAAGATCAAAAATATACTTGTATTTCTCTACAAAATTGAGGAAGTAGAAAAAAAAGAAATAACAATAACAAATAAAATTAAACATAAAATCAAAACTCATTTCATCTTCACCAATTGAGAACCCAGAAAACCTTCAAACCCAAAACATAAATTACACTATTTATTATCTTCTTCTTCCCCAACCAAAATACCACCAAACAAAATAAATAACCTAAATAGTGCATTTTAAGGATTTTATTTTCTTATAACAAAATCATTAAGAAAATAATTTTTGGTGTTTAATTCTATTTTAGAAGACAAAATACATACTCATTTAAGCTTTCAAATTATATTACAATTAAAGACAAACTTGCAGAACATACATCAAATCCCATTTTTGGCTAGCTTTGGCAAAATCTCTACAACAAAAATATATTAAAACTTGTTAAATATTTTAATCAAACCTTCAATGTATAAACTCTGGGAGGCAAAACCGCATTCGAACCCGCCTTTTCGTATTTCTCAAAAAAGGAGCAAGTGGGAATATTAGGGGTTTCAACAGCCAAAGCCCTAACGCAGCTCGCCGTCATCTTCCTGCACCCAGCATCCATCGAATCTCGATTCTCCGCAAAAACCACATAAAGGTTTATGTTAAAATTCTTGCGAGAAAAAAGACCCAGAGCCAACATTTGGGCAGACAAAATTTAAAACTAACTTTAAAATTAAGTTAGTTTTAAATTTTAGTTTACTGTTAATTTTTACTTTTTTTTTTAATGAAATACATGTATTTGAAAAAAATAGATGTATTAAGGCAATATATATATATATATATACACTAGGTGTAAAAAAATAAAGTCAAATCTTATTTAATTCGTAGCCAACTCGCGAATAATTGACACATGTTTAACTTCGGCAATTAAATTGGCCGGATTGGAAAAAAGGAACAAAATTGTTTTTTTAAAATGCTTATAGGTTTTGACGTACTTTGAGGAACAAATTGATTTTCGGCCCAACTTGGGGGGACACTTTCGTCATTAGCCCTATAATTTAGTCATTAGTATAAACACTAAAGAAAAAAAATTTGGACAGAAAAAATTGAGGTGGCCGGCAATGGTGGAAGGTGGACGACATTGGCGGCTTAGGTGAAGATGATGTTGAGTTGTTTTATTAGGAAGGAAAATTTAGTGAATCGTAAAGAAAAAGAAATTGAGTCAATTTAGCAAAAAAAAGGTAAGCCAATTTTGCTTCTCTCCTAATCATCATGTCAACTCATCTTTCTCTTTCATCATCACGCCAACTCAATTTTCTCTCTTAATTAGGCTTGAAATGTTTTTGTTGTTAAAAGTCTTACTAGTTTAACAGTTTTGTACTCCCTCTGTCCTACTTTACTTGTCCTAATTGATTTTTTATGATCATATTGACCATATTTAGAATAAAAAATTATTAAGTTTATTAAATATATGCATAAAATTATTATAATAAGAAAGTTCATAGAATAAATTATCAAAGTCAACTTATTTTATTTCAAAATTTGTAGTACTTTGTTTAATTATTAATTTTAAAATTGATTAATTTGACCTTAAGTACATTCGATCTATTAAGTACCTTGTGTCAGAATTGATAAATTCTATGACTTGAATCTGTAGTATTATCTTATTTATTGCATGTGTCTACTATTTAGGTAGAATACCGTCACTCATTATTACTAAGAAATTGATAGGTTAGAGTCCACAAGACAGCTGACGCTCCCTTAGGTTGTTCATTTCCCTTGGATGACTTTAGTAATGGGAGAATGGCAATCGATGATTGGGCCCTGCAGTGGTAGAACCAAAGTTGAACGGAGGGAGTAACATTTTGGAAAAAAAAACAATTAATGTAGTTAGTCGAATGGTAGAAAATTTTGATCAGTGATGCAAGTTTAGTGAGGAACACGTATTTAACCATTAACTTTTTTTGTTTTTTTTTTCTTTTTTTCGTGCAAATTGGAGAGGATCATAATTTGAGGGGGGTATTGGAGATAAAATAATTGTGTGTTGTGTTTGGTTTGAGTCCTTTTTGTTTTTGCATAGTTATGGGAACATTTGTTACTTATGTAGATCCGGCTCTATGTATATATCAAGAGCTCTCCCTTATACATTTCTGGTGCTTAAAGTCTTACTAGTTTAACAGTTTTGTACTCCCTCTGTCCTGCTTTACTTGCCCTAATTGACTTTTTATGATCAAATTGACCATATTTAGAATAAAAAAATTATTAAGTTTATTAGATATATGCACAAAATTATTATAATAAGAAAGTACATAGAATAAATTATCAAAGTCAACTTATTTTATTTCAAAATTTGTTGTACATTTGTTTAATTATTAATTTTAAAATTGGTCAATTTGACCTTAAAAGTACATTCGATCTAATAAGTACCTTGTGTCAGAATTGATAAATTCTATTACTCGAATCTTTAGTATTCTCTTATTTATTACATGTGTCTACTATTTAGGCAGAATAACGTCACTCATTATTACTAAGAAACTGAAAGGTTAGAGTCCACAAGACAGCTGGCGCTCCCTTAGGTTGTTCATTTCCCTTGGACGATTTTAGTAATGGGAGAATGACAATTGATGATTGGGCCCTGCAGTGGTAGAACCATGACAAGTAAAGTTGGACGGAGGGAGTAACATTTTGAAAAATAAATAATAATTAATTTAGTTAGTCGAATGGTAGAAAATTTTGTTCAGTGATGCAAGTTTAGTGAGGAACACGTATTTAACCATCAACTTTTTTTTGTTTTTTGTTTTTTTTTTGTTTTTTTCGTGCAAATTGGAGAGGATCTCAATTTGAGGGGGATATTGGAGATAAAATAATTGCGTGTTGTGTTTGGTTTGAGTCCTTTTATTTTTGCACAGTTATGGGAACATTTATTACTTATGTAGACCGGGCTCTATGTATATATCAAGAGCTCTCCTTTATACATTTCTGGAAGATAATAATAAGCATCTTTCTCTTTTGTCTCCATAGTTAACAAGGCGAATCTGTTCAGTAAAGAATTTGTTGTAGTTGACAAATCTAAAGTGGAATGCATTCAACACTGGCCATGACCTACTTCAGTCAAGGGTTGAAAGGTATTTTAGGGTTTGAAAGGGTACAAAATAAAGTGTTAAAGAATTATGGTTGGATAGCTTAGCCATTGACTAACCTACCTCCTACAGAAAATGCATTCTATTGGAGTGAAGGGGTGACTAGCTTTTAACAATAGAAGCAAGCAATCTAGCACAGGCTTGCTTTGTGCGAGTATACATTTGTGGTGGAAACAGATGTCTGTAACACTGGTATTGGTTGTGTCTTTATGCAAGAGGATAGACCACTTGCCTATTTGAACAAGGTTTTTGTAGAGTAAGGCTCAAAGGATGTCAGTCTATGAGAAGCAGGGGCAGAGCTAGTGTTAGAGAAAATCTGTTAGCCCCTTAATTTGAAACATTATGGGATGAAATGACATTTGAACTCCTTAATTTTCTAGAATCATTGTATGCCTTCATTCGCTGCAAATCACCTTATTTACTTTGTTTTGGTATATATCAATCAAAAAATGCTCCTCATCTTGACCCAAAAGTGTGCGTATACTTTTAAATCCTGAAACATAAATGTCAGCTGATTTTTTTAAACTTGTTAAGTTGAGCGTCATACTCTAAACAATCTCAAATCTATCAAGCTCTAACATCAGTTAAAATTTTGCTTTTTCTATATCAAATCTGACATTTTATCGCAGTGAAGAGGGTGTGCTTACCTTCAAAATTGGGAAAATAGAGTAGATGGCCCTACGTCTGTTTCCTCTATGCCACAACATAATAGGGGGCGTTAAAATTTTGCTTTTGTCTATGTCATATCTTGTGACATTTTATCGCAGTGAGGGTGTGCTTACCTTCAAAATTTGGAAATAGAGTAGATCTGGCCCTACGTCTGTTTCTCTATGGCAGAACATAATGTGGTGCTAAAATACACTACACCTGAATGATGTCCTTTCTGAGAAGTAACTGTTTTGTGGTTTGCGTATTTACCATTTTCTTATGTTTTCCAGTATAAACTCTGCTCCAAAATATTTTTACTGCTGTAATATTCGAGTTTTGTATCAGTTTCATGCCATTAACCATACATAATGTTTGTCATGCTTTTTGCTTTAAGCAATTAGAAGCATTATTTGTTTTTGGGAATAATTGATTCTGCGATTGACCGAGTCTTGATTTGTGTTGTCAGAGTCTCATCTTTGATGATGAATACCTGATGAACTTGGTTCAGGGCGACCTTGGGGATACTATTTTTTTAGATAACAAAGAAAAGATGATTTCATTAATACATCAGAATGAGTTTGCACGTGATCATGGACAAGATCTTCTGCTGGAGGCTTGCCATAGTCGCGCAGTTAATTGTATCACGGCGTTAGTCAAGGGAGAGGCACATGTGACTGTGGATATAAATCTTCCCGATTCAATTGGAAATTTCCCAATCCATTATGTAGGCGATAGTCTTGACCCCATTGTCACTGAGTTACTCCTTTACCTTGGAGCCCGAGCTGATACCCCCACTGTTGTAGACCGGCTTCTTCCACTTCGTATAGCGTTGGACGCATTTATGTACACTGTTTATTCTTAGCTTTGTTTTGTTCGTGTTGTTTAATAAATTTCCTTTTTACTGGTTGTTATACTGTTTTCCCAAATTTTTTCTCACAGCTCTAGGACGAGATTGAAAGAATGGAGTGAATGGGATTCTAAGCATTCTATCTTCAAGCTGATTATATTACTCTGCCTGCCTATATTGGTATGTTATGTTCTTCTGCAGCATTTGCGGAAGGGAACTTTTGATTGGTCTTGAAATTTGTTTCCATCATCAGGTAAAGAGAATCATGAGTTGATAATTTGATAATTGCTTCATGATCCATTTTACTTGTGCAGCAAGATAAATTGGAAAGTATTGGGTTGCTTGCTTATTCAATAGAGGAGACTGAAGAAGAATTCTTGCGGCTTGCAAGATGTGGAAAACTGAAGGAGCTTGCTGCTCTGCTGACGGTGGCCCACAAAAGGCTTAGTGGTCCTATGCAGAAAGTTCGTAACTTAAGCCTTGCGCTGATCAGAAAGAACAGGAAACAAAATTTGTTCTTGTTACTTGAAGTGTTTGAGAGGGCAGGAGATGCTATTGAGGCATATGTCAAGCAAGAGAAATATGATGTACGTAGATAATGCTCTCTATCTCTATATATCTACTTATACCTATCTACTTGTACAATTATTTCTCATTTTTCTTGTGGGAGTTCCCATTTCCATGGAGACTAGTGCATATTCAGTATTAGATAATTACATCACATATGCGGTGTTGCTTCTCTCCTTTTATTTTTCTAAGTTGATGTTAAACTGTTGGTAATTGCCGCATCAGTAACGAGTGTCTAATTTCCAATATTAGGTTACAGTAGACCAGTCGGTCAAAACAGTCGCATGTTTGCTTCAGGAAGCAGGCTTCCCTCTAAAGCACGAAGATACTGATTTGAATGATTTTCATTGGTTCGAGACTTGCAATCGTTGCCATCTTTTGTTTTTGTTTAATGTTTGGTAGATAGAAAGATCTAGCTTCTCTTATTTACTACTGACGGATGTTTATATTGCACAAGGTATGGTTTGTTGGAAGCTCAGAATATGACATTATGTAAATGTCATGCGTTAACGAAGGACATGGCAGAATGTAAATGTAGTAGGATGCCAAAGGACATTCACATGCCACACTACGGAAAATCAGGCTATAGATGGATGACATACAACAAGTCGAGTGTGGCTTGTAGAGTGGTAGATGAGGAGGTACTCTATGCAAACAAATTAGGTGTCAAGGTAAGTGTTAAGGTTTGGCCTTTGAGCTTCTTTGAATTTAATGATAAAGCAGGTAGCACATGTTGTTTAAAATCGTTGTTTAGGGGACTTGGTGCTGTCGTATATTGGGATGTTCTTTTTTCATTTCTCCTGAGAAGCAGGAAGATGTAATGTGTGTGATGTTATGTTTTTGTCCTGATAAACATTGAATTTTAAACTAATGTTTGCTTCTGTCTTTCGTATTTTTAATGTGCCAAAGCCTGTGCCAGATGAGCAATCGAACCCCACAAAATACAGCAATATCAGAGTCCCAGGTGCCATCCGAGGCTTTCATTCTCAAGCAAAGGATAAAGTCCATGGAAAAGCGTGGATTCTTCCTTTGTGGGATGTCTCATCAAGAAGAAAACCACGGGCATTGCTTGCATCAGTTATTAAGGGGCTCGTGAAGTGCCTGTGATCTTGAAAGGCGTCAAGTGCGTGCCTGCGATCTTGAAAGTGCGTGCCTGCGATCTTGAAAGGCGTGAAGTGCCTGTGATCTTGAAAGGCGTCAAACCGTGACTTTCTCCCTCTCAGCAGTAACTGATTTACAATTTTTACTTTTATTCATCAGCTTTTCTTTTCTTTTCTTTAGGTCAGAAAATCAATCCAATGATCAAATTGTTTACGATTTGTACTAGCAAGTTTTTGTTGTGACAGAGGGGGGGTGAATTTCTTATTTGATTACAGGAACTTTACCGGAATAACATAGTGGGGAAAATTCCTAAGGAGTTGGGTAATTTGAAAAACCTTGTCAGCATGGATTTATATAAAATCCCAAAGTCTTTTGCCAAACTGAAGTCTCTAAGATTTCTGTAAGCATTTTTTTTCTTTCTGATGAATTGTGATCAATTTAAGACTTGCAATTCCACTTTGATATTAATACTACTCTTTATGTTACAGACGATTAAATGATAACAAGCTATCGGGGCCTATTCCAAGAGAACTTGTCACTCTCACCGACCTCAAAGTTTTGTAAGCTAAGAGGAAAATGTGAAGTCTTGCGTTGTTGTCTTTGATTGCCTGAAAATAATCATATTGCATTGATGTCTCTAATAACAATCTTTGTGGGACGATTCCTGTTGATGGTCCTTTTGGGAGTCTCCCCTACCTTTTCTATTACTTATATAGTAAATATTCAGTCCTTAAAAGCATTGGATATGGGTAAGCCCAAACAGATATCATTTTTATATAAATTTTCCTGTTATGTTCCAATACAAGACTGCTTTTTCTCGTCTTTGTTCTTAATCCAGATCAAAGTTGAAGGAAATATCCTCAACTAAAAAAAGACCAATTTCATTACACGTGACGTGAATTAACATCTACAAGCACAGATGTTTCATGAAGTTGGTGTTAAGAAGATTCTTTATTGTTAGGATGAAGAGCAATGGAAAATCGAGAAAATAACCTTTTTCCTCTAACACGGCAAACTTGTATAGGAACATGAATTGTCTGATGTAGGAACCAACCATCCCTGTTCAGGCAGTGAAAGTTTTGCACTTGTCCTTTCACCAGTTCCCTTTGGTAGATTGTTTGTGATCTTGGGTTTTAAACTCTCTGAATTTGTAGCATGAAATGGTTTCTTCTAAATTTTCCTAGTTGAATTCTTAATAATCCAAATTATCTAACTTGTGGCTCTTTGCTCACAGTTTTGAAAACAACAGACTTGATGGACCAGAGCTGCAAGGACTGGTATCCTATGACTTTGGCTGCTGAAGAAGAAGTCTACATTCTCAAAGTCTCTTCTTTGCTATCAATTATACGAAGTAGTTCAATATGCATATCCTTGTTTTATGTATTGTAACTTTACCAACTTAAATAGGCAAGCTATGATGCCAATAATGAGCTCTGAAATTCATCTTTCTAGGGTGGCATCCCCTGGCACAGTGTAAGTTTGTAACAACAATAGCATGGAATCCTGCAGTGTAACATTTGTTTCCTCTGTATACTCTTTGACCATGAGCTTATCATAATCTATTCTTGCTCAGAAACTACAATCTCAAGCTTTTTCATTCTTAGATAGAATCCTTGATACTTCCTGATATCCAAACTATGTTGTACCCATAAAAAATATTAGAAAAGTTATATATATATATATATAAATCAATTTGAGTTTTATATTTAGATTACTAATTTACCTTTTATATTACTTATATTGTAGATGATATGATAAAAGATTTGTTTATATTATTTAATTTTTTGTTCAATTTTGGAAGGAAAAAAAAACTTTGGCTAGAAAAGTGATCAAATTTTCTGTGATCATTTTAACAGCTCGGCTTAAGTGGGAGTGGTTAGTATGAAGTTAATTTTGGTTAATTGACCAATACAGTGTCGATATATCGATTTCTCTCTGCGTGTCAGCACTGTATTAGTCAATTGACCAATTTATCATGAAATTAATTTTATGATAGCCGATACACTCGAATTTTTGTTATTCCTTTTCATATTCGTATAGTTTTGTAGCAAGAGTATTATAATAGGGAGAAAAACATAACTATTTGCCTACATTTTTAAGACAAGTTGTGGCTAAATTCGATAATAGCTCAGATAATTGGGGTCTCGGTGCAAATATTCTTCAATTAATAAAGAAGACGAGAGTAACGTGTAACTGTGTAAGTAGAACCACACACGTGGTGAAAGGAGGATGGGCGTGTCGAGAAAAGGTCATGACATTTTGATTTGAATAATGCTACTATCACATAAAGATGCAACATAAAGGTCACAGAGGTGACAATATGTGATTTATTGTTGAATTAAACGGATTATATTATTAACAAATCATATACTGTCATGTTAGTCGTATATGAGCGTTATGTAATTATTTTATGTGATAGTAGCATGACTCTGCTAGCAGTTCAAAAAACAGACTTTTATATGAGTTTCCTACTTTGACCATACTCGCGCCATCAGGAAATTGACATACCCTATTTACCCTCTAATCTTAAAAAAGTCTCTCATTTTGATTTTTACTATTATTAAAAGAAAATGAGTAATTTAAGTAAAATATAAAACACCCTCTAAATTATATTAGATTCACAGGTCATGCAAAAAGAAAAACAAAGAAAATGATAAAATTTATAAAGAAATTGATATTTTTAAGTATTTTCACAAGCTTTTACTTGTATGCATGTGAATTCTATTTATTATTCATGTGAAAGAAATTTCGTACAAATATCAAATTTACTTTAAAAAATGTCAATTCTTAATTGATAATTTTTTATCACACGATGAGTGGTGCTACGATTACACAAACATAAATATTACATTTTGTTACATTTTTGGGCTTGTTCCAAAAGGGCCGGGCCATCGGTGATCCGGGCCAAAACGGCCCAATATTTAATGAACTGAAAATATGAAGTCCAAAGTCCGGTCTGCAAGCTTGGGCCGATTTTGCCGGGTAAGAACATCTTTAAAATTCAGATTCCTTATCTTTCCTTAATTCAATATCACTTCATTACTCACTGAATCAAAGAAAGAAGAAACATAAGGTCAGAAAATTGAGCAACAAAAAGATAAATAATGAGCGAGTGAGACTTATTTGGTACTCGAGGGAGTAAAGTTTAAAAACTAGTATTTCCCACCAACCTATTTGGATATTTCTTCTCTTCCTTTATAGAACCCTCCATCTCTCCTAAACCCCAGACACAGAGAGAAAATGGCCGCCGGATTCCTGAGAAACGCAGTCAAAAGGCATTATTCCGGTGACCATCTATGGCGAATACATTCAATCGCCAACTCAATTAAAGCTCCGGTCATCAGATACCAATTTCGTCGCCAGCAGCAGCAGCCCTCAAAAGCTTTTAGTCGATTCCCCAACTCTATTTACAGAAAAGCCAAGGAGCTGGATTTTTCAGTTCCTAGTTCAATACTATCCTCACCATTTTCGTCGACGGCGTCGTCTGTTACAAAGATTGGGGTTGTGGGGTGGTATTTGGGGATGATTAAATCTCGCCCCATTCTCACAAAATCCATTACTTCTGCCCTTATTTACACTGTTGCCGATTTCTCTTCTCAGGTACCAAAGCCCTTGTCCCAGAATGTTTTGTACGTGTTTCTTTTTGTGGGTATATATGTATTTTATTTAGAATGTATAATTTTTAGTTAAAACATGAATCTTAGGCTTGTTTGGTTATTATGCTTGATGTTCCCCCTAAATGTGTGGTATATTGTAATTAGGTGGTTGCCTGGGTGGATTTTGATGCTGAACCGAAAAGGGTTAGAACTTTATGGCTTTATCAGTGGTCCATTTTAGTTGATTTTAGCATTATACTTTTTTTTTGGGTGTGTAAATAAACTTTATTGAAAGAAAAATATGTTCAGCAAGTTTTAAAGGAGGTGCATTTCCCCCATACAACTGAACAAGCTAAGACGGCATTCCCTTCAAAGCAAACACTTCAACAAGAAGCAAAACATTACCCAATAAAACTAACAAAGAAACATCAAGCCTGCGATGTTTTGACTAATATTCCACTCCATAGCAAAGTAGCCAATTGTTGCAAGTATTCTCTACTTTTCTTTGTTGACTAGCTTTATACCTCACATCCTCATACCTCCTGCAAAATTTGAGCTCCACCAGTAACCTCATTTTCAAACATCCTCTTGTTCCTAGCTCTCGAAATATGATATGTAGCACCTTGAATACTCAACAAAAATAACCAAGTACAAAACTTTGTATTGGGTTTTGTAACAATATGGATATAGAGTTTGTGTTCTTAAAGAGGGTTTGATTTTTCTGTTTCTTTGATTTCCACATTTGTACTGGGGAAAATGTCAAGAATGTCCCCCCAAGTTTGGACGAAAATCAATTTAATACTCAAAGTTTAAAAATCGTCAATTAATAACTAAGTATTTTAAAACAACAATTGTGTTCCCTTTTAGCAGGTATGACCAATTTTTCGCCGAATATGGTTCGACTACTTTTTCAATACTTTGACCTTGTCAATACATTTTTGAACTTGTATTTAACCTATATTTTTCTAAATATATTATTATTCATTTTGTTCATTTTCCCTTTTTAACATTTAAAATTCCAAAAAAAAGTCCTAAAATTATTTATACAAACAATTGCAAACTAACCGTATATTTGAAAAGTCAATAACAAATAAATCATGAATTAAATATATATTTATAAAATCTACAATTACAAAACTAAAAAAAGTTCAATAACAAAATAAAAGGAAAGCATATTAAATAACAAACTATATTTTGTAAACCTCTCTTTACAGAAGAAACAAAATTATTAAATAACAAAAGCATAAGAATTTGTATAACAAAACCATAGTTAATTATATACCAAAATCTATCACAAAAAATAATATATAGCAAACCCAACAATCTCCACTCTCTTGCTCTCAAAGAAACTCGCCACCCCACAAGTCGGACACCGCCAATCTTCCGCCTACTTTTCAAACGACAACCCAGACGATCCCAGATACGGCGGGTCTCCGGCAGCCTGATCATATGGGTACCCACATGACCGACACTCTGAAATTCCAGTATTCAACACCGCAAACTTCTCTTCCGGCCGGCGTTTGTCAAAACTTTCAGCCCCTTCTAGTTCTGGAAAATCGGTATCTGTTGCGGAATTGGGTTCCTCTAAAATGGGTTTTTCTGAAATGGGCTCGTCTTCTTTGGTGACATCAATTGATTTATAGGTGAATTGGGGTTTTGTGAAGAAATTGAGAGGGATTTGAAGATGAGAGGTGGGGTTTTGGTTTTGGGGAAGAGGGATGAGTGAGAGAAAAGGATATATTGAATGTGAAGGTAGCTCTTGTTGTTTCTGAAGCCATTAATGGAGATGAGATTTGCTGCTGGTAGCTTGTTTGGGTAATGAGGGTCTGAGTGGAGGAGAAATCAAAAGGAATCCATGAAGCAGCATATGCCCCATGGGTTGGATAAGGTGGTAATGAACTTAGGGTTTGGCACAAGGAAGAAGAAGACAGTTAAATTTGTTTTAAATAGAGAATTTTGGTTTATTATATTTAATTAAGTTAAGTTGATAATATACAACATATATACGGATTGTATAGGTATTTTAAAAGTCAAATACTTTAATTGTAGTCAATTAGTACTCATTTCATCAAAAGATGACATGTGGCGATTTCAGGCCAAAAAATGGCCACGCCGGTTAAAAGGTAACACAATTGTTGTTTTAAAATACTAGCAGGTATTGATTGACGATTTTTAAACTTTGAGTATCAAATTGATTTTTGTCCAAACTTGGGGGGACAGTTTTGTCATTTGCCCTTTGTACTAAGGTCCAAATAAAGCATTCTTTTTTCTTTTTTTTGTTTCTATTTGTGGACATGCAAATTGGTCCATAAAGTATACACAAATTGTGTGCAAGTATTTGTTGTATCGAAGTTGAAGCAAAGGGAAAGTTTTTATTGTCTGAATGCCTAATGTTGAATAAATGAGTCTGTCAGGATTTTTGGTGGATGTCACTTTTCAAAATCGGTTTATGTTGCTTCTGTTTGATACTCTCTTGGCCATCTTAAAGATGCCAATAAAAACCATTTCTCCCAGTCATTTTGGAGAACATTTTCACCATGTGGATCATTGGCTATAGGCCAGATTTAGCCAGAGTTTATTTTGCAGATATGTTTATTGCTTCTTTAGCAGCACCGAGTGTAATGTACTTTGTGATAGAGAAAAACTGACTTGCATCTTCCTTTTCTATGGGGAGCTTTCTAATTCCCACCGAAATGTTTTTATTTTCTCACAAAATATGCTTCCCATAACTTTTTTAAAGAAAATTTGAATTTTATTTCCTGAAAAAAGCAAATGAAAGATGCAATTGACATTGACATGATCTTCTTGGTTATGGTGGTACCTATGGGAAGTTGTCATAAAACATTTTCTTCTAGACTCCTAATACACATGACTGAAAAAAGGGAAGACACTTTAGAGATTTTTAAATGCGACAAGAATTCTAGACGGTCGGGACATGACGTTTTTTGAATTTTTAAGGTGCATAAAGTGGAGTAGCTTCAAATACATTATTCCATGCTGATAAAATACTGTTGGCTTTATTGCACTCCCATCTTTGCGATCATTGATCCATCATCTATCTGCACTTCTTGTTATGAGCTATTGTTCCTTGTCTATTAAGCATGCCTAGCTACCGGCTAGTTGGTCCCTAAGTTCATCTAATTGTTTACTAGTTTCTGAAGTTATTCACTGTTTGATCCTTGCTCTTTTCAACTTGTTAAAATAAACGATTTAAATACTTGTTCTTACTTTTCAAAATGCAACCCTTAAAGTGTTGGGGTCTGGTAGATTACCTCTGAGCTCTGCATGTTTAGGATGTATGGGCATATCACTTGCCACATCTGAGAAATACATGCATTGCTTACTCTTCGACTAGTTCTGCGTTTTTAGGTTTAGTAGAAATATTAGTTTGAACTTTGAGGCTTCCTTGACTAGTAACTTCCTCGATCTTAGTATCCAGAATTTCTATGTCATCCTTGCGTTTTTTAATTTTAAAATAGAATTTTGATCTCTATCATTTGAGCATGATGAAAATTTTCCTGTTATTTTTCTTAGATTTTCTTCATTTCGTTATAGTATCAGCAAGTTCATTTTAGTAAAATTGGAGCCCAGTCCTTATGTAAGTATTGATTTCTGGTATCATGTCGTTTCCAGAAAGTGTTTGTCAAAAGTATTTGCAAGTGTATTTATTGAAGTCTTATTGCTCTCAATAAGTTTTTTTAGTTTGGCTTGGGAATGTCACAAATAACTACAATTTCTTCAGAAAATTGCACGGCCATCTTCAGAGCCTTATGATCTAGTAAGGACACTGCGCATGGCTGGATATGGAATGCTAATTTTAGGACCATCATTGCATTTCTGGTTCAATTTCGTCTCAAAGGTCCTCCCAAAGCGAGATCTGTTTACAACAATGGCAAAAATAGTCATGGGGCAGACGCTCTATGGACCTACTATGACTGTAGTTTTCTTCTCCGTGAATGCAGGTTTACAAGGTATGGCTTAATGTTTTATTTCTAAACTGCAAGCAGATTTGGTTTTTGGAAACATTGTCTTCACATCATAGAGTGATCTAATGATGAGGGGAGATGAATAATCAATTATTTATGCTTCGGAACTGACTTAAATGATGCTGCCGAACTCAGGTGAAAATGGCAAGGAGATCTTTGCTCGATTAAAACGAGACTTAGTTCCTACAATGATTAGTGGTGTTATGTACTGGCCCTTGTGTGATTTTATTACATTCAAATTCATCCCTGTTCAATTGCAGGTATGCATTAGACCTCAGTTACATGTGTATGAAAATAACTGTCTGAATTAGTTAAGTTGGAACTGTTCTATAAGTAAATCTTATCCATTCTTGTCCTTTGTTTTTGCAGCCACTGGTGAGCAATTCATTTTCTTATCTTTGGACTGTTTACATTACTTACATGGCAAGCTTAGAGAAAGCAGATGTCATATGATAACTTAACTCTGTCATCATCACGTGGCGCCCGATGCAGTGGAATCTTGAATACTAAAATCTTCTAATGATTTTACGGTGGACGTAGAATTGAAGCAAATCAGAAAAGTTCATTTTGATTAAGCAGCAACTCGACACTGCCCCTTCTTTATATAAACTATATATATATTTGATCAACTTAGGTTAGTTGTAGGCAATAGAATTGAATTACTTCAATTTTATGAATTTCCACCACCTTTGTTGTTCTTGTTTTCCAATGTATCGGGGACGGCCAGAAAAGGGGTGATACTGGGCATTAGGGGGAGGTGTTAATGATATATGTCAATCTGTTATGGGGAACTTCAGTTGTACTTCCAATTCTTCAACATTCATGTTTATGTTATAATTTTTGCTATTCTATTGTCTGAAATTCAGATAGTAATCCTTGTTAAGTTCATTTGGCATTTCATAATGCAGCATTCTGCAGTTGACAGACTGTTGACCACTTTGATATTCCTTTTTGGGTAATCCAAAAAATACTTCTACCAAAACTGGGTTCCAAATTTGGTCTCATTGAAAAATACTTTTATGCATCTTTCAGTTAACACTTTGTTATTTAAATTCAGGTTGAAGGTTAACAAAAAATTTGAATATTTTTACAATGATATAAGATTTTGACCCCACCAAAAAAAAATAATTGCTTTATAATGTAAAATAATTACTTTATAATAATGTAAGATAAATTTTAAAATTTTTAAGCATTATATATAAATTGACCCCACTAAAGTTCAAATCAATAACAGGAGGAACGAATAATAGTACGCAGAAATGTGACAATGAAACGTCATCCCAGGGAAAACAAGCTTTGGGCATCTATATTAAGAAATAAAAGTTAACAGATTAATTAAAAGGAAATAACAGGAAAAACAATAAAATAGAAAAAGAAATGAACAATAAGTCTCTGCATGCATGCATGCTTCATATGTAATAGAACACCTGGTTGCTTCTGGGTATATATATATATATATATATATATATATATATATATATATATTTCTGTTTACAATTTTTAGAATTCTGGGGACGACCTCAAAAGAAACATACAACTAATAAAATGAACAACAAAAGATACAAAATTCAAGGACAATGAGAAAAATTAACTCAAGATCAGGATCCGAAAGGAATCTATATCATAATCCTAGTAAGTTGGCTCTTTGGAACTAAATGAAGCTGTATTTGAAGTAAAATCTGATGCATAAAAGACAACAGATATCAATTGAAGAATGATCTTTGGAACTCTTACAAGACTGAGGTTCCGAATAAAATAAAAATGTGTATATCGACCATATAAACAGACTCCCATCCCTAATAACTATTGACACTAACCTGTGAGTGTAACATAACCAACTAACCCCGGTAGTATTCACAACAACTTCCCTTCACCAAAGTCTTGAAGTGAGAATACATAATGGTGGACAGTGGACACAAAATTTCATGTAAGAATGAAGCAGAATTGAGCTCTGTACTAATGTTCCTCGAGTCTACTCATCCTAACTTGCTGCCTATATACGAAATAGGTTCTATTCCTCGAATGCACGATAGCAAACCTTCTCAAGTTGTACTGCCCAATCTCCTCCAAGTATGCTAGGATTTGACCCCATTGCAACACGAAAATCTAACATAGAAGCATATATGGAGTTGGATGGCCTTTGCATATATCTCCCACTGGTACCAGGTATATGACCAGTTATTTGTTGAAATTGTTGTACATACCTTGAACCAGCTAATCCTATACAAGGTTCTAATAATCTCTTCAGATAACAGTCCAAACCAGTATTTAACAGGTTAGCACAGTCTACAGAGATGCCAAGACCCTCCATCTCCAACTTCTGCTCCAAATGATTCATTAAAGATCTAGCATCAGGTAGCTCACAAGTGTTCTGACAATTCAAGGGACGAATGTTATATAGAGATCCACCACAAAGAGTTTTACGAGCGCCACCCATGTTCATTGAAATCCCCAAAGGAGCTGTAACAGAACTTCTGCTTTGGATGCTCGGACTTCCAGCAGCCTGTTCAACTTCTTCCCCATCTTCCACGGATGCAACTTCAGCAGGAGGTCTGCTACCAAGAGAATGTAATTCTGTTGCACTTTGCTGCTCTTGTGTCCTTGAGATCACTTCTTCACATGTAATATTAGGGCTCTTCCCCAGTGGACCAAGAGGACTTGGACGGTCTCGAAACCTGCGATCCCTATTTACTGGAGACCTGCCCTTGCGAGGAGATAGAGGGAATGACCCACCACAGATCGACTGAAGACTATTTCCTTGGAAGCCATTTGCAACATTAAGGGACCATTCTAATTTTTTAACTCTCAATGGGGAAGTTTTAGCAAGACAGGAATTCTTGAGAATGGATCGAATAAGTTGATTGTGAAGAGAGAGATTATCCCTCCCAATTGTTTGAATGCAGTACTTATTAAACTCATACTTGCTAAGCTTGAAACTAAATAACCTTTTGAGCAGATCAAAGTATTTTTCTGCTCTCTGATGCCCAATCTTTCGATACAAAACAGCTTTCAGCTCTAAGGTATCAATTCGAGTAAACTTCTGATTGGCCACCATTTTGATTTGAAACACCTAAACATTCACCAACACCATACCATACCCCCATCAGCATTTCCAGCATAATTCAAGTAACAGGAAAAGAACCAATGTCAATAACAGCTCAAAACCCTTAACAAACACTCTTTTCACACACACACAAATATATTATACGCAACCATATATCATCAAATAGCTATAATGCATGACTTGTCACTTTTCCTAAAACTAAAAGGAACGCACTTAACATAGAAATCAGGTCAGACACAGCTTACACAATGTTTATTCAACAAACGATCATAGGCAATTTACTATATTTCAGACTATCACCATGAGATATCGGGTTTGAAATCTACTGGTCGACCTATCTATCCGTATATATAGATAAAAGTATGATCCAGCATGCTCATTTGTGAAATAAAAAAGTTTTTTATTTTATTTTATTATTTTATTTTTTTTTTTGGGGGGGGGGGAGGGGGGTCCCATCCAGCTATAAACAGAATTGCCAACATATCTTCTTCAGATCAGATTCAGATCCTTGTAGTTCAGTTGGATCCAAAAGATTAAAAACCTAAGGTAGGTAATACCAAATCAAATCGACTAAGATCTCAAGCAAAACAATGATTTCTTCTTCCTACATGAGTCCGCTTTGAGCATCGACTGCCTTAAGGAAGTTTCGCACCTATTCTACTTCCACACAATCAATCAAAAACTACAATAATTCTAATAGGAGATTCTAGTTCCGTATTGCGGTTATTATCCCAACTATTCTATGAATATTGAATAAAGTGGTAATGCTAATAATAAGTCATATAAAATCAATAGATTTATGGTAAAATCTTTGAATGATGTATTTTAATACATTTTTTTGTGATAAAATGGTGCAAGTCAATTATTGGTAGCTTAGAGGATTAAAATACTCTTGCTTTCCAATTGTCCGTTTTCGCATTAATTGCTACGTCATCAGTCTTATTAATTTGGTGTACCCTTTCTATTTATTTCTCCTTATGGTTGGTTATCTATCATATCATTAATTAGCTACAATGCATGACTTGTAGCTTTTCCTGAAAATAAAAGGAACACACTCAACACAGAAATCAGCTCAGACACAGTTTCCACAATGTTAATTCAACAACCAATCATATGCAATTTACTATATTTCACACAATCAACATATGAGCTAAATCAAAGAGGCAAAGACAATTGCTTTTCACGTAATTAACATAATTAGAGAGGGAACTCAATCAACAAAATGAAACAAAAGCAAAAGAAATAGATGCAAACAAAATATACTAGGTGAATGTGAGACAAAATTGAACTCTCTTACGTACTCCAATCAAAACAAAACCCCCCAAATGCAAAACGAGCAGACTCAGAAAATTGAGCAGGAATGAAGAAGATAGAGAAAGCTCACAAATTAAACAAAAAATACAATCAATCCGCACCACGAACTATAATTCTTAAAAGTGAACGAAACCCTTTTCAGATTGGGATGAAAATCGAAAACCCAATTAGCGAAATAAGCAATAGATAAGTAAACAATGAGAATTGACCTGAATTGAGGAAGTCCAAGGGTTTACTGTTCTTGAACTTCAGTGCATTTAATTTATTTTTTCTTCCCCAGATTGCCTGCTCGATGGATCGATTTGTCTTTAATTCTGTGTTTTAAGTTTAGTGAAGAAAGACCAAACACGAACTAAAGTAATGCAGGTCGTCCTTTGGAACATCCTTGCAACTTATAAGCCATGATCAAGTCACGTGCATTATTTTATTTGGCGGCTCTGTATTTTGATAGAGGGGTGTTTGGTTGTATCTTAAACTCCTGGATCCTATTTTTCAGATTTAAAAAAATATGGCACGGTGCCATCGCAAGATAGCAATTTCATTTCAAATAAAGTAGTAGTAGTAGTAGTATGTTATCCATAAAAGAATAACATTAATGACACAAATCAAAAATAAAATGCAACACAAATAAATGATCCAAAATACACACAAGTCAACCCATGGGAAATTGTGTTTACCAAAGAAGTTACTCAGAATCATTCAATTGTCTTTTTTAAACAAAGCTTTGTCCTTCCCACCCAAATGTGTATGCATGCATATTACCCAATTTTGATCTGGCCAAGCTGCATTCACAATCACTAGCCTGTTGGGAGGGATTACCGCATATAACTCATCTATTTAATAAAATATAAATAATTTTGAATTTTTTTCTCACTCAATAAATCATTTGAGTTGTCCAAAGTTTGGGATAAATTTCACCATCTATGTAGTGCCGGAGGCACGGAACACAACTTGTATTTTAATATAAGATTAATATATAATTTCATTCCTTCATATTAATATATTATTATATAAGTAGGTTTATAAGACGATATAATCCCCATCCACTAGTATTATTAGTGGATAGTTTAATACTATATTATTATATAATTTAAATTAAGGGTATATTTGTAACTAGGACATCACTAGCAAGCGAATCAACTAATTAAATAT
The DNA here is from genome assembly GCA_020205555.1 of Panax stipuleanatus. Classification (NCBI taxonomy): domain Eukaryota; kingdom Viridiplantae; phylum Streptophyta; class Magnoliopsida; order Apiales; family Araliaceae; genus Panax; species Panax stipuleanatus. The sequence goes on along the minus strand of CM035116.1, from coordinate 138,590,496 downwards.
ATACAGTAAACATGTAAACCTAAATTGAATGTAGACTAAACATGCAAAGCTATAGTGTCATCAAATTCCTATTAACATGCAAAGCGAAAGTGTCATCAAATTCCTATTTTTTTTACTCAACACAACTTTCATGATACAGTACTCACATTCCACATTGGAGGAATGAATTATAAATAATGAACCTACCATTTAGCATCTCTATTTCTCCTCTACTACCTACAGAATTTATACCGTTTCTAAGTTAGATATATATATTTTTTTAAAATATTATGTTGAGATTTTGGAGTACACTAAATATATTACTTCTCTGTTCCATTCTCAGCCTAGGAAAAATAAAAACGATTTCTTGATAATGCAAAGCTGATACTTAATGACCAGTTAGGAACTCACCGGCGACAATCTAAAAAATATGCAAATCATCATCTCTAAAAAAAATCCTCAATTAATGTATATACACCTTGTATTGTTTTAGTTTTCGACTTTTTATGGAGATACAAAGATAGAGTGATACAAAAAATTAGCTATATATATATGTAATAATTTCTTGAAATTTCCAATAGTCTGTGACCAACAAGACAAAATTCGGAAATGAAGATGTACAAACACAGTAATAAATTGCACAAACAAATGAAATGCAATCCAACAGATTTGAGATCTCTATACGTATGTATGTTGGATAGAAAGTAAGTTTAAGATCAAGACCGGTATATATAACTCTAAGTATACAATATATAATCAATAGGTTACTCTAAGTATATAATATATAATCAATAGAAATCTCTATGTTTTCTTGCCATCTAAAATCTGTCTTGATAAATAATCTCTGTTTTTTCCATCGGCACAAGCGAGAAGAGAACTCTTAATCAATCTTCCTCCAATATTTATATTTATTTATATTTTTTCTTATTCACTCGTATGTATCAAAATTCGTCCAATCTAAGCTTCTTTATTCACTCATCTTTATTTATATATATATATATATATATCTGTTTTTTAGGGTAATTAATGTATTGAACTCTTGCCATTTCTATGGTTTTCTGCACATTTTTATTATTTATGATCATTTGTCCAATCCGTAAACTCATTCTGGGCGGCAACTTCATAACTTTAAACAACTACCAATTGAGCTACAAGATGCAGATGTAAATTTAACAACATAAATTTTATTTATACAAACTTCTTCATTTAAACCAAAAAAAAGATAAATAAGTGGATAAACCCTTCTTTGCTAGACAACCCCAGATTTTAGAATTTGTTGTGTAAAAACAAATCTAGTACAAACTATAAATGAGAGAAGAGAATTATAGCAAAAAAAATAAATATTTTTTCTAAGAACTTGAAAAGGAATTGAAATAATTGAGGTAGTTATTTTTGGGTAGACTAACAAGCCATGACTTGAACCAAGTCTTTAATATTACAACTCTTTTATCTTATTCAACTAAACCAATTCAATTGTTGACTATAGGGACAACATATAATTTATTTATTATATACTTTCTAGATTTAAAAATATATAATGTACATTTATCCCCCACCACAAAAAGGCAGTATCAATTCAAGTAGTGCATGGAGGATTAATGCCTAGGAGCTTTTTCACCATGGTGCCTTAGCCTCTTTTCTCACCTTTCATCTTCAGAACCTCAATCTCACCATCTAAATCTTTAATCATTACTAAGCTTTATCTCAAGAACTCTGATCATCTCCTCCTCTGCTAATTCCACTAGTTCAAGTCTCTTACATTTCACACCCTCTTCTGAAACAGATGAAAGGGTCTCTAGCTTATTTAAATCCCACTTTCATGCCTAGATCCTCAAAGGCTTTTAAAGTATTGTCCCAAACTTTGAGATTATCGCAGCAAGGGGTAAGCTTGCAAGATCTCTAATAGCATCAGCAATGTTGATGGTTTCAGAAATGATATATTCCTGCTACTAGTTTCAAGTTAAGGCCCTTGATAAGTAGTTGTTCATGAAGATACGAGTTTTGACTGACAGCAGCAGAGCTCATAGTACTAATTAATCCCAAGGTGTGATGGAATCTCAGAGTCTACAATTAAACCATCCACATGAGCCTGAAATCAACAGAATGAATGGTTTGAGAAAATTTTCTGTGCCAAATATAATCATCACTATCAATTCCAGATTGATCTGCTGCTGCAGGCAGCGTCATGGTCATTATTTAGCACCATCCATCCATCCATCATGTCTGCCTTTCTCTTGATGATTTTTGCATGTGTTCATGATTGTCAAGGAAATGTTGTTTCTCCCTTGTTACACTAATCTTGATCATGTCCTTTTCTTTATAATAATAATCTTTTTAAGTTCAAAAGGAATGAACAACAAAAATAATGTCACAACTTTTTACATAAACATCTCACTGAATTTCTGAAAGATAACCGCTCTAAATATTCAGTCACCAAACCCTAGCCCGCTCCCCTTTCTACCTTTCTGAAAATAAAATAAGGAAAGTAATTCTCCGTGGTTGAACAATCATCTCTTTTACTTCCCAAGTGATCATTCAAACAGTCCGAAATGGCGGAGCTTCACCAAATTTTAGTATGTAAGCAGTTTCATAAACAGGTCGAAGAGGCAAAATCACTTGAGCATCTAGATATGCATCACAAGAGAAACACCAAACTGATAGATCACTGTGTTACAAGAAGTAAACTGAAAGGCATTAGCGTGGCAAATTTATGAAAGAACATGAAAGCGCGCAAGTGCCTTTTTATACATACCTGTAGCTTAGTGCCAAACTATGCTCTCTCTGTTGAGAGTGCTCGAGCATGTGCTTATTCACAAAACGGCTGCAAAGAACATCCTTACAACATAAGCATAACCAGTTCTCATCAGGATGGTCACACCTTCAAAAAGTTATTCTGAAGTTAGCATTAGCATTTTCCTGTTTACTAAAAGAGGGTATCACTCACACAAGTTAGCCCTTTAAGTAATTTCAAACAAAAGACTTTCCTCGGATGAAAGCGGTAGGCATTAATTTTATATATGTGCTGAAAGGTCAGCAATCGATAACATTAGGAACACATGCACAACGAAATCAATGGCTGATGCCAATGATATTCATTACACCAACTTGATAAGTTGCTTTGACATATTATAATAATTATTCAATGTCAAAAATCCTATACAAAAGGGTTGCAACTCAAACATGCAACTGCCAGTAATGCTTCTCTATTATTCCCATTAGGCATTACAGCTCATTGATTTGTTTGGTTCAGTTTAGCAGCTAACCAAGATGTAAAACTTAAAATAGGTTGATTATGATATTTTTAATACCAAAATTGAACTGACAAAATCAGTAAAAGAAATAAAATTCATTGATCCAACCCATAGATTCTTGAGTTGGTTTAATCTTTGCTTATTGTTCTGCCACTACCATTACTTTGTTTTTTGTTTTTCATTTTTGTAGGCATGCCACTATATAAGCATGTAATTCTCTAATGATATATGATAATGAACTTTTAGATCACAAATACACATTTAACAATTTGATTATGACACTGCAGAATAATTATCAATTTTGTATGCTTGTGACTATATTTTATATATACACGTACACAAAATTCATTACATATATTTATATTAAAGGTACACCTCTTGCTGTATTCCACAGTCCACACCACCTTATTCTAACAATTCTTGGTTAAGGAAAGAGTAAACTCAACAACTGAACCAACTCATTAATTTCAAGAATTTTCAAAACCAAATGTAGTCAACAAAGAAAATCTCAAACCAAATAAACTACAAGTCTACAAAGATCGATTTGATTTGGTTCTTGAGGTTATTCCATTTCAGTTAAGTACTCCCGGTGAAAGCAGGACCTCAGTAACTCTCTAAGCTTGAGTTTGCTATTGTATCCTCTAGATTATGCGGTTTATACCTTGATCTATTATGATATCTTCAAATACTTTCTTGGCTTTCTATCTTTCTAGGAGGACATATATATATATATATATATATATATATATTGTATCCTCCCTGGAAACATGACAAGTGACAAGTAAGTTCCTTACAGTATATATAAGTCGAGTTATAGGACTACTACAGTATGCTAGACTCCTAAAAAAGTTTAAAATTTTTCCAACAGAAGTCAAAATAGTTGTACCCCGATCCACGAATACTACAGATACGGGTGATGCGGTGGAAAATATCAATAAAGATACGGATTTCCATATATTTTAGCATGTATGGAGATTTAATATATTTTGTTTACTTTTATTTATTAGTTAGGAAAATTTAGTAGTCTAATTTATATTTGGCCCGTTTATGTTTTGGGCTTTAGTTTTCTAATTTTATTTAGTTTAAGATTTAATTATTTTCTTTTTTCAATTATTCGTAGGAAAGTAGTTTAGCATTATAAATATGTTATCTTAAGGTTTTATGAGATACAATTTTGACAATTATATGAATTTCTCTTTGAGAGTTTTATCTTTCTTGTGGATTCAAGACTTATCTACGTTCTTGCTGATACGTTAAACCTTTAAATCACGTTTGTGTTTGAGCATTACAATTTAACCATATTCCACTGTGACAATTGACATCAGAACCTGGATAATTGTATCCGAATAAGGTGACAACCGATTGAACCTTGTGCGTTATCTCGAGGATTTTCTAGTTTTTGGTCAGAATCTTAGAATCGAAGATTACGTAACTCGTATTGGAGGAACGAGGCCGAGCGAAATTTTTGTTTATCCAAAATAAATAAATAATGCTACTGTTCATCCTTTCATCATCAACCTCTCTTGTCGGAAAATTCATAGTTGTCGCCTCCGCTATTTGTTATCCTTCACCAAATTCGCCAACTGGATATCACCACCACAATACCAAACTTCATCATCATAACAATCAACGAGAGAGAAACAAGATTCACAACCTCCGTCCCAAAACAAGAGTTGAGAGAAAAAAAGAACGCAGCCACCATTGTTGCCGTTTGGGTTTCTACTGCACCGCAACTTCATCTTCTATCATGAAATTAAAGAGGTATAGAAAACCGATTGATTTAAGTATAGCCTTGTTATTAGAAGTTGATTTGTCACAGAACCATCACTTTGTCTTCTCAGTCTGATTTCGTGCAGGCAACGAGCAAAGGTGATTTAATATTGCAAAACATCAATTTGATCCCTCATTGTTTCTTATAAGTTTTGTCAATGCCCCTTGAATTCTGGGTATCTTCAATTTAGCCTGTAGTCCCTTACATAACCTTAAATTTAGTTGCAAGGTTTAATTTACCTCACAATTCTGACTCCCAAAATTTATTTTTAATAGAACAATTCCTTGAGTTTTAACTTTACCGTTTTGTTCTTGGAAGTAATTTTTTTGGGGGTGTATTTTGAAACTTTTACCATGGTGGAAAATATTTTTCTTCCTAAACTGCTTCGACATAATGACTCGCGACCCGAATCTAGTTTTCACGCTTATATTCACTGTAAGTCAAAGGTGTGTAAACTTGTTCTTGATACAGATAGTGACTTTAATATTGTCTCACCCAAACTTGTGAAAGAATTAAACCTTCGACCCGAACTAATTCCTTATCCCTTTGAAATTCCTTGGCTCAATAATACCTCAATTACAGTATGTGTTGTGCCAATTATATTTAAAAGGTATACAATTGTGGTAGTTTGTCATGTTTTGCCTATGGATACACACATATACTGCTAGGTTGATTATGGTTGGAAGATTTTCATGGTGAATATTTTAGTTCTAAAGATGTTTATAGCTTTTATTGTGGAAATAAGAGAATTTGTTTGCTTCCTCACTAACCAAACATGCATGCTATTGTGAGGTCTTCAAAGAAATTTTTTGAATTGGATGAGTATGAGACTGATGGTCGTGAACAAGTAGAGTAATTGGAAAAACCTCAGATTGAAGAAGCGTCATGTTTGGAAGCTCACAATTGTATTGTTTTGGAGGAAATACAACTTGAGATTGAAACTAATACAGTTGAAGAATCACAAATCCTTGTTGAGTCACCTAGCATCAACGCGAGTATGGAAAATTTTGTGACGTCTAAGGATGATGATACTACAACAGACACCATTGGTTCAGAAGTTGCTCCTATGCAGGTGTTTGACGATATCAAAATTATTGATTTTATTGTTCCTGGAGATTTCTTTGTCATGCAGGTAAACTGCAAGATGTTAGTATTTTCTCGCCTATTTTCAAGATTATTCTTTGAGAAGAAAACTCATAAAATTTTGATCCCGTGAAGGTTGAAGATTCGTTCTTTGTATTTGATACTAGTTTGTTTTAAAATTTGAGGATGAATTTTTTCTAAGAAGGGAAGATTAATGCGGCGGAAAATATCAATAAAGATCCAGACTTCCATATATTTTAGCATGTATGGAGATTTAATATATTTTGTTTATTTTTATTTATTAGTTAGGAAAATTCAATAGTCTAATTTATATTTGGCATGTTTACGTTTTGGGATTTAGTTTTCTAATTTTATTTAGTTTAGGATTTAATTATTTTCTTTTTCCAATTAGTCATCGGAAAGTAGTTTAGCATTATAAATATGTTATCTTAGGGTTTTATGAGAGATACAATTTTGACAATTATATAAATTTCTATTTGAGAATTCTATCTTTCTCGTGGATTCAAAGCTAATCTTACGTTCTTGTTGGTACGTTAAACCTTCAAATCACGTTTGTGTTAGTGTTACGCTGCGTCAAAGGGGGAATGTCCTTTGTACTTGAAATGAAATTAGAAACTATCTATCTTCTATCTAGAATTGTAACTTCTGCCGAACCCATGTCATAAAGTAAAAATTAAGAATAATAAAATCCATCAGACCCCAATGAATGCTTTCCAGAATTCACATTCTCATACGTGACACCTCAACAAAACCTCTCTTCTACTTCCATCCAACACAGTATAGAAGAGAAAAGTTGTATAATTGAATCAGAAGTATTTGAAACCTCTGAACATTTCAAGGATCAACAGAGTCACAAGAAGCAAAAAAAAAAATTACAAGCTAATTATTTTACAGTACTAGCGACCTGAAACAATTATCAAGCTGCAACATACCGATGATAGAAACAATAACATAAGTCATAAACAAAAAACAAATTATAACAAAAACAAAGAGCATAACGCCACTGGAAATACCAAACACATTTAGCCCAAAATAAACATAAATCAAAAGACAAATTATAGTAGGTGAATGTCAGCTTAATCAAAAGAGCATGCAGTTGAATATATGCCCAATTATTTATCATGCATATGGCAATATCATGGCAACATCAACTAAGATTGCAATGTCAATAGATTGGCACTGCACAACGTTAATCTAACTACTGCAGGATGCTTGCAAGGATCTAAGGCTTTCATCGACACCCAATTTATAAGCAAAAGGAGAAAGTTAAGTAATTGGACACCAAATTTATGCCCCGACACGGCTCAAACATAGACTTTGCAACTAGTAATTTCAACAATTCCCTTAAATAATCAGCACCTTTGCAATAAGTATTTTCAACAAACTACTTAACAAATAAGCTATAGCCCAGAATACAACTTAGGAGTTAGGACCATATTTTTGACATGGAACATTTTCCATTATATCCGTCCCAAGATGGGAACCCATCTGAAAGTATTGTTTTACCTATAATAGTGGTATTTAGCACTTTGATTTTGAAATTAACTCTGATTTAGGGAAGTTCTGTGAAAGAAAATTTGACTGTAAGTACATAAAAAAATAATTTACAAGTTTTTATGAAATTTGCATTCATCTTCTCCACTTTCACATTAAAGATTAGGAATTTTCTATAAAGTTTTCACTTTGCTTGTAGTTATCAGTGTTTAGGGTTAGGATTTTGAAGAGTAAGAGGACGGACCTGTGGCAGGCGGTGTCAGGAGTGGGAATATGGGTGAGATCCGAACATAAAGAGTTCAGGTGATCGCACTGTGTTCTGGCTTCGACCCAACCCGACTCGGATCCGAATAGTTGTACCAATTCTTCGTCTTCTGTTGAGTTTGGAACAGACGGAGAAGACGACGATGAACTTTTCTTCGCCATTTGCTGTTCGGTTTGCTCAACAGTATCAGGATGCTCTTTGTATGCTTAGTTATTCAACCAATACGTCGTCGTTTCATATGTCCCACAAAAAAAATATATTATTAATTACCAAATTTAAAAATTAAAGATAGACTTTTAATCAAAATATACCCTTAAAATAATAAGTGTTTAATTTAATAATATCATACAAATTTAATTATGATGACAAATTTGTGTATATTATGTAATTTTATAATATTATTAATAAAAAATTGACTCCTACAAATAAATTGTTAAATATATATATATTTTTTTAAAATGAAAACTTGTCGAAATTATATATATATATATTATTTGAAAGTTCTACAACAATGAAATATTATCATGATGCTTGAATATATTTCTATTTTTTTTTGGTGCAAAAGGAGGTAAAAATAAAAGAATAATACTATAGACACAACTTATTCTACAATTATTTTATAATTTATTGATGTGACATACTCTACCTCAGTTTTTACGTGGAACCGAATACTACATTGAAACAATTTGTTCATCAATATGATGAGGTGAAATATAACACATCAACAAATTATAAAATAATTATAAATAAATTATGTCTCTACCACTATTTAAAATAAAAAATCGGGATGTATAATTTTCTCCAAGTATCTCGGGCCCATTTGCAAAATCTAATGGCATGAATAGGGAGGCGTCTTCGGTGCTAACTTGCAAAGAGTGCACATATTGCAATCCACAATATTTTGTTAATGGAATTTTTTAACATGTGTCCTAAGGATACATGCTAAGCACACAGTTCAATTAAATATTTTCTTGAATTGTGTGCATATTCCCTTGAACTTGATGCACATACAGAAATCAAGAGAATATACACACAGTTCAAAAGAATATTCTCTTGAACTGTGTGCTTAGCATGTGTCCTTATGGCACATGTTAAGAGAACCCTTTGTTAATTTGTTAGCATCTCATCCTTCTCGATTCATAGTATTTCACCTTTCAATTTTTTAAAGAATAAAATACACTGACACCCACTCTAGATAATCATAAAAATACTCATATTCCTTCTAATTTTTTAAATAACAGTTAATACCCTTGTAAGTTTTTAGAGTTGACTAAATAAATAAATATACATATTTACCCTTGTATGTTATCAAATTTTAATTTCTGAATAATATATGTATGTGTGTGTGTTTAATTATCTTTTTTTTAAAACAATACAATTTAATTATAGTTTTATTTGTAATTAATACTATCTCATTCAAATAATTTAATTTAATTAACTCATATTTTTGGATAAGTGATACAAATATTAAGAATTTTAAATTAAATTATTACCGGAGGTTTTCTAATTAAAGTGATTGAGTATGTTGATAGTTTAATTTTTGGTGTATAACAACAAAAATTAGTATTTGAATTCGATTTTTATATGTTAAATTTTATTGAGTATATGTCAAAATTTGGGATGTTTATGACTTTAATTACATTTTTTAGTATATAGTTGATGTTGTTTTTATACAATAATGAATAAAAAAATATAATAATATTTATTACTACCTCTATCTTATTAAAAAAAAATAATATATTTTTTCTTTTTTTGAGTAATAACATTTGTCATTTTTATTGTAAATAATTATGCTTAAGAGTTATTTATGTTTAGTTTAATATTTGAGAAGAATAATTAATATAATTTTTAATTTTTTTTATATGAATAATAAGATTCGTTACGTAATAATAAGTTTATTTTACGTAAATTTTAATATTTAGAAAAAATAATTATATTTGCGTTAATTTATACTTTTATGCTTATTAAAAATTTACTTATTTATTTACAAAAAAATATATTTGAATGTATATTACGTAAATTTTAATCTTTAAGAAATTTAATTGGAAAAAAGTATACGACTTTATTTTCTTGATAAAATAAATATTTATTATTTTTGAGAAATATGTTATTTAGTAATGCACAAATTCATAATTTAATTAATTAGATCAAGTTGAGTAAAAATTATAACATACAAATTTATATTTAGTGGATATATTAAACATTATAATTTGAATGGTATATTAGACATTATATTAAAAATATTTTTGAATATTAGTTGGTCAACCACACTAAAGATAATGAATGTTACATATTATAAACTAGAGGGGTACTGATAATAATAAAGAATTTTAATTAAAAAAAAATGAGCCTGACTCCTGAAGAGGATCCAAGATTGGACCCATAATTCCCTAATATATAGTCTGAATCCGGTCTGAGTTCACCCTAGGCCCAAGCCCGACCAATAGACGGGCAAAATAAACTAGGGTTTTGACTAATCCCCTATATATACTCACTTGCAGTATTGAAGCTAATTCTTCTAAACGCCCCTGCGACTTCAATCTGCGGCAGCGAGGAGAGAGAAAGAAAGAAAAAGATGGGACACTCAAACATATGGAACACGCATCCTAAGACCTACGGCCCTGGTTCGCGTGCCTGGTATTTTTTATCCCCATTTTCATATGCTAATTTCTCTATGTTTTCATTTTTATGTGTTAATTTCTTTGTGTTTTCATTATTTGATTGTATAATTATGGAAGATTATCAATTCATTTCGTTTATACTTAGCTATTTTCTGTAAAGTTTAAATTTAGTGTTTGTTCAACATTTTGATCTTGAGATGAGTTGAGACGTTGAGTTGTGCATAGGATTGAATCAGAAGCTACAAGTGTTGTAATCATTACTGTAGATGACAGTTTTTTATGTGTCTGAATTGTATTTTGTAATTGACTTTAGTTTCAATTATTCTTTTTTTAGATACGGATGATTTACTTTCAGTTTGATTGAATTACTTAATTCTTGTAAATTTTTTTAACTAACAAAGAGTAGAGTAAGTTGATTTGTTTCTGGAATAGTGAACCTTTAGATGGATTACAGGGGGAAAAAATTAAGGTGAAATGTGTTCAATTGAGCAGGTGCTTAAGTTTTCTCTTACCATGACCTTTCAGTTTAAGTAGTTTTGTTAATTGTAGCTTTCACATTTTATGTTATTGGATTTGGAAGATTAGGAGCCTCCAATGATATTTGAGGCTTTTATTTTGAATGAAAAATAGAAGTAAAGTTGGATTATCAAGCCTTTACTAGTAGTCGAGTCTAATTAGGTAGCAGGCACAGCTGTTAAATATCATTCTGGACCATATGCATCACTGTTTTCAAATGTTATTTCAAGCCATTCCTTAGCATTTTACCTCATCTATTTGTGTTTGTCTCTCCTAGTTTCTAAGTTTCTACTTTCTTATTAGACTTTACATTACACTAAATTTTACTGTGAGCCATAGCCATCCCTTTGAGGATATCAGAAAGTTGGTGTGATATGAGGAATATTTATGTGCGGGGAATTCTCTTTAAAGGAAGCTTCCTCTGAATCTTGAGTTTCATGAAGTTTCCTAGTTGTATATTGTCATACAACCACTGCCTTAAAGACAATATATATAAACTTTCCACAATTGGGTGTGTAGATGTTTTTCCTTGAGTTGTTTTAGGCTTTATATTGGTTGCAATCCTTCTTGATACGAAATGTATAAGACAAGAAGAAATTCAAACACAAGATTAGCTGATAATATAAATTGTTCTGGCAGCCGTGTTTGTGGGAACCCTCATGGATTGATACGAAAATACGGGATTATGTGCTGCAGACAGTGCTTCAAAACCAATGCCAAGGAAATTGGCTTCATCAAGGTAATTAACCAACATTTGAGTGGAAGGGCATCTATTTGCCGATAGTATATTTGTAATGTTTTGGTCTCTTGCTCATAATTTCAACTCTCTTTTCGGCTTTATATTCCACTCTCCATGGGTTTGTATTGCCTAGCTTTTGCTTTTTCTGTATTCTTTTTTAATTTTTTGTTCAAGTCAGTAATTCATTGTGGTTATATTTGTGTTTTTGCAGTATCGTTAGAAGGATGTATGCCATTTCCTCTACAAGGAAGAGGATTTTACCCAAGCACAATGGTGGTAGTGGTTTTTAATATTGATTTTGCTTAATGAATTTATAGTTTTGTATGTTTGGAGACAATGGGTTAATTGGAATGATGTAGATCACCCTAGTTTATTATCTAAGAAATTTGTGGACCCTTGTTATCTTCACTTGTCATGAGGTTTCTTCTTTATACCCTTTGGTTTTCAAGTGCATGGTAACTGAGTATATGAACTTTGTTTGGGGTTTTGACAATCTGCTGGAATCTGTTCATCTGATAGTGAGGAAAAAGAATTGCATTTATCTTTTAACTAAGAGAATTACCTCTGGCTTGTAAACTGTTTTGAAAATGTGGACCATTTCTATTCTTCAATCTTCCGGAAACTAGGGAGGGCCCTTTCAATATTACTTGCTCTATTCCAATTTTCAAATTAGATATAAGACTCTCTTTGGGGTTAATTCTGAAATTCTAAAATTTAAAATTAAGATAATATTTTTAGTATAAACTATTAGAATTGTTATTACAAAGTGTGACTAATTTTAACAATAAATTGTTTTCAAAATTTAATGATCAATTTTGAATTTTATGATTTCATAAGTTAATTTTGATTATAGTAAAATCTCATTAATTTCCACAACTTGATATCGAGATCTCTCTACGTGAATAAATGGTTCTTCAAAGTTGGAAGAAGCTACGGGGGGTCAAACCCAAGCTCCGTATTACTCACTATTCGGCTCTACGATAGAGTTGGCTACACCCTTGTTTGTTGTGGCTTTTTAAGCTAAGCCTTTACGCTACACAAGTGGAGTTTAGAATCTTCTTGTACGGCCGACTGTCATATTTATTTTTTGTACATTTGAAATGGGTGATGTCAGTTTTTTCACGTTTATATAAACACCCCCCCTCCAAAACACAATAATAAAAAAAAATGAGGTGGCTTAGCTAAGAATTAAAGCAATGTTAAAAATATGGAGTAATGTAATTAGTTAGGTCAATCATTCTCTTGACAGTGGGCTAAATGAGTGGTACTTAGTACTTGCTTAACCAGCTTGAGAGAAATTATCACTTTTGTGGGGGTGTATGTGTTTGTTTCTTTTATACCAATTGGACCCGTGGAGTGTACCTTAAGAAGTCACATGCCTCAAACTATGCAACGCATTAACATCGTTTCTTAATTACATACATACATAAATACACTCCATAAAATCATGCTTAATTGAAAAAATAGTATTATCTGGAAAAAATTATTAACAAATTCATATATATAATCAAGTTTTTAAAAAAAGAGAAAAAGAAAGTAGATTTGATGGGAAAATGTTCAGTGTGACTATGATTATAAAATTATAGACCCGGTCCCATCCATGCATGTTATGTGTACACACAAAATAAAAGCTTCAATATTAATATATATATACATTTTAATAAAATGCAAATATAAATGAAAATGATTTACCTTCCGAATTTAAGGATGGCTAGCTGAAGCTTTCTATATATGAGTAAAAGCCCAATTTATTTAATACTCCTCCTAAGAAAGAGGAAAAACATTTTCTGCAAGTGAATAATTTACACCCAAATTCCTGTATATTAAGTAGTAGTATTAAATTCCTCGCATAAATTGAATATATATATATATATATATATATATATATATATATATTTAAAAGTCACGTCTCCCATTTGACTTTTGACGCTGGTTAGAGATAATACTAAATTTTAAAATGAAAGTTATTTATCAAAAAATGAATATTATGCTCAAAGAAAGTCAAAACTCACATGAGACTGACTTTCAATATTATAGGATATTTACAAACTAGAACAAAAGGAAGATTATTATTAATTCAACTTGCTTAATTTACTAGCTAGGTAGGTGAATAGGACGGGGCATCCTATATATGGATTTGTATTTTTATTTGGAAAAATTAAACAGATAGTGTATAGTACGAACCTTCTTAGGCTTGGGTTGTATCTTAGCTTGCAAAAATTACAAGGCATTGGCTGCCTGCTACCTTGTCTCTCTTTTTTAATAGTATATGGCCTTAATTCTTGCATTTTCATTTCACTCTCACCTACTGTTTCATCTTTCATGGACATCATTCAGCTAGCTAGCTACCTCTCATTCATGCCTTTTCTCAGGTTTGTATATATTTGTTTCATATATATATAGAACGTGAACGTCTATACATAAATATATATATATATATATATATGTATATTTCATATATATTTTCTTCTTCTTCTTCTTCTTCTTCAACTAGATATTATAGTGTTGCAACTTGCATGAGTGTGTGTAGCTAGTAGTGTCTATAAGAGAGGAGGAGGAGGAGGAGGAGGAGGAGGAGGAGGAGGAGGGGAGGGGAGGGGAGGGGGGGGGGGGGGGTTGAAGAAATGTTAGAACAATATTGGCACATATATTAGAATTGAATTATTGACTCAAAATATATATTTCTATTTATTGGTCATTTTTTTTTTCTCGGTCTTTTCCTTTTATCATCTCTCTGAAAAAGTTAATTTCTCTATGTTTGTGATCTTTGATGCCATTTATTTTTACACATGATTTTCCCTCTCTTAGCTTATAAATTAAGGATGATCCAAACCTTTGATTGCATTCGAACAATACCTAGCTCATATATATGAATGGCTAGACATACACATACATACAATTGACAAAGTCATGCATGATTGTGGAACAAATTAAACCACTAGACAAGGAGTTTAGACTTGCTCTATGCTCGAACATGTCAAAGTTTCTTTAATTTTTTTCAATTTGGAAATGCTAGAATCTAACCATCGAGCTTAACTATTTAAGTAATTTCAAACAAGATCCTTATTTGTCAATTTTTATATATGGGATGGATATAAAGAAAGAAACTAGAAAATTGCCTCTAAAAATATTTAAATTCTAACCATAAATTCTTATACAAGTTTAACAAGGGCATCATCTTATCAACAATGCTACTATCACATAAAAAAGGGTTACATAATGCTCATATACACACATGCATACTGTGGATCCTGTCTGACATGTGGGAGCTACAAATATGCATGTGAATGTATGTGAGCATTATGTGACTCTTTTTTATGTGATAGCAGCATTATTTTATCCCATTCCTATCAACAAAAAGAATCTTCTAGGCTCGAACCACCCCCAACCCTAGCCATTACCTTAATTTATGGATTCGGTTATCATGAAGTTAACTTTATGATAAGTTGGTCAATTGACCAACACAATGCTGACACGTAGAGAAAAAAATCACCTCTCAACTTGCGTGTTGACAGTGTATTGTTAACTTCATGCTAACTATTCCCTTAATCTATATAGAGACTGAGTTTTGTATTTTAGAACAAAGTTATGATCCATATAACCTGTTATGGGTAAGTGGTATGGTCTATAATCTATATTAATCAAGTGGTCCGGGTCTGCGTCCGGGTTTGACTTGAAAATGAAGATTCTACTTTACTCTCGTGACTAAAATGAAAATTTTAGTGGGCTCAGTATGTATGTTCAATAATACCAATAAAATTTGGATGGGTCAAATGAATGGCCCACAAACTGGTTTAGAAAAAAAATTGAAATGTGGGTCACCTAGAGTTGGAACACTCCCATCAGTGCCGACTTATAACTGCTTAAAAGGACCCCAACTATATATACCCCTGGGATTAATAAAATAAAGAGAAATTATAATTAATTAAATTATAGAAACATAAAATGTGGTTTAGTTAGCGTAACGTCTTTCCAAAGATTCACAAAACCCCAAAGCCCCCCACCTAAATATGCACCAACACTGTTTACCATTTGCCATACCTGATGCCTCCCCCAAATCTCACACCCACCAACACCAACTCTCGCCGGAAAACTCACTCTCTGTCTCTCTAGAACTTGTTTGGGTGTTGAAATTGTAACTTTATAAGAATAAATTTTGCTAAAAGGTGGGATCTTTGGCATACCCATTTGCGGTTTTGGAGTTAAACTGGAATTTTCTTGATCTTTCTGCAGTTTTTTTGGCTATGGAGAGTGTAGTGTAGTGGGGCTTGTGGGTAAGTGCATTTTGTAAGAGACAATGTGAAGTGAGTACTCAAATCTTTAGTGTGTGTATGTGTGTGTGTTTTTTACAATGATGGTGGCTGCTGTTTCTGAAGCAGCTTCAACTAACCCACCAGCGAGAAACCCCAAAACAATTTCGATAGATGAGAACCCAAAAAGACCTCCATTGTTACCCTCTGAGAGAGACAATGGAATTAACCCTAAAAAACCCAAATCAAGACAAGTTTCTTCAAGATACTTGTCCCCTTCTCCTTCAACTTCAAATTCCTCACTCTCTACATCTTCTTCTTCTTCTAGAAGATTCCCATCTCCTTTAGTTTCAAGAAATTCCACAACCAGTACTAGTACTCCGGCTGGGCTACCAAAAAGGTCGGTATCGGTGGACAGGAGAAGACCCTTTAGGCCGGATCTTGATTCCAAACTAGGCAATGCCAGTGAAGTTTCAGCTGCCACAAAGATGCTGGTGACTTCTACTAGGAGTTTATCGGTTTCGTTTCAAGGGGAGGCGTTTTCTCTTCCGATTAGTAAGACTAAAGTGGCGCCACCTTCACCTAATCTGAGTTATCTGAGGAAGGGTACACCAGAAAGGAGGAGGAGTAATACTCCACTAAGGGGGAAGGTTGATGGTGGTGGAGATCAAGTGGAGAATTCTAAGCCAATTGATCAGCATAGGTGGCCTGCTAGGAGTCGGCAACTGAATCCTTTATCCAGGAGTTTAGATTGTAGTACTGAGAAAAATAATAAGCTCATTGGATCTGGGAATGTTATTAGGGCACTACAGCAATCCATGAATGGTGACAGTAGGAGGGCATCAGTTGATGGTAGATTAAGTCTTGATTTGGGCAATGCCGAGCTTTTAAAAACAATTGAACATGCCCCAGATGGTAATTCACTTAATGAGTCATCTGTACCTTCTGATCTCACCATGTCCGATACAGATAGTGTTTCTTCTGGCAGCACTTCAGGAGTGCAAGAATGCAGTGGAGTACCCCATGGACGAAGTGGGCCTCGTGGGATTGTTGTATCAGCCAGGTTTTGGCAAGAAACAAATAGCCGGTTGAGGAGGTTGCAGGATCCAGGTTCACCATTGTCGACAAGTCCTGGGTCAAAAATGTTAGTCCCACCAAAGTTCGGCCAGTCAAAAAAGTTCCAAAGCGATAGTCCATTATCATCACCACGTACAATGGCATCCCCTAATCGAGGAGGTATTAGACCTGCATCACCAAGTAAGCTTATGACATCTGTGACATCATCTCCTTCGAGGGGGATGATGAGTCCCTCTAGGGTCAGGCATTCAGTTAGTGGTACCATTAGTAGTAATTTTAGCGAGAGACCTTCAGTCCTTAGTTTTGCTGTTGATGTTCGAAGAGGCAAGGTGGGGGAAAACTGTCTTGTTGATGCACATCTATTGAGGCTTCTGTACAATCGGCAACTGCAGTGGCGGTTTGTAAATGCGAGGACAGAAGCTACATCGTTGGTGCAGAAACACAGTGCAGAGGTGAGCTATTTAAAGTTTATGTGACCTTGTCTTTTTTTTCAAATATATATATATATATATATATATATATATATAATATTGAGAATTAACGGCACATAGTTATGGTATCTGATTTATATAACTGCTTATGTCAGACAACATCATCTGTCATATTGAATGTTTCTTATAATTCCCTCTACAAAGTTTAGATCATGGTGAAACCATATTTTGAGTGACCAGATTTTATTTAATAAGTTATTACCTGATGTTCTTTTTATCCTGTGAATGTCAATTTACTAATAATTTTAATGCAGATTAAGATGAGAGATCCTTCAATTGAATCTTGGGAGCACTTTCACAATTCACCACATTGTGGTCTGAGGAACAAACATTGAGATCATGCTAATGTTTTTAATATGTAATCTTAATCTTCCTAAACTAGGCAAGCATCCTTTAACTCGTAGGTCCTGTTCAAATAGCTTAAACATATTAGATAAATGCTTGACTGTATAAACTCTGTCCAACGTTTAAGACAAATAGTTCTGCAAATGAAAATTTCTTGTTTGTTAGCAGCAGGGGTTTGTTATTTTTTTTATTATGAAAACAAACTTTTATTTAAGCTTATTAAATGATCAAGCTTGAGCAATAAATACTTGTGGTCTACTCAGCTCTAGCTATAAATTTTATTTTGAATTTTGCTAAGGTAGATGGTCCAAGTCCAAGCTGAGCCCGATCACCACTGCTAAACAAACAAGCCAAACCCGGAAGCTGCATGATCAGCTTGGCTTGGTTTATTTGCACCCTTAGGTGTAATAGCTGTGCATATGAGTTTCTGAAGTTAGATAAGTTCCACTAGGGTCGATGAGTTACTGAGAGACGTGAAGTCTTTGATGTAATGGAAGAGTAAAGCTAATGAGAGAATTAGATATAATTCTGGACTGCTTTAGCATTGTTTCGAGTCAAGGACATCAATGTCATCAGGAAGAAGTTATTAATGTGATAAAGGGATTGTACTTTTATTCTTTGTCTGATGGAGAATGTACCTTTATAGATTCTACGAGATGTATGCCCTGCCAGTAAAGATATCTTATGTTACAAGCATTATATAGATGGACGGCTTGGAACCACAATATGTTTGTACTGGAGCGTATTTAGGAGAAATTCATAGTTAATATTTACACTAGAACGAGTTATACTTTCACTACACATTAATGTAATCCTAGTTACGAAAAACGATTAAAGGGAATACTACCATTTAAATTATTTTACTCATGTTTGTTCTATTATAGAGACTTCTAGTTAATTGATCAATAAGGTTTAAAAGTTGATGAAGCAATTTAGTAATCTTAAAATGCCCATAGACTACTTTTTGTGAGTGTAAATACAAAGAATTATGCTCCTGGAGTTCATTTCATGGTGGATTAAGCATTAGGAAAGCTTGTACATAAAATTGAGAATTATTGAGTGTTTTAGAATTGAAGAAATCCTATCAGAAATTTCTTGTTTGTAATTTGATAAGTTTTTGGAATAGGTTTTTTCTTTCAATAAATACAGCCATGTATAATCTTTAGCTTTATTTTGTTGCTAATCTGGTCCCGAATAGATATTGTGGCCAGCTATCATTGTTATTTTATGAATTGAATGTTTCGTTGTATCAGAAAAACCTATGGAATGCTTGGATAACAATCTCAGATCTACGTGATTCAGTCACCAAAAGAAGGCACAGGTTACAATTACTAAGGC
Organism: Panax stipuleanatus; assembly: GCA_020205555.1. NCBI lineage: Eukaryota > Viridiplantae > Streptophyta > Magnoliopsida > Apiales > Araliaceae > Panax > Panax stipuleanatus. The sequence goes on along the minus strand of CM035116.1, from coordinate 138,571,255 downwards.
AAAAATTGAAATTAGCCTCCATTCTCAAGGGACAAGTAAGATTTATTCTTTGATTCATATTTACTGTATAACAATCTTGCTGGTGTTTTTTTTATTTTTTGTTGAAAATTATCTGATGCTATCTTCAAATAGACGTGGTGTTACATATATTATTAATATTATGAGCTATTACATATTGACTACTTACTATTAGTATCAACTTACTCATTCATCTGAATTAGAAAACAAGCTAAGCAGATTACCACCCTCACTTATTACACATATACATTTTTTTGACAAGTACGTGTTACAGATATTTCTAATTAAATGCATAGAGTTTCCTACTGGTTTAGATCACAGTGCGGCTCTCCAATCTTACCAAAACTGTAATTGATAGTACACATTTTAATTAGCAATGAAGTATCAAAAGTTCTTTTCTATTTCTAGTTATAGTACAATTGTCACGTACTTTGGCTTATGTAATCCTTGAGATGCATTACATATGCTGGGGATGTTTTTGGTTTGATTGCACTGGAAATAAATATAAGTGAAATATGTCGAGCTTTCTTTTCTTTTGGGCAAGAATGGAGAAGGCCAGATTCTTGTTCAATTTCATCTTGTTCAATTAAATCCATACACTTATGAAGGACTCATGATAGTTTAAGCTATATTAATAGGTAAGTTCACAATATCATTCCTGAAACAGAAATTTAAGAGATTCAGTCTACATTACTAAATTTGTATCAGGTTATTGCTTCTCTTCAAGTCTTTGTAGGCGAACTTCCTGGCCTTAGGATTAGGCTGATAATTAGGTTTTATGGAAATCTGAGTGATATCATAACAGAGCATTTTGTTCTATATATAATCTTCAAATGTCAATAATGATCCTATATTTTGGAATGGAGTTTATTAAGATTATTCTGTATGTCTCTACTTTATTACGATATTCTATTATATTCTTTTTGATCATTTTTCTTAGAAATAAGTGACTACCAATTTCTTCAACACCAAACACTTTATACTTTTTTTACTACTTTAAAGTGTTTTTTCATTATCAAACACAAACTACTTTTTATAAACTACACTTATAAACTGAAGCAGTAAGCAAAAGCAAAGCAGTCCAAACACCATCTTATATCTTCCTCAGCATACAAGCTTCCTATTCTCACAAGTGCTTCAAAAGGTCGAAGTTGAACATGGCCAAACCATCTCAACCAATATTCACATATTCTCCTCAATTAGTGCTACTCCATCCTTCTTTCAAGTGTACTTGTTTCTAATCCTATTCAACCTTGTATGCCACAATCACCTTAACATTCTCATCTCAACAACTCCCATCTTATGCCCATGTTGCTTCTTGGTTGCCCAACACACTCCATATTGCATTATTGGGATCTCCGTCATCCTATAAAAAAAACCAGTTCAACTTATCCATCCTAGAAAACTTTTCCCTCAGTACATGAGCCTATAATATATGCTGCTCTCTACATTTAGACTAGTAGTGTGGTTATTTGACACATCAAGGTTTGTGGAGGAACAGTTGCACGAGAGCTGACTTCAAAATTTTCTTACATTTGAGTCGTCTCAGAATTGTTGTGAATGTAGAATATCTAGTTATAGGAAAATGATATATATGTGAACAAATCTCATACGAAGTTGGATTGCGACTAACGTGCAACTCTCAGAACTCTAAGCGATAAGATAGAATATAATATGTGGGTCCTTTCTTAATTCCTTCCTATCCCATGTGTCCACATACGTCGACATTTAATATCGACATAAATTTTTTGTCATATGTTGCAGGACTCCTAGTTATATTTCCTGAAGAATGCTAAGTTTCTTTGACATATCCACATCACCTCTTGTTAGAAAGATTGACTTTGACCTTAGAGATTTATTCAAGTAATACGATCAGGTAGAATTAGAAAGATTCCCCCTTGTTCTCTCCCACGTCTTTGTGCTAGATCTCCATTCTTTCTTCTTTTGGTACATTTTATCATAGAGAACCCTCCACTCCTAAGGGCTGTAATGGTGGGATCCGGAGTATACATGTTACAGATTTCATGCTATCAAATTTTTGATTCATTATTATACTTGGTGTGCTATCGTTATGTAACTGTTTGTTTATTTTGACTGATAAACTTTTTAAATAGTCGATCATGTCTAATGTACTTTGATGCAACTGTTTATTTTGATTGATATTTTTTATATGAAAAAATTCAATTGATCACATCTAATGTAGTGTGTGTTGGTGCTGTAGATGACCTGTTTGGAAGATTGGGCTTCTTTAGATAAAGATCACTCCGTTTCATTGCTTGGAGCAATAGAAGCGCTGAAGGCTAGCACTCTTCGGCTTCCAGTTGTTGGAGCAATTGTATGTCCGTTGGGTCAATAATCATTTGTTTCTTTCATCATCAAATGTGTCCAACCACTAGCATGAAGGAGCTTGATTATATAACACTTCTGGATTTTTTGACAGGCTAATATCCAAAGTATGAAGGAAGCTATTAGTTCAGCACTTGATGTGATGCAGGCAATGGGATCCTCAATATGCTCACTTTTGTCAAAGGTAATCTCATTGCTCGTGTGAGGACCTCCTTCCTGCTTGAGTGTGTTATAATAGTGAACATCGTAAAAATTGCTGTAAACAAGAGGCCATTACCCAATTAGTTGCGTTGGTAATTAGTATGCTCTTGATTAAATGATTAGGAGCATATGTTTTAACTGTGTAAATCGTAATTGAGGAATTCACATGTCGGTTTGAAGGCCACTCGTGTACTGTCAGCAGCTAAGCCACATGCCATCATTTGTAAGGGTTTGTGATTTCCTCTGGGTACCACCTCCAGCTGCGCTAAGCAAGAAAATTCCTCAGGGGATATGACAAGCTAAGTCCCAAGGCTTATGCGTATTACACCAACTCAGTCCAGGATAGAAGCCATGCAATAGGGGCTAGTTTAATCAGTAACTAATAAAACTAACATATATTCTCATAGATTATTACTTGTAATGGGTCATGCAGTGTAGTAGCTTACAACGTTCTATTGGGAATTTGAGGTTACTCAACTTTGGGCTTTCTTTGTTGTATTAAAAGCCACTAAAAGTATGGTTGGTGGCTGACAGCCTGACAGTACATCACTACATCAGTGCGGTTGAAAACTGAGTTCTGTGAGTGGGCTACCCACATGTACACGATTTTAATACGCGATTTTATAAAATATGGATTGTGTTCAACTCAAAAATACGCCTTTTATGTAGGCGTGTTTCAGTTGAAGTATTTTTCTAAGTTTTTCTTCTTCCATGTTGTAACTGTAAAATACTAGAATTACTACAAGTCATCTCATTTTTTTGCAAAATCATCCTTTCTGCTGTTATTTGGCATCATTTGGTGTAGTTATAAGCCACATGGATCTTATTTTTGGTCCTGTACTCAATCTTGACGTCCAAAGAGAAGAGGAGAGTTAAAATTACATGTAACCGGTGGGTCTCGTTCTGTCTATTATCTGTCTGATGATACCTAAGTCTGTATTTTACAGGCAGAGGAAGTGAATTCTTTGGTGGCTGAACTTGCAAAAGTGACTGGGAAAGAGCGGGATTTGCTGGAACAGTGCAAAGATTTCTTGTCCATGTTAGCAGCCATGCAGGTAAGTGCTGCCGCCTTCTGTTTTCTTCTCCCTCTGAACATTTTCCACTCCATCCCACTGATGGTTTGTTCTTCTTTTCTTGGTTTTCCCCCATCAATTTGACAGGTTAAATACTGTAGTTTGAGAACGCACGTGTTACAGAATAAGCATGTACTGCCATCAACCTGACGACACGAGTGTAGAATTGATAAACTAAATGCTAACATAATACACAAAAATTCCAACCTAGCGAAAAGGATAAAGTGGCTGGTTTTTGGATTCTCTTTTGGCAATTTTTTGTAAACCATTGGGGTGGGGGGGGGGGGGGGGGGGCTGAAGATCGCAGCAAATGGAATATTTCTCTATCTCACTAATTAGATGTGTATACACGTCCAATTTTCTTCTTTTTCATTTTCAGGGAAAATGAAAAGTAATGTATATGTATATATAGTTTAATTATGTAATATCATTGTAACCGATATTCACTGGCTCTTAAATATTCTTGATTTTGAATATGTGATTTCATTCTTGTTGATTACATTGCTGCAAAGAATTTTGAACAAATCAGTTAAAAGTGGGACCGTAGGTATATATATATATATATATATATATAGCTAGGTTCCTTCCCATGGAGAGGCCTAAAACCTCATGCATGCATGCATGCATGCATGCATATAAGATATTATGCGGCAAAATATAGAAACAAAACTGGCACGACGTATATACGTATAGGCTTGGGGAACGACATTATCATGCATTGTTGTGTTGATTGCACAAAAAGTGTAAAAGGTAAGTTTTAAATATGGCATATTTGAGTGATAATTTTAGTTGGAACGTCAACCGTGCAAGCTGGCCATGACTCTCGGCTAGTCCAAAAACTTTTTTTTTTTTTTTTTTATCTTTACTCAATTTTTACCAACAAAGGATACTAAATTAATTTGGTGAAAAGCTTAACTATAATTTTAAGCTGTTGAGTCATCGTTTTAGAAATATTAAAATTTGGTACACCTTTTTGGAAATATTAGAACCTATCATGACCAATTAGACATAAAAATCAAAAAAAGAAAAAAAAGTATAGATCAAAGGTGATATTTTATTTTAAGCTCGTTATTGGACTGCTGAGTTACGATTCGGGAGTAACTAAAATGACTCGTTATTTCTCTTGTTATAAATAAATAGATATATATGTTGAGATGTTTAACATGAATCGCATGTTGAAAAAGTTCAAGAGCGTAGATGAAATCTCACCCTAATAAATTAATGTTTATTTGATTAATTTACACATGCTTGCTGTATCCTTCAAATCTATAGAGATAGCATATAATTATTCTAATGTATATTATGTTTCCTCGTATTGTTTAAACAGAAAAATTATTAATTTCAAAGGTTTATTGTCAAAAATTATGTTTTAAGTGTGACAAATTTTAATTTTAATGTTTAAAAAAACAGCAAAAAAAGTAAGATTAATTTTTAAGGGAAGACAATATTTACCCACATGCATTTATGCTTTTAGTTTAGGGGGAAAAATAATTAATTGTACCACTGTAGGGGGTCCACACCGAATGGATAAATATGCAGCAACGCACAGCAGTACGAATCAGCATCTAGCGGCTCCCCAGCCCCACATGAGAAATATCAAATCAATCTATCATTATGCCATTGGAGTACTGCTGACCTTTTGTTAATGGGAGTTTTTTTTTGTCGAAAAAATTATATCAATAAAAATTATTTCCAATAAATAACAGATATTAAATTTTAAAAAATGTTTAATTGTATTCAAATTTACTGCACACCAAAATATACTTTTAAATAATGTCAAACGGCATAATTTTTTTTTTAAATAGAATGTTCATTTTTGTAAAATATATATAATGTCCATGCTGAATTATAAAGTTGTTTTTTTGCTCCTTTTTATTTAACATTTGTAGATTTTTAGGAGATTTTAATAACTATTACTACTTTTTTAAATGACCCCAATAAAATAATCCATGCACATTCTATTCCCTTATTCATTCAAAGTACTCAAGTATTATACTCCCTCTGTTCCAAATTGTTTAATTAATTATTATTGGATTTTGAAAGTTAATTTAAAATATTTTCAAATTCAAAATTAAGACGACTCATTAAAAATTATGAGACAATAAAACTTAAATTGAGTAATATATTTTAGATAGTTTACAATAATTATCATTATATTTATTAAAAATTAAAAAAAAAATTATGTCAATTTTGAGTTTAAAAATCTCATAAGTTGACTTTATAAAGTCAATAATGATAAAATAATAGTACTCCCTCCGTTCTTAAAAGATTGTCGTTTTAGAAGAAAAAATTTATAAAAAATTTGTTCCAAAATATTTGTCGTTTACAACTTCGTAGAAGAATAAATTATTTACTTTTCTATATTATCCCTATCTCCTCTCATTGTCTCAATAAATTCTCTTCCTTGTATTAATTAAACAAGAATTAATTAAAAATGTTGCATTAATTAAACAAGAATTCTCCACATTAATGGGAATAAAGGCACCTAATTTTCAACTGCATGCCTATAATTATTGGACCGAAAGAGGTCATATATATATATGGGTCCTCTTAACATGTGCCCTAAGGGCACATGCTAAGCACACAGTTCAAGAGAATATTCTCTTGAATTGTGGGCATATTCTTTTGATTTTTGTATTTGCACCAAATTCAAGGGAATATGCACACAATTCAAGAGAATATTTCCTTGAATTGTGTGCTTAACATGTGCCTAGCATGTGCCCTAAGGGCACATGTTAAGAAATTCCTATATATATATATATATATATATATATATATATATATATATAGATGCATGCATGCATGCACAAGTAAAAAAAAAGAGCCTAGTGTTTACTAATTATAGATAGTACTACTAGTAGTTAAGAATCTTGTTAATAGTACATAATTTAATTACTATAGTAGTATGTGTTTGTGGAAGTTACTCCTATTAATTAAGTTAGTAACCCTTCACCAATTATTGATATATATATATATATATATATATATATATATATATATATATATATATATATATATATATATATACACTCTTTGGGGATGGCTACTAGTTAGTTATATAGTAGTACAAGAAAAAGAAAGGATGAAATCATGCATGACACGGGACCTAGCTTGTAATTATAAACATTAATAGATCATAATGCTTATAATATGATGAATTATTAATCCCTCTATTCCTAGATAATTCACATTTTTATATATCAAAGGTGATATTTTATGGTAAATTATACTATTATTTTACTGTGTAGTTACATATTGAAGGTAAATTTTCTATTTTTCTTTGCGATGATAAGTTTCTTTACATTCCTATAATTTCCCTTCTAGCCCACTTTTTAAGGCCGTAGAATTGAATTACTAAATGATTATATTATACGTACGTTCTTAATTATATTTTTTAAAGCTTCTATAGATTGATTGCAAAAATTGAAATGATGGACTATGAAATAGAAAAAGATAAAAGAGTTTGGGATAGTAATTAATCCATGTTTAGGCCTATTCTAAATTTTAAATAGATAAGTTTTAAAATGATCACTAATTATTACTAGGTGACTAAAAAATAATTACAAAAAAGAGATACGAATTAAATTATATACGTAACAATCTTTGATCCCCACGAATGTATAGTAGTAAAACATTAATAATTACAGTTTGACACTTCATCTTATATATACCTTTTTTTTTTTTTTTTTGCAATTATTTTGTTACCATAACATTACTGTAAAATGATTATAGTTTGTAAGTAGAGTAGTATTATAATATTTTGGATAATATATCTAAAGTATTTATAATTGTATTGATTACAAATATTAAGTTGCATGCCTTTGAAAACCAAAATGCACGATTATTGTTAATATTTCAATTAGAAGATTAAATTGAAAGAAATTACCAAATTAATTAAATTAAGGACATGAGTTAAAGTCTTTAAGAAATGACTATTTTCTTTTTTATTCTCAAGTCACAAGGCAACTATCTCATCTCTCCCAATACAAAAGTTGGTGAGAAATTTCAAAGCTCCAAAACTAACCGGATTCACCCCACCGGAAAATACCTAACTCTCATACTACTTCAAAAATTAATGTAGAAAAGAACAAAATTCAATTTCCCTTCCGGTAGCCGGTAAACCTGACAGTCCCTTCTCCCTCATACAAATAGTCTCAGTAGCTTTCTTTCACCTTGTCCATGTAAACTCTGATTATTACAAACTAAACCGCTCTCCAACGTCGTCGTTTCAGACTCCTCCGACGGCGTCACCGCCCGCCGCTTTGATCTCCCACCGGCCACCACCATCGCCGGCAATCCGGAACTAAGACTGAGATTAAGACCATCCGGCTGTGCTCTCGCCACGTCACCGAACTCCTCTTTCTGATACGTCATATATCTGGTGGAATTATTCAGATCCTGCGATCTGAACAAGTCGATGTCGTTAGCTTCAGATCCCGGTGCCGGAGCGCCAACGAAAAGCTCCGGCATCGAAGACAATACTCCGCCGCGGAGCACCGTTTCCACGGCAGACTGACAGACGTGCCAATTTCCGGTCCATAGCAGTCCCACAGCTCCGTTCACCGGATTCACCGTCCGGCCACATGCTTCAAATAGCAAAGACTGAAACAAAGCTAAACCACAAAACCAAAAAAATAATCAAAACAAAACTCACGAAATCAGAAGCAATTTATACATCTACATTGTGTTGTAGTTAATTACCTGGTCGTTGTGATTCGGGAACGGCGGAGATGAAGTTCATTAGGTCGGCGCGGCCGAAGAACTTAGCGACGAAGACGGTGGCGTTTGATTGAGCCTGAGGGGTGTCTATGCCCTGGAGACTTTGCCTAAGGATGCAATTCTCATTGCAGCCCTTTCGGAGGACTCGGCAGCCATTGCAACTCATAATTAATTTCCAGCGCATGAAATTAATTAATCAATTGAATGTGGTGTTTTATTTAGGGAAATTAATTGAGGGGAGGCTTTGAACAAGGGGAAGGAAAGAGATATATAGAGGTGAGGAGAGAGAGGAGAATCGCATGGAAGTGGGGAATGGAATGTATTATTGGTGGGGTTGGAATAAGAAAGGAGTTGGAAGTAGCGACTTTATCCGCTCGCTCGGTCTCATCAAAATAGTCTCAATTGCAATAAATAAATTTATCATAATAATGGAGTAAATAACAATTTCATGCAATATTCTAGGAAAGCAGATCTTCTGTTTTTAAATCTCCTGTCTCCTTGTATCCTATCACTTAAATATTGACACATATTCTCTTACTTAACACTAATTAACTCTAAAATTAAAAAAAAAAAGACAAGTATCAACATTTAAGTGGTGAAACACAAGGAGACAGGAAATTTGGGGACAGAGGATCTGCTCTCATATTCTAGTGTATCACATATTTTTGACATTTATTTTGTTTTGATAAACACATTCTTTTATCTATCTGGCTTTGTCTCATAAAAATAATCTTATTTATTTATTTTACAGTTTGATTTATTTTTTTTAACATTAATTGTTTGGGTGTATATCGCAAACTTTTAACATTTATTTTGTTTTTATAAACAGATTCTTCTATTTATCATGCTCTGTCCCAAAAACGGTCTTATTTATTTATTTTACAGTTTCATTTATTTATTTTTAGTATTGTTAAGATGTTCAGATCGCCTCCGGATACACAATAAATTTATCGTATTATATATATAGCAACTACAATATTTTAGAATGTCACATCATTTTTTGACATTTATTTTGTTTTTAAAAATGGATTCGTCTATTTGTTAATAAGTAATAGTAATATAAAATAACACAATATTTTTTTAAGTTGGTTGAAGTATTATATTTTATTATTTAATGCAATTGCATCATTACTAGTATTTTCAAATTATGAAAATGGGACTCTGTTTTTGATAGAATAGACCGGAAGGAATAATATTATAACTATGGTTAAGTTGAAAGTGAGGATGAGTTAGTGTGGAATAAGTGAAAAAGACAAGATGAAAAGTGGGTGGGGGTTGGGGTGGGGGTGGGGTGGGGTTGGGAAATGTGCAAAACGGGTGGAGGAGTGGGGGTTCCAAAGGTGTTGGACAAGAGAGAGAGCGGCTCCTTGTCCCCGCGAATTCACTGGGTGGTTCCGCCCATGCTAGCTCTTTCAATTCATTCTTTTCCCTCGGACCAAAGGTATCTTCCGCCGCTTCTTTCTTTCTTTCTTTTATTTATTGCTCACATTAGTTGATCTCTTAATTAATCTTCTCTCATTCCTTTGTCCTCTCAATATTTTCATATTGAGAAAAAAAATTCAGCAATGTTTTGAGTAATGGTATAAACGAGTTGAATCAACAAGCTAAATTCACATAGACTTGTTTGAATTCGACTCAAAACGTTAAATTCATACTCGAATTCGATTAAAATTCAATTTGTATTTGAAAAAGTATACTAAGATTCGACTCGACTCGAATATTTATTATTTAAATTCGATCCGACTCGGATCGAATTATATTCAAACTACTCGTGAGATTCAAATTCAAGCTCAAGTTCAAGTCTCCACATAATAACTAAATTTATAATGAATATAATTATAAATTGAATTTGTTATTTTACTTGGAAATGATAAAATAATTTTTTTATTACACTTTACAAATATAAAATAACAATTAAAATTTTTAAAAAATAAAATAATAATTAATTATCCTAATTTGATTTAATTCTGTATGTATTATAAGAGAATGTATCGAGTATCTAATCGAATCTGTATCAATCGAGTATGTATCGAATCACAATTTAGAATTCGAGTAGTTTGAATATTAAACTAGTCAAAAATAACATTGCTCAGATTCTACTCATATATTTATTCGAATTATATTTTATGCTCAGATTTAGATCATATTATTAACGAATCCGAGTCTCACTCATATTTTTTCGAGTCCAGCCCGAACTGTTTGGTTCGTTTGCAACCTTAGTTTTCATACTCGAATCGGTTATCGAATCAGAAAAATTATCAGGTGAATGGATCACTTGTTCAACCAGTGGTTGAACCGTTATTGAACCGGTGACATCATAAATATATAAAAATATATTATTAATAATTAATAAAAATTTAAAAGTCTAGTTTTTTATCTTATTACTTAGAATTCGATATTAGTTGCAATACAATTTGGTTATGAGATTTGCCAATATATATATATATATATATATATATCATTTTTCTTAGGTTTTCATAGGTAAGCAATGTCTTAACAATCATAGCTTTTATCTACTTGGGGCATATGTATAGATGTTTAACTCTACATTTCATTGGACTTAATAAGCAAAAGGAGACATGCAATGAAAAACACCATAGTCATTGCATAAGGCACCAATGAAAATAGGTTTTAAAAGGTTAGATGTATGCAACTTCACCTATTATTTTTTTACCTATATGCATTGTTATTGTTAATGTTTTTTTTTCTTTTATGGATAGAATGTAAAGGAAATATTTATCATTTCATGACTTCACAATTAGCCTTTGTTAGGTGAGACAGCACTTGATTTTGGCTCAAAGATGGGAACCTATAATTAATGACTCATTCTTCCACTTCCTCACTTATAATATACCCCTCCCCACTCACCTTTTCCACTTATTTTATGACTAATTAATGTCATTTCAAAAGATCAATAATTGATGACATAAATCATATATATCCTCATTACTAAGTACTACTACAACTTAAATTTAATCCCCCAAAAGAAGCCAAACAATGAGAAATAAAAACCCAACACCCTCACGAATGACATAATGGGAGCACAAATAAAGTGTGTATAACATAGTAGTATTAAACTTTCTATAACCCTAAAAAGTTCATAAGATTCCCCCTCTTTCCGACTTTCGCTTGCTTCGAGATTTAACATATATTTGGAGGACTATCTAAAGAAAATTAATTACTAGTCTTTAACAAGTTCCAAACTCCATTAGATTAATTACTCGCATTTTTTTTCTTGGTAATTTCAAATTCATATTAGTTTAATAATTTTACTTAAAACATGTATAAACATATAACAAAGCGCGTGATCCTCGAGGGTGGGAGTAAGACGAAGACGAAGACGAAGACAATGACAATGACGAAGATAAAGAAATTACATTTAATGTGATGAAGATAACAAAATTCATTCAAGCTACGGTTAGAACTTCGATAAGTGGCATCTTAATCCCATTTTTAGCTCTTTATGTTAAAATTATTAAGAATTAAGTTAACGCAAATCACACAATAAAATTAAGATAGATAACATAATACAATACTTATAAATACTTATTAAAAATAGGACACCTTATTTTCTATAATAGCAATTCATTTCTAAATAGGATTCGAAGAGTAACTCAACAATTCCTCTCTCCACTCGAATCCTCGAATACTTCAACTTCCTATTTGAATAGGATTCGAGGAGTTTCTCAACAATTTTTCCCTTGACTCGAATTGGCAAAAACTTCAAATTCATCATTGTCACAGTTGTCGTTGTCGTAGTCATAGTTGTCACCATCATCAACATTATTCTCTACATCATTTGCATCATCCGCATTACTTGCACTATCTGCATCATCCTCGTAATCTGCATCATGCACATCATCAATCCACGCCATCCACATTACTTGCATTATAGTTACCATCATTATATTTTTTTTTTTATCATTATCATCTTTTTCAATAGCATCATCATCGGCATCATTGTCTTCATTAGTATCTCCATTATCTTCATCATCGAGCGACGACGATCCTCTATAACTGTAAAATATCTTATCCAATCTTATCATGATGAAACTTAAATTCAACTCATTCATTCTTCATTCTCTTTATTTGTCACATCAAGACGACTAATTCCCCTCTACCTTGGATCCAAACAACCTACCTCTGATACCACTTGTCACAAATTATTAGGAATTAAGTCAACACAAACCACAAAATAAAATAAAGAGAGATAAAATAACACGATATTTAATGTGAAAAACCGTTAAAGAAAAAAATCACATAAACTCTGAATTTCCACTATATCAAAATAATGGATTTATAACAATCCTTACACGTTTTATGCCATAAAACTTGTAGATGAGGTTCCCTTTTTCAATTGTCTCGTGCATCTCTAGATATTCAACAGCACTGCGTGCTGCAACGACGTTATAAGCATTAAGGGTGACGGTCATGCCATAACAGAACTTTGTGCATATTTCAAAGGCAGAAGCGCCTCCTGGAATGTCATGAATGTCAACTTCATCGCCATTCCCTTCATTTGAATTCGCAACCAACTTTTGCAAGCAGGCACTCTTAAACAAAAGAGGAAACTGCAAAACCAATATTTCAGTCCATCAGCAGTTCAGCACTGAAGACTATACTCATCATGAGAACAAATATAGGAAATCAGCTAGTATGTACTAAGTCGCTCTTTCTTTGTTTGAGATTGCAACTTGAATTTTACCTAGGGACCAATACAGTTTGACTTTCCTTCCCATCTCATTAATGGTCTACTTGAAACTAGCATTCATCAATGCATGAAATGAAATAGTACATGTTGTTTTAGACAAGTTAGAGGATGCATGCTTCATTCGCCCCTAATTGATTATAATTAGGCATTGTAATTGGTAGACATCAACATTTGTTATTTCAAGGCATATATTGAATAAGGGTATCATATTATGTAAGAAGAAACATTTTCTCAAGCAATCAAAATTAATAATCTATAATTTTTCCCTTGACTCGAATTCGCAAAAACTTCAAATTCATCATTGTCACAGTTGTCGTTGTCGTAGTCGTAGTCGTCACCATCATCAACATTATTCTCTACATCATTTGCATCATCCGCATTACTTGCACTATCTGCATCATCCTCGTAATCTACACCATGCACATCATCAATCCACGCCATCCACATTACTTGCATTATAGTTACCATCATTATATTTTTTTTTATCATTATCATCTTTTTCAATAGCATCATCATCAGCATCATTGTCTTCATTAGTATCTCCATTATCTTCATCATCGAGCGACGACGATCCTCTATAACTGCAAAATATCTTATCCAATCTTATCATGATGAAACTTAAATTCAACTCATTCATTCTTCATTCTCTTTATTTGTCACATCAAGACGACTAATTCCCCTCTACCTTGGATCCAAACAACCTACCTCTGATACCACTTGTCACAAATTATTAGGAATTAAGTCAACACAAACCACAAAATAAAATAAAAAGAGATAAAATAACACGATATTTAATGTGAAAAACCGTTAAAGGAAAAAATCACATAAACTCTGAATTTCCACTATATCAAAATAATGGATTTATAACAATCCTCACACGTTTTATGCCATAAAACTTGAGATTCTACAATATCACAACAAAACTTTTTGTACGGACTAAAAGCTTTAAAACTCTCCCGTCCACAATACAACTTTTTTGCACGGAATATAAAAGTTGCAAAAAATCCTCTCTCACACAAATACAAAACTCACTGACACCTTCTCTCAACTCTTAGGATGCTTCATGACTTTTGATTGTGCTACACTTCAACAACTCAACATAATACTCTATTTATAGAGTACCGACAATTCTCTTTTTTCAATTCAAAATAACACTTATAAAATAAAACTTTTACTACAAATAGATTATTTCTCATAATAAGACTCAAGTCTATAATAAATATCCTATTAAAAAATACAACACCTTCCATTTTATAATAACAATTTTTTTCTAAATAAAATTCGAGAAGTAACTCAACACTTTAATTATCCAATATGGACTGCATAAACACGTCCACAAAAGAAATACTTATCGTATATTACAATGCTTAAAACAAAGTATAGGATTATTAATGGGATTCCCATCCGTGGACTTTGGGTGTAGTTTGACAGAAAAGTTTGGCTTTATTTTCAAAGAATGTAGAAATGGGGGTTTTATTTCAAAGAATATATATATATAGAAATGGACCACTAATGAGTAAGTTGTATTGATTGTGCAGAATCCCCTAAATAGATTTTTTGAGAATGACATAATGGACTTTGGAGTTTGGAGTCATTTATGCTTAATTACTTTTGTTTGAGTGTCCTTCCGTGGAATATAGGGACAACTTATGAAGTGTCTCACAAGAGAGATACATACATACATACATACCTACCTACAAACTAAAATGGTTAATATAAAATTTATTTTTAGATAAATTAGTCAATTGACTAATAGAATACTGACATGCAAGCGAGACTGTATTATTATTTTTTATTTATGCTACTTCTATTTTTTTAGGGTGGGAAAAATGACATTGACATACCATATCTTAGTGTGTTTAAAGATAATTAATAGTATCGCCACACCTTTGTATGTATAACAGAAATCTTGAGTTCAAATTCTTTTTTTTTACTGTATCAATACTCTAAATTTATTAACACATTGTACGCTCTCGTTCTGCAAAAATGGTCACTTTTTGAAAAACATATGAATATTACATACATGAGTTCTTCTACGTGGACAGAAAAATTGGATCAGAAGAACAAAATGAATTTGTTCCCGCAAACAAATAGACAATACAATCTATTTGTTTGCGGCAACAAATTCATTTTGTTCTTCCGGTCCAATTTTTCTGTCCGCATATACTTATTATGTATATGACTTTATAATTTACAAAAATATAAACTCAATTTTTTGTATTAGATAATGATTGTTTATTACAATCTCTCATAATCATCGATGATAAGTAACACAGTCGACTGTCAACCAACCAGTCCTGGAGATAAACGTTGTGCAAGGAACATCACAATGTGTCTTAATATTGAGCTTAACTCTTTCCATCATAATAATTAATTAATAAATAAATATTTTAGTTCTTTTGGTATGCGGGGACTTGTTTGCTTTAGTACCATGACGATAGACACAAAGGGAGTGATTAATTAATTAATTAATTAATGATTAATTTACCTGAGCAAACTTGTTTAAATATGCCAAGAGCCCAATACTAACTTGAAGGAGTAATTGTTGATCATATCAACTTTTGCTAATATTTGATTCTCCATTTTACATGCGCACTTAATTTTGTCACATCTTATATTACATTCAAGGTAAAAAACGATATTAGCAGAATAATAAGTCTTACTAAAAATATTAATGACAAAAAACGTCGCTAAATGAATATTTACTCGCACGTTTTTCTTTTCGCATTATCAAAAATTAAACCAATTTGTTGAGAGAGAAAATGCAAAGATTGTATTTCATCTTTGTATTTCCTTTCCAATTAATGTGAGAACAAATTGTTATTTATGCTTAATATATTGCGCCACAAAAAAAAAATATTATAGGGTGATATCCACAAGTGTTTGCAAAGAGCATGCAATATATATTATTTTAATAAAAATATTTATTTAATTTTGATGAAGGAAAGAGAGCATTATTAGTCATAGATTTTATTTTATTTTTTGGAATTTTTGTCATATTGGACAGAAACATACAGTTATATATATATATATATATATATATATATCTTAGCTTGAACAAATACTGTCTCTTGTATTCTAAGCAGGCTAACCTTAAAGACAGAAACATACTACGGTCCACAAAGATTGAGGTGGGCCATAGGATAATCGATGAAAGGAATGGGCACAAAATTGGGCCACATGTTGAGTAGATGGATTTCAGTTGGTTTATTTGGGTTGGGGTACACATACAAGCATGAAAACATGTGTTTATTATTTTTCTTTTTTACTTTTCAATACAAAAGTTAATTTTTGAATATCAAAGTTTTCAAGGTAAGTCTTTATCTATCCTTTTCTTTTTCCTTGATTTGCAAACACTTGCTGAAATTTACTATATATATTTCCGGGGGTTTTTTTTTTTTGAGCTATAGCGACGGTTAGAATCATCGCCATAATTATGTAATCAGCTTTGCATGTTATAACGACGAAAAAAACCGTCACTCAAACCGGTTCGTTTTTGGTTCAGTGTGTGTGTAAACGAGTTAAATCCATCCCCACTTGTTTTTCATAGTTGCCAACATTTTTGATAGGAAAATATGTATTTCTACAGGCTTTTGTGCATGTAAAAAATAGGTCGTGTATGAAATGAAACAAAGGCCTAAAACAAACATTTACATTTTGAGACTAGAGCTTTCCTGCAGAAAATTTCCTGCCTCTTTCTCCAAATTATATGCTTCCATTTGGCATTAGTGAAAATTAAACCACTAGTTTAGTTTTCAACATGTTAATAATGTCGTTCAAAAGACTGAAAAGCCCCTAAAAACCCAAAACTACATCTTGTAAATCTTCTTCTACTAAGAAACTGAATGCCTCCCTTTTCTTGAAGGGGGTGATTTTGCTTCTCCAGGGTTGGCTGAACCAAGACTCTCGGGCGAATCTGAGCCACTATTATCCCCCTGATGTCTACATTTGCTCGACCAGAGTTTCGAAAAGACTCTTTTTGACATGAGCAGCCCTTTCATCTTACTCATAGCAGCCCCCCCATCTGCATAACTTTTACCATCTCTGCTGTTGCCGTTGGTTCTTTCTATTCCATTTCCCAATCTTAACGCGGCCAGCTCCCCCTTCAAGGCCCTAAGCTCTTCGGCTGTAGCCACTGCATCCCAATCTTCTTCTGTGTTAGTGGTGGCCGATCTTGAGCTACCATGGGAACCGCTGTTAAGGTCTTTCATTGCTTTGGGTAGGTCAGGAGTGCTACATCCAGAGGATGCAGCAGCCCGTGCTTGCTCAAAAAACAGCACCTGCACAATTATACGCAAAGGGAGCCTCTCATTTTGCACGGCATGCATGCAAGCATCCACACTAAGCTTCTTGCAGTCCATTAGCTTGCATATTCTCTTCCTCTCACTCTTGCTGATCCCAGGGTGTTCCTACACAACCGCACAGACTAAACTTTCAATCCCATACCAAGACTGCAACCACATAATAAATAAACTTTTCCTACTAAACATGCTCGATTAGTGATTACATATGTTTCCTCTCTTCTAAACTTTTATCTTGCCTCATTGTTCAATTACTGGAAAGCTAATCATATCAATTATTAGAAAGCACGCCTTCTCAAATTTTTACGAGCACCAAAGAAAAACACAAAGGAAAGAGGTTTAAATTTCTACTATTTCTACCAATCGTTTCCCCTCAGCATATAAAACATCAGACAAAACCTGCATGTTTCAAGAAGCCAGCTGGACTGTGCTTTAATAGGAGATTGGATTTTAATTCTCAATAACCATAATATGAAAATAACTGAGAAGAACGAAGTTCTACCATATATGCTTCCTAAGAGCCCAGTAAACATTTCTACTTTAGTCATTTTTTTATTTATTTTTTTGAAACATTTCTTGTGCAAACTGTTACCAAAAAGGGTCTTCCCTGCAACTTTAGTTTTTAAATTTCTCATGGACTCATGCTAAAGTACAAACACCAACATAAAGTATTTTTAACATCAAACGCATAGAGTGAAGCATGGAGGACTCTTACTTTGAGGTATGTGTCAATAGCCCGATATATCCCATCGTAAGCAGGCCGAGAGTAAGCAGACACCATCTCTGCAAGATCAATAAAGGTCAACAAAGGTAAATTGGGATCCTTTGCTATTTCAGTGAGGTACCCATCAACCAGCTTTGCCACCATCAGCTTTGAAGCTTCTGATAAAATCCCCAGCCTTCTCACCTCCTGAATCTCATGGCCCTCTTCTACTTCTTCAGCTCCAACATTCTGATCTTGCACCTTAAACTCATGTACTATTTTTCGGATGACATTAACATCATATATGGTTGTTTCCCCACTTCGATCCCTTATCAGGAGATCATTAACAGAAGCCTCCTCCAGTTGCTGACCAATTCTTCGTATTAGTTCATCCTTAACCATTTCACCACAATCCACCCAAATAGCTACTTTTAACAGCTTGAGCAAGAAACTACATGACACAGTGCTTCTCTCAGCAGGTAACAGTCGCACGATCATCTCCAGTATTGAACGAGTCTTTAAGATCTCTCCACCCTGAATTATGCCCTTACTAAATCCTGGTAACCTTCTCTGAGCATAAGCTTTCAATGCTTCTCCAATCACTTCATTAGAAATTATTCCTTTACTTTTTATATTAACTAAAACCAGTTTATATAAATCCATTCCAAGCTCACACAAGTCCTCAACCCACCAATCCTTGGGCACCAACTGACTTCTAACACCATTCCAGTTAGTATCGTTCCCAGTTTCCTCTGGAAGCTTTTTCTGGTTATAGGTATAGGACCAATCAACCTTGGAAACATCCACAGAAGCCTTCGAAGCTATAGAATCAATGCAGTGGCTGACCAACTTCAGTTCCTCAGACAAAGGTAACAGAGAATTTGTAGTCTGAAGAACTATGATAGAATCTTTCCAGCTTCGAAAAATGCTGGAGTTGAGGAAAACATCAATCTTGTAGATGAGGTTCCCTTTTTCAATTGTCTCGTGCATCTCTAGATACTCAGCAGCACTGCGTGCTGCAACGACGTTATAAGCATTAAGGGTGACAGTCATGCCATAACAGAACTTTGTGCATATTTCAAAGGCAGAAGCGCCTCCTGGAATGTCATGAATGTCAACTTCATCGCCATTCCCTTCATTTGAATTCGCAACCAACTTTTGCAAGCAGGCACTCTTAGACAAAAGAGGAAACTGCAAAACCAATATTTCAGTCCATCAGCAGTTCAGCACTGAAGACTATGCTCATCATGAGAACAAATATAGGAAATCAGCTAGTATGTACTAAGTCGCTCTTTCTTTGTTTTAGATTGCAACTTGAATTTTACCTAGGGACCAATACAGTTTGACTTTCCTTCCCATCTCATTAATGGTCTACTTGAAACTAGCATTCATCAATGCATGAAAAGAAATAGTACATGTTGATTTAGACAAGTTAGAGGATGCATGCTTCATTCGCCCCTAATTGATTATAATTAGGCATTGTAATTGGTAGACATCAACATTTGTTATTTCAAGGCATATATTGCATAAGGGTATCATATTATGTAAGAAGAAACATTTTCTCAAGCAATCAAAATTAATAATCTATATTTTCTTAGTAAGTTAATGTTTTCCTGTTTAATATATCTAAATATATTTTAAGCACTAAGCAGAGTGAACCATGCTAAGTTTTACACTTGAACATTAGCACTTTCAAAATCGAGGGTTGGTTCATGCTGAGCAGGTTATCCTATATTGTTGTCTCCCTGCTTTTGCACCGAGTTGTAAGTAACTCAAGATACCATATCAAATTCTGGAAGATATATTACTCATTAATTACTTCATAGATACTGAAGCAACAGTTCAACTTAAAAGAGTACCAGGCTGAATGAGTATAACTGTATAGGTCATAGGTGTCACCAAGTCTAACATGGAAGAAACTGCTGAAAAGAATCTTAATGCAACAAATGGTAACAAACTTATTGAACACCTTACCTTGTGTAGATAAAACTTCACATCCCCTATACTAATTACAATGTCAGAGGCCAGATCAGTTGCTACATACCTGCACGTGGAAATTATTTTAGTGTCTTGCACTCAGTTACTCTACAAACAAACTGTGGTGGTTATAGCTAATGAATTTGTTAATATTTCAAACTTCAAATTTGTCTTTAGATCTTAAAAATTAAACAATAGTCAACTTAATATCAATCTGCTGTGTAGGATGAAATGGAATATAGTGTTAGCATAAAATCAATACAACTGAGATCTTGTGCAAGACTTTTCCTGTATCAGTCAAAGAATCGATGTATCTAGTAGGTGTAAGAATGCAGGATCATTTTGTAACAAAAGCATCTATCAGAAAATGCAAAGACTTAGGTCCATAGGGACAGGACCAACATTAGGTTGTTGTCCTTTTCCCAAAGTAGTCGCATAAAGAGTTGTACAACATTGATTTTAATTGATTTTAGGCTGAAATTCTTAAAATTATTTTGAAGTTTTAAGTACACCGAGAGCAAAATACTATTTCCTTGTATAAACATTACTAAGATGTTTTCTAGAACTTCAATCCATACTTTTAATTATCTTACCGCACTTGCTAAAAAGAAACAAAGAACAGCCTATCAATACAAAAAAACAAAAAATGACAATGTTTTGGGCAGGCTAATGGACAGCTTGAACATATTATATATGATCTAAGCAAACAACCATACTTGGTGCCCACTCAGTCCTTATAACCAATCCATGACAAAAGTAGTAGCCAGAAATGGAGGCCGAAAGAAGACGTTGAAATTTTGTTTCTGTTACTTAAAGTTTGATATAAAATATTGCAGAAGCATTCAAATTCAAACTTCCCATAAAGACCCTATATTAATCATTAAATGCAAAGGCATGCTACAAACAGATGTAAAACCTGCAAAAATTGGCTTAAACGCACTATCAACTATTGATCAAGGAAATAAAACATTAGCAACAGGATTCCACTATGCAAATTTGTATGTATCACCAAGTTGAGAAGGAAGCAAAAGTATTTAAGCCCTTGAAAAGATCATACCTGACATTGTTCCCATCAGTCTGAAAGGAATCAGGTTTGGATCCAAGTTTCATGAACTTCATCTTGGCAGCTAAAAGATCTGCTTCTGCTCTGACACCGCCAAAAATATTCTTCCGGTATTCCCCAATGCTCAAATGATCACACAAGACTAATTACCAAACATCCCCAATGCTCAAACATAACACCAACCAAAATGGAATCAAAACTACCCCAAATGTGGGGACAAAATTTCTGATATGTAACCAATATCTTGACCTTAGGGGAAGAAAATAAGATCTCAAAGAAGGGAAAGGATATATGCTTCTAGTATGACCGAATCTTGACAGCAATCGAGGCAGGAGAAGTCTAGAGAGAGGAGAGAGGGTGAGAGAGAAATGAGGTTTGTGCAATTCTTTATAAAAGAGAGCTCAGTTGAATGGGAAGAGAGGAACAGAAGAGCTTGTTTCCTTGATCGGCGGCAAAGCCCACGGACCCCGGGTGCACCCGGTCAGCCCAGGAGACATAACCAACAGACTCCCAACACTAAACTATTCTCAAAACCAGAGACACCCACAAGCACAAATCTGACTCCACCCACCACCTCCATCTATTTCTTTATCATTCTTTCTCCCTCTTAGTCTGCCTTTTTTATGTTTCTCAGTCTTCTTTATATGATAAAAGCTTAAAGATTCATACCACATAAACCCCCAATGCTCTTTAAAGCTTCAAATTCCAAACCCCATATACAAATCAAATGTATATCTACTCATTTTACCATAGAAACTCAAAAACCTGCAACGGAAAACAGCATCTCGGTATCAGTTGAAGAAACCACCAAAACGGTAGACAACAAGCATCTATCTTTATATTTTATCTTTATTTTTGTTGCTTAGAGAGAGGAATAAATGAGAAGATCACAAAATGAAGTTATAATATTGGACAATCAAACATCACGCTACTAACAAAATCTGAGGAACCCAAAAGAATCATTTCAGAGAGATCACAGAAATCTAGTATATAATTGAGAACCATGGTCATCATTTGTCGAGTATCCAGAATAAATCTGCAAACCCACATCAAAATATGATCAACTTGCAATCAATAGACAAAACCCAAAAGCTAAACCCCATCAAAACCCAAGATTTACTGTTTAGGTGAACTATGGTTAGAAACATAAGAATCCCACTTCAAAATCAAATTATTACATCAATACTGTTCAAATAGAAAACATTTTGAAGAATCAAACACACAAGTACATAAACAGGAGCAACACATGCAAAGTTTTTTTTCTTTAAAGTCTATTGTACCAAATCGACTAGCATACATTAAGCACAGAAACCAACAAAGCATGCATAAAGGCACTGCCCACCAAGAAACACCATTTA
This sequence comes from Panax stipuleanatus, assembly GCA_020205555.1. NCBI lineage: Eukaryota > Viridiplantae > Streptophyta > Magnoliopsida > Apiales > Araliaceae > Panax > Panax stipuleanatus. The sequence continues at coordinate 138,548,785 of CM035116.1, read as the reverse complement.
TAAGACAAGTTGTTTTCACTATTCTCTAGTGAATCAAGGTTTTCAAAACACAACAAGATTACACAAAAAGCCAAGGTCTTGCTGCTTACCAGCTCCAAAAGAATCAGCACTACCCCTCTTTCCTATCACAATTTTCCCTCTTAATCCTGCATCTCACCAAAAGGAGAGTAAAAACTAAAAACCCAGTAGAAATTCTTTGGTTTTTTCTTTTTCTCTCTAATTATTTCTGTTTGATTTTCCTGAAAAAGTAAAAAAAAATGAAAAAAATGCTCAGTAATTCTGATTGGAAATAGTTACATTCATTAAATAGTTTTTGAGACACCCAATTTGCTATGTTATGCACGCCAAGCTGACATTCAACTTTTTGGTGCCTCTTTTTAATTTGGGAGTACTTTTAGTCCTCGGTGAAATGACCCAGTTACTTGTGTCCAAATTAACAAACAAGAATCCTCATGAACCATAAAAGGACTTGTCTATCAACTCAACTCAATCTCCTACTCTTTTGCAATTTGGAATAATCTTTAGTTGTACTTGTAGACTGTAAAATCTTAAAAATACTGTACCAATTTCTTTAATTCACACCAAAACTTTATTCATGGGCATCTGATCCTTTTCTCTTTTTTTGGGGGGTATTACAATCATATTTTGAATTCATGATAGAAAATATGAATATTTAGTAGGTTATTTTATTGATTAATCTTTAAACTAAAATGATTCACTAACAGCAAAATTCCGAATTGTAGGTGTAGTTTAGCTGATTAGCTGATTTTTAGACCATATTTCAATAACCCCTGACAATCTAAATATTACTACTACTAAATTAATCCCACCTAGTAACTCTGCTCCAGCGTAAGCAGAAATTTGTTTGATGTAATAATTGTTCAGAGAGTAGGTGTAGCATTCAAGTTTAAATGCATAAATAATAACTCTTGGCAGACTACATGAAAGCTACTTCATATGTCATTTATAATTTAATTACTACTATTATTATTGAAGCAGACATAGCAATTCCTTACAAGCTGTAAATTTTTTTGTCAAGAGGCACAACAAGAGCGTAACCCCAAGTTTAATTCTCCTTGGTATATTAAAAATCAACCATCAACACAAATTCAAGTAGGACTCTAGCTATAGTAAAGTATGAGCAATGCTACTATCGTATAAAAACTCTCACATAACTCTCACATACACACACATACATACTGCGGGTATCCGCCTGAGATGCAAGACCCACATTATGTATGTGTGTATGTGAGAGTTATGTGATAGTAGCATTATTCGTAAAGTATTCATCTTTCTACAGTATAAAAGAGGTCAGTATTTATTTTTAATTTTTTTTAAAGCAATTTATAAACTGATTTTGATACCGAGTTAACTCAATTAAATGATAAAAGAAGATTTACTGCCGGTGGTCTCTATTTATCTCTAATAATCATACGCCGTAGATGTTGGTGGTCATTTTAGGCCACGAATAATTATTTATCTTTTCTTCTCTAAAAGTTTCGATATATCACGAAATCAAAAAGAGAGATAAGGGACATTATATATAATTGTGCGAGTTATTGTATAAAAACGAGGTCTATTTTGTGTACGAAATGATGTTTTGTAACTTTTCAAAATAGAGTTATTATGAAAAACAATTTATTTAAATTTAATAAGATTTCTATTTTATCTTTATATATACAATGCGTGTGCGACAAAGAGATTTGATTGGTGGAATAGCAGACCAATAATAATAGTGCACATTTGAAGATCAAGAGATAAAAGATTAAAGAACATGGAGTAGTACATTCCATGACAAATTTCGGGAGTGGTTAGTATGAAGTTTAAAAATTGGTAAGTTGGTCAATAGAGTGACACGCGGCGGAAAGATATTCTCTCTCTGCGTGTCAGCACTCTATTGACCAATTAATCGACTTACCAATTTTTGAACTTCCTACTAACCGGATTCACAAATTTCATCATTGATGAGGTGTACTATAGAGAGAGAGAGAGTCGCATTGGCTGAATCTAGCTTTGACCTAGTGAGTAGTCGGCTGATACTTAGAATCCCTTCCTAAACCAAAAATCACGAGGGAAAAAAATCAGTTTGGTTGAATATAAAAATAATAACATGGGTTTTACCATATATTCCCTTATGAACACATCCCTATAATAATGCTAAGATTTAATTACATGCACAAACCCACTCACTCTCACCATATTTTAAGGCCCCATTCTCTCTCTCTCTCTCTCACACACACACACACCAAAGGGGTATCAAAACTCACACACATGCTGCAGAGTGTGTCACTATAAATATAGTTTGAAGTTGGGCTAGGTTAAAATGATTTTTTAACTACCTACTTTGATTACTCTTGTTTGGAGTTGATTAATTAGGTATTTGGCCAAACATTTGATGAAAAAACTCATGGTGTCTCATGGGGTTGTTGAGGCTTTTCCACACCCAAAAAAAAAAAAAAAACTAAGGTACTGATATTTTCATTTTCACGTACGTATGTTTAATATTGATGTGAGTTTTGTGCTTATTATTTATGTGACAAGAACAATATAAAAATATCATACTTCCGTGTAAAAAAAAGAATATATATACCACTTTGACCCACCACATGTTTTGACTACTTGATTGATAATAATTGGTCACCTTAATTTATCAAATCAAATATTTTCAATGAAAAATTAATATTGTGGAATCCCTAATGTTGAGGGGAACCAACTGAACTTCTAACTGCAAAATCTCCCCAAGCATGAGAGAGGAGGAAGAGAGAGACTCATGGGGGTAATATGGAACAATACTAGACAAGAGGTATTTTTAACTATTTAGCTAGCATCTAAAATGAGAGGAATGTTATGGATACAAACTATTATATAAATATTTTACAAATTGTTAATGTGGCATACTCCACATTAGTTTTTAATGTGGGGCCGAAGACTACATTAAAGTAATTTGTTGATCAATATGTCGAGGTGGAGCATGCCGTATTAACAGTTTATAAAATATTTGTAGAATAGTTTGTGTCTGTAACAATATTATTCCTGAAATGATACCCTTTGGGGAATGAGTTTAGGTCTTAAATTAAATAGTGTTACACTTTATAGCTGACTGAGGGAAGTACGCTAGAGAAATAAAAAGAGTACACTGTCACTTAAACGGTCTATAAAACAAAGCACATGGCCGCCAATCACCACCATAAACAGTATTCATTGGGTTCCTTTATTAGCTGAATTATGCCAAGAAGGGATCACAACTTAAGTATAATTAGAGGATGCCGTTATAAGTTTTTTTTACATTAAAGTCATTTGCGTAGAATGGTAATAATTGGAGTGACAGAAGTGTATTTAAACCAAAATAAATGAATTTCATATGAAATGAAATGAAAAATAATTATTTAGTTATATTATTATAATAAAATGAATTATTTTCAATCCTATCGAAATAATGAATTTTATTATTTAATAGAGGGTATGGAATGTCTCTATTCAGTCAAGTTGTTACTCTCTATATTTTATACTCTTTATATATTTCATTATTTCAATTCAAACGTAATATAAACACATCTACATAACTTTATGTCTGGACTTATTACGTGTAACGGTGAGATTTTCGTGGGGGGTATTATTGGGTACATGACTTTGAGAGAGTCGATCATGTAACCTTTCAGAACTAATTGGGTGCTATATATCAAAGATCTCAATATAGTCAACCTAAAGAAAAATGGGAAAAGAATTAAGTAGGTCAAAGATTGATATATATATATATATATATATATATATATATATATATATCCTAATCATAACAAGCATGAGGTTTTATCAGTTGTTGTGACATAATTAATTAGGAGTTAGGGTTGGCCTTATACGTCACATGGATCTATATATGATCCTATTGCATGTGATTAATTTAGAAAATTATTGATATGTTAATCATTAACCATAAATCATAAATTAGCATTGCATGCGAGACTTTTTATGTTATTGTTGATAGAGAAATGGCGACAAGAGAGAAAAAGGGATCTCTCTCTCTATAGTAGTATATTCATTCATTCATAATCTGATCTCTGTCTTGGTGGTCACAAAAGCAGCTTCAAAAATGAGAATTTCTTTTTATTAATCTTTCTGACAAGTGCTGCTGACACATGTTATCAGATTTTAGAATAAAATGCAAATTTAAAAAGGGCGAAATTATAACAGATCCAAACTTACAGGGGCAAAAGGGGAAGAAGATTTGTGACGCAATCATTGATAAATTCACATGGACCACCCACTCGGTGTTGTAGATCAGGTCTTTCTCTCTACATAGGGTTGAGATGGGCTTATGATCCGGCCCATCAATCAGCAAATGCGAGTGTTGATATGTTTATACTATTAGTCATGCACTAGCCGAGGTCGACTATTGAAGGTTAATTGCTTGGAACTAACTACTCTCCAGCCTGGCAGCCTCCATCTAGAAGCTTACACTAGAGCCTGCCTACCTACCAAACTGGAAACAAATTTCTCCTTCTAGTCCTCACTCCTCGTGCAATTAACTAACACACATACAAATAAAAGTCAAAATTGTGAGAGTACATCTGCTCCTTTGACTCCAAATCTCCCCAATTTCCTACCTACTTAATTCGTTTTCTGAATGCATGCATCATGCATGCATGCATGTCTTCATTCATTCATTTGGATTCTTCTATCAGCACTAATTAAGATATATCGATAACAGGAACTGTGTATTTTTTATATTTTTACATCATTCTCACTCACGTGAGCATACAGTGGGTCTCACTTTCATGTGAGAATAAATCATATAGAAATATATCAAAAGCGCATTAAAAAAAATAGTGCTAATTACTTGTTCACCGATGTCTGCGTCAAAAATTATCATATCGTGGGTTTAAATTTTACCATTGAACTTAATAAAGCATCGAAGTAGTTTACTTTTGAGTGTCAATTTACTCTTCTTCTTTTTTGACAATCTCGCTTATCACACATTTTCCAAAAAATTTATCTCCAATACTTATTTACGTAATTAGCAATTAAAAAGTCGACCCACAAATTGGCAGTAGATATCACTTTCTCTTGAAAAACTAGTACTAGCTCTTTTTAGACAATAAACAAAATGAAATAAACTCTTGATAATACATTGAGTTTGCACTATAGTTTTTGGTTGCAACTATATATATATATACTAATATAATTAGTGCTATTCTAGGTAATTTCTTGGGCAGGTTTTGGCCTGCTGAGATTTCATTTGTTTTTTCTGTGTCTTATGTGGCTTGAGTTGGTCAGCTTTTGACTGGTGCTGGGGTTTTGACCACATTTAGTTTAGCTCCATAAGATCATTTGGCATTTTGTATTTTATGGAGAAAATCAAGCTCAAAATTAATAGAGTGTTTTCCGGGAAGAAAGAAGGATATATATATAATAGAGTTAATTGAATAATCAGAATATTCCTGATAAATACAAAAATCAGTCCCTTGCCTTGAAAGAAAAAGAAAAAACTTCCCTTTCCTATGGAAAACTCCACGTGTTGGTCTGAAAATGATTTCTTGTTTAGTGTCTTCTAGTGGCAGGAGGTTTATGAATAATCAAGAGTATATATGATTAATTAATTATCAATCAAATTAAGACTATCCATTTTTCAACTCCAAAACAAACCTAAGACATCAGTAAGCAATCCTAGACATTAACATATATAATAAAATCTTTACTTATAAGATTTTGTTTACTATAAAGAAGAACAAACATACACATAATTAAACCTTTAGTATTAATCACCCATATATATATATATATATATAGGGTCTCTTAACATGTGGCACACAATTCAAGAGAATATTCTCTTGAACTGTGTGCATATTCTCTTGATTTGTGCATTTGCATCCAATTCAAAAAAATATTCTCTTGAACTGTGTACTTAGCATGTGCCCCAAGGGCACATGTTAAGAAATTCTATTATTATATATCATTAAATTTAAATGATCCCTTGCTTTTTTTCAAAAAAAAATTATTTAAAGTATTTTTTATAATATCTTAAATTGAGTTACCAACAAGAAGAAACCAGTCTCTCATCACAGTTTATTACTTGATCTCCAAGGTATATATATATATAGTACTACATACCCAGTCAACTGTACCAATTACGAAATCAACTGTCCTCATTCTTACCTGGCAATCTACCTGTTTCTTGCCAAGATACCTTAATTATAAATAATTAACTTTTTCTCTCATTATTTTTTAAAACTTATATATTTTATAAATAAAGAACTTCAATATTTTTTTTATATGGTGTAGTGCAAAACTTAATGCAATTTTCGCGTCTAAGTAAAACTTCAATTACTAGAATATGAGAAGCTCAATTAACTTTAATTATATGTATTAATTGATGATAGATGATCACTTCTCTCAAAGAAGATACTCCATAGGCTTAAAGTCAAAATTTGATGAACATTAAATTAAGACTAGTACTGCATCTCAACAAACCAATGGTTCATTAATTCACTGTCATTAACAATTAAGTACCAGATTCTAGACGGAGCATCAAAATCTTTTTATATATATTTAAAAGTTTCACCATTAATGGAACTCGAGATTTATTTGGACACTTCACCATTAATGGAAGCAATATTTGATCTTATTTCAATGTTAAAATACAAAGGGAGTGATATTTTAAAGGAGGAGGGGGCAAAAAAAAGAAGAATCAAAATACTAAATCAAAGATTTTAAATTATACACAAATGATGTAACATAACTACATAAGTGCTACCCACAATCATGTCTGAACTAACATGTGCATTTGGGGTTGAACTCACATGGGAATTTATGCATTTTGGAGGTGCCTGCTACACCACTACTGTGCTACCTCTCAACCTCTCTCTCTATATATATATATATATATGTTCAAAAAATAAAATAAAATAAAATAAAATTAGAGTATTTAATAAGAAGCCAATAAATGAATTTAATCAAATTAAATGAATTAATTAATAATTTCACTACGAGAAAGTTCAAAACCAATTATTTGTACATATACCAAATCCATAAAATTTGTAAGAATGAAATGAACAAATTACATAAGGAAAGTTAATTTAATAAGTAATCTAATCAATGATCTAATGCAGAAGAACCCATTTGGGTCGGCATTGAGAAACACGGTTTCTTTCCCGGCAATGGACTTTCCACTTCTTGATCACCAAAAAGTTGACTTCTCCGTTCAATGCCAACGCTCAGCTCCAACGGCAGTAGTTCCGGCGAGGCCGGCAAATTCAGGTCAAAGTCACGGTGGCTTTGCGGGTGGCTCGACCCAGCTCCCTCTGAAGACGTGACGGCGCTGGCAGTGGCGGTGGCGCTAGAACTGGCGGTGTTGCCGTCATAGTGGCGGCGCTTGTGGCCGCCGAGTGCCTGGCCCGTGGGAAACGACCTGTGGCAGATGGAACACTCGTGGGTCCTACCACTCGGGTTAAGTGCGGAGGTGGAGGTGGTGACGGTGGCGGAATGGGTAGATGGCTTTTCCTCGGCGGTGGCGGCAGCGGCGGCCAGCTTCCGGTGGCTGGCTTTGTGGCCGCCGAGTGCTTGGTAAGACAGAAAAGCCTTGTTGCATACGCTGCATTTGAAGGAAGGAATTTGATTCTGTGAAGAATTATCAATTTGGTGGTCGGCGACGGGGGCACGGGAGGTCAATTTAGTGGTGGTGGCGCCGCCGCCGCGAGCGAGCATGATGAGGCAGAGTGCTAAATATTCCTCTTCCGTTGGTGGGGTTTCTGAACGGGATCGCTTTGTTCGCTTTTTCTTCATCCAAGGTTCAGGGGGATTGGTATTGTTGTTAATCTCCTTGTATTGAATAGGTGGGGTGGGTGTCGTTGTTGGTGAATTCAGTGCCTCTAAAGCCATTGAGACTTTTAGAGAGAGAGAAAAAATTGTGGGTTTTTTAGAGAGAGAAATTGCTGTGAAGATAAGTATGATAAGTAAGAGAGTGAAGAAAGGGGTTAGGGGGTTTTATAAAGGGAGGGGGTTTGATTGAGGTGGAAAGGAAGTTGCGTGAGGAATGGCGGTGGTAGTGTTGTATAGGCTAATACTTACATATATATATATATATATAGTATACTGTATACATATATATTTTAGAGAGAGAAAGAGAGTAAATAAAGGTTTAAGGGAGAGAGAGAAAGAGAGAGAGTGAATAGTTCAGTACACGTTGTATGATGATGAAGTAGTGAAGTTGGTCAAGGAGGAGTGTTGGAGTGGTGGAGGGGGTTAAGGGTTTGTTAAAGTCTAGTCTGCTGGCTGCTTTCTTTATATATTTGCTTCTGTTTGATTTTTGATTCTTGATTCAATCTCATCATGACTTCTTCCAAGTCTAAATTAACAAATATTGGCCGTATTTTCACCTCGATCTTACAATAGTAATGATGATGCAATATATAGTACTACTACAATTAACCACAAAAATTGAACAATGAATTTAACGTATCAAACTCACTCAACATATCATATGAGATATTATCCTAATGAAATTATTAAACTCACTCAACATATCATATGAGATATTATCCTAATGAAAATATATTCAATCCTCTCACTACATAACATCTTCAGTCATGTTACTATCACATAAAATAATCACATAATACTCACATATTATTGACGTGATAGTATGTGATTTGTTATTGACATGATCTACTTAACTCAACAACAAATCACATACTACCACCTCGCAGTATGTGAGCATTATATTACTCGTTTTATGTGATTGTAGCATTATTCTAACATCTTTACAAGATTTTTCAAAATCCTTATTATAATGTAAAAAATTAATAGTGGTTAGCATAAAATTAAATTTGGTCAATTGACCAATACAGTGTCGACACGCAGGTCGGGAGGTGATTTATCTCTGCGTGTCAGTATTGTATTGGTCAATTGACTAACTTAACTTTATGATAATCGGATCCAAAAAAATTATATGCGGACATGATAATTGAGCTTGAGTGTTTCAATGAGAGTTAAAATATAAATAAGTAAAATTATAAAACACTCATCTAATTTTTATGCCCAATTATCATATAATACTCATAAAAGAGCTCTTATATGTATCACTTACCTATTGACTTTTTAAAAAATAGATTAGTTGATAAATTAATAGTTGTTAATTAGTTCTTACGGGATCGATGCTCTCTTCCCAAATTTATGTATTTTGCAATAGTGTACGTTAGCTCAATAATCAATCATCTCTCTTTAAAATATAAAAAAAATGTCTTTTTTAATCAAAGGGTAAAACCTTAATAATAGTACTAATTAAGAAATATAATCCTCAAAAGCGAGCGTGTGGATTAGGTCAATTTATTGGAAACTATAAAGGAGGAGTAGATAAGTAGTACTACTAAATTAGTTGGAACAATGGTATCATCATACACTGAATTTGTATGATTATTGATGTGGCATTAATGATCACATCCTTTGTCAAGTTACAAAATTAGGAAAGTTGACTATTCATTAAGTTTTATCTACATCAAGTACTATGTACAATTCAAATGGACTTAGTATTGTTTTACATAATTTAGTATTTAATTTTAATATATGCAGGGCCAGAGCCAAAAATACTAAAAATATATATTTGGGCTGGATTGATTAAGGTTATTTTAATTTTTTTTATTTTAAATTATATAATTATATAGTATATATAATAAAAATAAAATGGATCGAGCTATAGCTCCGAAAGCCGACACTTGGCTCCGTCCCTGAATATATAGGGAAAAGATCGTTGATATTGGGAGAATAAAATTATTCTCAAAATAATGTGTTGTTATATAATTATAAAAACGTCATTAAATATAGAATAATGCTAGAGACACAATTTATTCTACAACTATTTTATAATTTACTGATGTGACATACTCCACCTCAATTTTTATGTGGAGCCAAAGACTACATTGAAATAATTTGTTTATTAATATGTTGAGTTGAAGTATGTCACATCAACAAATTATAAAATAGTTATAAAATAAATTATGTATCTAGTATTACTCTTATATATATATATATATATATATATATATATATATATATATATATATATATATATATATATATATATATATATATATATATTCCTCAATATTGTGAAAATATAACCAAAAAACTGATCAACTACTATTAGGAATGAGCAAAAGCCCACTATAGCAAATGATTAACATTTTTTCTTTATTTTCTCCATTCCTTTCTTTTTATTTGTTATTTTATCCTCAATTCCAACCTTATCAAAAGGAAGATTTGCGTTGGGGATAATTAATTCCACATATCTTACTTTTAAATCCTTTTATTTTTATTTTTATTTTTATTTTTATTTTCAATTTTGTGGTGATAAAGAGTACAACCACAATAATTTGCGTAAAACTAAACAATAAGCATAGTCCCGGCGGCTATTCACATCAATTGGCGTGACCATCTTTTAGACTCAATTTACCAAAATAATTTTCTATCCGGTCCAAAAAAGATTTATTTCTAACATTTTTGATTTTAATAAAAGTAGTTAAAGCTACTTTTATTTGCAATATTTACTAAAATTGTAGGTAGTGCGTACATCCAATGAATTTTTTTACGACTTTCCCAACATAAAAATGAGAACCTATCACCTATGGGTTGTGTATCAATATGACATATGTGAGTATATATATATATATATATATATATATATATATATATATATATATATATATTTCAAATATATAAAGTAGGATGTCCGATTGTGGTGTAAACAATTTTTGATGTTTTTCGAAAATATCTTTTAAGTTTTAAAATAATTCTTCTTTTATCTTTTTATTTAGTCTTTTAAATTTTATAATTTTATCCCACATAATTTACAAGCATAACGCGTGTGCCACAAAATACGGAGTAGTATATAAAAAAGATGGTGAGCACTATTCCCACATGTTCTTCTCTCACAAAATAATAAAGTGGATCCCATTTTTTATGTAAGAGAAGTATATGTGGAAATATCATTTACCAGAAAAGATAATCCCTTCTTTCCATTATACAAGTCCTTTAAGATATACACACAAATTAAGAAATCTCATTAGTTCTAATGTTAGATAGTTAATGTTAGGTTAAAATTTCATTATTATCTATACACTAATTAATTACTCTTCCTTCTCTCCCTCAATTATTCTATCTTTTTATAGGCAAAATAGGAAATGATTAATTTATTTCTCCTAAATATGTGTAAAACGTCTTCTTCTTCTTTTTCTTCTAAAACGACTTGTATAATAAAAAGAAGGGAGTAATATTAAATACTATTTTTTATATCTAGTAAAAATAATGATCACCAAATGATTAAATATAAATAAAGCTCTCCTTGTTAAAATAATGATCACCAAATGATCACCAAATGATTAAATATAAATAAAGCTCACCAAATGTTAAAATAACTATTCATGTTAAAATTTTAGCTAAAAACTAGCATAAAAAAAAGAAAAAAAAAAGATTAAATATAATTGACCAAATACTAGGTATCTACACTGAAAAACATAAAAGGGTATATAGAGCATGGTTATCTTCTTGAACATAAAGACACTATTGAGCAAGAATCCTTCTACGGCGACGGGGTTCTACCGATCGATCCAATTTTTTTTAGTTCTTTTTTTGCTTTTGACTACTAAAAATTTTATAATATTTATTGAAATTAAAATTTTTACAGTAAACAGTAATTTAGGTGTGTTTTAAATAATTGTAAAGAAAAAATTTGTACAAACTGTATAATTATGTTCTTTACATATATTTAAATCACACCTAAATCAATATTTTTTATAAAAAATTTAATTCCAATAAATATTAGAATTTTATTAGAATTTAAAAGCAAAAAAAAAAACAATAATTAGACGGATCGCTAGACTTATTGATCGTGCAAAGACTAGAAAGTTCCTCTTAAGTTTGCCATCCTATCTACCAAGCTACCTGCTAACTACTCTTCCCCCCCCCCCCCCCCCCCCCCCCCTCGTCGTGTGTTAGTCTCGCTGTTTTCTTTTACTCAAATCGGTGATTAAAATATAATTTATATATATTAAAAAAAGAAAAAAAAATAATAATGCTACTATCACATAAAAAATCTCACATTTACAAAATATCAATATTTTCAATTTTAACTGATAAATTAAAATATTTATATAATTTTCTTAAGAGATTAAAAATATAGTAAGTAATGTGCTAGCCTATATATATATATATATATATATATATATATATATATATATATACAAAATTGATCAGGTCCGGGTATTGATCAGGTCCGGACTCCCGGACCTGATCAAATCCGGACCTTTTTTTTTTTTTTTTTTTTTGCTTTTTTTTTAAAAAATAACTAATAAAAAATGTATAATATTTTATGGAACTGGAATTTTTTCATAATACAGTGTTTTAGGTGTGATTTGGATACTTATAACAAAATAAGTCTGTACAGTCTGTATAACCTGTGTTGTTATATGTATCCAAATCACACCTAAAACACTGTATTATGAAAAAATTCCAGTTCCATAAAATATTATACATTTTTTATTAGTTATTTTAAAAAAAAAGCAAAAAAAAAAAAAAAAAAAAAATTGGTCCGGATTTTGATCAGGTCCGGGAGTCCGGACCTGATCCGGCCTCTATATATATATATATATATATATATACCACATGCACTTAGGACTGATCTTATATAGAGAGAGGAGTGGACTAAAAGTCTAAAGAGTCCTTCTATGGGGACATGAAAATTGGACATTTTTAATTTAATTTAATTTTTTTTGATTTTTGTTGTGACTCTTAAAAAATATATAGTATTTATTTCAACTGAAATTTTTATATAAAAAAAATATTTTAGGTGTAATTTTGATACATATATAAAAACAGTGTTATACAGATTGTACAATACTGTTCTTGTATATGTATCCAAATTATACTTAAAATATTTTTTTTTATAAAAATTCTAATTAAAATAAATACTACATATTTTTTAAGATTCACAACAAAAATAAAAACAAAAATAAAAATAAAAATATCCAATTTTCATGTCTGCCGAGACTTATTGAAGTCTAAAAGGGTGGAGGGTGGGGGTTGGATAATGTTAACTTCACCGACGAGCAAACCGTCAGTCTCACACGCCACGCAACGTGCTGTTCACCTCAAACGTGACACGTAGCCCCTTGAGGAGCGGAGTGCCACGTAGACAGACACATACACAAAATCCGAATGTTTCGGGACTCACTAGTCTACTACTGTTATTGTATTCGGTGGGAAGCTGAGTTTGGCCGATTGAATATAAATACGCCAAGTGGATTTTGATTACCTCATCACTCATTTTGTTATTTTGCCCCTTATAACGGACGAGAATCCTTTTCATTTTATTCTTTATTTCACTCTCTATTTTATGGTCTATATTTAAAATATAAAAAAATATAATATCATACTGACAGAAGAAAAAATACACATTTTAAATCTGGATCAAGAAATAGAGGATAAAATGAAAAAGATCCTAACTCTCTATAAACACCCCCCTCTCATTTCCTTTCACGTTATTATTTAAAATAGTAGATTGTGAATTAACTCGACGTTTCAAGAATTACGTAAATTTTGTGTATTGTATAATTATTATTTTTATTATTATTATTTTCACTGCGTTGGTATTTTTTAACAAAGAGTATATAAAATAAGACTGCTAATCATTTTATAATTAGATAATATTGAGCTCCTACATAATATAATATATAAAAAAAAAATCTATCTGTTTGGTGAGTTGCTGATTGGATTGATTTCGTAATCATTTTTCATAGGAATCACATTTTTTTAATTAGTGAAAAAAATATGAAGCACGTTTTGAGAAATTAAGTGTACAACTTCCTAGCTTTGTAAAAAAGCTTATGCGAACCTCAAACACGTTTCTCTGTTTGAGTCTTTGACTATTAATTAATGAACATTATTATATTCACATTATTATTATTATTATTCGTCTTAATTTGGTTAAATTTAATTTAATTTGAGGGCATTTCAAAATGGGTACTTATGAGTTTGGATACTAGTTACGGACTTGTGTTATGAGGGTTAGGAAAGTGCGTTTAATTAGACGATTTTTAAGTCTCAAATATTAATATATTAATAAAGGAAAAAAAGGGGTAAAATCATATATATAGATAGATAGAATTTGATTAATTAATTGTAGCAAGATAGAGCAAAGACTTGTAAATTAACAAGTAATCTATTTTTCTTTTTCTTTTTCGATGTCATTTATTATCTTCAAATTAAATGAAAATTTAATTATGTTTATTCATTATTTTCATTTGTACGATTCAAAATATCTGTAAAAGACAAATCACAAAATCTCACTTCGTCTGCTTTGATTAGATACCAAATTTTATAGCACTCGGTATTCTCCCTTTTTATATTAAGATTGATCTAGAAAACTTGAAATGAAAGAAAAGTAAAATATATATATATATATATATATATATATATATAGAGAGAGAGAGAGAGAGAGAGAGAGGAGTCATGCATGCATGCATGGGGTACGTAGTTATCATACTAGAAACTTCACTTTCTAGAGAAAATTAATTTGACCAACAAATTATTTGTCATGCATTTATTTCTATGGAGCAAGCTTCTTTCTTCAATGAATCTCTATCCTTGAGGTTGAGGCGGTTTTTTTCCCCATAATTTAGACGAATTTAAACACACACCCTACTTTAATCACTATCAACAACTTAGAGTTATATTTGTTTGTAAGGATTATAATCTCAATACTATTAATTCTAGGATTATAATCCCGAAATTATAATTAATATAATCAAGAGACTATTAAGAAAGCCATTTTATAATCTCTAAATTAATAGTCTCCAGTTTAAATTTGAAAGCAAGCAAGACACTTGAGAATAATAGTCATATCCCAAATATAATCTTGCAAACAAACATAGACCTCTTGCTTTGCAAGACAACTAGTACACAAACTGAGCTAGAGTTGATCGGTGGTTGAGACGACTTTTCCATATCCTAAAACCAGAATAGACAATAATATATTCACCCAAGATTCAATTTTTTTCTCCCCAAACATGCACACACAACATCATAACATTAAAAAAAAAAAATTAAATATGTGCTATACATTGTGGGGGCAACTCTTCTCACATTGTCTTCATCAAAAGTCTTAGCAGCAAAAAAAAGAAGAAACAGAAAAATAACAAAATAAAATAAAATAAAAGAGAGTAATTAAGTGATTGTTGATAATAATAATAATAATATTAGCTTTTAGCATGTCAAGGATTGTGGATGCATCAGTTTCCACGATTAGGCACATCAAATGAATACCTCTCAAGTTATTATTATTATTTTATTTTATTTTTGCAAAGCATATATACCATTCTATTTACTTTGTTAAATAGTCAAAAAAAAATAAAATAAAATAAAGTGTTGAATATATCACAATTAGAATTTTATAAAGTATTTGCCCTTCATCAGAAGTCTGAGCCCATAAGAAGAATTTGGATCTTATGAGAGCACCAGTCCTAGTCTAAAGTTTTGGGTTATTTACCTTTTGGAGAGATTAGGATTAACCTCAAATTTTGACTGACTAAGTCTAAAAGAAAATAGATAGCCTACTAATTGTTATGGGCTAGTTTTTACTATTAAGCCCATTACAACCTGTGGACTGTAATCAAGCCCATTACAATATGTGGACTGTAATCAAGCCTTTGCTTTTCTCTTCTCTTCTCTTCTCTTCTCCTCTTCTCTTCATCGTATTTATTTCCTCACTATAATAGAGAGTGATTTTGTAGAGAGAGAAAAGTATCCGAAAATGGCCAAGTCTCTGATTCTATCTCCTCTCTCAGCTCCAAGCGAACCGGGTTCTGGAATTTGTCTAAAAAGATCATCTTTTGTTCACAATACGAAGCTCATATTCGCTCCTTCTTCATCTACAAATACAGTTAAAAGATGGTGCTTTAGGTCTCCAACGGTGTCCGCCAAATCTTTTGACAATATACCCAAACAATTCAGAGAAGAAAATCTCAAGGATGGATGTGAGCATATGTGTGTGTGTGTGTGTGTGTGTGTATATATATATATATATATATATACATGTATCTATTAGATGTTTGTGATTATGCGTTGTGTTTATTTTGCTTTTTGTAGCTATTTCCCAATCCAATTTGGTCAGTTGTATGTTCTTTGTATGTTTATTGGGTTTATTTTATTTTTTTGTTGTTGTTAAGTGCAATAAATTTGTGGGGTTGTTATGGCTTCTGCGTTTCCTTTATATTGCAGATATTTGTGTTACGTCATTATCTAGCATTTTTGTCAGATTGAAAAATGAAACCTTAATTACTAGCTCTGCCCAAACCAACTAGGGAGTATAGGTTGAGCAGGTAGTGAACTGGATGGTTTCAAGCAGGCAAAGAGGAGAAATTGGACTAGTCTAGTGGTATATACTTAAGAGTAGGGGTAAATTATAGTTTACAGAGATTATATCAAGTTATGCTTGCTATTCTTGTATAGTTCTCCAATTATGAGGAACTGTTATTTTTTGGGGCTACTAAAGCTTTTACCAATAATATAATACAGTCATCTAACTTAATGTTTATACGTTACTAAAAGAATTTTAACGCTGCTTGATTTGTTGTTTTAAGCTGTCTCTGGACACATTAAGTTCTTCAGAATGACTAGCAATGGATCAGTAGTTCTATTGATATGTAAACGGCATGTGTGCGATTATATAGGACTACTTTGACTGTTAATTTCCTATTGTTGAACAGAAATCCAAAGCACGGTGTGAATTATCAACAGTTTTATTTCATTTGTGTTGTTTTTTTGGGAACATCAGACCCTTCTAGGTGATAGTTCTTGTTCCATATCTTTAGGGTTAAAGTTTGATCCGTATTTTAAGTTAACTTGAGGAGAGTTTTGGCAAGTCTGACGTAGTTGGACTAATTTGAGAAAGTTTTTGGTAAAGTTGATCTTAGTTGTACTGATGAGATAGATTATGAAGTAGTTGTTCAGCCAAATAGAGATCTGGAAAGAAGCAAACCTTGACCAGGACATAAGATTCTCATAAAATTCCTTGTCAGAACCTTGTAACGTAGTCATTTTAAATATTTTATACCACTTGCCTTGATGTGAATTGGTTCCTCTATGCTCATTCAGCAAGTATCTTGTTTCCATATGAATTTGTCTAGCTTGATTTCCTTTTGGTCCAGTTTTTTTTAATTGTATCTGCTTCTAGCTAAAAGATTAAAACAAGAATTCACTAAAATATAGAATATAATATATGTGACCATAGTTGGACTAATTTGAGGAAGTTTTTGGTAAAGCTGATCTTAGTTGTAGTGATGGGATTATGAAGTAGTTGTTTAGCACTTTAGCCAGATAGAGACCCGGACAGAAGCAAACCTTTACCAGATGATAAGATTCCCATAATCTTGCTTGGCAGAACCTTATAACAAATACATTTTGAGTATTTTAACCCGTTTTCCTTAATGTGAATTGGTTCTCTGTGCTCATTCAGCCAGCATATTGTTTCCATAATGAATTTGTGTTGTATCTGCTTCTAGCTAATAATACAAAAATTCACCAAAGTATTGAATACGAAATATCTTTAAATTTTGATAACTCAATGGCTCTTGATTTTGATTCTTATCAGAAGTAGAAAATGTTTAGATTATTACTTATCATTTCCTAACATTCTCAATTGTAGTAATGGACAATTACAAGAATGCCCCTCAATATCTTTATGGCCTTAGTCCGTCGCAGATGGATATGTTCAGGACCGAAGATAATCCGGTTCGTCGACAGTCAGAAAAAGTGACAGAGGTCTCATAATCTTTACATGCTTCCCAAGCCTATTTCACATTAATATAAGTGGCTAATGTTTGGTAAAGTGATAAACAAAGCAACCATATACATCGCAGTAATAGTATTTCTTGATGCTATCTACCATTTTCCACTAAAAGGATGCCTATGCTAATTGGCCATTATGAAGCTACCCTTTAATCTTTTCATTGAAAGAGAAGATAAGTTACCCCAGTTATACTTGATCCTTGAATACTTTGTCAGGAAAGCATCTCATCATCCCTTAACTATTTGAACCATGGAGGAATGTGGAGTCTATCAGGCATGGATGAAAGGGGCCCTTCAAAATATAGTATGAGTGTGAGCATGTACCGTGGAGGAGCCAGAGGAGGAAATGGAAGACCCAGAACTGCTCCTCCTGATTTGCCGTCTCTGCTTTTAGATGCTCGAATTTGCTACCTAGGCATGCCGGTAAGCCAACAGCCCATTCATTTCAGATTTATAATTTATCTTGCAATGTACTTTACATTTAATGATTCCTTCTTCATCTTTTTCTGTCTGGTTGCTGTAGATTGTACCTGCAGTAACTGAGCTTCTTGTTGCTCAGTTCATGTGGTTGGATTATGATAATCCATCAAAGCCTATATATCTATATATAAATTCATCTGGGACACAGGTAATGTTTGGGGCATAATTGTTGTATTCTGGAATTAATTTCTTATATTTCTTTGTGATAGCCTGAAGCACTTATCCCCCCACCCCACCCCACCCCACCCCACCCTCAAATAATGAAATTATTTTACCTATCTGATTGGTTTATTTGTATGATACACTTGTCCAGAATGAGACGATGGAGACTGTTGGATCCGAAACAGAGGCATATGCCATTGCTGACACCATGGCTGTAAGCATATAGTCATGTGGTTTTAGTTGTTATTATTAATGTAAAAACAAGCAAAGTTTAATCTCCATATCAATTAAAAAGTCGTCAAAAATTTTTCTGCTAAGAATTTTTTTGTGTATAAAAGGTAAAGGATAAGAAATCCTTGAGTGTCCAAATAAAATGGAATGGGAAAATTGTTTCCTTCAAATACTTTATCTCTTTTGATTCAGCTACTTGTCCTTCTTTATATCTAACAAATGCTCTTTTTTCTTTTTTCCTAATCTACCTCAAGTATTGTAAGTCAGACGTATATACAGTGAACTGTGGCATGGCTTTTGGTCAAGCCGCAATGCTTCTATCTCTTGGAGCCAAGGGTTATCGCGCTTTGCAGCCAAATTCTTCCAGTATGTTCAATTTCTGTTGACAAAAATAGCAAAATTTTGTTATGAAAACTTTATTTACCTGATTAGTAATAACCTTTTTAGTTGTAAATCTTATGATGCTTCCACCAAAGCTGCCAAGATATTGTTTTTACTTCAGCCCCCTACTATAGATTAGGAAGCTCAGCCATCACAAGCTGATGAACCATTATCTGGAGTATATTTGTACTACAAGATCAACCTGCTTATATATATATATATATATATATATATATATATATATATAATTGCATAATTGTGTTACTTTTTATCCATTGTCTCTCTCTCTCCCAATTTCATCCGGTGTCCTGGAAGAGAAAATTTTGCCATCCTTATTTCACTGAATCACCATATGCTTGCCATATTAGGGCTTATCTTGTGGTTTTTGGTGTAGTTTATATTATTAGGTGCTTGTCAATGATAAGCATAAAATCTATTGCCTCTTACATATGTGAATGTCAGAATTCTATTTGTGGATATATGATAATATGATACAGCAGCTATATACAAGCTTATCTCTAGTAAAAGCCTTCAATAGAATGAGGTATACATAAATGTGTTTTGCTTGCAGCTTTCACTAAAATCCCGAGTAGCTAGTATCCAATTTCATTGCTGAAGATAAACATGGAAATAATTCTTGGACTGAATCATGATTAGAGTTTAGCCTTGACACATGTCTAGCTTTTGGATTTTAGCAGATTTAGGGTTTGTGTAGAGAGACTACTAGATTAAGCTTCAGATTTAGCGTTTTGGTTTAAGATGTGGTTCATTTTGTAGTTGAATACTTGGGTTGGCACCATGGTGGTTTCACCATAAAAACGTGAAAATCCCAGCATTAGTTTGTGTGGGTAACCCAAGGGTTGGCAAGATTTCATCCTGTGATCTCCCATCATGGTTGAGGTTGGCAAGATTTCATCATGTGATCTCCCCTCATGGTTGAGTATTGGTGGTTGCACTGGTCCAAACAAAATTTTTTTGGGGACTTTATTGGCATTTGCTTGGTTGAAGTACATCGTCAGAATGGTTACTATGTTTCTGACACCCCATATCAGATTAAATACATTTAAAAGATCTGCTTACCACTTAAAATATGTTCCTTGCCTATCTCCATGAGATTCCAATATTAAAACTTATATCCTGATGAAAGATTCCATTGCATCCTAAAGTATTGAGTGAGTAATATTGTGAATTGTTTATTGCTTTTATGGATTATGACGCATCATTTTTTCAAATTTCCACATGGTTGATACCCCTATTTATATGTACTGCAGCAAAACTACATCTGCCTAAAGTCGACAAATCAATCGGAGCTGCTATAGATATGTGGATTAAGGTGCTCTCTCTTCCCCTCTCTTCTTTGTCTGTGCGTGTGCACAAGGCACTGACTTCTGACCTTGCATCAGGCTAAAGAACTAGATGCAAACACTGAATATTACCTCGAGCTCTTAGCAAAAGGAATTGGGAAACCAAAAGAAGAAATTGAGAAAGACATTCGGCGGCCCAAATATTTCCAAGCTCAAGAGGCCATTGACTATGGCATTGCAGACAAGATAATTAACTCGAGGGATGTTGCATTTGAGAAACGGGTACATATTCTTTATAGTTGCTTCCTCTTTGTCCTTGCTATTGCACTTCTTACAAGTTAATTCTAATATTACTTGTCCATTAATCAGAATTATGATGAGATGCTTGCGCAATCAAAGGCCACGAGGAGTAGAACAGCAGGCAACCCACAGGCTGCTCCCTCTGGATTTAGGTAATCAGAAAGAAGACACCACAAAGCCTTAGTATTAAAATGGCAGGACTAAGGTGCCCAAGTCTGTGTTCAATATCTTGCACAATGGAGGAGCAGGTTACACTTCAGAACATAAACTGGTACTTTCATTTGTAACGTAAGCTTAAGCACCTCTACAGGCTTGTAAACAGGTTTGGTTTATGTAGTAGCTCCATTTCGTGCTGTATGTGTGGTTTTGGACACAAAAACAGTGTTGTATGACTTTTAACTAATACTGTTGGACGAACTGCAAAGCTTCAAATGATCCTTTATCCTATTGGTGTATTCCGTATAATTAGTCAAACATTATATGGTTTCTTGTATTTCTCTACTGCAAGGCTATGGAATCATACAGACAGTCCACTGTGACTCCATCTTTAGTCTACAGTAACAGTCCGTATATTCAGTAGATCAAGGTTGGTTGGTTGGTAGTTCATGAAAAAGGCTGTTATGCAGCACACATAAAATGCAATTTGCCAAGCTTAGACTTTACTAACTATAGCAAGGACAATACGCAAGGCAGAAAGAATAAGAACATTTCCATTGGAGTTTGAATGGTCCACTGTTAATACCGTTTCAAGTGTGTACATCAAAAACAAATGTCTCGAGTTTGTATATCTAAACTACTATAAAACACAGTTCTCTGCTAAATAAAGTTTATGTAGTAGGATTGGGAAGCACTTTTGGCTTTGGCTTCACTTCAACTTCATTTACGCTGCGTACAAAGATGGAATCTGGTTCATGACTGCAAAAAAAATAAAAAATAAAAAATAAAAAACCATCATGTGTATATCACATGCATGCACGATATTGAGATTGTAAATATATATAGAGAGATATAGAGAGAAGATATATATAGAGATATAGAGAGGCTGAGATGGATATCGATCTTACGGTTTTTCTCCCTCTTCATAAGTATAACTGGATGCAACAGCCAACAGTCGCCCATCTCTACTGAATGACAATGCAGCAATGCTTGAAGGGTATTTTGAGTACTGCAAGTTGAGATAATAAAAGGTAACAACAATAATTGAATGTGTAAAATTCCAAAATAATCTATAGATATAATTAATGAATGTGTATATTTACCTGATACAACCTCTTCTTGTTGTTTCCATCCCACACATTGACATAACCATCACAACCACCAGTTGCAAAAGTACCATAGCTGCAATTTATCCATGTAAGACGAACTCCTCAAGTACCCAAGTTAAATCCAACTTTTGTCTAAATATGAAGGGAAGTGAATAAAAACAAATCCTTGTAATCATGTTTCTAAAGAATTCTAATACGAGAAGAAAAGAATCATGACAAGGACTGCATATCAAACATTTTTTTGAGCAATCAAGCAAGGGAATGTTCAAGTATATTCTGATATGAATGCCTTATGGTTACTTCCTTCATGTCATATTCACAATAACTTGTTCAAAGGTCATCCATTTTAGAAAATGCAGATGTCATATCTTGCAATTGTATTTACTGGACTGAGTTTTCATTTTCAACCATTCACCAGTTAGAGAAAAATTATTTCAGCTAGTCAGAACAAGCCAGCAACAAAAAAGCATACAACACATGTCATCACTTCAATGCACATAGAATTTACTCTGTTGACAATTGACATCTATGCTGAATAATATTACTTGATAGCTCGTCTTTTGTGCTGAACAAAACTAGGTGCATTAGAAAGGTACTAATTAACATGCAATACAAGTAAATAATTTTGCCAACATACATGGGGTGAAATGCGATGGCATTTACAGGGTAGACAATGTCTCTTCCAGCTTCTGATTTCCGATGACACTTGAAGGCATATCTGCAAAAAATTTATAACCACAAAATAATAGAGTGATAGCTGACAAAAGGAATACCCTCGTAATATAAGGCATATAGCCATGCCTGCATTCATACAGGTAATCTAATATGAATTATGAAGAGGTTTACTATCCAGTTCTTCAGATTATCTACTCACAATTGGCATTGCCACATCGCATCCGATCACAATTGAAGGGCATAGAAATGGAAAAGACCTTAAAACATTTATGGAACATCAAAATAGCAACTTGTATACCATGCTATGATAGAAAGCCCATACATCTCTAACAGAACAAAAAGGGCAGGCCTGATCAACAATTAAATGCGCACACAAGGAATAACTTGAATACATACTACACAAGAATAGATGGAACATCCATCCACATATGAATTGAATTATAAGAAGAAACAAATAGCCCATGATCATGCAACCTTGTAGAGTATTTCAATGCAAGCTCCCAGTACATACCAACAGAAGCCTAAAGTGTAAGAAGCAGGTCGAAGATCTGTGAAGATAATCAATAGAAAGACATTGAAGTGGCTCGTGCTTATGGATATTTGTTAGACCCTTGTTGGCTTGACATTGATTTGGCATGCCGGACGACTCATCAGCGTGTCAAGACATAGGCTTTGACATCTAACCCAAGTAACAAGACATTTGATTGAACAGTTGGAGGGTAGACCCAGGGTATACATTATGACTACTCAAGCACACTGGACATATGTTGGTGACAATTAGGAAATTTTCTTAATGTCTACGGTGGTCTGTGAAGTCCACCCAGGTCATGAGCAAGCTGCTATGGTTTATGCATGTGGAGCATTGGGGCATTGTTGGGCTTCCCTAACAATAATGTTAGCATACAGATTGGTGGCTTAGATCGATAAAAGGTATTTTTGGTTTGACATTAAATGTGGGCAACATGTGGGCTGCATGTGCGCAATGGCACGTATGTCTTGCACATTTAGGCAGACTTTGAAGTCAAGGTTGGGGACTTGATTGTGTTGAGATGGTGCAACATTTGATGGCATAGGCCTAAACTAGGAGTTGGGCATCAAAGACCAACTTGTGGGGGAAAGGCTTGGCATTGAGTTGAGGCATGGCATAGTCAGCGGCCTTAGCGTGCCAGTGTGTGGCATGGGCTAGATGCTCAACATGCACAATTAGGGTGAAGCAGATATGGAGCAAGTTTGGGTGATGGGCAGTGTGCAGCAGTGTTCTAAAAATCCTCGCCTAGGCGCTAGGCCCCCCAATGGCGCCCCGCCTAGGCGCTAGGCCCCTTCTTGGCGTCTCGCCTAGGCTCCTCTAGCGCCTCGCCTAAGTCTAAGGCGGCAAAAAAATCCCTCCAGGAAATTAGGCGAGGCTTAAGCGGAGATATTTTTTTTATTTTAATAACTACCCAAACCAGATCTTGATATATTTATTTTTCTAATAATTTACGATATTCATAATGCAGTTTATAGCATATCAAATCACAACAAAAAGTGAACAAAATCAAGTTAAAATGGATAATTTTATTATAGTTGTAATTTTTTGAACTTGTATCAACTTCAAATTATATAAATGATTATACATTTGCAATATTTAGTTGAATTTAATATAATTCTTAAATATATATTTAGTTTCTTAAGTTTTAATATTAAAATGAATTCTTGAAATTTTAAATTTTATTATTTAATAGCAATCTTGTTTATGAATAAAACTAATACGTTAAAGATATGTTTGAACTTTGAACAATTGCATCTTTGTCTTTGAACTTTGATATTGACAATATAGATATGTGTTTGAACTTTAAGTAAATGCCTTTATTATTTTTATTATAGATTGTTTTGCTTTATATTATTGTTTTGTTTGGATAAATGTAAGATAAAATATTAAAATTGACTTAAAATAAAAAAATCTCGCCTAGGCACTCGATTAGGATCCTCTCCATTTCCATTTCCATTTCCATCAAGTTCACCAAATATGTTAATAATGATTTTGTTAGTAATGATCCAAATATGTTAATAGATAGTTAATGATATTAAGATCAATCCTAAAAAAAAATTAGTAATCCGACACTTTTTCACCGTTAAAAGTCTAAAAGAATTTTCACCGTTGAATTAACGGTGAAAATTCTTTTAGACTTTTAACGGTGAAAAAGTATCGGATTACTAATTTTTTTTTTTGGATTGATCTTAATATCATTAACTATCTATTAACATATTTGGATCATTACTAACATATTTGGTGAACTTGATGAAAATGGAGAGGATCCTATTCCCTAGGCGCTAGGCCCCCCCTAGCCGCCCGCCTCCCACCTAGCGCCTTTTAGAACATTGGTGTGCAGTAGTTTGGGTTGGGGCGTTGTGCGGAAGGGTGCGGCATTGTGCGATGCTGGGCTGGGCAGCTTGGTCCATCGGGCCTGAGTACATAGGTTGGGTCAAAGATAGAAATTCAGTGGGTCAAAGGAATTCAGCAATAGTCAGATAATTGTGGCAAACAAACAAGTGGCAGCAATGGCCTTTGACACATTGGTTGGTTGGGCAGTTCATAGCAGTTACAAGGCAGTTGATGGTTATCAGTGTTTTAAAAATCTCCGCCTAGCGCCTCACCGAAACCCAAAACGGCAAAAAATCCCTCCAGAAAATTAAGCGGGGCCTAGGCGGAGAGGTTTTTTTTAATAATTACCCAAACTAGATCTTGATATATTTATTTTTTTCTAATGATTAACCATATTCATAATGCAATTTGTAGCATATGAACAAGATCAAGTCAAAATAGATAATTTTATTATAGTTGTAATTTTTTGAACTTGTACCAACTTCAAATTATATAAATGATGATACATTTGTAATATTTAGTTTAATTCAATATAATTCTTAAATTTATGTTTAGTTTCTTAAGTTTTAATATTGAATTGAATTCTTGAAATTTTAAATTTTATTATTTAATAGCAATCTTGTTTATGAATAAAATTAATACGTTAAAGATATATTTGAACTTTAAACAATTGCATATTTGTGTTTGAACTTTGACATTGACAATATAGATATGTTTGAACTTTAAGCAAAGGTCTTTATTATCTTTATTATACATTGTTTTGCTTTATATAAATTATTGTTTTGTTTGGATAAATGTAAGATAAAATATTAAAATTGGCTTAAAATAAAATAAAAATCGTCTAAGCCCCCCGGCCTCCCGCCTAGCGCCTTTTAGAACATTGATGGTTATCTCTATGTCATGATCAGATTGTTGGGCTTATTTGAATGCTAGACAAAAATAACTAATAGGACAGTTATTTATGTTTGAATTGATCCTGATATGTGCTGTAATATTCTTATTGGCTAATAAGTAATAACCTCTTGGCAGTTAGGGGTGTCAACTAACCATAGGGCCTATTTATGGGCAGTGCTTGGTGCACAAAATTTAGAGTGTGCTTGGTGCATGAAATTGTGGAAAATACACAAATTTAGGCATTGGTTGTCTAGTGTATTATAAGGGGCATAGTTCCTTGTATTGATTGGTTCAATAAAGGTTGGGCGTTTTGGCCTGTAAATTGTGTTTGCTTGTTCATTTGTGTTATCTTACAACTGTGTATTCTAATTCAGCGTTGCATACATACGTGTGGGTGTTTTTGATTATTGCAAAGGTTGTGTTTAATCATATACAGGCATGTGTGTGGGCTGTTGGCAAAAACAATGAAGTGGTGTGTTGATCGGGTGGATTGGCTGACTGGTTTTGGGAGACAAACCAAGCCATCACAAGGCAAAAAAATTAGTTTCATTTTAGTCCTGTGACAATATTCATGGTGTAAAAATTCAGTATTCTAAAAATAACTACAAGGACCTATGCAGCGGAGGGAATGCCTAGTGCCTAGGCGGGACATCGGGACCTAAGTGATTTCCTAGGCGATATATATATACACACACACACGTACACACATGTATTAGATGTGAAGATTCTCAATTGTGCATGAATAACAAGAAATCCTAGAAGGCACTTCAGTTTACAATTCTTCAATCTAATTTAGTTGGGTAAATAAAGCAAAGTAAGGATATTTTAGACCGCCCAATGCCTAGATAGATTAGGAAAATATCAAAGTTGTTGGAGCCGATTAAACCTAAGAGGATGCCTAGGAATTTTTAGAACACTACAAAAAATACATACTTTTTTGTTTGACCAGCTTCAGAAAGATCGAAAAATTCCATTGCCACTCGACCTTCCACAGAACTAAGAGCATAACCTGCACATTACAGTCTTAATCAACAATCAAAACAAGAGTTTATTTCATAGACAACAAAATCACACTAGCAGCAGAAGTCAAGAGTTTTTAATACTCGTCACCTTATTGGCCATCTTTCAGTTATTTCAGAAACACAAATTTCAAGTTCATCTCTGTCATACTTCTCTCTCCATCAAGAGACTATATTACCTTATTGAACTTCAACAAGGACCTTTGAGAGAAAAATTTAATTTTGATAGGATTATTAACTAAAAGCCACAGAGAAGCTGCAGTATCGGCAGATTAGTGAATCCCACAATAGTGACTTGACAGCTAACTTGACAATTGTTTTTGATAGGGAATTGAAAAGTAGACCAACAGACGCCAAGCAAAGCAACACAATGGGGGAAACCAAGGGAAATGAAAAGGCATAAAGAAGTTCCAGATGGACACCTGTTCCATTAGGGTAACAGCGCACACATCTGGTTTGGTATTTCAATGAAGATTCCCTCCGTTGTTCAGGTTGAGACATATTCCGCAAATCATAAACATTTACATTCCGTCCAGCAGTTGCAACCACTAAACGATTGCCAACAAGAGAGAGAGAATATACACGCTCGGGTTGACTGTATGTCCCAACAAGAGAGCGTTCCTGCCCACTAGCACCTCTAGGGTCCCAACACTTCAGGGTTTTGTCCCAACTACCAGTGATCACTTGCCCTGTATCATAAATAAGTTGAATAAATGTTACCAAACATGAACGTTTTAGTAAACGAAAAATATGATCACTTATAGGATTATATGTGCAGTAGTAAGAAAATAGTATGGACAAATTAGTAAGCAGAACAAATCATCCTTAGTCTTAAGCTAGACTTTATTTGAAGGGTTCTAACAACTTTGGTCATAGAGTATTTTAAGCTGTCCACCACAATATCTTAAGAAATCCTTTTTCTTCTTCTTCCTAAAATATTTAAGAGTTTGTTTTGCATTTTTTCCTCAAAACAATAATAGTGCCTGAATGACCTGTGTATCACACGCTACTCATCAGATACAGACATACAATAAATTCAAATCCCGCATGTTATGAAGGACGACTATATATTTATATAAGTGCCAGTATAAATTACCAAGCAAAAGAAAAAGATATAAACATTTTATAATCTAAACTTCAAATTTTCATAATCTGGACAGCAAAATGCCAGAAGACTTGCCCAACAAATTCAATTATATGTCGTACCTAAAAACACCATTATTCATTTATGGCATGGGGAACACAGTAATTGAACTTTGAAAGTGAAGTGACATCCAGATATTTAAAATGTTAATTAGGTGTCAGCATAGTTATCAAGGCGCCAAGTCGAGGCAAGGTGACATTTGGGAGCTTAAGCGCTTAGACGACAAGGCGTCGGACTAATCGTCGACAAGTCGCTAACAATGTAAATTTTATACGTATAAAATTATATATATATATTTAACATTTATATGAATATTTATATATTTATATTTCTAATGAGTTACCATATTTATATATTTATAAATTACAAAGCAAAAGAAAAAGATATAAACATTTTATAATCCAAACTTCAAATTTCCATAATTTGGACAGCAAAATGCCAGAAGACTTGCCAAACAAATTCAATTATATGTCGTACCTAAAAACACCATTATTCATTTATGGCATGGGGAACATAGTAATTGAACTTGAAAGTGAAGTGACATTCAGATATTTAAAATTTTAATTAGGTGTCTCAGCATAGTTATCAAGGCGCCAAGTCGAGGCAAAGCGACATCCGGGAGCTTAAGCGCTTAGACGACAAGGCGCCGGACTAGTCGTCCTCCACAAGTCGTTAACAATGTAAATTTTATACGTATAAAAATATATATATATATTTAACATTTATATGAATATTTATATATTTATATTTCTAATAATTTACCATATTCAAAATGTAGGTTGTAGCATATCAATTCACAACAAGAAGCGACAAGATTAAGTTAAAATGATAATTTTACTATAGTTGTAATTTTTTGAATTTGTACCAACATCAAATTATATAAATAGTGATACATTTGTAATATTTAATTTAATTCAATATAATTCTTAAATTTATGTTTAGTTTCTTAAGTTTTAACATTGTATATATAGAATATTATAAATTTCAATACTAATAATTCAATAATTTATGATAAAATTAATATATCTCAACTTCAAGGTAATAAGTGAACAGCCCAATATATATTATTGTAGTAGACTAGTAATAATTGAGCAGCCCAATATATATCTCAATTGCCACGTGATCATGGTCAAAGGCTTAAAGCATATAATACATTCATACACTCATACCATATCATATAAACAAAGTTTTTTACAAGAAATCAAAATACCCCAAACAGAGGTCAAAATATCAAAAAAAAAAGAGCAAAAAAGTCAAACCACCGTCAGAAGTCAGAATACCAAAAAAGAAGTCAGAATTCCAAAGTTGTCTAATATCCGAAATTCTGCACTGACATGCACTTATCCACAACTTTTTAAGAGTTAAACATGTTGTAGCATTCCAAAAAGTTCATGATTTATCATGGGTGATGATATAAAGTTTCAGACATTGTCCTGAGAAAGTGCCCAAACATTACCATGGGTTTGGATTTCTAGTGTTGTTTTAATTTCACAACAAATAAACAACTTCTGGTTCATATATCTAACTTCATAAGACATGGAAAATATTTTCATTTTTAAGATTGACTGCGCTTCCGATATCTTAAAAGTTAAACTTTAAAGTCCAGTTACAGATCCAGTATGACAAAATTTGGTTCAACATCCAGGATGACACTAATGAGTCAAGCATAATATTCTCGAAATCATACAGTTAAATCTTGATACCTTCTTCAAACCAATATATATACACGCGCGCGCGCGCATACACCCCCAACCCCATAAATATAGGTTAGATAGAGCAGAGTCCTATTATGGTCCACATGTCAAATTGTTAAGCAGTCTAGCTTTTCTTTGTGCAAGGACTCTAAGAGGAATCATGCTTAAAAAAATTATTAAAATCAATACATTTAGTACGAGCTTTAGTTTTGTAATCTACCTTGTCACATGCACAGTATGTGCAATGCCACTGTTATGGTGTTATGATTGTCAGATAATATCAATGTGTATTCTCTTTTCTATTATTTAATCATCTAAAATAAATATTTTCAAATTTATAGACATTTATAGAACTACTTCATACAAGTTTTGACAAATAAGTTTGAGACAAAGAAGACAATATACTTGAGGGTGGGTTGAGTCAGAAAATGTAGCTGACGTTCTGTGCCAATTGAACCAGCATATACGGGAGAACAGATCAAACAGATAGGTATTTAGCGCAATAACAATCAAACCAACCTGTTGCGTACGAGTACTCAATACAACGTACAGGTGCATCATGCCTTCCCAAAATATCCTCCCTCCCGTAGCCAAACACGAGCCTGAAATATTAAGAACCATTGTAAACAAGCATAATTATAATACCTCAAACAAAAATTAAAAAAATCTCACCATATAATAAAAAAAATAGACAATAGTAATTTTTCCAACAAATAAAATTAAGTTTGATATAAAGGAACACAGATAGATAGAGCTTAAACGAACTCCAAAACTGGAGTCTTCTTAAGCTATTCATGAGCCAGCAGCCAAGGAAATGGGACGAAGAGTACTTAATAGAATACAAAACTCCTACTGACCAATAAAAAACACTGAAGGTTCAGACAAAAAACAATCAGTTAAAGAAGCAAACTGCAATATTAAAAAAAACTTTTAGAAAATCAAAGGAAAACTATATATTTCAACGACAAATTGCGTCCAAGAATAAGAAGACACTCAAGTATAATTCAATCTGCAACATAACCACTTCAAAATGGAAAAGAACAGTTCAGCAAGATAGTTATGACTTTTAAGATGCAAAATGGCTGCAACAGTTAGAAATTTTGGGTACTATTGAAATCCATGGAAGAATTAAATTTAGTGAAAAACTGCATACACAATTATGCTAACATAACAACTACATTAACTGTTCTAACCCTTATATTTGTGATATATCCTTCTCAGATACTCAACATCTATGGATTAGGATCCCCTCCATTACACTTTTCACCCAATTTCTCCAATACACAATTTAGCAAACGGCACTAGCAGCAAAATTATTTGCGACGAATATTATTATGTCTCAATGTAATATTTTTGTTACTAAATGTGTACTGGGGAAATGGCGAAAGGTTTAATGGAGGGGAGCCTAGTCCAATAGCTAAGTAAGGGGCCTAAGGGCATGTCATATGAGCATATAATAGTAGACTCGCCCAATAAGCATATTCAGATATCCAAATTCACTACATAATTGTTGATATGTCTTTGAACTTGTATGCTATCATAATTACTTTGATAAGAGTAAAGTGTCAACCACAAAAATTTTGTGCCATATAGAACACTATTTAGGTAACTACTTAAAGATAAAGATCAACTCAAAGCTGATAGCCTTAGACATAAAAACATATCCTACTCTATTTGTTCATTTCATATGTGCCCTTTATCTAAACTAATCAAAATTAAAGTTTAAATCTCATGTCCACACTCTATTCATACTTCTTCACTCTTATTGAGGTTCAAGTGTTAAAGTTTCTATCTTAATACAATATCATCTTCATGCCGTCTGCACCCATGTCCTAACTCTCCGAATCAGTCCAAATAGATTCTCGAACACAAATTTACAAATTCCTAAAGACTCAACTCGGCACGTAATGGATTGATTGAACTTCAAATATCAGGGTATATATACCTTATATGCATAGCAGAATAAGGTTCCACTCCGCATCTCAAACTCAAGTTTGTTTACGGCTTGTTTCGTTGCTTTAGACAAACCAATCAAACTTGGACGTAAGCAAATTTACTAGTCAAGCCAAGCTTTAAGCCTTAAACATGTTTTATTGTGCTCAATAAAGTTTGGATCAATTAAATTTAGACAAATGAACTTGAACACCCTAAAGTTCAGCAAGTTTCAGTTGTTTGCAGCCATATCCAAACCATAGTTCCCAGTGGCAATGCCACTCCACAACCTATCATTCTTTTAATTTTTCCTTTGCTTCCATTTTTGCATACATAAATGTGTTGACAACTTCATAAACACTGAGCCCAAGCCCCAAAGTATTCAGATGTCACCTTATTACCAAGAGTAGAAGAGAATGATTTGCAGAAAGCCACTACCTCAATACTCATTGCCATGCAAAAGCTAATATGGTTCTCACCTTCGCAGCCTCGCTGCCATGGCCTCTATCTCACCCTATATACTAACCTTACTAGAATAATCTACACACACATTTGAGTAGTATCACAAATTATTGTTCATAAATAAACCACCAACATAACATACCACCATAGAAAGCCTTATAATAAGCAGAAAATTTTTTGATAATACCTATATATATACACATACTACTAAATGGAAAGAAACAATACTCATGATTAGAAAGAAAAGCTAACTTCTACTTTATTGTCCATGAGTGAGTTCACATGTAATATGTAACCAGTATTCAATGTAACAACATCTATGTGAAACTAAGTATGATAGTATCATAGTAGACTTAACACTAGTACAGAACCTCACAATTTACCACTAGTTACTACATACAGAAATCAATAAAATAAAATGCAAACTCTGAGTAACTAATCTTGGGCCTTATGGCACTAACTAAGTTTTATCTAGCTACCCTGATGTTCAAATCATATTACTGATAAAGACCTAACATTTCTAGATGCCAAGTTAGGAACACTTGCTAAACTATACATTATCAAGCTCTGGAGTAAAACATTGCTTCAATTTATAATAAAAAATAGCGCAGAAATTGATGATACCTCCTCACAGTATTATCAGCACCGGCACTAAACCCTGAAGAATCATCATGAAAACAGCAATCCAATACAGCACCACCGTGCATGAACTCTCCCCTCAGCACATTGGCGCTTACATCGTACAAACGAACACTCTACAAAATCAAAGTTCGACTTCAAATAAGATTGCACAGAAGTGTGAACCGATTGTTGAATTAAAAACTAGCAATAAATGAGCTGCGATTACTAGGTTAAAATGAAATTGAAGAAGAAGAGTACTTTGTCCCAAGAAGAAACAAGGAGGTGATCACTGTGATTAGAGAATCGAAGGTTGGAGATTCCATCGGTCGGCGGATTCGATAGCTCCCGTCCGGTCACCTGTGGCAAAGCCGTCATGATCTGATCTGTATTTCGTGATTACGGGTTTCTAGTGAGAGTGTTTCCAGAATTTTTCTAAGGAGAGAAATAGAGAGAGGGGGAAGGGTATTTGAAAATTGAAATGCGAAGCAAAGAGATATAAAAAAAAGACCAGATTTCAAATTCCATATATTTTAAATTCAAACTAGGGACATTTGTGGTTTGTTTCAATGATAGAGTACAATTAAGGGCGTAAATGGATGGACTTAATAATTGATTGAAAGACTTATAATATACAATTTAATCATTACTTATTTAAATAAATATTTAATTATTTAATAATTACAATTATATTATTGAAATTATAATTATTATTTTTAAACTATTAATATAATAAATTATTATTTATGCTACTTTTGCTTTTGTACTACGGAGTTAGCACATATTGCGTTTATGCAGGGTAAAATAAAAATTTATCAAATTTAAAAGACTAAATAAAAAATAAATATAAAAGTGATAAAATAGGAATTACGCCAAAAGGTGAATAACATTTTGGAAATTCAAAAGGGCTTTACCAAAATTGTTTACAATGATGCTCGCGCTTTATATATTATATATTAGATGAAATTACACGCCAAAAGGTGATGAGGAATTGTTATTACACAAAAAAAATAATATTTTTACAAACTCTCTATTTGTTATAGTAACAAGTAAGTTATGAAATTATTAAGTTATATCCTAAAAATATCAATCCTCTATTAATACAATTCATTATGTAATTTTTTTTAAATATGATTAATTAATAAAGAGAATTGATATTCTCACAAGACTTTCATCACATTAATAGTAAACGGGACCCACATTCAAATGAGTAAGGCCTTGCGAAAATATCATTTCTCTTAATAAAATGATAGATCAATTGAAATAACTCGGGACAAATCCCGACTCTGAAACAAATCTCGAGTCAAATTTAAAGTCTGAATCGCATCAAATTCATCCAAATAAAATCTTAAATCTAAATCATTGACCCGATAGTATCTTATTGGGTCATCTTATCCCACCACAGGCTCACCAAAAAGGTTATGACATTAAAGTACTATTGATAGTAACTTAATTATTTAAGTATAGACAAATATTTCTTATATCTTTCGATGTGGAACTGGGGTGTTACCGGCTGGCTTCGTGTCCCCACCTTCACACTTTCTTCTCTCCGTTGTGGGATAATACTACCAGTCTTCGTGTTCTCACCTCCGGCAACTCGATCGGATGACAAGACTCCCCCAGCTTTTGAGAATAGGCTCTTATACAATAGAAAATAACCCGTGTCAAATTTCAAGTCCAGAACAAATTTTAAATTAAATTCTAAGTCTGGATGGAAACAAATCCATCAAAATAAGACCTTAAGTCACTAACTTAGTAATATCTTTTTGAGTCATCTTAACCCACCACAAACTCACCTAGAACGTCATAACTTAAAAGTATTATTGGTAGTAACTTAATTACTTAAATATAGATAAATATTTATTTTTTTTCGATGTGAGACTGTGGTGTTATATCATTCTAGAAGTTTTAGGCAACTAAATGAAACAACTACTTTATATCATGCTAAAATTAATAGAAAAAATTAATAGAAAAGCATGCAGGATGGGCAAAAATAGGCTTAAATATAAATTATTTTCCTAAACTATTGACAGCTTTTCAGTAATTAACCTTTCAATTTTTTCAATTAGGTCATTAAACTATCAATTTTGTTCACTTTGATTTATTTGAACATGACACGTCATAAATTGGTTGTGTGACTTGAACACGTGACATGTAAAAGCTTATGTGTACTCAAATTTTAATTAATTTAATACTTAAATATAAATTATTACCTCAAATTATTGATCTGTCTCCACTTTGATAATTGATCTCTCATTTTTTTCAATTAAATGAAACTGCTAATTTTTTTCACTTTAATTCAATTAAAATTGTCACGGCGTAAATTAATGACGTGACTTTAACACATTGAATACGACTGGTGATATGTTAAAAGAATACTCATTTTATAACAATTATATATTTGACGATGTCATGTTAACGTCTTAATATAGATAATTATATTTTTATAAAAGAAATTAATATTTTCACAATTAAAAATGATACAAACTCTTTACAATAAGAACTTGTAAAAATATCAAATTTTACTTATAAAAATAATAATTTTCTTATATAAAAAGTTATGAGGAATGGCGACACAAAATATTTATAAAAAAATGTATATTATTATATTTATAAACATGTTTAATTTTTTAATAATTTTAAATCAAATAAAAGAAAGCATAATATGATAAATTTAATTTTTTAAAATTACCATTCAAATGAGATAATTTATTATAAATTTGATAAAATAGTATACAAAATGAATTAAAATAAGTATGGCAAAAAATTATGGACTACAATAAAGAAAAGGTAAGTAAGTAAGTAACATTTATTATTCATTCAACTTTATTTGTGAACCCATCCCTTTATAGATATCCTAAAATATTATTCTTAAATTTTAATTTATTCTCACAATATAATTGCATTTTTATTTAAAGTTGAGAAATCTCGAAGAAAAATGATTAATGAATAATTCGGGTATCAAACAAAATAAGAGAAGAAAGACGAAAGACAAACGGATCTAGGATCTAGAAAAAATTTAAGAAGGGTGTATTTAATTAAGATTTTTAAAAACTTTAAAAATTTGGTTGTATTCAATTAAGACATTTAAAGAGTTTATAAAAGTTTACTGGTATTCAATTACAACTTTTGTAATGTCTTTAAAAGTTTGGTAGTATTGAACTGAGACTTTTATAAAATCTATAAAAGTATTTTGGTATTCAAAAAATCATTGATTTTTTAGATTTTTATCAAATGATAGAGTTCGACAGACTTTAGAAGAAAAGTTATAACTATCAACCCATAT
The DNA here is from genome assembly GCA_020205555.1 of Panax stipuleanatus. NCBI lineage: Eukaryota > Viridiplantae > Streptophyta > Magnoliopsida > Apiales > Araliaceae > Panax > Panax stipuleanatus. The sequence continues at coordinate 138,512,747 of CM035116.1, read as the reverse complement.
CCAAAATCTGACCTCATCTCTAAAGACTTCCAAATATTAAACACAAAGGTAGAAATTCAAATCGCCAGTAAAAAAATTGCAGAGAGATTTTATGGAAAATTCAAAAGTCGCAAAACTCTCCGATAAATTTTTAACTTAAATGAATATAAATTAATCTAATTTTAGAAAATATAATTATTAAAATTATAAACCGTTTATATTTTATTTACTAAATTTATTAAAAATTAGTTAATTACACAAACTTTTATAATAGGAAAATCTCGTTATGACTTTGAAAAATCAAACAGTAAATTTTGATTTTTAATATTATATTATATATATATATATATTATATTTTATAGATATAGTATATGATATATACGAATCTTGATAAATTCTAAAACTCATCAAAATTAAAAAAATTAGTTAAAAGATGACAACGGTAGACTATTAAAAAATTAGTTACGTAGCATTTTAATTAATTAATTTCTAACATCATAAATAAATTAAAAAGTCGCATAATTATTTTTTTAACGGTCAATTTTGGTTCACTAACAACTATTAATAATTTTAAGAAAAATAAAATTTCTTTGGCAATTTTGTCTGTGGCTTATCGACGACTAAAAATTTCTTTGGTAAATTTTTTATAATTAGTGACAATTTACTCACATGTGTGAAGTTTTGCGATCATATAAATTTTTATTGTCATATTATTTTGTGAAAAACATAGTTTGGTACTCCTACTAAAAAATCTTACACATATATAGTATATATAGTTCAATGAAAAGTGAGCTTAATTTTTGTGTTGCGTCTGTAGCTTCTAAAGTTTTATTCGTATTCGAGAATCCAAATTTATCATGAAATGAGTAGAATAATATGAATACCTTCAACATATATAAAATCTCATGCCACAATAATTTAATAAAATAATGAGATTTCCTATAGTTCATGAAAAAGGAGTGAGAGACTGTACACATGGGCTAATTAATAATTAATATAAATTACAAAATATATTAAAAGTATACAAAAATCTATTAAAATTTTTATAAAAAATCTATTAAATTCTGTCACTTATTTCATGAAGTCTATAAAAATCATTTTAAAAATCATTAAAATTCACGAACTTTACAAAAGTCTGTCACTTAAATTTTTTTTAATCGAATACACCACCCCTAAATTCCTGATAAACCCTAGAAAAAAATTCATCCTGTAGTATTTTATGTAGCTAGACGCTTCATTCATTACGTTTCTCAATTTTTAAATCTCGAATTCATCAATTCTGCACCCACTCCAGTCGATGCAATGGTTGTCTGCAAATGCCGCAAGGTAATCTCTATCTTATAGATCTGTCCAGAATGTTTACTTAGTTTGATTGAAGACCGAGAAATTAAACTCCATGTTTCAATTTTGTTAGTGAGAGAAATTTTAAATCAGATCGAGATTTATGAATCATGAAATTTGCTGCAATTTTTCACCTAGACGGTAGAATCGTTGCCCATTTTTTTGTTATTTTTCCAATCTACATTCAAATTATTAGGGTGAATATCTGTTTTAGATGCATAAATGGAAACAAAATGAATAGATTAAAAGAGTCTTTTTTAACCTTTGGCTTAGAATTCATCAGTTGGCTGAATCCATTCCATGTTGATTTATTAACTATATAAATAGTCTATATTTTGTTCATTTTAGCGGTTTATTGGTAATTTGATGCACTTTAATTTAGGCCTCCTTTGGAAATAGAAGACATTGCTTTAAAAAGTTGTTTTGTCATATATATTATACTCCCTCTCTTCCACAAGAAGAGTGCCCATTTGCCAATTTTATTTTGTTGGTTTCATAATAAGTCCCCTTTTATTTGATGGTAGTATAAAATGATACAATGTCATCAAGTTTAATATCACAATTTAATTATCACACCACTATAACTAACTAGTTTAATCATTTTATTTAGGAGTATCTATTGAACAAAAATTGTATACTTAGATTTTGCAAAGTTTGCAAAGGGACTCCTTTGGAATGGGGAGAGTAATAAATTTAAAGACGTATATAAAAAGTGAAAAGGCAAAATGGTAAGAGTAGATGAGAAACCCTTTTCCACTGAGGTTATAGAGAATGAGACTTCACTGGACCATGAGTTCCATCTTCTATGCCAACACCTCCATCTTATAACTGAAACCGTAAAGGTAAAACTTGTTTCTTATAAAAGTAAAAAATTGGTTTTTTCGTAAAGAAAATTGAAAGTTACTATAGTGAAGAAACACAAATTAACAAGGATGCATTATAATATTGGGCATTTTGGACATCCATGCGCATAGAACATTATAATCAAAAGTTCCATTGAAATGATCTTGTCTATGCTGCTTCATCTGAAGACTAACATGTGGACTTTTTGTGTTTCAGGCGACTAAGTTGTACTGTTTTGTGCACAAGGTCCCTGTTTGTGGAGAATGCATATGTTTTCCTGAGCACCAATTATGCGTGGTATGCTTATATTATCATATTGTTTTTGTAATTATCTCTTGTGCTGGTTACTGGAATGAAATTTTTAGTTACTGGTCGTGTACTAAGTCGTTATATGATTAACTTTGTATTTCCATCGCATAGTTGTTATTGCTCTCCCAGCATGCCATACTATCCGACTGTTGAATTAGTTATGACTTTTGGTTTCATCCATAAGATACAAAGATAAAATTTGAAGAGAAACATATGAGTTGAAACTTGTGTCAATATTCATGAGTTGGATTTGAATTTGTTGTACTCTGTTGCCTCAGTGATTGTACACCTCCACTGATGTGGAAATTGGAGTGTAATGATACTGGGTTTCATCTATATGTTCTCTAGAGATAGTTGTTTCTATTTGATGAAGACCGAGACCTAAGCTCTTTTGAAAGACATCAAGGAAGTGTCTTAACTGTAGAGGAATTTTCGTACATTGCAATATGGCCAATATGTAGTAGTCTATTTTTTTTAACTGAAACACAGAACAATTTTGCTGGTAATGAGAAAAAGAGGGGCCCATGAGACCATGATGTGAAATTATTTTGCAGTAGCAAGTTCAGATTGATGTTGGTTACTCTTATCGGTAAAAGGTACTTACACTTATCAATAAAAAAAGAAGTTCAATCTACTTACATTTTTAGCAGAAATCAAGTTATATCTAATTTAAAGTTTTGTGACTGGTTAGTATCTTTCTAGGAGTAAAGGAAATATGCATTTTATATTGTTTCTTAAGGTATTTGTTGGTATGTGTCCCTGCATCTAAAGCATTAGAAAATTGGAGATTTGTTGACCTGGTAGGAAATAAATATATTTCAGGCTTTATCCTTTTCATACACTGTCATGTATTTCAAACTTTATACTCTGCATTTTGTTTTTGTAGATCCGTACTTACTCAGAATGGGTAATAGATGGAGAGTATGATTGGCCTTCTAAATGCTGCAAGTGTCATGTTGTTCTCGAAGAGGGAACTGATTCTCAAACTACGCGACTGGGCTGCTTGCGTATGTGATCCTAAAGACATACTTGACCTTCCTCATGCACTTTTATGTTTAAAAGAAAGTTTGTTGGACTCGTACAGAATTACTTATACTTCTTTTTACTCGTTTAGATGTAACACACACAAGTTGCTTGTCTTCACATATTAAAGGTTTCCCTCCGCACACTGCTCCAGCTGGATATGTTTGTCCAGCCTGTTCAACTTCGGTGAGATCTTCTTGCAGGAGCTCTACAAAGTTTCATTAGAACTAGTTATTTTACTTCTAGGACAAATGATAATTTGCTAAAACATTTTAGTTTTCATAACTTCTGGCAAATGATAATTTCTGATTTTGATTGGTGGTATGCGGCAAATAAGGAATTAAAAGAAATGGCGAAAAAAGATAAAGATTAATTTGTTGTTTTATAAACAGAAACAGAACAGGTTATAGTTGTATAAAACTGAAGTGCAACACAAACTCTTTGGAAAAGACGTGATCAATTGAGGAGTTGAAGTTACCCCCGGAACCAATTTGTTTTTGTTGCAAGCTGTTTTAATAGGACATACTTGTTACTGAACACTTGGTAACTGGTAAGGGCTACGGCTTTTATGAATGGGGTTTCTGAACATATAATGAAGAAATCATGACATCTTTTTTACATCTATTACTTAGCAAAGGGCAAAAGGGGAAGCCTTTTTCTTTCGATAAGTGAGAATAGTGGAAAGTTAAATAACAATTTATTAGGGAAATTGGAATCTGTTGCAAAGACATAAAATTGTTGTTCATTTTAATTTGTATTGATTCATATCTTCTTCTGCCTCATCGGCATTGGGTTTGCAGATATGGCCTCCAAAAATGGTCAAAGATTCAGGATCTCATCTTCATTCAAAGCTGAAGGAAGCGATTTTGCAGGTAAATGTCATACTTGGCTCTTAATTTTATCAAAATTGTTTGCTTAATGGCACTCTGGTGATCACTATTTGTTTTATTGACCTGTAGAGCTTTATCTAATCATCATGATCAAGTGATTATGATTGATAAGTATGATAAACTTAATATTAATGCCTGCATTTGAAGTAGTCATATTTTTTGTCGTTGTACCTTATTTTGTGCTTTTTTCGTTCCAAGGTGATCATAATCTCAGGTTTTCTAATACTGGATGGATGCACGAGCTAGAGTCTTGACAGTGTCCTTGTGGACATTATAACATGTTAATTCTACTTTTTTGTCACGCAGACTGGCATTGAGAAGAACTTGTTTGGAAATCATCCAGTTTCATTGCCAGAAACAGATTCTAGAGGTCCACCGCCTGCTTTTGCCTCTGATCCATTGATTGTTTCTGGTAGTGGAGGCAGAGAGTATAATGGAAACATTTCTCCTTCAGTAGCAAAAGATGCTGAAGGATTCTTGACTACAACTGGAAGTAGTTATACTAAACCTTCAAGCATAGATATCGAGGAGATAGATGGTCCTAGTGCAGCGAACCAATCTTTATCTAATACCGAGCCCAATTTCATGAGAAGTGCAAGTCCTGCTGGTGTGAGTATATATTTGCTGTTAATATTACACTTGCATTGTAGTATGTTAGTGAAGGTTTTCTTTGCCAGCATTTTGCAATGGTGCAGTTTGTATTCGCTACTGTGGTTGCCTCAGCATGTCGTGTTATTTGTAGTTAGTTGGTAATCTTTTACTCCCTCTGCTTTGTTTGCCAAGTCCTCTTCATATTCTCCAACATGTAAGAGGACATAAATTTAGTGTTTCACTTGGTGGATAAAAGTGTGTGTATATGCGTGTGTGCCAGTGCGTGTGTCCAAACTGACCCTCTACACCAAGTAAAAGTACTTCATAAGATTATGTTTACTTTCCTGCAGAAGAGTTGGAAAATTTTGAATTTTAGTCCAGAAGAGCTTGAAGACAACCCTAAATTTGGGATATTTTGTTAAAAGTAAGAGGGACTCTACATTTAGGATGGAGTTGTCATAAATTTTGTTCACTAATCACTATGCACATGGTGTATTTCTTGCATTTAGTATGGTTATTTTTTTGTAATTCTGTTTATGATTGCAACACAACATAGCCTGGAGCTACCACACGGAAGAGTGCATTACAAGTTGAACGGCAGAACTCTGAAGCCTCATACTATGCTGATGACGAAGATGCAAATCAGAAAAAGTACACACGAAGGGGTGAGTATAAAATTTTCTTTTGTTTCTGAATTGCTATATCGTGTTTATAGGCCACTTTTGTTGACTGACAACGTTATGTAGTTGCTGATAGGATGAATGAAACCACTATCCACACATAACGTATCAATTTTGTTCAATTTTTTCTGCATACTTCATTTTTATGCTCTTCTAGTTGAATATTGCATGGATTGAATAACTGTTCGAAAAAGCTAAAAGCTGTACGACGCGTTTTTCTCCGGACGAAGTGAGACGTAAGTCTCAATTTGAAAGCCTAAAAGTCCCAAAAAAAATTATATACGCGATAATAGGAATTATAAACAATTTACATAAATATGTAAATAATTTAATTTATATAAACAATTTAAATATGTAAACAATTTAATTTACATATTTATATAAACAATTTAAATATGTAAACAATTTAATTTATATAAATATTTACGTATTTACATAAACAATTTAAATATGTAAACAATTTAATTTATATAAACAATTTACATATTTAATTTAATTTACATAAATATGTAAACAATTTAATTTATATAAACAATTTACATATTAAATAACAATTCACTGTAATAATTTTTTTTGCCTAAGATCATTAATTGAAATTTAAAAACATATTCGCAGTAATGTTATTACTGATTTACTGCATATATATACATTAATACATATGATTGACATTGAATACACACTGCCAAAGTTTTGTAACCAAAGGTGTTTCTTAATATCGTAAAGGGGGGAAACAAAAAGTATGTTTGATTTCATTATGGCTACCTTACCCATTTCTGTTTATTTATTACTGTGATGTTATCATATCGTGACACAGACATTTTATTTACAGTTTAGATTCGAACTAACAAAGCTCTCAATTGTAGGTACATTCCGTAATAAGTTTCTTAGATCGTTGCTACCCTTTTGGTCAAGCGCATTGCCAACTCTACCTGTGACTGCGCCGCCACGAAAAGATGCTTCACATGCAGATGATACTCCAGAAGGTCGTACGCGGCATCATAGATCTTCAAGGATGGATCCAAGAAAAATCCTTCTGATCATAGCAATCATGTATGACTTCTCATCTACCTTTAGCTTTATTTGACTGTGTATATCTGTATTAAAGAAAGTGTATCTTTAGGCTCTGTAGCAGAAAAGGGATAAAATAAGAAGTTAAGAACGGACTATAAGATTATTACAGAAGCATATCTTAGTGGCCCACTGATCAGTGTGATTGGGTTTTTCTTTGCAATGGATAGATAATGTATTTCACCCTGGTTAATGTTCATGAAGTGCAGCCTTTGCTAACGCTGTAGTATAGAATGTCCTTTGATGCTAGTGATCGTTTAGGACAACTGAAAATATGCTGTCGTGTAAACCTGTCTCCATCAGAATATCTCGATCACTTGATCTGAAAATTTTTCTTCTGAATCTTCACTCATCCTGTACCTGGCTTTCCCCCTTCTCTGCCAGTTAAGATTAATGCAATTAAACTAGAAGGAAGAAAGAAAAATAATATTTTAATGCAATCGTTACCATCAGCTACCAGTAGTGGGTTCTCTGAGAATGATTGAACACCCCTAGTCATTTAGTAAAGTAGAAATGAACAAGAAGCGATGTGGGTTATATTTATTTGAGCCTTGAGCACAATGAACAAACAGGGATTGACAAAATGATCAAATGGAACAAAAAATATTTTCACTCTTATTCTCCGGTGGGCAACAAATAATCAGCATCCTTCTCCAACTCTTCATTTACATTTGTATGTTATATTAATGCAACTATTATATGATTTACATGCAGGGCTTGCATGGCAACAATCGGTATTCTGTATTACAGAATTGCTCAACGTGGTTTTGGTGAGGACGTGCCTGAAGATGAACAGCAACAATGATATATCTTCTAGTCTACTTTTTGTTCAGCCGTGTCCCGCATGGAACATGCATACGGATGTTAGTGAAAAGTTACGTACCCTTTCTTTTGCCCAACTGCCTCTGCGCTCGTGTTTTTTTTGGCTTTTGTTCAGAATTGAAAGTTTTTCAAATTTGCAAAAGAATTATTTCCTGTTATAATTTGGTTGTAATTATCAATTTCAGTTAATAAACTTTCAGTAACCAAAGCTATGAGGATCCAGTTCAATTAACCATCACATTCTGTATACCATTAAGAGCCTAAACTTTATTTGACCTTAGAATGTGTGCTTTGCTGAATATATGAAGGTTTATTCATTATGGAAACGGATTAATGTTGCTCTTTTTTTTATATATATATTTATATAATTACTTTTTTCAGTAAAGAAGAAATTCTTTTTGCCCTTTTGGTGTAAACTTCATTTTAGTATTGTTGTTGGATAAAAGTTTATTTTCTCGTCTACTCATATTTAATATTTATTAATTTTTAGGTATATGATTTGATGACTTGGAACCACTTCATCTAAACTTGGTCTATGTATTTTGCTACATGTAGTTGGTACACTAGAAACAATTTAAAAAAAGGTGTTGGAGGAGCTTATAAAATGGTCTTTATTTGTGGGGGGAAATTAAATAGTGAAAGTATGGTCTTCTGTTTTATATTTGGAATTTACCTATTTTATTGATACATAACAAAGCTAGTGAAGTGGGTCCTATTTTCATGTGAGAGGAGCACATGTGAAAATAATATTAAATATACATGTGGAAATATCATTTTCTTTTTAATTTGTCATGTTGGTTAGTGGTCAAATAACAAAGACATGCATAGCATTTGTTTCTGCTTTCTTTTTTTCCCAACAGCTCTCCAAAAGGATACTCCATTTATTTTTTAATATAAGTCGTTTTAGAGTTGTGCACAAATATTAAGAAAATAATTGTAAAGTATTAAATATAATATCAATTGTCTATATTATCCTTATATTGAAAAAAGAGTGTTATTTATTAGACAGATAATAGTGAGAGAACCAAAGTTATATTTAATATTTGAGATAATATTGAAAATTAAGCAATTAATACTGACTTGAAATTCTCAAACAATTTATATTAAGGAACAAAAATATTTTTCTAAAACGACTTATATTAAGGAATGAGAGTAATTTAGAGTATATCCCTAATTACATTGGCTTAGTGCTAATCATGATCCACAATAAAACTATATATTAGTGGAAATTAAAATATCAGATACAACATTATTAGACTTTCTTGTTATTATAAAATCACATCTACAATCTACAAACATCTCTCTTCTTCATTGTGTGTATACATGAAAGGAGCACATGCGGAAAAATATACATCTCTCTTCTTCGAACCCTTCTCAGGATCTATGTCCAAGTTTTTGAGAAAAATAATGATCCGACTTCTGTCCGTTTATTGTTACCTTCACTCTCGATCGTCACCGACATGATTTGGAACTTCACTTTGACTGTCTAGTGGCATGTATTGTGCCATTATGGCTCTGATCTCTGAGTCCATGTATGACTGAAACGCAGACATCCAAACAAAAAATTATTAGCATGAATCCCACACAAATTTCAATTTGTATATCAATAATAAAATGAAGCAACACTTTACACACTAGAGATGTAGTTAACAAATGTTGCCAGTTAAGATGCAAACTGAGTTCTACTTATATGTTACACATCTTCTCTCTTCCAACGCAAAGCTAAGATCGTTGATCTATAACATTCCTCTAAAATATCTAGGATATCTACAAGCTTTAGATATGATAGATAAATCTAGAATGCCCTATCAGAGATCCAAATATTTATTTTTTTTAAAAAAAACACTAGAAAACATCAACTAGTGAGTGTCTTGTGGCTGCCCAATAAGGGCTGACATGGTGCAGCCTCTTTAAAATGTGTTGCGACACTAACTTAATCAGACACTAACTTAATCAGATTTAACTATATCTTTTAAGAAAGTTATCTTAGTGTACCATGTTTCGGATAGACGTATTTCGTACCAATTAAACGACCCGAAAAAATTATTACGTACTAGTATAAAAAAACAATAAAGAGTTGCCAATGTCAACAATGAAAACACCATGCACGAAACATACCCTCAATCTATATTTGTACACGAGATATGCCCCACCACCAGCCATAGCCAAACCTATCAAAATGACCCAAATAGCAGCCCATGCAGATTTCACTTCAGTTGCCGTCTTACCTGCAGAAATTATTCAGACAACATTTAAGAACTATGCCTCGTGCCCTCAGGTTTATAGACATAAGGAGTATACAATAGGTGGTCAGAGAACTCACTAATGCAGGTATCATGTTCCCTGATGTACAGAAGCTCAGCAGAACATGTGCATTCGTAGCTGCCCCAAGTATTTTTACAGCTGCATTCGGGGCAGTGACACACTTTCTTTTCTTTGCATTCATTAATATCTGCGTGGGGAGCACATCATGAAATAACAGCTGTCAAATCAGAAATTTTGCTATGTAACTGAGACTACGCTTGTAATCGCAAACACGAGTTCTATGTTGGATCAGAGAGTTAATTGATAGGAATGAAGATTTTATCACTACTCCCACCAACCCAAAATTTTTAAGGCCTTCAAAGCATAGAATTGACATTTGAGTGCAACATCAAAATAAAATACAAACAAAATCTCCTCGGATAAAAATATATATTCTTTTATCCTCGGATAAAAATTATGAAGAACATTATATTTAAATGTGCCATTGGTATTTACTAATGCTTATAATCCGTGCACACAAGGCTATGAAACTGGGACAGGCAGAGTACAATGTATACATAAAACTGAGTTAATGAAGAACTATCAATTAATTCTATTTAACTTGAGATCAGTTTCCTACATGGAGGAACCAAAGAAGTTATACATATACCACAACCATCAGGTCATCATAATACTGCAGAATATGGTTTATGCAACTAGAATACTGCTGATCTAATGCTGCATATGTTACAATGAGATCAAGATTCTAAAAGAATCCAGTACATACAGAATAAATGGGGCCCACTGAGTAGTAAATTTTCCCAGGTGAAGGTCTATTTTATGGAGCCTGATTCCAAGCAGTTGTTTTTGGGCAGTTCATTGGGCAGTGCTATAGGAATGAGTTGCATTTGTATAACTTAAGAGTTGCAATTATATATTACTTGTATATAGAGGCCACCGAAATGTAACTCTCTAGCTACATGAATGCTACTAATTTCTATAGGACTGCACAAATAAATTGTCCAAAGCACACTTCCTGGAATCCAAATCCCTCTTTTTTGGATCATTCTTTAATGTATGATCACCACTCTTCAGACATAGCTGAGCAATAAGAAAAGACCAAATTTGTAAGTCTCTTACCTTCACAACTTTTCACACCATCACCTTTAAATCCTGGAGGACACACGCATTTACCATCTCCGTAATCCTGTTGTCATCACAATTAGGAATTAGTTTAAATTTAATTGTATAGCGGGAACTACAACTCAAAGTCTAGATATTTTCACCAACCGAACAAGCAGAGAAGGTGTGCCCTTCCCTGGTTTCATGCCAACAACCTCCATTATTGACCTTGCAGTGGCCTGGCCCACTTGCTGCAAATAAGAAGTTACATGAATCAAAGTCCATCGACATGTCTAGAACATGTTGAAGCCATAAACATTCTATTCTAGAATTGTATCAAGTATAAAGAAGATAAAATCTGAAATTTAAAAGGGTAAGCACATGAATTGCCTATTTAGTTTGTGTACAGAATGAGCAGTTGCTTTGAGAGTTTAGGAGATGAAAGGTCAAATAATGACGCCGAATGATTTTCAAATGCTCAAATATAACTTGTCCACACAATGAGCATCAAGGAAGAGCTTAGCGATTTAACTGCTTTATTATCTCCATGGAAACCAAGTTTCTCAACTTTTTACATACATACTTAGTTTCTCTATTCCAAAGATGAAGGCAATGAAAGTCCCTTAATCCATGGGAGATGTTAAATCATTGTGTAATCTTGTGCTTCTGATATTTCTCTATGCAATTTTTAGTTTGACTTGGAGATGATACCAATTGTCTGCACAATAAATTATTTTGTTACAACATTTATCCCAGAAGACTAAGAAAAATTGTCATTTCTTCTTGGGCTTATTTTCTATTTTATATGATAAAACATAAAGCAATTGTTTGTTTTACTTGTTTTTCCCCCTTTTTTATTATGTTTCTTTCTTTTCCTTCTTTTCTAGGTTTCTGGGAGGGGGAGGAGGCCTGTAATATAGGCCAGAAGTCGCTTCTTAGAATAAGAAGGTTCCATAGATTTTAATAATTAAAACAAACCAAAATTACAGTTTTGAATCATGCAAAAAGCAGTGGGAAGCACTTGCTGGACATGGCATAGTTGATGGACTACTCTCAAATGCTTATGGATTCAAGTGTAATGAACCAGTTCTTATGAAAAGGAAATAACTAATATAGGCTCGTAATAGTAAAATGTGCAATTTGTGCAGTATGAAGACATATATTATCTCTACATCCTATAATCTACATACACAACTGTTTCTCAATATAGTTTATTAATTAAAATGAGAGAAAAATATTATAAAGTGAAACAACATAGATAACACCAAATGACATCCGGCAAGAAAGGAAGGCAGGTGCAACTTAGTGTCTATAGTTCACACATAAACAAGAACCAAAGAGACCACTATGATAATTTATACCAAAAAACAGCTAAGGAGACGTCAAGGTAGCTGGATAAAGCATGTGAAACCTTGTATTTCTTCATGTAAAAAACAAGGGACGAGCCTTGAGGAGAATATTTGATAAATTAAGAGGGGGGTGGGGGGGTGGGGGGGTGGGGAAGGGAATTAAGTGGTAGGTCTCCAATCTAAGAAATAATAAAATTCCAACAGTCACACTTTGTCTGTATTCAGAAATAGATACAGCATCAAAGTTCAATAATCTTCAGAAAATTTGAGCCTTGGGACACAGAAGATTATATAATGCCATGCTCAACCCAAAAGTCATGTATCTTTAAGCACAAGTATTCCACCTCTTAGACCGGTCATTAGCTCAAAACAATCAGATTCAAGAACCTATTAAGTTATCTATTTGGGTTTCATTTAGAAGAGAACAAACAGTTCCTCCTAGAGAGTGGTCTTAGTAATCAATATAGACGCACTACATACATGTCGTATTTATGTGCACAATCACATGTTTGGCAAACATTTGTTACATCATTGAGCAGCTACATCTTAATTATGAATGATTCTTGCAGGAGATCCACTTTTCCAACAGGAAATAGATCAAGCTGACTACTTTACCTACACAGGAGCTGTAACCATCTCCCTTAAACTGCACGCTATCAACCAAGGGGCATTCACATACTCTCCCACGAAATGTATCCTGAGTCCATCAATAATGTTAGGAACTTCAATAACTAACAGAATAAACTAAAAAATCATAACAGGTACCTTGCAGGCAGTGATGTTGGAGGATTTATCTTGCCAGCAGCCACCATTTTTATCCATGCACTCATTTGTCTCTACATCTGAGTAAAGAAAACTCATGAATGAGTAAGCACATTATCCATGAAAAGTTCAAAATTGAGGTCTAGCTCCAAAACAAAACAAGAACTTACCACCACTCAAACACACAGATGGCTCGGTAGTTTCCTCAAAACCAGAACATATGGCTTTCAAAACAGCACCTTTTGCCAATTTTCCTGCAACAACAAATCCTAGAGAATAAAATTCCTGATAGTTTTAAAAAAAATACAAAAGCACACAAACTGACCTCGGTACTGCCGGTTATTGACAACAAGGGTTGGCAATATGGTTACATCACCTCTCGATCCTTTTCCAACCTAAATAAGTATACTTGTCTATTAGTTTACGTGACTAAAATGTTATTACTTTTTACAACAAATTGCCAGCCGCAGCACAGTTGCTGAAAACAGATCAGTCAGAGACACATACTTGAGCATCTTGCTCTTCTTTCAAAACATGATTGTCAGAATCAGCATTTGGATCCCCCATGCACTTTTCAATCTTTTTTGAATCAAGCCCTGTGCAGAAGAAAAGCATTAAATCAAGGCATCAACCAAAACTGCTATCCTTACTAAAAGGAGATAAATTTGACAATTCATCACCTAGAGATTTGATAACACTGTCAGCACATTCCTTGTTGTACTTTTTCTCCCTCATGGGACATCTAATTTGGAAATCAGTAACATAGTCCCACCAGACCCATGGCTTTTGGCTCTCATTTGCCACTTTGAACACACATAGCTGTCTTAAGTTTTCAAGGACCACGTCTTTTCCTTCATAACCAGAGCTAAAATCCTGTTCAGGATCAGGAGCACAATATCTACCCTGATTAATGCATTGTGACTTGCACTGCTTGCTTACTGTGAATGCCATAGGACAATACCAAGTTATATAATGGGGAGTGAATTGAGTATAGCCACCTTTTTCAAGAACTTGTGCAGCACCTTTAAAATCTTTTACAAACTCCATCAGCATATCACATTTAATGCCACACTCATCGTTACTGTTAGTCCATAGCTCATACTCCACACGATCATCTGGGTGAGGAACAGATTCTCTCCAATCAAGATTCACATTTACCATGTCCCCGTTACTAAGTGCTTGCTTCAATTTTTCACCAAATGTTTTCTCAAGTAGTGCAGAAGGTATCGTAATGTTCTGGATATATTTTGCAGATTGAATATCCTCTTCAGGTGTGTCCATGGTTATTAATAGTTCCTCAACGTCATCTGCTACAAGAACAGCAGAAGCACCAGCATTTTGGACATTCCACACTTTCAGGGCAAAAAAGCAATCTGTAAACAAATGAATGTAGCACCAAATTTATTGTAGGATAAAAGATTTGTTCAACTTAGAAACAATGATTAAACATATATTTATTAGATTCTCAAAGAAAAGGAAAGCGTGCAATTAGAAGAGTATTTTGAGCGTACTTTCTAGAAACTTCATTTTCTGATATCAACAAACAACTCTCCAAATCCATCAAGATAATACCAACGAACCAGATTAAATATGTTTCAGCACTTTACAATAGATGGCAGAATATTGACCCCAGCATGCAAATTTGTACTTCGTATCTCACTTTCACAGCTCAACATTACTTTCAAAAAATGACACTACTACTATCTAGAAAAAGATAACAGTCCGTCCAAAACAAAATAGGTTCCACCTCAACTAAGAAAGCAGTAAAAATACAACATAGGAAGAGCAAAATTAGCTAAGGCTACAGGTAAGAAAAAAAGGTATCTCCAAAACGAATATATGAACCATTTCAAAGCTTAAAGATAAACCGTGGGAGCTAAGAGTAGCACCATTAAACAAAACTAACAAAAGGGTACCTCCAAAAGCACCAATTTACATCACAAACAAAGAAATCAGCTAAAAAATCAACCCGCCCACCCCCAAAAAAAGGTACGTCCTGGAATCGACCAATTTACCTCAGAACATCAAATTAAAGTAGCAAAATTAACATAAATTTTAAGCTAATGAAATGGGTAGCCCCAAAAATAAACAAAATTAGAAAATGGTATTTACCTCCACGATCAACCAAAACAAAAGTGGGCAAAGCTCCAGGCTTGGACTTGAAAGAAATCCCAAAATCATCAAAGCTCTTACACCCTTTTCTGTTATCTTTAGGGTAAACCACAGTCCCAGCCATGCTGCCTCCATACTGGGGAATACCAAAGTTGCCAATGGCACTGTCATGGGTCCCCTTCAAACTATCCGGTGACGTCACCCTGAAGCTGTTCTTCTCCACCACGAACCTACCCATTACTAACTGATACAAATTCAACAGCATAAACCCTACAAATAGTGTATTTCTTGATCTTTGACGCCCCATTTTTCAGAAGCTGGAGAGAGAAATAGCGTTTTCGTGGTGGTATTGATGCTGTGTATATTGTTTTTTTAGTATTGAGAGCGATTGTGATCTGAGTTTTGAGTATTCAACCTACAAAATTAAAGAAATCTTTAATATGGACATTATATTAAATTATAATGATGATAGTACACTTTAGACTGGTTGACTTGTTTCAGCGTGGTATATTAAATGCCACCAAGAAAAGGGAGAAAAAAACTCAAGTGAATAATTTGTGTCTTGTGATGCATTTAGAGAGTTGTACTCTTTTTTTTTTTGCTAAAGCATTTTGTTTATAAAAGAGAACCAAAAAACAAAGACAAAGGGGCATATCTCAGAAAATAGCTACTTCATCTATTGACAGGCCAAAGATGAGAAAATTATACAAGGAAGAGAATCAACCAAACCTAGCTTAGTGAGAAACCAACTACAGTAATATTGACAATTAGTAGCCTTAAGAAAGGATTTACATGTAGATAATCTAGATTTAATAATATGGATCACATCCTTGGCAAGACTGATCAATGGAGGGATAGTGTTCCTATGTAACTTGTTGTTTCGAGCCTCCCATATTTTGTAGAAACACACGGACACCGTCAAGCTAAGGATGTTCTTAGAGAGGGAAGAACCTTGGAAGGCAATAAGAAAGCCCTCAATTGCCTCCCAAGAGTCTGGAAAGGAGTTCCAGTTTCCAAGATTCATTGCATGATGAAGAATTTGTTTGGAAAAAGCACACTCAAAGAACAAATGGTTAAAGGTCTCAGGATGGAGATTACAAAGGGGGCAGCTCCAAGTGCTTCCCGAATAATGCATTGTCCGGTCATTGGTGGGGAGTTTTTTGAGAAACCCAAGCCATAACATAAAGGAGTAACGAGGAACATGGAGTTTATGCCAAACAAAGCTGCTCCATGGAACTGGCAGATTTCTAGTTCGGATGGAATCCCAAATTTGTTTAACTTTCACCAATTTTATGTCCCAAGTATCCCAAATAATCTTGTCATGCTGCATGGTAGGAGGGGGTAAGAACTGAATATCCCTTCTAAGCCTAATAAGATCACGATGGTTGCCCCTCGGAGGGTTCCAATAATTATTTAGAACAATAAGGCTGACAGAAGCCGTTGTCGGAATTCTATAGTTTGATAGAAGGCTGACAGAGTCTGGGGAAGGATTGATTGCATTACCATTAATCCAAGGGTCATACCATAAATTGGTATGTTACCCATTGCCAACAAGATAGTGCAGGTGCTGAAGTGCAATAGGTCTCATTTTCAGAACTTGTTTCCATATCCAAGGGCTATCTGAGGCTAAGGTAACTTGCCAGATAGATTTATTCTTGAGAGTAGAGGCTTTGATCCAGTTTGCCCAAAGTGAGGAAGAGGAAGGAAGAATGATGTTGATAAGGTGGCGAATAATACACGCATTGTTCCAGTCCACCAAGTTTTTGATACCCAATCCTCCTTCAGAAAAGGGAAGGGAAATGGTAGACCAAGCAACTTTCGCCCCATATTTGGCTAAAGTTGCCCCTTTCCAAAGAAACTTTGTAAGACCCCAACTTTTATAAATAAAAATTTAATTTCCTCTATATATTATTTTGATATAGTAAGGTGTTGATTTGATAAATGTGGTAAGTTATGGATGGAATGTGCAAATTTTACAAAGTAAGCAAGTGGTCATAATATATTCGTTGTGTCGGGGAATATTCTTTTGTCGGAGAATATTCGTACGACGGCGCAGCCATTGGTGGACCCCACAACAGAATAATTGTCGGATATAGAAAGCGACAGAAATAACATTTTCACGGCAAAACTTTTACCGTTAAACTGTTAAAATACCCGGTGATAAAAATACAGTAATACGCATTGTTGCAAAGTAGCACACGGTATTGCACAATATCTTTGATTATTGATGCTTACGTAAGAAGTCACTCAGTATTTAATAATTGCTACAGTAGTTGTTGCACAGTATATCATATTATTGATTCAATTATTGTCACAGTATCATCTGCACAATATTTTATATTATTAAATCAATAATGGTCAGTCATATTATTTAAATGATATTATTAGATAGCATTATTGGCAATGTCTAGAAAGTTCTGTCTAGGAGAGGGGTTAGTTAATTGCGCGCCAGTAAGAAAAAAATCTTTATCGGAAGGCCCCCTCTTTCCTGGGAACGACCTGGTTGTCATTATTGTGATTCTGTAATATTAATTTATATAATAATTGATGAATGGTTGATAAAAATATTTTCATTGTGTTGAAAATATTAATGTTAGTAGAAATCGACATTTATTTCGATAATAGTTGATTTTCGGATGTTAAATTGACCTAACGGAGAATTAATCAGATAAATGAGCAATTAATGGGTGGTTAACATGTGGGACCCACTTATTGGTGGATAATAAATAGTTGGTGGGTAGTTGCAGGGGTGGAGGTGCAAGATTTATAAACTTGAGGGACTAAATTAAAAATTTAGGCAAAGATGGAGGTACTAAAGTGTAATTGTCCAACCTTTTTCTAGCCTATAAATAGCAAGCTAATTTCATTCATTTCTCACCATTCTTGAAGAACAAAGTTATTATAGTGAGAAAAATTATAGAAAGAAAAAGAAGAAGAGTATTCTGCTACTACACTACTCCAGTATCAAATCTTCTACTGAGGTAAGGGGTATTATTTCTTTTATATTCATAAAGAATGCTATTTTCTTTCAATACTCGTAAGGGTTGTTACTCTATTCTTTATTGATCTGTGGGAGTAACCTGTCTACGCGGATTACCGCATGCATGGTGAATAACCCTTTGTATTCATTCTTTATTGATCTGTGGGAGTAACCTGTCTACGCGGATTACCGCATGCCTGGTGAAAACCTTTTGTATTCATTCAATTCCTTAATAATCTGTGGGAATAATCTGTTTACGCGGATTACCGCATGCGTGGTGAATCACCCTTCGTATTCATTTCTATTAAATTGTGGAAATGATCTGTCTACGCGGATTACCGCATGACGGGTGAAAATCCAATTACAGTTTCGTATATTCATTCATACTCGTACGAAATATTATTTCACTGGAATATTGGTCTGAACTTGTTATGAAATTTTTATTTTTTTTTGACAAGTTACTATTCACGGGTTACTATTCATCAGTTACTATTCACGGTAAAAAAAAAATTATTTTTTTTTATCTTTGATTGGATCCAAGTTTGAAACTTCATTCTTGAATTTTGCTCCACAATTGATTATTACGGAGTATTCATGAACTTGGATAAATTAAATTACGAATTCCTAAATTTTGTCCTTTATCTCACTGGATTCATTTTTATATTATTTTTCATCATCCTCAGTCTTAAATGATGATACAAATGAATATCTTTGGCCTGTAGTGCAAAGATGAATGATTATTTGATGAATATCTTTGGCCTGTAGTGCAAAGATGATTACCTGATGAATATCTTTGGCCCGTAGTGCAAAGATGGACAGGAGTTGAGATGAACATGATCACTGGTGATATAAATGAATATCTTTAGCCTGTAGTGCAAAGATGAATATTTGATTTGAGATATATATTGATTGATGTTACAGGGATAAAATATTGATGATGGACTTTAAATCATAGAAGATAGTAGACTTCATTCTCTGCTTAACTCTTCTAATGATTTGTTATTTCCGCTGCGAATATTGATCTAAAACTTGTTGTCCATAATATTTTATCTGAACTGTTGAAGACTAACGATAATTTATTTTTCATTATTTTAGTCATAATATTCTTTACTGGGCTAGTTGAGCTCACCCTTTTCTTCCATTGTTCTCTTCAGGAAATGAGAATGTTGCGGGGACTAGTCGGGGGACAAAGTGATGGTCCGAGTTATAGCAGTAGTAGTCCTCACTATTTCTGATAAATAGTGTGATAATAATTGTAATGAGGACTTAGTTTGAATCTTAATATTTTCTACAAATTTGTACTGAGACTCACAGTTGTGTGGTCGTATTTTGCACGACCGTATGATATAAAGTTTGTATTTGAATTCTGTACCATGTATTTGGCGACTCAGAATGGGTTGGGTTGAATGGACCTATTCTGGGGGCGTCACAGTTGGTATCAGAGCTTAGGGATATGATCTCTGGCGGAGATCTGGGAATAGAACTAGGAGGGGAGAGACGAGTAAATCCTTCGCTAGTGTTTGTCCTACCTAAGCTTATGTGGTATTTATTTTGTCGGTCGGAACATAGGGTTGATATGTGATATGTTAATTTATTTGATTAACCCTTGTTTTATGGCAGTATTTGAGAATGGCAGCTGAAAATCTTAACAATGGAGTGAATGAGACCGTTGAGACACCTTTAATCACCAACCAAGAGAACGTACAACAGGAAGGCAACAATTCTCCTGTAAACAACCCTACCGAAGAAATGATAAATGACGGGATGTTCAGAAGTTTTTTGCAGTTCATGCAAAACCAGACGAGGGAGACTCGTGTTCATAATACAGGTGGAAATAATAACTCGCGGCTTGTCACTGCCAGGCAGTTTAAAGAGTTGGGACCACCAGAGTTTCAGGGAAAGCCAGATCTAATCAAGGCAGAGACGTGGGTTAAGCAGATTACCAAGATATTTGATGTCTTGGGATGCACGGAGGAACAGAAGGTTTCATTCGCCACGTTTATGTTTCGTGGAGAGGCAGATTACTGGTGGGAATCTGTGAAGCGTACCCAGCCTGCCGCACTCAAGATGTCTTGGGAGACGTTTCAGAAACTGTTCAATGACAAGTACTTTCCAGAAAGTATTCGTCACATGAAAGAGGTAGAGTTTATCAGACTAGAACAGAACAACATGACGGTGTCCCAGTACGAGGCTAAGTTCGCGGAGTTATCCCGGTTTGCACCTCATTTGGTGGAGAATGAGGAACGTATGACGCGGATGTTTCTGAGAGGTTTGAAACCCGAGATTCGTCAATACCTCATTTCTCACAAATTTTCTTTATATTCGGATGTAGTGAACAGGGCCCAGTTATTAGAACGAGATAGTGATTACGTTCAACCAAAGGACAACAACCAAGGTCGTACCGGTGGCAGCAGTCATCGAAACAATGACAACCAGCAGGGAGGAAAGCATCATGACAGAAGCGGTAACCACTCCGGTGGTAATCGTGGCCATGATAATAGAAGAAGTGAGTCGGGGGGAGATTTCAAGAAGAGAAGGTACAACAATGAGAACGTGAAGACGTCAACAGCAGCACCAACTGTTTCTAGGGGCGGAGAACGACCGCCAGTCGTATGCTATAAATGCGGGCAAGAGGGACACATCAGTCCTAACTGCACACAACAATCTAAGGTGTGTTATAACTGTGGAAAGGAAGGACATATAGCTCGAGTGTGTCCTGTGGCGAAACCAAGTCCAGCAGGGGTAGTGATCCCTAAGGCTGTTCCGGACAAGTCAAAGTCGGTAGTTCCTGGAAGAGCTTTTGTCGTGACTGCCCAGCAAGCAAGGAACCCGAAAGAGGTTATTACGGGTAAGCTAATCATAAACTCTTGCGAAGTTTACACCTTGTTAGATACCGGTGCTACCCATTCATTTATTTCACCTGCTTGTGCTCAACGTTTGAACTTGACACCTGAAAAGTTAGACTTTGACTTATCTGTTGAAACTCCGTTAGGAGAAACTTTTGTTACATCTACAGTTTACAAATCTTGCTTGATTCAGATTGGTACCCTTACCTTACCTGTTGATCTTATATCTTTGAAAATACTTGCATTTGACGTAATTTTAGGAATTGATTGGTTAACCACTTATCATGCCAAAATTGATTGTTTTCGTAAGGTTGTTAGTTTTCATATTCCTAACCAACCTGTTGTGCGAATTCAAACAACCAAACCACTAAAATCAATTAATGTCATTTCAAGTCATAAAGCTATTCGTTTATTGAAAAACGGATGTCAAGCTTTCTTAGCCCATGTCACTGATTTAAATCAGAATACGTCAGATTTGAATGATGTTTCTGTTGTTAATGAGTTTCCTGATGTATTTCCCGAAGAACTTCCCGGTCTACCCCCAGAACGTGAAGTTGAATTCTTTATTGACCTTGAACCCGGTACAAAACCCATTTCTAAAACCCCATATCGAATGGCTCCTATTGAACTTCAGGAGTTAAAGGTCCAACTACAGGAGTTGTTAGACATCGGTTTCATTCGTCCTAGTACATCTCCTTGGGGTGCTCCTGTTTTATTTGTAAAGAAGAAAGACGGGAGTATGCGACTTTGTATTGACTATCGAGAGTTGAACCATGTCACCATTAAGAATAGGTATCCGTTACCTCGCATTGATGACCTGTTCGACCAGTTACAAGGTGCACAATTCTTTTCAAAGATCGATCTTCGTTCTGGATATCATCAGCTGAAGATTAAAATTGAGGATATTCCAAAGACTGCCTTCAGAACTCGGTACGGGCATTATGAGTTCTTAGTCATGTCTTTTGGATTGACTAATGCACCTGCTGCTTTCATGGATATGATGAACCGTGTATTCAAAGAATATTTAGATCAGTTTGTGGTTGTCTTTATTGATGACATCCTCATCTATTCTAAAAGCCGTGAAGATCATAACCACCACTTGAAGATGGTACTTCAAAGGCTTCGTGATAACAAGCTTTATGCCAAATTGAAGAAATGCGAGTTCTGGCTTGAGGAAGTAGCATTCCTTGGGCACGTGGTATCAAAACATGGGGTATCTGTTGACCCGGCGAAGATTGAAGCAATACAAAGTTGGGAACAACCTAAATCGGTGACCGAAGTACGTAGCTTTCTGGGCTTAGCTGGTTATTATCGGAGATTCGTGGAAGAATTTTCTCGAATCGCTACTCCATTAACTCAGCTGACTCGGAAAGATACAAAATTCGTATGGAACGAGGAATGCGAGAAGAGCTTTCAAGAGCTCAAGAGGAGACTCATTTCGGCACCTGTTCTGACAATACCATCTGGTTCGGATGGATTTGTCATTTACAGCGATGCTTCGGGCAAAGGGTTAGGATGCGTTCTCATGCAACATGGGAAAGTCATAGCCTATGCCTCACGACAACTCAAAGAATATGAGAGGAATTATCCTACTCATGATCTAGAGTTGGCAGCAGTCGTTTTTGCGTTGAAGATATGGAGACACTACCTGTATGGGGAGAAAGTGGAGATCTATACAGATCATAAGAGCCTCAAATATTTCTTTACCCAGAAGGAACTTAACATGCGGCAACGACGTTGGCTTGAGTTGTTGAAAGATTACGACCATACCATCCAATATCATCCTGGAAAAGCAAACGTGGTAGCAGACGCGTTAAGTAGAAGATCATATGCGGGAATGAGTGCGATGCTGTCAACACAAAGGCCCATTTTGTGTGACTTACAAAGGATGGAGATAGAGTTCAAGACTCCGGGGACCCACATGATGATGTCAAGTTTACGCGTAGAACCAGCTTTAATTGATAAAGTTAAAGCTGCTCAATCTACAGATCCGGAGTTGATGAAGATGAAGAAGAAGGCGCAAGAAGGTGCAATTCCAGAAGCAAGAATCGATGAAGAGGGAATACTTCGAGTCAACTCCAGACTTTGTGTTCCTAACGATTCTGACTTGAAGTATAGAATCATGATGGAGGCACACAACACACCGTTTGCGATCCATCCTGGGAGTACTAAAATGTATCGTGATCTTCGACATACATTTTGGTGGAGCAATATGAAGAAAGAGATCGCGGAGTTCATCTCTAGATGTTTAACTTGTCAACGTGTAAAGGCAGAGCATCAAGTACCGAAGGGTCCATTGCAACCACTGGAGATTCCGAAATGGAAGTGGGAACACATTACCATGGATTTCGTTACGGGTCTTCCCAAGATTTCTCAAGGCATAGATGCAATTTGGGTTATTGTCGATAGATTAACTAAGTCTGCTCATTTCTTGCCTATACGAGAAACTTATTCACTGGAACGTCTTGCTCATATGTACATAAATGAGATTGTGAGATTGCATGGCATGCCAGTATCCATAATTTCGAATCGTGACCCAAGATTTACTTCACGATTTTGGGTCAGTTTGCAGAAAGCTATGGGCACCGATCTACGATTCAGTTCTGCATATCATCCTCAAACTGACGGGCAATCGGAAAGGACTATTCAAACTCTTGAAGATCTATTGAGACTCTGTGTTCTAGATTTCAAAGGGAGTTGGGACAAGTACTTACCATTGGTGGAATTCTCCTACAACAACAGTTATCAGGCAAGTATAGGCATGGCTCCATTCGAGGCGTTGTATGGACGAAAGTGTCGTTCTCCAGTATATTGGGACGAGGTGGGTGAAGCAACATTGTTAGGACCGGAGTTAGTACGTATGACTACGGAAAAGATTCAAATAATCCGACAACGTATACAAACGGCACAAGATCGACAAAAGAGTTATGCGGATCTTCATCGAAGAGACGTAGAATTTAATGTCGGAGATCATGTATTGTTACGTGTTGCTCCATGGAAAGGAGTTACGAGATTCGAAAAGAGAGGAAAACTCAATCCACGATTCATTGGTCCATATGAGATCCTTGACCGAGTAGGAAAGGTGGCCTATAGACTCGCTTTACCTCCAAGCATGTCTCGTGTTCATAACGTTTTTCACATATCCATGTTACGTAAATATGTGAAAGACCTAAATCACATTATTGAGTTAGAACCAGACGAGATAGCCGAAGATTTAACGTACGAGGAGGTACCTGTCAAGATCTTGGATAAGAAGGAACATGTCCTACGCTCGAAGATTACACCTCAAGTTAAAGCTTTGTGGAGGAACCATGATATCGAGGAAATGACCTGGGAGTTAGAATCGGAAATGAAAGCGAGGTATCCTCACCTTTTCGACATACCAGGTACGTACGTCAATTTCGAGGACGAAATTTCATAAGGAGGGGAGGTTGTAAGACCCCAACTTTTATAAATAAAAATTTAATTTCCTCTATATATTATTTTGATATAGTAAGGTGTTGATTTGATAAATGTGGTAAGTTATGGATGGAATGTGCAAATTTTACAAAGTAAGCAAGTGGTCATAATATATTCGTTGTGTCGGGGAATATTCTTTTGTCGGAGAATATTCGTACGACGGCGCAGCCATTGGTGGACCCCACAACAGAATAATTGTCGGATATAGAAAGCGACAGAAATAACATTTTCACGGCAAAACTTTTACCGTTAAACTGTTAAAATACCCGGTGATAAAAATACAGTAATACGCATTGTTGCAAAGTAGCACACGGTATTGCACAATATCTTTGATTATTGATGCTTACGTAAGAAGTCACTCAGTATTTAATAATTGCTACAGTAGTTGTTGCACAGTATATCATATTATTGATTCAATTATTGTCACAGTATCATCTGCACAATATTTTATATTATTAAATCAATAATGGTCAGTCATATTATTTAAATGATATTATTAGATAGCATTATTGGCAATGTCTAGAAAGTTCTGTCTAGGAGAGGGGTTAGTTAATTGCGCGCCAGTAAGAAAAAAATCTTTATCGGAAGGCCCCCTCTTTCCTGGGAACGACCTGGTTGTCATTATTGTGATTCTGTAATATTAATTTATATAATAATTGATGAATGGTTGATAAAAATATTTTCATTGTGTTGAAAATATTAATGTTAGTAGAAATCGACATTTATTTCGATAATAGTTGATTTTCGGATGTTAAATTGACCTAACGGAGAATTAATCAGATAAATGAGCAATTAATGGGTGGTTAACATGTGGGACCCACTTATTGGTGGATAATAAATAGTTGGTGGGTAGTTGCAGGGGTGGAGGTGCAAGATTTATAAACTTGAGGGACTAAATTAAAAATTTAGGCAAAGATGGAGGTACTAAAGTGTAATTGTCCAACCTTTTTCTAGCCTATAAATAGCAAGCTAATTTCATTCATTTCTCACCATTCTTGAAGAACAAAGTTATTATAGTGAGAAAAATTATAGAAAGAAAAAGAAGAAGAGTATTCTGCTACTACACTACTCCAGTATCAAATCTTCTACTGAGGTAAGGGGTATTATTTCTTTTATATTCATAAAGAATGCTATTTTCTTTCAATACTCGTAAGGGTTGTTACTCTATTCTTTATTGATCTGTGGGAGTAACCTGTCTACGCGGATTACCGCATGCATGGTGAATAACCCTTTGTATTCATTCTTTATTGATCTGTGGGAGTAACCTGTCTACGCGGATTACCGCATGCCTGGTGAAAACCTTTTGTATTCATTCAATTCCTTAATAATCTGTGGGAATAATCTGTTTACGCGGATTACCGCATGCGTGGTGAATCACCCTTCGTATTCATTTCTATTAAATTGTGGAAATGATCTGTCTACGCGGATTACCGCATGACGGGTGAAAATCCAATTACAGTTTCGTATATTCATTCATACTCGTACGAAATATTATTTCACTGGAATATTGGTCTGAACTTGTTATGAAATTTTTATTTTTTTTTGACAAGTTACTATTCACGGGTTACTATTCATCAGTTACTATTCACGGTAAAAAAAAAATTATTTTTTTTTATCTTTGATTGGATCCAAGTTTGAAACTTCATTCTTGAATTTTGCTCCACAATTGATTATTACGGAGTATTCATGAACTTGGATAAATTAAATTACGAATTCCTAAATTTTGTCCTTTATCTCACTGGATTCATTTTTATATTATTTTTCATCATCCTCAGTCTTAAATGATGATACAAATGAATATCTTTGGCCTGTAGTGCAAAGATGAATGATTATTTGATGAATATCTTTGGCCTGTAGTGCAAAGATGATTACCTGATGAATATCTTTGGCCCGTAGTGCAAAGATGGACAGGAGTTGAGATGAACATGATCACTGGTGATATAAATGAATATCTTTAGCCTGTAGTGCAAAGATGAATATTTGATTTGAGATATATATTGATTGATGTTACAGGGATAAAATATTGATGATGGACTTTAAATCATAGAAGATAGTAGACTTCATTCTCTGCTTAACTCTTCTAATGATTTGTTATTTCCGCTGCGAATATTGATCTAAAACTTGTTGTCCATAATATTTTATCTGAACTGTTGAAGACTAACGATAATTTATTTTTCATTATTTTAGTCATAATATTCTTTACTGGGCTAGTTGAGCTCACCCTTTTCTTCCATTGTTCTCTTCAGGAAATGAGAATGTTGCGGGGACTAGTCGGGGGACAAAGTGATGGTCCGAGTTATAGCAGTAGTAGTCCTCACTATTTCTGATAAATAGTGTGATAATAATTGTAATGAGGACTTAGTTTGAATCTTAATATTTTCTACAAATTTGTACTGAGACTCACAGTTGTGTGGTCGTATTTTGCACGACCGTATGATATAAAGTTTGTATTTGAATTCTGTACCATGTATTTGGCGACTCAGAATGGGTTGGGTTGAATGGACCTATTCTGGGGGCGTCACAAACTTAGTCAATATAGACTGAGCCTCTTTTAAGATGGCTTTAGGAAGTAAGAAATGAGAGCTCCAGTAAACTTGAATGGAGAAGAGGACGGATTTAATGAGTTGCAGCCTACCGGAGTAAGAGAGAAACCTGGATGTCCACGAAGAGGCCCGACTAGTAATCCTGTGGATAAGAGGAATACAATCAGAGGGGGTCATCTTTTTTGTCAGCAAGGGAACACCCAGATATTTTGCAAGAAGTGAACCTATTTGAAAGCCAAGCAAAGAAGTGATGTCTTTGGAAGAGGTGGTGGCAGAATTTGAAATAAAGCAATGGCTCTTGTGGGAGTTGGGAATGAGACCAGAATATAAAGAAAAGGATAAGATACATAAGTTGATAATTGATATGGAAGGTAAGCATGCATGACTGAAAATCAGGATGTCATCTGCAAAGAGAAGGTGAGTAAGCTTAAAATCCTTGGTTTTCCAATGATAGGAGAAAGCAGAATCCAAGGTCTATTTGTTCAGCTTAAGAGAAAACATCTCCATTACCAGGACGAAGAGGAATGGAGAAAGGGGGTCTCCTTGTCGAAGGCCTCTAGAGCTGCCGAAAAAACCAGCAAGTGAACCATTAATTTTGATGGAGAACATTGCAGAAGTAATACAAGCTTTAATCCATCCAATATATAGGGGGGGAAATGAAAGGCCTTTAGGATATCAAAAAGAAAATCCCATTTAACAGTATCGAAAGCTTTCCTGAGATCAATCTTGAGAGCACATCTAGCCGGGCCAGTATGTCTGTTGTATCCTTTGAATAGATCCTGGGCAATGAGAATGTTGTCACTAATACTTCTTCCACGCACAAAAGCAGATTGAGATTTATCAACTAAGAAGGGAAGAACTTCCTTGAGCCTGTTAGAAAGAATTTTTGCAATGCACTTATAGATAGTATTACAACATGAGATGGGCCGAAAGTCAGCCATAGACGATGGATTGGAACCTTTAGGAATGAGGGCAAGAGCAGTAGAGTTGATCCCTTTGGTTAACCTGCTGTTCACAAAAAAAAAGTGAACAACCCTTCTGAAATCTTCACCAACAATAGCCTAACAACTGATAAAAAAGTTCACATTGAACCCATCTGGCCCAGGACTTTTATTTCATTTCATAGATTTGAGAACCGCCCAGATTTCCATATCAGTAATAGGAGAGGAGAGCCTAAAGGCTTAATCTGGCCTAATCAAATTAATAGGAGATACCCCAAAGCTTTCAAAAGCAGCTGAAGTGTTGAAAAGATTATTGAAGTAACCTACAGCAACTTCCTCAATGTTTCTCTGGCCATGAACCATAGTGCCTTCATGATTTAGGATAGAGAGAATTTTGTTGGAATTCCATCTATTCTTCATCATGTTGGCAAAGAAGCTTGAGTGCCTTCATGATCATGTTGGAAAAGATTATTGTACTCTTTGTTATGTAAAATATTGTATACTTATGTTTAAAGGGTAATATTTATAATAAAAATATTATTTTAAAAAAAAATATAAGATTTAGAACGTTTGTTATAATAATTCAGTAAAATGATATTATTTTGGGTGATTAATAAATCTCAAACTATTCTTTTTGGTCACATAAAACATTCAATGTGACAATTATAACGTTGTTTTTATTTTTTCTTATAGTTACTAGCACTAAGAGATCGAGATATTATTAATTATAAAAATTACTAATTTTAAAACAATTGGAAATTTTAACTATAAGTTTTACTTAAATATTATTGACAAGAAAAAGAATATTACGGTCTACCTATTTGTACGCAAAAGAAGATTGTGCACATATTTTTAGATATTAAGTATATAGCCATTCTTAATTTTCCATTCTTGTAAATAATAATTTAAAAAGTTTTTTTTCATAAATATTATTGATCATGAAGTATTAAAATGTATAACACAGAGGAACAAAATTGGTTTTTATAGAAGTTATTAACTATTATAAATTATATTAAATACAAGAATATTAATTAGTGATGAGTCAAGTGTATATATAAACTTAAAAACTAAAACTGCCAGAACTTTGGATGAATGCTTATACCTTTTGTATAGTAAAGATTGTAAATGCCACAAGTGAAAATGAGCAAGAACAGCACATAAACCATTTGAGGCCTTCTCAAGTTCTAAGCAAAAGAATATATTCACTGATTGCATCTCATCTCTGTATCAGGTAAAATGGTAAAAAAAACCCAGAAAACATATGTACAGCACATTACAAACATTGATCATCTTGAAGTGATGGGAAATTTTCACATTGTTGACCTACTCCATACTCTGAAAATTCTAGTTTATAGGAGTTTTTAAAACTCCCCTGCAGACAATCTCAAGCAGATGTATTCACATGTTCCAAAGCCATGGCAGTCCTCTCAACATTCTTCAACAGGATCCCATATATCTTTTTTTTCAACCTTCCACAAGTTTCTCTTTCGGAACCATCAAGACTGGAGCTCTCTTTGCACTCACCCTTCAAAAAAGAATCGGCGTCTTTACTGACAATCGCGTCTAACCAGTCATTTATTCTCTTGATCTTAAACATTATCCCAGCTATCTGGCTATCTGATTGAATTGACCAGACTTTATTCTCTACCTCATCCAAATATTTCTCTATGAAACTCAAAAACCATTTCTGGCATTCATCCTGCAAAGAAGCAGCCAGGTCAGAAGTGGCGCACAGACTACTTCCCCTCGCCCATTCCAGCTGGTCCTCCTTGTTGGCTGCTAAAATGATTGATACGCCATCATTCTTCCGCTGCTTTGGGACAATGTAGGGTCCTTTCGGCTTTGTTCCACAACATTGTGTACTTGATTTCTTCACTATGTTCGAAGCATTTCTAGATTTAAGCGAGTTGGAGACTGGGAGAAGATCAGATGCCACAGCCGATTTAACCCATAAATTTGCATTTCGCTTTCTTTCAAGTGCTAGATTCAGCACCTCCTTGACTGTACCTGTGCTGCTAGTATCTGATGTTGTTAGTGGACTTATGTTCGTTAGTGACTGCATTATTAGTCTGGTGTGAGCTAAATCATCTTGGAGTTTGAAAAACTTGTCAATGTTTGGCTGCAGATCATCTCCTTCAGTTGACTGGAACTCCGAGTATGTGCTAAAGAAACGGCCAAGAAGATGTATGTATTAGCAGCTCCAAATGAAACTCCAATGCATATATATATATATATATATATATATATATATATATATATATGCAATAGTTAAGTATCCAGATTCCAAACAAAAGTAATACTTGAAAAACCTAGGGCCTTGGCCCAATGGTTATCCCCACCGATACCAAGAGGGCGGGAGTTCAAACTTTTGCAGTGGCAAAGTAGTGCGTGTGAGTGTAATACTATGTGGTGATGTTACCTCGGACCGTATGAAATGTTGACATTTAAGTGTCTTCTTGGTTCTGATCAGCCTCCTCCACCAACAGTAATTTAGGTCCTTTCTTATACAAGAAGACATTTTAACTTGTGGTACTATGCTGCATTTGCTTAAACCAGTAATGATATTATTGGATAACTATAATTTAGTTAAGGAAATTGTTGTTTTTTATCATTTAAATTCTTTTGATCAATTAAATCACACGGGTTTGTTATTTCTGCAGAAATATCTACTGGTCATTTAATAAGAAAGCAAAACAGAAAACCTAAAATAGGCCTGTCATACAATATATGGCAAATTCAAATTTCATATTGAATGGAACCGTTTTCTTTACTTGAGAAACATTTCAACAACTAAAGACCTAGATTCCATTTAAGAGTTATATACATGGAAAAACATTATGTGCAGGCCAGAGGAATTAGCAAAGTGGACAAGCATTACACAACACTGTTATGACAGAGTTGATACATGTCCTATAAAACTTTCAGACAGCATTAAAGATAAGGAGCGCACACAAATATGTTAAATTCACGTGTGCAAAAAAATGAATATTAGAACCAGAAGTTTAATGCACTAAACAAAGAAGTATAATCTCAATTCTGCAAAAATGGTTATCATACTTTTTGGATTATATGCGAGTCCTATGTACACATTCAATACCCTTTACAACATACGAGTTGCTAGGCCTATTTGATTCTGTTTTATTGCACTCAACGTATTTTCGAATTCTGTATCCACAATTCAAATTTCATGTACAAGGGTAAATCAGAGCAGAAGTGATTTAATAATTCTAAAAATGCATTCAAAGTTTAAACGAATAATAACTGCCAAACAAACTTGCCAAAAGATATCAATATTCATACATTTCCACACCTTAGGCATCTGATCAATCTCTCAGCAGCACAAGCCTCTTGCAAAGCCTCAACTGCACCAAGCAGAGCAACATCTCTTTGCCATATCACCTCCTGCAGTGCAGACAACAGAGAGCTTAACTACTAAAATCTTAATATTGCAAAAGAAGTCCAATATAGAAGATGTAATAAAAGCTTTGTACCTTGCCAAACATCACCAGGCTTGAGGGAAGAGAGGCCCATGAAACTCTAGTTTCCGCTCCTTTCCTATCATCAAATGAGGGGCATATCTCTGGACGTGAGTTCTCACAATCTGCTTTTAAAACAGGAGTCTTGTTTTTGTCAGAAATTTTAACTGATCTCTTAGCTGGAAAACTAGATCTTCTTCTTCTTGTAGAACTTATATTGTCATCAGAGCTATCATATCTCGCAGAACGAACAGGTGAAACCTGTCTATACAGAAGGAAAAGGGATGACTTTTACAGTTTTACCATGGTACAAATATGCTTATATCGAATTTAATTGGCTTCCACATAATTATGATTGATGGATAACTGAGTAAAAGAAAATTACTGGCCTATTAAGTCTATACACCGAGCAAGTGTAGACGCATGATTAATAAATACTGCTTGAAACATTCATCACCAATCAACTCCATAACACATAAACACACATACATACAAAACATACATGCATACATACACAGATATATATATTTATATTAACTCACAGTCATAGATGACACTTACTGGCCTTAATCTTTGAACCTTCCCATATTTCCCAAATTCAGCCAGACCTTGGACAGGACAAAGTACAAATATTATGATTTATTTGATCATATTTAACTATGTTCACAAGTTATTTACTGCCTTTTATACTAAATTTATAAAAGCACTCATCCCTTCCAGCTTGTTGAAATTACATTGAAATTTTCATACTTACAGCTGCGTCATTTGCTACTATCAATTTTAACTTTTTTCCATTTCAGGTGCTTGTCTAATTCCATAGAATATTCAGTCAAAATTATGATCAAATTCGAAAAAACATTTATAAGGGAAAAAAAGGAGACACACTCACATTTGCGCTGCGACTATGAGCCACTGGGCTCCTCCTCCTCTCAGGCTTGACAATTGAAGAGTCAAACATTTCTTGATAGAACTTGTTCTTCTTTTCTGGAGGCACCCCCAAACATCAAAGACTATCTTCTCAGCTTCACAATTTTTTGTATAGCAATTCAATCCTGTTTTGTCCTCAGAATGACCAATTTCCGAAGCACTCAAAGAACGCACCTTTTCTTGATTCCCTTCCTCCATAGAAACACTGTCTTTATCTAATGCCTCCGAATCAGAAAACCCACGAAATAATTTTCTCAAATCTGATGAATTTTGGGTTATCTTTTTCTCCGAAATTACACCCTTTTCGACTATTGACTCTGTAACAGAAGCCTCAAGATACCTCATCAGATTTGTTCCAGGAAAGATGTCTTCTGGAGTCCCTTCACATGGCCGCCTACCTGGGACAGGTGCTATGCCTCTGAGGATTGGAACCGGACGTGCTCTCTCCAATTTCAGTACATATATGAATTGCCCAAGTTTTAATTTGTTGCTCAAAATCATCTCATTTTGTTCTTCAGGCAAAGAGACATACATGGCATGTGAAACATCAGAAACCTTCAGGTAAAAACCTCTATTGGGCCAAAGATCACCTTCTTCCAACACAGGAACTATGCTTCTAATTTGCAACAACACGGGTTTGTGATCATTT
The DNA here is from genome assembly GCA_020205555.1 of Panax stipuleanatus. Taxonomy (NCBI): domain Eukaryota; kingdom Viridiplantae; phylum Streptophyta; class Magnoliopsida; order Apiales; family Araliaceae; genus Panax; species Panax stipuleanatus. Next base: position 138,479,791 of record CM035116.1, on the reverse strand, counting down.
TGTGACCCATTTTCATCAACATTCATGTCTTCAAGAAGCTTCGCAAGAATCCCAGATTTCAAAAAAGCCATTTTTTTCTCAGGCAAAAAAACAAACAATGAAGATGCTATTTTGATGCTATTTTCTTGGAAATGTAAATTATATACAAACCACACAACATAGCAGCAGCTTTATCCAAAATAACCAAGAAATATCCAAGATTCTAAAATGGGCATATCTGAAATGGATATTTACAGTTCAAAAAGACCTGCTCCAGATCAAAATTTAAAATCAGCAAAATGCTCCTCACGAGTTCCCATGAAAAGGGGTTGAAAATTGTCAATAGACAATTTGTTTTTGTTGCAAGCTCTTTTAATAGGACATACTTGTTACTGAACACTTGGTAACTGGTAAGGGATACGGCTTTGATGAATGGGGTTTCTGAACATAAAATGAAGAAATCATGACATCTTTTTTACATCTATTACTTAGCAAAGGGCAAAAGGGGAAGCCTTTTTCTTTCGATAAGTGAGAATAGTGGAAAGTTAAATAACAATTTATTAGGGAAATTGGAATCTGTTGCAAAGACATAAAATTCTTGTTCATTTTAATTTGTATTGATTCATATCTTCTTCTGCCTCATCGGCATTGGGTTTGCAGATATGGCCTCCAAAAATGGTCAAAGATTCAGGATCTCGTCTTCATTCAAAGCTGAAGGAAGCGATTTTGCAGGTAAATGTCATACTTGGCTCTTAATTTTATCAAAATTGTTTGCTTAATGGCACTCTGGTGATCACTATTTGTTTTATTGACCTGTAGAGCTTTATCTAATCATCATGATCAAGTGATTATAATTGATAAGTATGATAAACTTAATATTAATGCCTGCATTTGAAGTAGTCATATTTTTTGTCGTTGTACCTTATTTTGTGCTTTTTTCGTTCCAAGGTGATCATAATCTCAGGTTTTCTAATACTGGATGGATGCACGAGCTAGAGTCTTGACAGTGTCCTTGTGGACATTATAACATGTTAATTCTACTTTTTTGTCACGCAGACTGGCATTGAGAAGAACTTGTTTGGAAATCATCCAGTTTCATTGCCAGAAACAGATTCTAGAGGTCCACCACCTGCTTTTGCCTCTGATCCATTGATTGTTTCTGGTAGTGGAGGCAGAGAGTATAATGGAAACATTTCTCCTTCAGTAGCAAAAGATGCTGAAGGATTCTTGACTACAACTGGAAGTAGTTATACTAAACCTTCAAGCATAGACATCGAGGAGATAGATAGTCCTAGTGCAGCGAACCAATCTTTATCTAATACCGAGCCCAATTTCATGAGAAGTGCAAGTCCTGCTGGTGTGAGTATATATTTGCTGTTAATATTACACTTGCATTGTAGTATGTTAGTGAAGGTTTTCTTTGCCAGCATTTTGCAATGGTGCAGTTTGTATTCGCTACTGTGGTTGCCTCAGCATGTCGTGTTATTTGTAGTTAGTTGGTAATCTTTTACTCCCTCTGCTTTGTTTGCCAAGTCCTCTTCATATATATGTTTGTGTGCCAGTTTGTGTGTCCAAACTGACCCTCTACACCAAGTAAAAGTACTTCATAAGATTATGTTTACTTTCCTGCAGAAGAGTTGGAAAATTTTGAATTTTAGTCCAGAAGAGCTTGAAGACAACCCTAAATTTGGGATATTTTGTTAAAAGTAAGAGGGACTCTACATTTAGGATGGAGTTGTCATAAATTTTGTTCACTAATCACTATGCACATGGTGTATTTCTTGCATTTAGTATGGTTATTTTTTTGTAATTCTGTTTATGATTGCAACACAACATAGCCTGGTGCTACCACACGGAAGAGTGCATTACAAGTTGAACGGCAGAACTCTGAAGCCTCATACTATGCTGATGACGAAGATGCAAATCAGAAAAAGTACACACGAAGGGGTGAGTATAAAATTTCCTTTTGTTTCTGAATTGCTATATCGTGTTTATAGGCCCCTTTTGTTGACTGACAACGTTATGTAGTTGCTGATAGGATGAATGAAACCACTATCCACACATATAACTTATCAATTTTGTTCAATTTTTTCTGCACACTTCATTTTTATGCTCTTCTAGTTGAATATTGCATGGATTGAATAATTGTTCGAAAAAGCTAAAAGCTGTACGACGCGTTTTTCTCTGGACGAGGCGAGGCGTAAGTCTCAATTTGAAAGCCTAAAAGTCCCAAAAAAATTTTATATATGCGATAATAGGAATTATAAACAATTTACATAAATATGTAAATAATTTAATTTATATAAACAATTTAAATATGTAAACAATTTAATTTACATATTTATATAAACAATTTAAATATGTAAACAATTTAATTTATATAAATATTTACGTATTTACATAAACAATTTAAATATGTAAACAATTTAATTTATATAAACAATTTACATATTTAATTTAATTTACATAAATATGTAAACAATTTAATTTATATTTTACATATTAAATTAAATTGTAAATTGTTAATATGTATAAATGTTTACATATTTATATAAACAATTTACATATTTAATTTAATTTACATAAATATGTAAACAATTTAATTTATATAAACAATTTACATATTAAATAACAATTCACTGTAATAATTTTTTTTTGCATAAGATCATTAATTGAAATTTAAAAACATATTCACAGTAATGTTATTACTGATTTACTGTATATATATACATTAATACATATGATTGACATTGAATACACACTGCCAAAGTTTTGTAACCAAAGGTGTTTCTTAATATCGTAAAGGGGGGAAACAAAAAGTATGTTTGATTTCATTATGGCTACCTTACCCATTTCTGTTTATTTATTACTGTGATGTTGTCATATCGTGACACAAACATTTTATTTACAGTTTAGATTCAAACTAACAAAGCTCTCAATTGTAGGTACATTCCGTAATAAGTTTCTTAGATCGTTGCTACCCTTTTGGTCAAGCGCATTGCCAACTCTACCTGTGACTGCGCCGCCACGAAAAGATGCTTCACATGCAGATGATGCTCCAGAAGGTCGTACGCGGCATCATAGATCTTCAAGGATGGATCCAAGAAAAATCCTTCTGATCATAGCAATCATGTATGACTTCTCATCTACCTTTAGCTTTATTTGGCTGTGTATATCTGTATTAAAGAAAGTGTATCTTTAGGCTCTGTAGCAGAAAAGGGATAAAATATGAAGTTAAGAACGGACTATAAGATTATTACAGAAGCATATCTTAGTGGCCCACTGATCAGTGTGATTGGGTTTTTCTTTGCAATGGATAGATAATGTATTTCACCCTGGTTAATGTTCATGAAGTGCAGCCTTTGCTAACGCTGTAGTATAGAATCTCCTTTGATGCTAGTGATCGTTTAGGACAACTGAAAATATGCTGTCGTGTAAACCTGTCTCCATCAGAATATCTCGATCACTTGATCTGAAATTTTTTCTTCTGAATCTTCACCCATCCTGTACCTGGCTTTCCCCCTTCTCTGCCAGTTAAGATTAATGCAATTAAACTAGAAGGAAGAAAGAAAAATAATATTTTAATGCAATCGTTACCATCAGCTACCAGTAGTGGGTTCTCTGAGAATGATTGAACACCCCTAGTCATTTAGTAAAGTAGAAATGAACAAGAAGCGATGTGGGTTATATTTATTTGAGCCTTGAGCACAATGAACAAACAGGGATTGACAAAATGATCAAATGGAACAAAAAATATTTTCACTCTTATTCTCCGGTGGGCAACAAATAATCAGCATCCTTCTCCAACTCTTCATTTACATTTGTATGTTATATTAATGCAACTATTATATGATTTACATGCAGGGCTTGCATGGCAACAATCGGTATTCTGTATTACAGAATTGCTCAACGTGGTTTTGGTGAGGACGTGCCTGAAGATGAACAGCAACAATGATATATCTTCTAGTCTACTTTTTGTTCAGCCGTGTCCCGCATGGAACATGCATACGGATGTTAGTGAAAAGTTACGTACCCTTTCTTTTGCCCAACTGCCTCTGCGCTCGTGTTTTTTTTGGCTTTTGTTCAGAATTGAAAGTTTTTCAAATTTGCAAAAGAATTATTTCCTGTTATAATTTGGTTGTAATTATCAATTTCAGTTAATAAACTTCCAGTAACCAAAGCTATGAGGATCCAGTTCAATTAACCATCACATTCTGTATACCATTAAGAGCCTAAACTTTATTTGACCTTAGAATGTGTGCTTTGCTGAATATATGAAGGTTTATTCATTATGGAAACAGATTAATGTTGCTCTTTTTTTTATATATATATTTATATAATTACTTTTTTCAGTAAAGAAGAAATTCTTTTTGCCCTTTTGGTGTAAACTTCATTTTAGTATTGTTGTTGGATAAAAGTTTATTTTCTCGTCTACTCATATTTAATATTTATTAATTTTTAGGTATATGATTTGATGACTTGGAACCACTTCATCTAAACTTGGTCTATGTATTTTGCTACATGTAGTTGGTACACTAGAAACAATTCAAAAAAAGGTGTTGGTGGAGCTTATAAAATGGTCTTTATTTGTGGGGGGAAATTAAATAGTGAAAGTATGGTCTTCTGTTTTATAATTTGCCTAATTTATTGATACATAACAAGGTTAGTGGAGTGGGTTCTACTTTCATGTGAGAGGAGCACATGTGAAAATATTAAATATACATGTGGAAATATCATTTTCTTTTTAATTTGTCATGTTGGTTAGTGGTCAAATGGTCAAATAACAAAGACATGCATAGCATTTGTTTCTGCTTTCTTTTTTTCCCAACAGCTCCCCAAAAGGATACTCCCTCTATTTTTTAATATAAGTCGTTTTAGAGTTGTGCACAAGTATTAAGAAAATAATTGTAAAGTATTAAATATAATATCAATTGTCTATATTACTCTTATATTGGAAAAAGAGAGTGTTATTTATTAAACAGATAATAGTGAGAGAGCTAAAATTATATTTAATATTTGAAGTAATATTAAAAATTAAGCAATTAATACTGACTTGAAATTCTCAAACGATTTATATTAAAGAACAAAAATATTTCTCTGACTTATATTAAGGAAGGAGAGAGTAATTTAGAGTATATCCCTAATTACATTGGCTTAGTGCTAATCATGATCCACAATAAAACTATATATTAGTGGAAATTAAAATATCAGATACAACATTATTAGACTTTCTTGTTATTATAATAATATAAAATCACATCTACAATCTCAAACATCTCTCTTCTTCATTGTGTGTGTATACATAATTATACTTTATTTATTAGACAATGAAAAATAAAACATTGTTGTCACAATTACAACGGGTACGCCAATTAATAAGATTGATTACGTAACAATTAATGCAAAAACAACTACTCCCTTCATTCCTAATTAACTGACGTTTTGGAGCTTTGCACAAATATTAAGGAAGTTACAACTCCCATAAAAGATGGAGAAAAAATAGCTATGGAAAAGGAATTATAAGAGAGAGAAAGAGAGTTTACCATTAAGATATTAAAAGATGGAAAAAAAATAGCCTTGAAAAAGGAGAAAATTAAGGAGAGTATTAAATGTTTAGGGGTAATTTAGGAAGTAAAGTAATCAATATCTCCTAGAAATCTACAAACGTCAAATAAAAAGAAATACAATTTGAGCTCTAAAGCGTCAGTTAATTAGGAATGGAGGGAGTAATTAGATAGCAAGAGTCATGCTTTTAATCCTCCAAGCTACCAAAAAAAAAGAATTTTAAATAAATGATCAATTATTTATCAGATGCAACCTTCTTTGTTTTTGGGAATACCATTTATAGATCATACTTAAAAGGTAGTACTACATAATTTTCTTAAAATGGCAAATTGTGTTGGAAAGGGACAATTATCTTAGTTTTTTATACGCAAATTGCAAAAGCATAATAGTTTTATATTTTTTCCAAAAAGAATAATATTATTGACAACCACAATTCATATATATTAAAACTATATATATGAATAATAATATTGACAACCACAATTCATAATAATAATATGGCCCCCATTACATTATATTATAGAATCTAAACCCTTTATATATATATATTTCCATTTATATATCAAGAAAAGAAATGGAAGTTGATAGAATAGCAGTTGTACGGGCATGCCAATCACACATAAATGCAGTTTTTAGGCAACAATTACTTGCAGTAGAATATGTTGAAATTTCAATGAAGCTGTGCTACAGAAAGTTTACAATGCTATTAAAAATATTACGACATGAATTTGTCGAAAATTATTATTTTTGAGTATATACTGATACAGACTTTGCTTACAAGAGAGAAACTAAGAAAGTCTATCCTACTAGCATCAATAAAATACACAGAGCCAAGCCAAACAAAGAGTAGACTTGCACTAACTATATTGGGATATGATTGATTGTTTGCAACTTTCATTGCCCAACATATGCTACAAAGGGACACGATTTCTTCGAATCCTTCTCAGGATCTATGTCCAAGTTTTTGAGAAAAATAATGAACCGACTTCTGTCCGTTTGTTGTTTCCTTCACGCTCGATCGTCACTGACATGATTTGGAACTTCACTTTGACTGTCTAGTGGCATGTATTGTGACATTATGGCTCTGATCTCTGAGTCCATGTATGACTGAAACGCAGACATCCAAACAAAAAATTATTAGCACGAATCCCACACAGATTTCAATTTGTATATCAATAATAAAATGAAGCAACACTTTACACACTAGAGATGTAGTTAACAAATGTTGCAAGTTAATATGCAAACTGAGTTCTACTTATTATATGTTGCACATCTTTTCTTTTCCAATGCAAAGCTAAGATCGTTGATCTATAACATTCCTCTAAAACATCTAGGATATCTACAAGCTTAGATATCATACATAAATCTAGAATGTCCTATCAGAGATCCAAATATTTATTTTTTAAAAAAAACACTAGAAAACATCAACTAGTGAGTGTCTTGTGGCTGCCCAATAAGGGCTGACATGGTGTAGCCTCTTTAAAATGTGTTGCGACACTAACTTAATCAGATTTAACTATATCTTTTAAGAAAGTTATCATGTTTTGGATAGACGTATTTCGTACCAATTAAACGACCCGAAAAGATTATTACGTACTAGTATAAAAAAACAATAAAGAGTTGCCAATGTCAACAATGAAAACACCATGCACGAAACATACCCTCAATCTATATTTGTACACGAGATATGCCCCACCATCAACCATAGCCAAACCTATCAAAATGACCCAAATAGCAGCCCATGCAGATTTCACTTCAGTTGCCGTCTTACCTGCAGAAATTATTCAGACAACATTTAAGAACTATGCCTCGTGCCCTCAGGTTTATAGACATAAGGAGTATACAATAGGTGGTCAGAGAACTCACTAATGCAGGTATCATGTTCCCTGATGTACAGAAGCTCAGCAGCACATGTGCATTCGTAGCTGCCCCAAGTATTTTTACAGCTGCATTCGGGGCAGTGACACACTTTCTTTTCTTTGCATTCATTAATATCTGCGTGGGGAGCAAATCATGAAATAACAGCTGTCAAATCAGAAATTTTGCTATGTAACTGAGACTACGCTTGTAATCGCAAACACGAGTTCTATGTTGGATCAGAGAGTTAATTGATAGGAATGAAGATTTTATCACTACTCCCACCAACCCAAAATTTGAAAATTATGACTTCGGGAAGATTTTAAGGCCTTCAAAGCATAGAATTGACATTTGAGTGCAACATCAAAATAAAATACAAACAAAATCTCCTCGGATAAAAATATATATTCTTTTATCCTCGGATAAAAATTATGAAGAACATTATATTTAAATGTGCCATTGGTATTTACTAATGCTTATAATCCGTGCACACAAGGCTATGAAACTGGGACAGGCAGAGTACAATGTATACATAAAACTGAGTTAATGAAGAACTATCAATTAATTCTATTTAACTTGAGATCAGTTTCCTACATGGAGGAACCAAAGAAGTAATACATATACCACAACCATCAGGTCATCATAATACTGCAGAATATGGTTTATGCAACTAGAATACTGCTGATCTAATGCTGCATATGTGACAATGAGATCAAGATTCTAAAAGAATCCAGTACATACAGAATAAATGGGGCCCACTGAGTAGTAAATTTTCCCAGGTGAAGGTCTATTTTATGGAGCCTGATTCCAAGCAGTTGTTTTTGGGCAGTTCATTGGGCAGTGCTATAGGAATGAGTTGCATTTGTATAACTTAAGAGTTGCAATTATATATTACTTGTATATAGAGGCCACCGAAATGCAACTCTCTAGCTACATGAATGCTACTAATTTCTATAGGACTGCACAAATAAATTGTCCAAAGCACACAGCCAGGAATCCAAATCCCTATTTTTTGGATCATTCTTTAATGTATGATCACCACTCTTCAGACATAGCTGAGCAATAAGAAAAGACCAAATTTGTAAGTCTCTTACCTTCACAACTTTTCACACCATCACCTTTAAATCCTGGAGGACACACGCATTTACCATCTCCGTTATCCTGTTGTCATCACAATTAGGAATTAGTTTAAATTTAATTGTATAGCGGGAACTACAACTCAAAGTCTAGATATTTTCACCAACCGAACAAGCAGAGAAGGTGTGCCCTTCCCTGGTTTCATGCCAACAACCTCCATTATTGACCTTGCAGTGGCCTGGCCCACTTGCTGCAAATGAGAAGTTACATGAATCAAAGTCCATCGACATGTCTAGAACATGTTGAAGCCATAAACATTCTATTCTAGAATTGTATCAAGTATAAAGAAGATAAAATCTGAAATTTAAAAGGGTAAGCACATGAATTGCCTATTTAGTTTGTGTACAGAATGAGCAGTTGCTTTGAGAGTTTAGGAGATGAAAGGTCAAATAATGACGCCGAATGATTTTCAAATGCTCAAATATAACTTGTCCACACAATGAGCAACAAGGAAGAGCTTAGCGATTTAACTGCTTTATTATCTCCATGGAAACCAAGTTTCTCAACTTTTTACATGCATACTTAGTTTCTCTATTCTAAAGATGAAGGCAATGAAAGTCCCTTAATCCATGGGAGATGTTAAATCATTGTGTAATCTTGTGCTTCTGATATTTCTCTATGCAATTTTTAGTTTGACTTGGAGATGATACCAATTGTCTGCACAATAAATTATTTTGTTACAACATTCCTCCCAGAAGACTAAGAAAAATTGTCATTTCTTCTTGAGCTTATTTTCTATTTTCTATGATGAAACATAAAGCAATTGTTTGTTTTACTTGTTTTTTCCCCTTTTTTATTATGTTTCTTTCTTTTCCTGCTTTTCTAGGTTTCTGGGAGGGGGAGGAGGCCTGTAATATAGGCCAGAAGGTGCTTCTTAGAATAAGAAGGTTCCATAGATTTTAATAATTAAAACAAACCAAGATTACAGTTTTGAATCACGCAAAAAGCAGTGGGGAAGCACTTGCTGGACATGGCATAGTTGATGGACTACTCTCAAATGCTTATGGATTTTAGTGTAATGAACCAGTTCTTATGAAAAGGAAATAACTAATATAGGCTTGTAATAGTAAAATGTGCAATTTGTGCAGTATGAAGACATATATTATCTCTACATCCTATAATCTACATACTCAACTGTTTCTCAATATAGTTTCTTAATTAAAATGAGAGAAAAATATTATAAAGTGAAATAACATAGATAACACCAAATGACATTCGGCAAGAAAGGAAGGCAGGTGCAACTTAGTGTCTATAGTTCACACATAAACAAGAACCAAAGAGACCACTATGATAATTTATACCAAAAAGGTAGCTGGATAAAGCATGTGAAACCTTGTATTTCTTCATGTAAGAAACAAGGGTCGAGCCTTGAGGAGAATATTTGATAAATTAAGAGGGGGGGTGGGGAAGGGAATTAAGTGGTAGGTCTCCAATCTAAGAAATAATAAAATTCCAACAGTCACACTTTGTCTGTTTTCAGAAATAGATACAGCATCAAAGTACAATAATCTTCAGAAAATTTGAGCCTTGGGACACAGAAGATTCTATAATGCCATTCTCAACCCAAAAGTCATGTATCTTTAAGCACAAGTATTCCACCTCTTAGACCGGTCATTAGCTCAAAACAATCAGATTCAAGAACCTATTAAGTTATCTATTTGGGTTTCATTTAGAAGAGAACAAACAGTTCCTCCTAGAGAGTGGTCTTAGTAATCAATATAGACGCACTACATACATGTCGTATTTATGTGCACAATCACATGTTTGGCAAACATTTGTTACATCATTGAGCAGCTACATCTTAATTATGAATGATTCTTGCAGGAGATTCACTTTTCCAACAGGAAATAGATCAAGCTGACTACTTTACCTACACAGGAGCTGTAACCATCTCCCTTAAACTGCACGCTATCAACCAAGGGGCATTCACATACTCTCCCACGAAATGTATCCTGAGTCCATCAATAATGTTAGGAACTTCAATAACTAACAGAATAAACTAAAAAATCATAACAGGTACCTTGCAGGCAGTGATGTTGGAGGATTTATCTTGCCAGCAGCCACCATTTTTATCCATGCACTCATTTGTCTCTACATCTGAGTAAAGAAAACTCATGAATGAGTAAGCACATTATCCATGAAAAGTTCAAAATTGAGGTCTAGCTCCAAAACAAAACAAGAACTTACCACCACTCAAACACACAGATGGCTCGGTAGTTTCCTCAAAACCAGAACATATGGCTTTCAAAACAGCACCTTTTGCCAATTTTCCTGCAACAACAAATCCTAGAGAATAAAATTCCTGATAGTTTTAAAAAAAATACAAAAGCACACAAACTGACCTCGGTACTGCCGGTTATTGACAACAAGGGTTGGCAATATGGTTACATCTCCTCTCGATCCTTTTCCAACCTAAATAAGTATACTTGTCTATTAGTTTACGTGACTAAAATGTTATTACTTTTTACAACAAATTGCCAGCCGCAGCACAGTTGCTGAAAACAGATCAGTCAGAGACACATACTTGAGCATCTTGCTCTTCTTTCAAAACATGATTGTCAGAATCAGCATTTGGATCCCCCATGCACTTTTCAATCTTTTTTGAATCAAGCCCTGTGCAGAAGAAAAGCATTAAATCAAGGCATCAACCAAAACTGCTATCCTTACTAAAAGGAGATAAATTTGACAATTCATCACCTAGAGATTTGATAACACTGTCAGCACATTCCTTGTTGTACTTTTTCTCCCTCATGGGACATCTAATTTGGAAATCAGTAACATAGTCCCACCAGACCCATGGCTTTTGGCTCTCATTTGCCACTTTGAACACACATAGCTGTCTTAAGTTTTCAAGGACCACGTCTTTTCCTTCATAACCAGAGCTAAAATCCTGTTCAGGATCAGGAGCACAATATCTACCCTGATTAATGCATTGTGACTTGCACTGCTTGCTTACTGTGAATGACATAGGACAATACCAGGTTATATAATGGGGAGTGAATTGAGTATAGCCACCTTTTTCAAGAACTTGTGCAGCACCTTTAAAATCTTTTACAAACTCCATCAGCATATCACATTTAATGCCACACTCATCGTTACTGTTAGTCCATAGCTCATACTCCACACGATCATCTGGGTGAGGAACAGATTCTCTCCAATCAAGATTCACATTTACCATGTCCCCGTTACTAAGTGCTTGCTTCAATTTTTCACCAAATGTTTTCTCAAGTAGTGCAGAAGGTATCGTTATGTTCTGGATATATTTTGCAGATTGAATATCCTCTTCAGGTGTGTTCATGGTTATTAATGGTTCCTCAACGTCATCTGCTACAAGAACAGCAGAAGCACCAGCATTTTGGACATTCCACACTTTCAGGGCAAAAAAGCAATCTGTAAACAAATGAATGTAGCACCAAATTTATTGTAGGATAAAAGATTTGTTCAACTTAGAAACAATGATTAAGCGTATATTTATTAGATTCTCAAAGAAAAGGAAAGCGTGCAATTAGAAGAGTATTTTGCGCGTACTTTCTAGAAACTTCATTTTCTGATATCAACAAACAACTCTCCAAATTCATCAAGATAATACCAACGAACTGATTAAATATGTTTCAGCACTTTACAATAGATGGCAGAATATTGACCCCAACATGTAAATTTGTACTTCGTATCTCACTTTCACAGCTCAACATAACTTTCAAAAAATGACACTACTACTATCTAGAAAAAGATAACAGTCCTTCCAAAACAAAATAGGTTCCACCTCAACTAAGAAAGCAGTAAAAATACAACATAGGAAGAGCAAAATTAGCTAAGGCTACAATTAAGAAAAAAGGGTATCTCCAAAACGAATATATGAACATTTTCAAAGCTTAAAGATAAACAGTGGGAGCTAAGAGTAGCACCATTAAACAAAACTAACAAAAGGGTACCTCCAAAAGCACCAATTTACATCACAAACAAAGAAATCAGCTAAAAAATCAACCCACCCACCCAAAAAAAAAAGTACTTCCTGGAAGAACATCAAATTAAAGTAGCAAAATTAACATAATTTTTAAGCTAATGAAATGGGTAGCCCCAAAAATAAACAAAATTAGAAAAGGGTATTTACCTCCACGATCAACCAAAACAAAAGTGGGTAAAGCTCCAGGCTTGGACTTGAAAGAAATCCCAAAATCATCAAAGCTCTTACACCCTTTTCTGTTATCTTTAGGGTAAACCACAGTCCCAGCCATGCTGCCTCCATACTGGGGAATACCAAAGTTGCCAATGGCACTGTCATGGGTCCCCTTCAAACTATCCGGTGACGTCACCCTGAAGCTGTTCTTCTCCACCACGAACCTACCCATTACTAACTGATACAAATTCAGTAGCATAAACCCTACAAATACTGTATTTCTTGATCTTTGACGCCCCATTTTTCAGAAGTTGGAGAGAGAAATAGCGTTTTCGTGGTGGTATTGATGCTGTGTATATTGTTTTTTTTAGTATTGAGAGTGATTGTGATCTGAGTTTTGAGTATTCAACCTACAAAATTAAAGAAATCTTTAATATGGACATTATATTAAATTCTAATGTTGATACCTCAACTTTAGACTGGTTGACTTGTTTCAGCGTGGCATATTAAATGCCACCAAGAAAAGGGAGAAAAAAACTCAGGTGAATAATTTGTGTCTTGTGATGCATTTAGAGAGTTGTACTCTTTGTTATGAAAAATATTGTATACTTATGTTTAAAGGGTAATATCTATAATAAAAATATTATTTTTTTAAAAAATATATAAGATTTAGAACTTTTGTTATAATAATTTATGGGTGGTTAATAAATCTCAAACTACTCTTTTTGATCACATGAAACATTCAATGTGATAGTTATAACGTTGTTTTTATGTTTTCTTATAGTTACTAGTACTAAGAGATCGAGATATTATTAATTATTAAAATTACTAATTTTAAAACAATTGGGAATATTAACTATAAGTTTTACTTAAATATTATTGACAAGAAAAAGAATATTACGGTCTACCTATTTGTACACAAAAGAAGATTGTGCACATATTTTTAGATACTAAGTGTATAGCCATTCTTAATTTTCCATTCTTGTAAATAACAATTTAAAAAGTTTTTTTTCATAAAAATTATTGATCATGAAGTATTAAAATGTATAACACAGAGGAATAAAATTGGTTTTTATAAAAGTTATTAACTATTATAAATTATATTAAATACAAGAATATTAATTAGTGATGAGTCAAGTGTATATATATGTGTGTAGATATAAACTTAAAAACTAAAACTGCCAGAACTTTGGATGAATGCTTATACCTTTTGTATAGTAAAGATTGTAAATGCCACAAGTGAAAATGAGCAAGAACAGCACATAAACCATTTGAGGCCTTCTCAAGTTCTAAGCAAAAGAATATATTCACTGATTGCATCTCATCTTTGTATCAGGTAAAATGGTAAAAAAAAACCCAGAAAACATATGTACAGCACATTACAAACATTGATCATCTTGAAGTGATGGGAAATTTTCACATTGTTGACCTACTCCATACTCTGAAAATTCTAGTTTATAGGAGTTTTTAAAACTCCCCTGCAGACAATCTCAAGCAGATGTATTCACATGTTCCAAAGCCATGGCAGTCCTCTCAACATTCTTCAACAGGATCCCATATATCTTTTTTTTCAACCTTCCACAAGTTTCTCTTTCGGAACCATCAAGACTGGAGCTCTCTTTGCACTCACCCTTCAAAAAAGAATCGGCGTCTTTACCGACAATCGCGTCTAACCAGTCATTTATTCTCTTGATCTTAAACATTATCCCAGCTATCTGGCTATCTGATTGAATTGACCAGACTTTATTCTCTACCTCATCCAAATATTTCTCTATGAAACTCAAAAACCATTTCTGGCATTCATCCTGCAAAGAAGCAGCCAGGTCAGAAGTGGCGCACAGACTACTTCCCCTCGCCCATTCCAGCTGGTCCTCCTTGTTGGCTGCTAAAATGATTGATACGCCATCATTCTTCCGCTGCTTTGGGACAATGTAGGGTCCTTTCGGCTTTGTTCCACAACATTGTGTACTTGATTTCTTCACTATGTTTGAAGCATTTCTAGATTTAAGCGAGTTGGAGATTGGGAGAAGATCAGATGCCACAGCAGATTTAACCCATGAATTTGCATTTCGCTTTCTTTCAAGGGCTAGATTCAGCACCTCCTTGACTGTACCTGTGCTGCTAGTATCTGATGTTGTTAGTGGACTTATGTTCGTTAGTGACTGCATTATTAGTCTGGTGTGAGCTAAATCATCTTGGAGTTTGAAAAACTTGTCAATGTTTGGCTGCAGATCATCTCCTTCACTTGACTGGAACTCCGAGTATGTGCTAAAGAAACGGCCAAGAAGATGTATGTATTAGCAGCTCCAAATGAAACTCCAATGCATATATATATATATGCAATAGTAAAGTATCCAGATTCCAGACAAAAGTAATACTTGAAAAACCTAGGGCCTTGGCCCAATGGTTATCCCCACCGATACCAAGACGGCGGGAGTTCAAACTTTTGCAGTGGCAAAGTAGTGCGTGTGAGTGTAATACTATGTGGTGATGTTACCTCGGACCGTATGAAATGTTGACATTTAAGTGTCTTCTTGGTTCTGATCAGCCTCCTCCACCAACAGTAATTTAGGTCCTTTCTTATACAAAAAGACATTTTAACTTGTGGTACTATGCTGCATTTGCTTAAACCAGTAATGATATTATTGGATAACTATAATTTAGTTAAGGAAATTGTAGTTTTTTATCATTTAAATTCTTTTGATCAATTAAATCACACGGGTTTGTTATTTCTGAAGAAATATCTACTGGTCATTTAATAAGAAAGCAAAACAGAAAACCTAAAATAGGCCTGTCATACAATATATAGCAAATTCAAATTTCATATTGAATGGAACCGTTTTCTTTACTTGAGAAACATTTCAACAACTAAAGACCTAGATTCCATTTAAGAGTTATATACATGGAAAAACATTATGTGCAGGCCAGAGGAATTAGCAAAGTGGACAAGCATTACACAACACTGTTATGACAGAGTTGCTACATGTCCTATAAAACTTTCAGACAGCATTAAAGATAAGGAGCGCACACAAATATGTTAAATTCACGTGTGCAAAAAAATGAATATTAGAACCAGAAGTTTAATGCACTAAACAAAGAAGTATAATCTCAATTCTGCAAAAATGGTTATCATACTTTTTGGATTATATGCGAGTCCTATGTACATTCAATACCCTTTACAGAGTACAAGTTGCTAGGCTAATTTGATTCTGTTTTATTGCACTCACCGTATTTTCGAATTCTGTATCCACAATTCAAATTTCATGTACAAGGGTAAATCAGAGCAGAAGTGATTTAATAATTCTAAAAATGCATTCAAAGTTTAAACGAATAATAACTGCCAAACAAACTTGCCAAAAGATATCAATATTCATACATTTCCACACCTTAGGCATCTGATCAATCTCTCAGCAGCACAAGCCTCTTGCAAAGCCTCAACTGCACCAAGCAGAGCAACATCTCTTTGCCATATCACCTCCTGCAGTGCAGACAACAGAGAGCTTAACTACTAAAATCTTAATATTGCAAAAGAAGTCCAATAGAAGATGTAATAAAAGCTTTGTACCTTGCCAAACATCACCAGGCTTGAGGGAAGAGAGGCCCATGAAACTCTAGTTTCCGCTCCTTTCCTATCATCAAATGAGGGGCATATCTCTGGACGTGAGTTCTCACAATCTGCTTTTAAAACAGGAGTCTTGTTTTTGTCAGAAATTTTAACTGATCTCTTAGCTGGAAAACTAGATCTTCTTCTTCTTGTAGAACTTATATTGTCATCAGAGCTATCATATCTCGCAGAACGAACAGGTGAAACCTGTCTATACAGAAGGAAAAGGGATGACTTTTACAGTTTTACCATGGTACAAATATGCTTATATCGAATTTAATTGGCTTCCACATAATTATGATTGATGGATAACTGAGTAAAAGAAAATTACTGGCCTATTAAGTCTATACACCGAGCAAGTGTAGACGCATGATTAATAAATACTGCTTGAAACATTCATCACCAATCAACTCCATAACACATAAACACACATACATACAAAACATACATGCATACATACATGCATACATACACAGATATATATATTTATATTAACTCACAGTCATAGATGACACTTACTGGCCTTAATCTTTGAACCTTCCCATATTTCCCAAATTCAGCCAGACCTTGGACAGGACAAAGTACAAATATTATGATTTATTTGATCATATTTAACTATGTTCACAAGTTATTTACTGCCTTTTATACTAAATTTATAAAAGCACTCATCCCTTCCAGCTTGTTGAAATTACATTGAAATTTTTAATATTACATTGAAATTTTCATACTTACAGCTGCGTCATTTGCTACTATCAATTTTAACTTTTTTCCATTTCAGGTGCATGTCTAATGCCATAGAATATTCAGTCAAAATTATGATCAAATTCGAAAAAACATTTATAAGGGAAAAAAAGGAGACACACTCACATTTGCGCTGCGACTATGAGCCACTGGGCTCCTCCTCCTCTCAGGCTTGACAATTGAAGAGTCAAACATTTCTTTAACACCTAAAAGTTCAGATTGAGTCCAGCTTCTTCTCTTTGACATCAGTGTTGACGAAACAGATGATAAAGTACTATGATCAGAATCACTATCATTGTCGATAGAACTTGTTCTTCTTTTCTGGAGGCACCCCCAAACATCAAAGACTATCTTCTCAGCTTCACAATTTTTTGTATAGCAATTCAATCCTGTTTTGTCCTCAGAATGACCAATTTCCGAAGCACTCAAAGAACGCACCTTTTCTTGATTCCCTTCCTCCATAGAAACACTGTCTTTATCTAATGCCTCCGAATCAGAAAACCCACGAAATAATTTTCTCAAATCTGATGAATTTTGGGTTATCTTTTTCTCCGAAATTACACCCTTTTCGACTATTGACTCTGTAACAGAAGCCTCAAGATACCTCATCAGAGTTGTTCCAGGAAAGATGTCTTCTGGAGTCCCTTCACATGGCCGCCTACCTGGGACAGGTGCTATGCCTCTGAGGATTGGAACCGGACGTGCTTTTTCCAATTTCAGTACATATATGAATTGCCCAAGTTTTAATTTGTTGCTCAAAATCATCTCATTTTGTTCTTCAGGCAAAGAGACATACATGGCATGTGAAACATCAGAAACCTTCAGGTAAAAACCTCTATTGGGCCAAAGATCACCTTCTTCCAACACAGGAACTATGCTTCTAATTTGCAACAACACGGGTTTGTGATCATTTTGTGACCCATTTTCATCAACATTCATGTCTTCAAGAAGCTTCGCAAGAATCCCAGATTTCAAAAAAGCCA
This sequence comes from Panax stipuleanatus, assembly GCA_020205555.1. Lineage (NCBI taxonomy): Eukaryota > Viridiplantae > Streptophyta > Magnoliopsida > Apiales > Araliaceae > Panax > Panax stipuleanatus. The sequence continues at coordinate 138,461,808 of CM035116.1, read as the reverse complement.
TTTTTTTCTCAGGCAAAAAAACAAACAATGAAGATGCTATTTTGATGCTATTTTCTTGGAAATGTAAATTATATACAAACCACACAACATAGCAGCAGCTTTATCCAAAATAACCAAGAAATATCCAAGATTCTAAAATGGGCATATCTGAAATGGATATTTACATTTCAAAAAGACCTGCTCCAGATCAAAATTTAAAATCAGCAAAATGCTCCTCACGAGTTCCCATGAAAAGGGGTTGAAAATTGTCAATAGACAAGAAGACAAGTTAATTGGGTGTTTGTGATTCGAAAGAAACCTGAGGAGAATTGAGTGGTTTGTAATTGTACCTGCGCTTTGTTCTTGAGTTAGGGTTTTGAAGCTGAGAAAAATTAGGAATGCAAATAGGAAGGTAGTTAAAACGGTTAAATCTATGATCAAGATCCACGGCTGAGAATCATCTTTGTTGCAATACTAGTCAGCCGTTCTGGTCAATTAATAAATAATTCTTATTTATTTATAAAGTTACACAATAATTAAGTGAATAAATAACATATAAAATGAGACATTAGAGTGTCCAACAATATCTTGTTTTTGTTGCAACAATAACTTTTACTCACTCTCATTTTGTAAAATTTATAAATTTTAAGGATATAATTTTATCTTACAAATAACAGTTTGCGAGTTTAGCAATGGTATGATAAAATATATTATGATATAAAATTTGAGTAAAGAAATAAATGAAACTCTTTTTACTCTTTTTTTTTGGCAGTTAACTCTTTAGATATGTAAATTATTAAGAATACAATATAAAATAAACAATCATAATTGCAATATCAATAAACTTTTATTCACCATGATAAATTACATTATTTCAATGACACTAACCTTGCATAAAGGAGAAAATAAGTCTTGCATGAAAAACAATCAATAAATAAACTTGCACAAAGATCAAAGATGTGTCCACCACTCATTTGAACATGAAGTCTTTTAATAAATTTTTCATTCAGAAAATAAACAGAAAAGAGTTCAATTGGCCAATTAGTGATCTGGAAAAAATAATCTAGAATTCATCTATTGTTAGAATAAAGAATAAAAAGAAGATAAATTATATGGTCAAAGAATAAAATTAATCAATAGATATCTGTCCACTAAAATGTCCTTTGTTTTCCTGGTTTGCCTTTTGTCTGGCAAAACACCACCACAACACAATCTTCTTCATGCGCATAGCCAGCCATAACATCAATCACATAATAATGTCGAGAGCTCCTTCCCTGCATATAGTACCAGGGAAACTATAATCAAATGAACAATATAGCACAAAAATACCCATCAAACAAGGAGGGTGCGTGTGTGTTAATGTAGCAAAAAAAAAAAAAAAACCCCACCAAAAATATGAATTTACTGGACATATTTACACATACAAGTTTAGTTCCATCTACTTTCACCAAACTTCCAAGAAAAGGGTTCACTAGTCGTGTCTTCAAATTTAGTTTTCGTTCTCTTATTTTATTTTTTTAGTTTATATCTGGTGATAAAGGTGCTATATGAAAGAAAAGGTAAATGGTGCCGCAAGGGCCATGACAACAGATGGCGGTTTAATCTGTATGAGGTGATGCAGTAAATGGTGATGATATCACTGCAAGTGGATCTAAGTTGGACAACAAGTTCAGGGCACAACTTTCCATTATCAATGGTCTCCCAGCCTCAAGTATTCTTTCATGTATATATATAGTGGAAGGTAGATGACAAAAGCTACCTCTGATATCACGTTGCTTGTTTAATAATTGAGTCCTTGCCTTGCGGAACACAGAGTTGTGTGACTTGTAAATTCTCTGCAGTTAAAAACAAATATATCAAACTTAGTAGAATGAACTCAAATGCTTGATTTGAATTTTTTCTTGAAAGCAACTAATACAAACGGCAGTCTGAGCAAACTGCCGTCTCTTATCTGTTTGTGAGTTTTCTGGGAAAGTAATTTTCCTTAGTTCTGTTTGTGAGTTTAATAAGAAAAATATAACAATTTTCCTATCCTATGTCTATGAGTTGCTAAGTAAAACAAAGGAATTTTATTTTGTGATATATTATTACTATTTACATGCTTAATACTAATGTGTTACAAGTAAGGGTAATTACGGAATTAAAATAAATTCATTAAACTCATTTTCCTTTCCTACAGTTTTGGTCAGGAAAATATCTAGGAAAATTGGGCTCAATTTTCTTTTGCTTTGCTTACCTTTCTTAACTTAAAAAACTCGCAAACATGGGATTTCTAAGGAAAATTACAATTATCCTTAGCTTTCCTCTTCTTTCCTTAGTTTTAAAAACTCACAAACATAGATAATCCAACTAGAAAAACATTTGTTTTTTTTTTTATAAAAGTCAGAGCAAGATCTCTAAGCATGAAAAAGTAGAGCAAGCATTATTTATAAATAACAAACAAAATGAAAATGCAGAACAACATAGCATACGACCACTGAAGTACACTTGCAACAGAAATGAATAGGGTAGAGTACCTCCTTACAATCTTTTCTCCGAGCCTCGGGCACAAAAAAACGGACAGTTACCTATAGATTCAAGCACAAGTTAGGCACAAAGTATGGATAAAAGGTGAAACAAGAATTCTTGTTAGGGTAGTATATATCAAAGTAAACCCATAAAAGATATTCAAGGCCCAACGCAAGAATGTACAAAGACAATTACTCTCCTACTTTCTCTTTCTCACATAGATTATATCAGAAGCAGATTTTATCAGAAAACTAACCTCTTCTCTTTCAGATACATACAGTTTATTACCCGACTGTTGCGTTTTTGGTGTGAAATTGAAGACATCATGAAGAAATTCATTTTCCTGTTAAACCAATCATTAATATTTATCCAGTACGCAATAAACTACATAAATCGAAAAAGTGATGGGAAAACCAACCAGCATATGTCTGACAAATCCATTTCCTAGAAGACGTTTTAGAAACTTGACCTAAAAGATATAAAATGCATTAGTCTTTAGAGGTTTGTAAAGATGGAGCTTAAAGAATAAAGAGGATGATAAAGGAAATACCTGTAGAAACTGAGACCATGTATACAATTTTAAATTTTGTTTGCCAATCTTCGCTGAGGTTTCAGGGTAACAACCATCCTGAGATTTAGAAGTTCTAAGGTCAAATACCAACCTAAGTTGTCAATTATGCACAAAGGATAAAATATAAAGCAGTACCTCCAAAACTTTCATGAATTTCCACTTAGAGTTGCAATTTTCATCCATGGGGTTATCAACCGAACTTTCGCCTTTTGATTGCAGAGAGATGCTCATGCTCCTTGCTCGATTTAGCATTTTTTCCTTCAATTCTTGTATGGATGAGTATCCGTTCAGCGAATCATTTCTTTTGCATATTGAACTCTCACAATTTCCATTAGTGTCACTCGCAAACTTCTCAAGACACCCCCCTTCTAATATTAGAGTTAGTGCTTCATCTGCAGCAACACGAACTGATTCTTCATTAGCCTCTAGTAAATCCAAAAATAATGAAATTGCCCTGTATCAATTTAACATAACACATTTTATTTCAAAACACAGTTCTAGAACAGTCGCTATACAAAAAAGTAAAATTAGGGCTCAGGATTGAAGTAAAGCATCAAAGATGAAGCAATAAGCCAGTTATCACAACACATTTGACTAGCATATCTGAAGTAATCGGTAACAAATAATCAACAATACAATAGAATTGAGTGTTGGAAAACCATTATTTAGTAAGAGTAGAACACCAAGAAACATTCATTTCTTCATATTGAAAAACCTATCATAATTTGGATTCTTTTTTCACATTAAATGTGACTAGTAAGATCATATGGATACCTGATGTTCGTAACTCATATTTCAGTACGAAGAATATACATATGGTGTACTTTTTACTACTTTAGTCTAATGAACTTGACATATTGTCATTGAATTGTGGAGAATATACATTTCTACATTACCCTTGCCAATAAGTGTAGTTGAGTGTCCAGTTATCCACGGATGTAAGAAGAAGTGACCAAGCAGAAATTGCAGAAGCTTGAACTGCGGCCAAATGCTTTCTTGCAATAACCTATAGAAAAAAAGGTACGACTTTTAGCTTCTAATACAGAATAAGAACACCAATAGCAACAATCACACAATGAGTTATATTTCCTGTACAGAGTACGTTATACAGTACTATTATATGACTTTGGACATTTTAAGAAGTTCAAACCTAAAACATATTTTGAGACCTCAAATAGTTGCAAAGTTTATGAAATATGGTGAGTTGTTCAGAAACATGTCTACAACTAAATTAAAGAAGCAGCTGCAAAAGCAATATTCCAGTACTTTATAGATTGTTACACATTAGAACTTTCACCAACATTTATTATGTCAAGTTCTCACAAGTGACAATTAATGACCTTCATAGATAATGTAATAGGATATGGCAACTATCTGCCTATACATAGGCATGTCAATCAGGCTATGTGAGCCGGGTTAAAGGTTGTCTAAGCTTAGCCAATTTTAAAATTATCGAGCTCGAGTTTGGGCTTGGCCTATTTGGATTATAATTACTCGGTCCAAATAAATCACGAGCTTCGGATTTTTTTTTCCGGTCAGAGTCGTATTAGAATAGAGTATTATTAAGATTAACTTCTAGACCCAAAAAATACAATTTAAAGTAACTCATTTAAAATTTTTGCCACACATCATTTTTTTACTAATCCAATTGAAGTTTAAATTAACATAAATGAGCTAATTTGTAAATACTCTAGTATTTATTATTTTTAATATTTAATCTTAATCTTTTTTCATGTAATTAGTAATTACTAGATTTTATTATGAAAATGATAGAAGGTGACACTTTAAACAAAACATAGTACTCACCTTTTAGTTAAACATACGATATATAAATATAAATCGAGTGTAAAAATATAATAATTAATATAAATAGTCTATATATTTTATATGTTTTAGCACTATAATTTGGTCCAGAATATATATAATGGGCCGAACGACATTGATCAAGCTTGGCCCGAATTTCACTTCGGGCCTGAATTTTTGTCCAAACTCATCTCTGCTCACTCTCAAATAAAATTCCAGCGAGCTTTTAATGGGCTGAACAATCGGGCTTCGGGCTTGATCGACCCAATTGACAATCCTACCTATACATAATCTTGAATTGCGTATAGAAACAAAACAAACCACTTCTATTCTAGGAGCTGAGAGAATGGCTTTTTGGTCCCTTTCATCCAGTGGTTAGGACATCGTCTTTTCATGTCGAAGACACAAGTTTGATTCCTTTAAGGGATAGGTACTCATTCCCGCCCGCAGTCAATAAATGGTGCACTATTATAACTACTCTTAAAACTTTGAAAAAGATCAGCTGCAAATCACAATACAAGACATCTAGAAAACAGATTGACATCAGATTGAGTATATACGTTAGATTCTGATTCTGAATGAATGAACTTCCATATAATTTGCATAGATCTTTCTGTCTCTTCTGAATCATTTCCACCAACAAAAGCGACAATGGCCATACAATCCAGGATCTATGACAGAAAATTGTTAAGAAACCAAATATTAGTCTTATTCCATCAGATAAAATCTAATAACATCAAAACTATAGAATATGTTATTTCTTTCAGAGAAATATCCATACAGATGTTAACTTCACTGGTTCAGACCCAGGTTTCAGAGCTTGTGAAAGTGGGGGCAGTGACTCTTCATACAATTCATGAGCATTGTCTCCACAGCCTATGGTGATTGCAAGCAATCCTAACAATACATGAAAATTAGCAAGGGAAATACTAAAATAAAGAAGGGAAGAGATATGTCATTTAGAAGAAATAACTACCAAGAACACGAGCAGCCAAACAGCTCTCTTTTGAAGACCCCTTTTTAAAGGAATTCAAGCAACGATAAAGAATTGTTGCAAAACTGCAAGATTAAGCATAACATAGAGAGTTGGAAAAAAGATCAACGAAGTTATACTTTAAGGTAAAAAAAATATACAAAAATCCAGCTTGATGTTATCATGTGATAACCACATACATGCATATGCAGGGAAGGGTGTGCAAGAGGAGGATATTCGAGGTGAGACATTTTTCACATATTACAGTCAGAGATATTTATACAACTTTACACCCAAAAAAAGAGAGGAAAACAATTACATGTGGCAGAATGGCCCTTAAAACTCTACATTGAAAGGCATTAGCTTTTGGAGGAAAACACAAAAAGAACAACATACTACAAGGTTGCTGTATGAAATGGGGAACAAACATATGAGAAATGAACTCAAGAAACAACATAACCAAAAAATAATTCCCTGTTGAATAAGCCAAACAATCTATATCAAGCTCGTAAAATTTACTATTTTGGCAGAACTACTTGTAAATCCTACATATGCATAAAATTAAATGTGCCAATAACTTGACTGAGAGTGGTTTAATTAGGGTTGCACACCAGTTCCGACATCACTATTTAGCTAGTATATGTCTATATTATGTGATGCATCTTATCCTAAAATCCCTTCTTGGAGAAGTAGAATTTGCCTCTAAAAACACAATGTCAACCAGCATGAGCTACAAAAATTCAAAAATATAACAGAATTGATTACTTCTTTTCAGCAAACTGATGCCGATAGTTGCCCATAAAACCTTCACTAATGGAAGATAGAGCACTCTCCCTTGCCGAACCCCTGGAAAAACATTTCCAGTAAACTCAAATCAAACTCATGAAACACAATTAAGTAAATAAAAGAAACCAACTCTAAAAGATAAAGTCAAACTATAAGAAGCTGAAAAGGTAGAATATAAGAAAGCATTACCTTTTTTGGAATAGAGTATCCAAAAACTGATCCATAGTCTGTGTTCCCTCACGTCAACTCACAGAACCATCATTAATATCAAATTCATGTACCACAATTCAATGGTTACCAGAACCTGCATAAACAAGTACACCATATGTTAATGCATACTACTACAATGGATAGGGAAGCAATCCTTAAAACCCTGGACAGTTAAACTTATACTTCTTCCATTTTTGTTAAATTAACACTATGAACTTCACAAACATGGAGTTTAATCGTGTAAGTTATTAAACTAGTAACTACAACCCACTTCAATGTTCCTAAGAAACAGCAACCACTCATGTGTCATGTGCAACCGTACTAGATGGAATATTGAATCATACCAAAGTCGAAGCTTCATCCAACTCAGAAAATAAACCAGAAAAGATAGTCCTCACTTAAAAGTTCTTTACTGAATTTTTAACAAACAATCATAAAATTACTGATGATTAAATGATTCAAGTAACAAAGGAGATGAGTGAAACATGAGAGATTCAACATAAGAGATGAACTTGTTTGATGTAGGACAGATTTAGGATGAAGAAATAATGAAAAATAAACTAGGATTTAAACTCCACGTTTAAATCACTAGGATCTCTCAGGTGTATCAACTCCACGTATCAACACTAAGATGGATAAAATACCTCTATGGTATAAATAAAATATCTCTACGGTATGGATGGTAGTAAACTTCAATATCAATAGTCTGTAGTCTAAAAGACTTGTGGGGATTGTATCACTATTTAAAGAGACTCAAAACCCTAATATTACTTGAAAAATAATAAAAGTACTAAATGACTAAAATACCCTTATTAATAATTCATAATCACTAATTAATGTCCTAAATCTCCACTAATAAATAAAATACATAAATCACATCAATTACTTTTATATTAAACATAATAAAAACTCCAAATAATAAATATAAAAAATCTCTTTTTTATTCTTGACTTGGAGTCCCTATCATTGTTTCTTCCCATCTCATGTCAAAGAGCAGCTTCAGTTCAGCCAATCACAAAGTCTAACGCAAAAGAGTTCTAAAGATTTCATTCTGATTTAGAACAACATGTCGTTTCACAGTTATGAGTTAACAAACATTTTCAATATATTTGGTTCGAATTCTTGCTTATTCTCCCACACCATTAATCTTTGACATCTGCGGTTATAAATTTGTAGGTTGAACATCACGCCATGCCTATTATATTTTTTTGATAAATATAGAATTTCAGATTACAAGATTGATGGTGTGCCATTTGTGAATAATTGAACCATTTTAATAAAATTTGCAAGGTTTACCCAAAATATAGAACTTAAAACATTACTAATACCATACAATCTTTTCAAACAAGTAATCTACTTTATGATAATAATAAAAGCCAGTGCTTCTTAAATTCCATCATCTGGTACTTTTTAAGGTACAATACTAACACATATCGAATTGGGTTCTTGAAACCAATATGAGGGTACTTGATTACAAAAAAAGTATACTTTCTGTTCGCATTTTACAATATAAGATGTCAAGAATATGAAGTAATTATAGGACAAAATCTTAAATAAATAGTGTGGATTCAAGTTTTTCATGAATATTAGTACTCTTTACGAGAGTTATATAATCATTCTTTAATCGCATTTTAGCAACAGAAATTTCCTTACAAAAATATCATCTTTTTCCCAATCCAAGTTCCTTTGTGATAGCTCTTTAAACTCCCAGATTTCTATTAAGATTTTGACGGAACTTTGTTATTTATTGGAGTGACATATCACACCAAATTGACCGGATGAGTATCGTTTAAAAGGGAATAATTCTATACTCCACTTCTTCCACAGATTACCACATTTATCATGAAATACTATTTGTTGAATGTTGGCTCATTTTCTTCTTAGTCAACAAACATATTACCTACCCTCTCTCTCCACATCAGCTCCCTCATTTAATGCTCCCCTCTTGGTTTCGGCTATAAAAGGAGAAGATGGGCAGCATACCAAATCATCCTATCTCATCTCAGCAGCTTAGCAAGAGAGCAAGTGAGAAAGAAAGCTCAAGTTGAGCATTAGAGAGTTAGTGAGGTATAGTTTATTTCTCAGAAGAGAGTTTGTAATCCCCAGATTATTTTTCATAGTGAGTTTTTGAGATCTCTCCCCGTGGTTTTTCCCAGTTGGGTTTCCACGTAAAATTCTTGTGTTATTGTTTTATATCTCATACAGTAGTGTGTTTATTATTTATCTTAGTGTATTTGTGTGAGCCTGATTTCTCAACAATTGGTATCAAAGCTCTTAGTTCACGCCAACGATCAGTTTAAAGAGAAATTAGGCATATCACAAATACGAAGATGACAAGCACAAGTGGGAGGTATGAAGTTGAACCATTTGGCGGTAAGTCAAATTTCAGAATTTAACAGTGTACAGTCAAAGATGTATTGGCTCAACAAGGATTGGCAAAGGCACTAGAAGGGAAGAAACCAGAGACTATGACAGATGAAAAATGGACGGAACTTGAAGCAAAGGCCATGACAACAATTAGATTAAGTTTGGCGCCACAGATCAAATATCAGATTTTGACAGAAACCTCTTCGAAGGACTTGTGGGAGAAACTTGAGAAAGTTTACAAGTCAAAGTCTCTGTCAAACCGGTTATATTTGAAGAAGGAATTGTACCGGCTTCGGATGGAAGAAGGGTCAGATTTGAGCAATCATATTAATGAGTTTAATAGATTGGTGACCCAACTAACCAGTATTGATGTGAAGTTGGACGAAGAAGATAAAGCCTTATTGCTTCTTGTCTCTCTACCAGATTCATACTCAACTCTCCAGACTACACTCCTTGTAGGGAAGGAAAAATTTGCAGTTGACGATGTGATGTCAGCAGTACTGGACCAGGATAAGTTCAAGGGCACAACTTCCAGAAATCAAGGAGACAGTCTTCTTGCATTTTCAGATGGGCGTGGCAGGGGTCCTAATCGAAAGAAGTATTCCGACAAGGAACGAGAAAGATCTCAGTCGAGACCAGGCAAAAAGGATAAATATCAGGTTGAGTGTTATCATTGCCACGAGAAGGGCCACTACAAAAATCAGTTTCCATTGTTGAAGAAGGATAACAAGAAGAAAGGTAAGCAGATTGAAAATTCTGCTAATGTTGCTGAGCAAGCAGATGTGTGCAGCGACGGAGAGCTGTACACAGTGACAGAAAATGAAGCTTCACAAGGTGATCTCTTATCTGTTAGAGACAGTAGCAGCCTTATAGATTGGTACATGGATTCCGGTTGTTCTTTTCATATGTCTCCTCACAGGGATTGGTTTGATACTTTTGCATCCTGCAATGGTGGCACAGTTTTATTGGATAACAATGCAGTCTGCAAAGTTACTGGGATAGGCACTATTAAAGTTAAAATGTTTGACGGAATTGTCAGAACATTGGGTGATGTAAGGTACATTCCAGAATTGAAGAAGAGCTTGCTATCGGTTGGAGTACTTCACTCTATAGGTTGCAGTATCTCAGTCAGAGATGGTGTCATGAAAATTACCAAGGGTTCAATGGTAATTATGAAGGGCCAGAAGAAGGGCACACCCTCTACAAGTTGATAGGGGACACAGTTAGTGGTAGATCAGCAATTTCTGTGCAGGATAATTCCAACAGATAGCACAGAATTATAGCACATGCGACTTGGTCATTTGAGTGAAGGTGGAATGAAAGAACTTCACAAAAGGCAGTTGCTGAAATGTGTCAAAACGTGCAGTTTGGAATTTTGCAAGTTTTGCGTGTACGGCAAACAACGGAGGGTCAACTTCAAGGCAGGAGCACATACCAGTAAGAATGTACTTGATTATGTACATTCAGATGTTTGGGGGCCAATCAAGCATACGTCAATGAGTGGAGCTCATTATTTTGTCAGCTTCATAGATGACTACTCCAGAAAGGTGTGGGTGTATTTTATGAAGCAGAAATCCGAAGTTTTCAGAATCTTCAAGCAGTGGAAAGCTAAAGTAAAAAACCAGACCGGAAAGAAGTTGAAGTATTTCAGATCAGATAATGGCATGGAATACAAGGAAAGGTCATTCCTACAGTTCTGCCAGGATGAAGGTATCACCAGGCACTTCTCAGTCAAAAGAACTCCAGAGCAAAATGGAGTTGCAGAGAGGATGAACAAAACTCTATTGGAACGTGCCAGATGTATGAGGTTGAATGCAGAATTGCCTAAAAGTTTCTGGGCTGAGGCAATCAACACAGCCTGTTATCTGATAAATCGATCTCCTTCAGTTGGAATTGATTATCAAATCCCCGAAGAGCTATGGAGTGGAAAATCAGTTGATTTTTCTGTGATGAAAATCTTTGGTTGTCCAGCTTATGTTCATCTGCCAGTCGAGGAGCGACAGTCCAAGCTTGATCCAAGGTCAAAGGAATGTATTTTCCTTGGATATGAAGATGGAGTCAAGGGATACAGGTTATGGGATCCAGTATCCAAGAAGAAGGTTGTCAGCAGAGATGTGGTGTTCAATGAGAAACACATGCTGAACAAGTCCGAGAATGAAGAATCTACAGCAAGTAAGTTGCAGAAACACCCAGTTGAGGTGGAGCTTCCTGAAGATACAAAAGAATATGAAGAAATTGAAGATGATCATCCTTCAGATCCCCAAGAGAGGTCCTATAATCTTGTTAGAGATCGGGAAAGGCGAGTCAGCAAACCAGTGCAGAGATATGGGTTTGATGACATGGTTGCTTTTGCCTTGATTGCTGGCAGTGGAGATCCAACTAGCTATCAGGATGCTATTCAGTCCGAGGATAATGATAAATGGGCAATAGCGATGGCAGAAGAGATGGAGTCTTTACAGAAGAACCAAACTTGGGAGTTAGTTTAACTTCCAAAAGGATCAAAGGCTATAGGATGCAAGTGGGTGTTCAGGAAAAAGAAAGCTCAGTCTGATAAAGGAGGTGAAAGATTCAAGGCCAGGTTAATGGTAAAGGGATTCTCTCAGAGAGAGGGAATCGACTACAATGAGATCTTCTCACCAGTTGTGAAACACACATCGATTCGGTTGATCTTATCTATCGTAGCATCACAAGATATGGAGTTAGAGCAGCTTGATGTGAAAACAGCTTTTCTCCATGGTGATTTAGAAGAAAAGATCTACATGAAGCAGCCTGAGGGGTTTATTGAACCAGGGAAAGAGGGCTTAGTTTGCAGTTTAAAGAAGTCTCTCTATGGTTTGAAGCAGTCCCCGAGATAGTGGTACATGAAGTTTGACAACTTTATGGTGGCTCATGGTTACTCTCGTTCGGAGTATGATCCATGTGTGTATTTCAGATCCCTTGATGATGGTTCTCTAGTATTGCTGACGTTATATGTCGATGACATGTTGATAGTAACAAAGAGGAAGTTAGATATTCTTCAGCTGAAGAATTTGTTGAGCAGTGAACTTGACATGAAGGATCTTGGGTCAGCCAAGAAGATCCTAGGTATGGAAATTCACAGGGATCGTCAGGCAGGAAAGCTATGGCTAACTCAGAAAGGATATGTGCAGAAGATCTTGGAGAGGTTTAACATGAACAATGCTAAACCAGTTAGCACTCCGTTAGCAGCACATTTCAAATTGTCTTCACAATTGAGCCCACAGACAGAGGATGAGGTGGAGTATATGTCCAAAGTACCGTATGCAAATGCGGTGGGTTGTCTCGTGTATGCCATGGTATGTACAAGGCCAGATATCTCACATACAGTCAGTGTGGTTAGCAGGTATATGACAAATCCAGGGAAAGAGCATTGGAATGCTGTCAAATGGATTTTTCGTTATCTAGCATGTACAACCAATTACGGTCTTATGTTTGATCGTGATACCGCAAGAAGTGAGGTTACAGGGTTTGTTGATTCGGATTCTGCTGGAGACCTAGATGCAAGGAGATCTACGACAGGGTTTGTATACACCTTTTATGGAGGATGTATATGTTGGAGGTCAGTGTTGCAGTCTACGGTAGCATTATCAACTACAAAGGCTGAGTATATGGCATTGACAGAGGCAAGCAAGGAGGCTTTGTGGCTTAAGGGACTAGTTGAAGAACTAAGTTTCAAGTAGGGCAGTATCCAGATTCAGTGTGATAGTCAAAGTGCTATTCATTTAGCAAAGAACCAGGTGTTCCATGCCAAGACCAAACATATAGATGTTCGGTATCACAAGATTCGTGAGTGGCTGAACAATGGTGACATTGCAGTTCGCAAAATTCACACAAAGGAGAATGCCGCAGATATGCTCACAAAGTCGGTTACAGCAGAAAAGTTCAAGCATTGCTTGGACTTTATTCACTTCGTCGAATACTGAGTTTGTGGTGGAGTATCTAGGGAGAGGGATACATTTACAGACACAAAGAAGTTCACAGTATTTGGAAAATATGAGCCAAGGTGGAGATTGTTGAATGTTGGCTCATTTTCTTCTTAGTCAACAAACATATTACCTACCCTCTCTTTCCACATCAGCTCCCTCATTTAATGCTCCCCTCTTGGTTTCGGCTATAAAAGGAGAAGATGGGCAGCATTCCAAATCATCCTATCTCATCTCAGCAGCTTAGCAAGAGAGCAAGAGAGCAAGTGAGAAAGAAAGCTCAAGTTGAGCATTAGAGAGTTAGTGAGGTATAGTTTATTTCTCAGAAGAAAGTTTGTAATCCCCATATTATTTTTCATAGTGAGTTTCTGAGATCTCTCCCCATAGTTTTTCCCAGTTGGGTTTTCACGTAAAATTCTTGTGTTATTATTTTATATTTCATACAGTAGTGTGTTTGTTATTTATCTTAGTGTATTTATGTGAGCCTGATTTCTCAACACTATTTATACTCCATAAATCAGTACTAAAAGCGATAGTCTCACAACTTTCATAAGGAACTACTCCTTGCAGATTTATAACATTGAATTAGCAACTATTAATTCCTATAATAGTTTTGCTATTCAGTAAAGGGACCCTCTCTAAAGATTTGATTTTGAGAATGAATATAAACCCTAAAACCTCATAAAATCAACACATATGATAGTCACTGTATCTATAATGATATAATAGAATTCAATCTTGAAAACCCAATTTCATAATTAAAGCGAAAAGAACAAAAAGTATAACTTTATAGCATTAAACCAGATGCAAGTAAATAACCCACTAATGGCAGGTTGCCACATGTTATTTAATGAAGGGCAATATAATAATTTTGCTAGCGGAATTAGAAGTATATTAAATCCAATAAATGATAGAATTCTCATAAAGTTTAACCAACTAAAGATTGAAAATCTAGAAGGTCTCTAAAGCCAATTGGGATTCTAATTCTTAACTCCTGAAGGAGAGGACTCTTATACTATAAATAAGAGATGTTCCAACACATTCAAGATACACAATTTGAAACCCCATAATAATTCTCTCTCCATATCAGTGTTCTGACTTAAGAATCGGAGAGTCCTCCCGGAACCACCAACTCCGGTTTACTTTTGCATGATTTCAGGTGAGATAGAAGCGATCAAGTAGTGGTCAAAGTTTATGGGTTGACCAAAACCCTAATTTGGATTTGCTAATTGACGCATCAGATTGTCGCCGTCTTTGGAAAACGAACATAAAATCATATTCTCTTTCTCGCAATTCAAAAAATCATGTAGAATTTTCGCGCTTCAACACCAAATCAATCCACCACTATGATCACTTTTTTGGTTCTGAAAGCCTTTTCATCATACAACATAATCCTTGGTAGGATATGACTGAATAAATTTAAAGATATCCCCTCTACATATCATATGATGTTGAAGTTCCCAACAACAAGTGGAATAAAAGAAGTCAAGGGTGATCAGAAAGTGGCTGAGGGGCAAGTTTTGCCTATTGATTCTTTACATGTGAGGGAGGTGGATAAAGAGCAAATAGGAGAACATGCAGAGGAACTAGTCTTAGGTTGTGTTTGATAAATCTGACGATTAAGATCTGAATGATTATGATGTCTTAATAAATTAGATCATCTGAATGGTTATGAGGTCTGAATCTAAAAAACTGTTTGATAACTAAAAAGTAAGTTGTCTCTTAATGACACTATTTTACTATTTTAAAGGGTAAATTTTTATTTAATAATTTTAAATATTCAATTTAATAAAAATGAGTGAATAATATTGTTGAATATATTTATATATAAAAAAATTATCAAAAAAATTTCATTAAGAGGTACCTCTTAATTATTAAGATTTTATTTTCTGTCTTACCGATTAAGAGGCATTCAGAGGTAAAAAAAAAAAAACAAACAGCATCATGCCTCTTAGCGAATAAGAGGCAGTCCATTAAGAGACAATTAGATGTAAACAAACAGCACCTTAATTTTATTGGAAGATGTAGACCCGAAAAGGAGACCCATAATACAAAAAAAAGGAGTTTTGCACTGGAAAAACATGAGGCCGTCAATACCGAAGTGGAGAAGTTGTTCAATGCCATATTTAAGGTCATGAAGCCCAGAATTAAGGCCATTAAAACCAAAAATTAACGTTATGGAGGCCAAAAATTACCACCATAGGCGTCAAAAATTAAGGCTTTGGAGACCGAGAATTAAGGTCATGAAAACCCAGAATCAAGACTATGAAGGCCTGAAATTAAGGCCTTGGAGCCCAAAATCAATGCCATGAAGGCCCGGAATTAAGATATGAAGACCAGAATCAAGGCCATAGAACATATAATCAAAATAAAGGCCATTAAGGCCTAGAATTAATCCCATGGAGGCCAAAAATTAAGACCATAGAGACCCAGAATTAATGCTATTGGCGCCAAGTATTAAGGTCATGCAGGCCAGAATTAAGGCCATGCAGACCCAAAATTAAGGTCATGGAGGCCCATAATTAACGTCATATCAAGGTCATGTAACGCATGACTACGGCCATTGAGACCTATAATCAAGTCCATGAAGGCCCAAAATCAAGGCCTTGGAACCAAAAATCAAGGTCATGAAAGCCCATAATTAAGGCCTTGGAGACCAGAATCAAGGCCTTGAAGGCCCGAAATTAAGGCCATGGAGACAAGAATTAAGGTCAGAGCTCAAAATTAGCGCACGGGCAACAGGAATTAAGGTCATAGAGCCCAGAATTAAGGCCATGGAGGCCAAATTAGGTTCATGAGCGCCAAAAATTAAGATCATTGAACCCAGATTAAAAGTCATGGAGGCCAAGAATTAACGTCATGAGCGCAAAAAATTAGCGCATGAAAAAATTCTATTATTATTCAATTACTCCTTTAAAAATATATTTTTAAAAAAGTAGAGGGAAAATGATGTAGGTAAATATAATCCACCAATGGCAAGTTGCCCATGTTATTTGTAGATCCCTATTAATGAAGGACAATATAATAATTTTGCTCGGACAATATAATAATTTTTCTCGTGAAGTATTCTAGAAGTATATTAAATCTAATAATAAAGGATAGAATTCTTATGAAATTTAACCAACTAAAGATTGACAACCTAGAAAGTCTCTAAAGCCAATTAGAATTCCAACTCCTGAAAGAGAGAACTCTCATGCTATAAATACTATAAATAAAGGATGTTCCAATATATTCAAGGTACACAATCTGAAACCCATAATAGTTCTTTCTCTCCATATCAATGTTCTGAGTTAAGCTAAGCATCAGAGAGTCCTCCAGGAGCCCCAACTCCGATGGACTTTTTTCAGAATTTCCCCGATCAAGGCGGTCAAGAAGTTAGTTCATGGGTCGAACTGATTGACACATCAAAACCTAACAATTACTCCATTAAATTCATAAATCAGCCAACAAGCTGACACGCTAAGCTTAAACTGAAAAAACTTTAAAGAAAATTTACATGCAACAGCTACATTTGAAGATGGCATATGGCATAAGCTATACAGGGAAGAACGTATATGGGTACAATTTAAAACATATACTGATATACATATACATATAGAGAAAGAGAAACTCAAAGAAACATACCTCGGAGTCTCAGAAGAACGTTTAATTTGAATGTGTTCAACTGTTATGGACCGTGGCGTTGGAGACTTATTAGTGAATAGCGATGAAGTCGAATTCTGTGGGAGATTTTGTAGGTGCTAATTAACATTTTGGTACATGAATTAAAAAGGTGATTTAATATAAATAAGGGTAATATAAAAAAATAAATAATTTAAAAAATTGTTAAATCTATACTATTTTTTATTATTTTTGCACGGTAGGGCCTATTAATTAACTACAATAAGTTAACAATACTACCAAATAATGGACCCTGTGCATAAATAACAAAAAACAATGTGGATTTAACAGTTCTTATAATTTATTCTTCTAAGAAGTTGTAAACTAAAACGACAATCTTTTAAGAACGGAGGGAGTACTTCCGTAGAATTTTGAGATGCTATTGACCCTATGTTTGTGAACATTTAATTTATATATTATAATACTCCCTCCATTATTATTGATTTTTTGAGGTAAATTTAAGATATTTTTAAAATTAATATTAACATGAATTTTTTTAATTTTAGTTAAATAACTATTATAAACTATCTAAAAGTATTTTTCATTATAAATTTATTATTTTTTAATGAATGGTCTCAATTTTGAGTTCAAAATATTTTTAATTAATTTTCAAAAATTAAAAATAATTTTATAATTTGAAACAGAGAGAGCATAAAATAAATTATAAAAGAAAACTTTAACATTGACATAAGTGATATAATAAAAATAATATTGTGTGGGCAATTCTTTTTTGTTTCATATATTCACGTGCTTAGATATTTAACATTGTTATAACTTTATTTATCATAACATTATAAAATATTTGTTTACGTTATTTATTTAGAAACGTCCAAAAAACTTTTTAATTTATTATTTTTAGTATTACATACATACACTAATAATTCTTTTAATAAAATACTACTACATTTTTCTAAAATAAATAAAATATTGTTCACGGAAAATACACACAAGTTTGGTTATTTGTTTCCCGAACATAGTGAGTATAATATCTTAATTTTGTCTTTAGTAAAAATAATTACAACTAGATTTTCATTATATATTAACAAAAAAAAAAAATTTCAAATTTATATCTGATAAACGGGTTGGACTGGCCCAAACGGGTCGGGTTATCGTTGGGCCAGGCAAAACGGTCCAAGTTTTGATGAGTTGAAAAAATAAAGTCCAAAGCCCAGCTCATGACGGAAGAGGTCTGAATTGATTTATGTATACATTTTGACACGTTTCCAAGTTTAGTCCAAACGAGCCCGGCCATCATTAGGTCAAAACGACCTAAATTTTAATGGACTAAAAATAAAAAATTCAAAACCCGATCCGTAACAAGCGAGCCTAGACCAATTTTACCACATCTAATTTCAATCTAAAAATGTTTGACTTGTTTGGCAAATTGCGCGTGGAGCCCCGCCCCTTGTTTGTCAAAAGGACGATTTCAATCAGTAGACCATGTAATTTACCTAAAAGTCCATCATCCATATACAAATGACAAACTTATCTGAATTTTACCAACAATTGCTTGGTGAAAACCCACTACTTTTAATGATTTATTTTGTTTATTCTAGAATTATATATATATATATATATATATAATTCTAGAATAATTACTATGGTTATACTTAATTTTTGTATATTATTGTTAATTAATTATTTTATTTGTTGTGAAATAAAACATAATAAATAAAATTCTTTTGTGAAACATAAATAATACTATAATTCAAGCAAAGAAGGTAGTTGTTAAGAAGATATGTATTATTATTATTTTAAGATATGAATACGTATTTAAAATTAAAAAAATTCTTCAAGATTCTTAACGTAGTTGAATTTGTTACTCAAAAAACACATTCAAATTCATGGTATGTGCTCCAATCAAAATGATTATTCTTTTGAGTACTTCACCTACTAAATTACTTTTCAAACACTTCACCTACTAATTTCATTTTGCACACACACTAGTTAAAACTCCAATTTGGAAGAGTTTACATGTCCATTCTTATCCATAAATAAAAAAAAGGACACAAATGTCAAATACCATGTGTGAGTGCCACTAGTAGCTATATAAATACATGTAAGTTGTGACATTATTCCCCACAACTTCATTTCAAAACCATATACATCAAAATTAAAAAGCGACCACCGGAAAGAAAAGAAGAGCATGGAAGGCTTAATTCCGTTTCTCCTCCACACCCTCAAGAAACAGAAGCCTCACAACGGTTACCGTTCCCTTTCCGACACCTCTAACCGGAGCTACCACGTTCTGTTGGGAGCCAACGAGGGCTCGTCTCATCGTCGAACAAGGTCGGAATTTCAGACTTTATCGGATAAACGATCGGGTCTAGATTTTTTATCTCACTCAACAAACTTGAACAAAGGTTCTACTCTTTTAACATCAAATACAAATGTCTCGAGGCAAATTGGCTCTACTAATTTTCAAGCTTCAACAGATACAAACGCTAATATTCGACAAAGAAACTAGAGCTGTAACGTCTTGTCGTCTTAAAACAAGAGTCGTGTTTGATTTGTCGATTTTAAAAAAATGCCTATTGAGAATTGCCAATGATATATATTTATTATTGACAAATTTTAATATAGGCATAAGAAAAATTAACAATTCAAATAGGATCCTTATTTAATGACTATGGGAATATTATTGTGTAATTGTATTAATTTGTAATAAGAATCAACATTTGATTTCTTAATTCATTCAATTGTAACTAAATTGTATTTCATTGATTAAATTGTATTTCTTGATTAATATTCCATTGTACTCGCGACAGCGTCGGCATCCAAATTGTATTTCAATTTGATCAAAGACGGTGTAAATACGAGGACTTATTAGTCAATTGAAGATGAAGATTGGCTGGTCAGAATTTGGTGCTAGTTGGTAGTTGGTAGTAATCAAATTGCTTTACTTTTGGTCAATTACTTTTATTTGGCTGGGATTGGGCACAAGGTTTAGTATAGACTTGACAAACGGGCTGGCCCAGATTTTTATAGATTGAAAAAGTGAAGTTAAAAGTCCGTTTTTTTTGCGGTCGGATCGGCCTATGGGCGTGGGCCAATTTTATCATGTCTAGCTTAGTATGAGACGAGCTTTATTAAAAGAGTTCTTCTAAGTGAAAATGAGTGTATTTGAATTTTATCTATTTATATTTTTATTCATCATTGGGGATCAAAATATAAATAAGTAAAATTGAAATACACTCATGTCCAATTTTTTTATCCACATATAATTTTTTTTTATTAAAACCGATCCGTTTGGTTATGTATTACCCATTTGGAATCCATGTAAAATTAGTTAAATAATAGAAAGGGAATATATAGTCATTTTTACATTTTAGGAATTGATATTTTTACGAGCAAATGTGGTAGTTCCACAAGTTCCTTTTAACATAAATAATAAATGAGTCTCACACTTAAATGTCAATTCTTAATTGTGAAAATAATAATTCCCTTACATTTTATATCAACTTGAGTAAGTAATTACGTATTTTGTAGGCGTTTGATTATTCGAATTGTCTTAGGAGTGGAATGAAAAAAATAATTTAAAAAAAATAATCCTTGGATTTGTTTTATGCTAATAAAATAGATGTAGGCTTAATTTCACTTTAAACTTTTTTTTTATTACTGTTTTACAACTTTAACCTCAATGTTTTAACTTTAAAACATTGAACCTTAATATCTTTAAATTTTTATAAATTAATTTTTTTGGTCACCAACAAATAATAATTGTTCCAAGTGAGAGTATTATGGATTATTTCACTTCAAAAACAAAAATTATAGGGACATGGTTAGTGTGTGATGAAATTTTTTAAGAAAAAATTGAAGTCAATATAAACAATATATATCATTAAAAGATTTAATATAAATTGTAACAAAAATTTAAATACCCTTAAAAAAATTGTAACAGCGTGCTTAATATGTAATGGGAAAAAAAATCGGAGTTAATATAAATGACATATACCCTTAAAATATTTAAAAACCCTTTTAATTTGAGTCGCCCGACTTATTCCGGTGAAATTTGATAATCAAAAGATTTTATTTATAGAGTTATAGACATTAAACCTTAATGTTTTAAAGTTGGAAAATTAAAGTTAAAAGTGTAAAACTTTAAGATTTAAAACGTATTTGAGCCATAGATGTATTAAATATAGAAAATTGATAAATTCATAACAAAAAATAATTTTTTAACAACAAAATCGGCGTTATAAATCCTATAACGACTGTTTTATCGTCGTTATATCTATAGCGATACTTTTATTGTGAAAATATAAAAAAAAATTGTGAAAATATTATTTTGCTTTTAATCTGTCTTTGACAAGTGTAATTCTTTCACGAGCAGATATGTAAATGTAAGTAGTGTTTACTCTTTTTATTATGATTATTTGTGCTTCTATCTTTTAATACCAGTAGCAAAAAATGTTGTTTGTTAAGTGTTTTTACTTATGAAAATGTGGATTTACACCTTGTATCAAACTTGTAATTAGAAAATGATAAATGTTGTGATTTTATATATTAATTTTTTTGTTTTGTAATAAGTTATCTGAATAAATACGAATGATAACTTTTTAAAATAAAAATGTAATATAATTAGTCGCTCTAATAATTTTATCAAATTATCGAAACTACTTTAGACAATTAGGGGCTGTTTGATAGCAGCTTAATGGGTCTGAATGGATAAAAAACTGAGCGAATCAGCTAGTAAGAGTGTTTGTTTACGAGTTTGAAAATCTGAATTGGGCTGAATAGGACTGAGCGATTCCTTTAAAAAATTTGGCCTGAATGGGCTGAATAAGGTTTTTTTACGCAAATAGACATTCTCTCCAATTCCATCCCTCCCTTACTATTTTAAGAGGGGTAAAATAGTAAAAGACTGTTATTCAGATGTTTCAGACATATTAATTATCAAACAGTTTTTTTTATTCAGATTCAACTCATTCAGATTCAGATTCAAATTCAGTTCATTCAGATTCAAATTCAAATTCATTCAATTTTTATCAAATTCAAATTCATTCGGTTTTTATCAAAGACCCCCTTACTCTTTTCAATTAAGCCCCATTGGAGTAATCCCCTCGCCCCCCTCGACACAATTCACCCATTGATTCAAATTCTACGCAAAGTTCCAACACAGAGGTTTTAGCTCAGTTTAGGGCTTTAGCATCGCCTATTTCCCTCTCTCACATCGGTTGCAACCATGTCTTCTCATTTTCTTAGTCCATCCCATCTTTTACTATCTTTATATTTTCTGGGTTCTTCAAAATTTCTTCCAAATTCGTCACTTGGGTCAGTTAAAAAAATGCTACTTTCTCACTGCAAACCTCCTCAATTCATTCTACACCAAAATTAACACAGATATGATCATTAAGAAGGTTAACCCAACTGAATTCTTCTTCTCTTTTAAATCAAGAAGGCAATTTGCCACTTGCCCTCAGCTATTAGACCCTCCGTTTCCCTCGAGTGACCACAAAACTCTCTGCTTTTCGTTAGCAGATCAGCTTATTCGTCGTGGCTTGTTATCATCTGCTCAGAGAGTCATTCAACGAATTATTTTGCAGTGTCCAACAGTTCGTGAGGCATTTTCAGCTGTGGATTTCGCAATCAATCGAGGTATGGAACTTGACCCGTGTAGCTATGGCGCCCTTATTAGTAAACTTGTGACTTCAGGTGAAACCCAGATGGCTGAATCGTTATATGTAGATAAAATAGTTAGTAAAGGTATTAGTTCTAACCAGTCTTTGTTGAATTCCATGATAATTTGTTATTGTAAATTGGGAAAATTAGAGGAAGCAAAATTGCTGTTTGATCGGCTCATTGCAATGCGTTTTGTACCAGGTAAAGGTGCGTGTGTTGCTATTCTAAAAGAGCTTTGTATCAAAGACAGAGTCATCGAGGCATTCGATTACTTTGTTAGGATAGATGATACAGGAATTTTACTGGGTTTTTGGTGTTATAATATGTTGGCAGATGGTTTATGTTATAGGAGTTACTTAGATCAAGCTCTATGTCTTCTTTATAGAATGTTTGATAGAGGAGTGC
Organism: Panax stipuleanatus; assembly: GCA_020205555.1. NCBI lineage: Eukaryota > Viridiplantae > Streptophyta > Magnoliopsida > Apiales > Araliaceae > Panax > Panax stipuleanatus. The sequence goes on along the minus strand of CM035116.1, from coordinate 138,438,983 downwards.
CACCCAGTCCTTATTTTTGCAAATCATTGGTTCTTGGTTTTTGCACGAGGGGTCGGATTGAGGAGGCAGAATGTTTATGTATGGAAATGGAGTCTTTTGGTCTTATTCTGGACAAAACAATGTACACTTCTCTAATTCGTGAATATTGTAAGAAAAGAAAATTGAAGATGGCTATGAGAGTATTCTTAAGAATGCTAAAGAAAGGGTGTGAACCGGACAACTATACTTACAACACATTGATACACGGCTTTGGTAGTTTGAGTATGTTTGATAAATGCTGGGTTTTACATAACCTGATGGTGCAATCAGGATTGAAACCTAATACTGTGACCTACAGTATTCTGATCAATAATTACTGTAAGCAAAATAAAGTTGATACTGCACTCATGGTTTTAAGTATCATGAGTGATTCTGGAATAGCTCCATCAGTGCACTGTTTTACAGCCTTAATTGATGCTCTTTGTGAGGCAAATAGGTTAATGGAAGCCGATGAATTGTATAGCAAGATGCTGGAGAGTGGGGTGGTTCCTGATCATGTTCTTTTTTTTACCCTCACAAAGAAGTATCTGAAAGGGCACGAACTTCATCTTGCTCTTATTATTTTGCAGGCAATTTGCAAGGATGGCTGTGGTATTGACCTTTCATCGTTCTCTATCTCTGCTAATTCTAAATCTACTAGTGACGTGGAACTTGAAATCGACCATTTGCTTGGGAAAATTGTGGGATGCAGCTCGTCTCTAGCTGGTATGGCCTTCAATATTTATACCAGTGCACTGAGTATGGTGGGAAATATTGATGCTGCTCTGTGTTGCATGGATAAAATGGTGAGTCTTGGATTCCAGCCTTTGTGCTCCACATATAACTCCTTGATCAGGAGCCTTTATCAGGAAGGACTTACAGAGCATGTCAGTAATCTAGTTGAACTCATGCAGAACATGGGTTTAGTTCCAAACCTCGCAACTTACTTGATAATGGTTAATGAACTCTCTAAGCGCGGTGCCATGGCATCAGCCTTTGATATTCTTGACCAGATGAATGCGAGTGGACTGGAGCCTAGTGTTGCTATATATGATTCTATTATTAATGGTTTAAGCAGTGAAAAAAGAATATATGAAGCACAGTATATGTTCAAGAGGATGCTTGAGGCTGGTGTTGATCCCGATGACACTGTATATTTCTCAATGATTAATGCCTACTCTAAGAATGGAAAAGCAATTCAAGCATGTCAACTGTTTGATCAAATGGTAGAACATGGTATGCGACCTAGTTGCCAGGCTTACACTGCACTTGTAAGTGGGTTTATTAAGAAAAACATGACTGAGAAAAGTTACCTCTACCTTGGGAGAATGTTGGGAGATGGTTTTATGCCGAATATTGTGCTTTATACCTCTCTTATAAACAAGTTTTTGAGGAAGAGAGAGATTGAGTTTGCGTTCAGATTACTTGATTTGATGGAGAGAAGTCAGATTGAGCCTGACCTGATCACCTATGTTACACTGGTCAGTGGTGTTTGCAGAAATTTTAGGTGCTTAGAAAGAAAATGGCATGTTGCACATAGCAAATCTAAGAAGGCACAGGAAATGTTGTTTCAGTTGCTCAATAAGAAAGCTGTTGTGCCAGTGGGAAAAAACTATCGGACATTTGTTGATTCACAAGAAGAACTAATTTTCTTTGCACCAAAACTGATTCAGAAAATTAAAAAAACTAGCCTCTTGCCTAATTTGTACCTTTATAATCTCATTATTTCTGAATGTTGTTGGGCGGACAGGATGCAGGATGCACATACCTATGTTGATCTCATGCAAAGAGAAGGTGTGCGCCCAAATTTGGCGACCTTCCAAATTCTCATTGATGGACATATCCGTTTTGGTGAAACTGATATAGCTGTTGGCTTGTTCAATAATATGAATGCAAATGGTTTTGTACCAGATAAAATCGTGTACAACACTTTGATAAGAGGCCTTTGCAAGGCTGGAAGACTATGCGATGCATTGTCACTTTTACTTACAGTGCTTAAAAAAGGGTTTTCCCCTTCTAAGGCTTCTTATGAATATTTACTCAGTGGCCTGTGTAATAGTCGTTTGAGCATCAATGCCTTCAGAATTTGTGAAGATATGCTCTCCCATGGTTATGTACCTTGCCGTTATAACTGCAACTTGTTGCTTTCCGTGTTACAAGAAGAAAATAAATTGCATGAAGCTTCTAGAGTATATGATATGATCTTCCAAAGAAGAAGATTTCCAGGTTTGATGACTCAGATTTTTCTGTGAGTTGACGTGGGGGAACACAGACTATGGATCAGTTTTTGGATACTCTATTCCAAAAAAGGTAATACTTTCTTATATTCTACCTTTTCAGCTTCTTATAGTTTGACTTTATCTTTTAGAGTTGGTTTCTTTTAGTTACTTAATTATGTTTCATGAGTTTGATTTGAGTTTACTGGAAATGTTTTTCCAGGGGTTCGGCAAGGGAGAGTGCTCTATCTTCCATTAGTGAGGGTTTTATTGGCAACTATGGGCATCAGTTTCTGAAAAGAAGTAATCAATTCTGTTATATTTTTTGAATTTTTGTAGCTCATGCTGGTTGACATTGTGTTTTTAGAGGCAAATTCTACTTCTCCAAGAAGGGATTTTAGGATAAGATGCATCACATAATCTAGGCATATACTAGCTAAATAGTGATGTCGGAACTTGTGTGCATCTCTAATTAAACCACTCTCAGTCAAGTTGTTATTGGCGCATTTAATTTTATGCATATGTAGGATTTACAAGTTGTTCTGCCAAAACAGTAAATTTTGCAAGCTTGATATAGATTGTTTGGCTTATTCAACAGATTCTTTTTGTGTTTTCCTCCAAAAGCTAATGCCTTTCTAGTTTTAAGGGTCATTCTGCCACATGTAATTGTTTTTCCTCTTCTTCTTTTTTTGGGGTGTAAAATGGTATAAATCTCTCTGATTGTGATATGTGAAAAATGTCTCACCTCAAATATCCTCCTCCTCTTGCACACCCTTCCCTGCATATGCATGTATGTGGTTATAACATGATAACATCAAGCTGGATTTTTGGATTCTTTTTTACCTTAAAGTATAACTTCATTGATCTTTTTACCAACTCTCTATGTTATGCTTAATCTTGCAGTTTTGCAACAATTCTTTATCGTTGCTTGAATTCCTTTAAAAAGGGGTCTTCAAAAGAGAGTTGTTTGGCTGCTCGTGTTCTTGGTAGTTATTTCTTCTAAATGACGTATCTCCTCCCTTCTTTATTTTAGTATTTCCCTTGCTAATTTTCATGTATTGCTAGGATTGCTTGCAATCACCATAGGCTGTGGAGACAATGCTCATGAATTGTATGAAGAGTCACTGCTCCCACTTTCACAAGCTCTGAAACCTTGGTCTGAACCAGTGAAGTTAACATCTGTATGGATATTTCTCTGAAAGAAATAACATATTCTATAGTTTTGATGTTATATTGTTATTAGATTTTATCTGATAGAATAAGACTAATATTTGGTTTCTTAACAATTTTCTGTCATAGATCCTGGATTGTATGGCCATTGTCGCTTTTGTTGGTGGAAATTATTCAGAAGAGACTGAAAGATCTATGCAAATTATATGGAAGTTCATTCATTCAGAATCAGAATCAGAATCTAATGTATTTACTCAATCTGATGTCAATCTGTTTACTAGACGTCTTGTATTGTGATTTGCAGATGATCTTTTTCAAAGTTTTAAGAGTAGTTATAATAGTGCACCATATATTGACTATAGTAGGATTGTCAATTGGGTCGGTCAAGCCCAAAGCCCGATCGTTCAGCCCACTAAAAGCTTGCTTGAATTTTATTTGGGAGTGAGTCGAGCTGAGTTTGGACAAAAATTCAAGCCCGAAGTGAAATTCGGGCCAAGCTTGCTCAATATGTCGTTCGGCCCATTATAGGCATGACCAAATTATAGTGCTAAAACATATAAAATATATAGACTATTTATATTAATTATTACATATTTACACTCGATTTATATTTATATATCGTATGTTTAACTAAAAGGTGAGTACTATGGTTTGTTTAAAGTGGTCACTTTCTATCATTTTCATAATAAATCTAGTAATTACTAATTACATGTAAAAAGATTAAGATTAAATATTAAAAATAATAAATACTAGAGTATTTATAAATTAGCTCATTTATGTTAATTTAAACTTCAATTGGATTAGTAAAAAAATGACTTGAAATGAGTTACTTTAAATTATATTTTTTTTGGTCTAGAAGTCGATCTTAATAATACTATATTTTAATACGAGCCTGACCGGAAAATAACCCGAAGCTCGTGATCTTATTTGGACCGAGTTATTATAGTCCGAATGGGACTCGAGTAAGCTTAGACAACCTTTAAGCGTGCTCACATAGCCAGATTGACATGCCTATGTATACGCAAATAGTTGCCCTATCCTATTACATTATCTATGAAGGTCATTAATTCTCACTTGTGAGAAGTTGACATATTATCAAATAAATGTTGGTGAAAGTCCTAATATGTGTAACAATCTATAAAGTACTGGAAATATTGCTTTTGCAGCTGCTCCTGTAATTTAGTTGTAGACATGTTTCTAAACAACTCATCATATTTCATGAACTTTGCAACTATTTGAGGTCTTAGAATATGTTTTAGGTTTGAACTTCTTAAAATGTCCAAAGTCATATAATAGTACTGTATAACGTACTCTGTACAGGAAATATAACTCATTGTGTGATTGTTGCTATTGGTGTTCTTATTCTGTATTAGAAGCTAAAAGTCATACCTTTTTTTCTCTAGGTTATTGCAAGAAAGCATTTGTCCGCAGTTCAAGCTACTGCAATTTCTGCTTGGTCACTTCTTCTTACATTCATGGATAACTGGACACTTACTACACTTATTGGCAAGGGTAATGTAGAAATGTATATTCTCCACAATTCAATGACAATTTTTCTTTGTACTGAAATATGAGTTATGAACATTAGGTATCCAATATGATCTTACTAGTCACATTTAATGTGAAAAAAGAATCCAAGTTATGATAGGTTTTTCAATATGAAGAAATGAACGTTTCTTGGTGTTCTACTCTTACTAAATAATGGTTTTCCAACACTCAATTCTATTGTATTGTTGATTATTTGTTACTGATTACTTCAGACATGCTAGTCAAATGTGTTGTGATCACTGGCTTATTGCTTCATCTTTGATGCTTTACTTGAATCCTGAGCACTAATTTTACTTTTTTGTATATCGACTTTTCTAGAACTGTGTTTTAAAATAAAACGTGTTATGTTAAATTGATACAGGGCAATTTCATTCTTTTTGGATTTACTAGAGGCTAATGAAGAATCAGTTCGTGTTGCTGCAGATGAAGCACTAACTCTAATATTAGGAGGGTGTCTTGAGAAGTTTGCGAGTGACACTAACGGAACTTGTGAGAGTTCAATATGCAAAAGAAATGATTCGCTGAACGGATACTCATCCATACAAGAATTGAATGAAAAAAATGCTAAATCGAGCAAGGAGCATGAGCATCTCTCTGCAATCAAAGGGCGAAAGTTCGGTTGATAACCCCATGGATGAAAATTGCAACTCTAAGTGGAAATTCATGAAAGTTTTGGAGGTACTGCTTTATATTTTATCCTTTGTGCATAATTGACAACTTGGGTTGGTATATGACCTTAGAATTTCTAAATCTCAGGATGGTTGTTACCCTGAAACCTCAGCGAAGATTGGCAAACAAAATTTAAAATTGTATACATGGTTTCAGTTTCTACAGGTATTTCCTTTATCATCCTCCTTATTCTTTAAGCTCCATCTTTACATACCTCTAAAGACTAATGCATTTTATATCTTTTAAGGTAATTTCTAAAACGTCTTCTAGGAAATGGATTTGTCGGACATATGCTGGTTGGTTTTCCCGTCACTTTTTCGATTTATGTTGTTTATTGTGTACTGGATAAATATTAATGATTGGTTTAACAGGAAAATGAATTTCTTCATGATGTCTCCAATTTCACACCAAAAATGCAACAGTCGGGCAATAAACTGTATGTATCTGAAAGAGAAGAGGTTAGTTTCTGATTCTGGTAAAATCTGGTTCTGATATAATCTGTCAGAAAGAGAAAGTAGGAGAGTCTTTGTCTCTGTACATTCTTGCGTTGGGCTTTGAATATCTTTTATTGGTTTACTTTGATATACCCTAACAGGAATTCTTGTTTCACCTTTTATCCATACTTTTGTGCTTGAATCTATAGGTAACTGTCCATTTTTTTGTGTCTGAGGCTCGGAGAAAAGATTGTACTGAGGTACTTCACCCTATTCATTTCTGTTGCAAGTGTACTTCAGTGGCCGTATGCTATGTTGTTCTGCATTTTCATTTTGTTTGTTATTTATAAATAATGCTTGCTCTACTTTTTCATGCTTAGAGATCTTGCTCTGACTTTTATAAAAAAAACAATTGTTTTTCTAATTGGATTATCTATGTTTGTGTGTTTTTAAAACTAAGGAACAGAGAGGAAAGCTAAGGAAAATTCCTTAGAAATCCCATGTTTGCGAGTTTTTTAAGTTAAGAAAGGTAAGCAAAGCAAAGGAAAATTGAACCCAATTTTCATGGATATTTTCTTGACCAAAATGGTAGGAAAACTAAGGAAAATGAGTTTATTTTAATTCCGTAGTTACCCTTGTAACACATAAGCATTAAGCATGTTATATTCAATATATAAGGGTACAATAGTAATAATATATCACAAAAAAGAATTCTCCTTTGTTTTACTTGGCAACTCATAAACATAGGATAGGAAAATTGTTATATTTTCCTTTCTAAACTCACAACTAGAACTAAGGAAAGTTACTTTCCTATCATTTCTTTTCCCATCATTTCTTTAGTTAAAAATCATTGGGAATCCTAGTCCCAGAAAACTCACAAACAGATAAGAGAGCGGTTTGCTCAGATTACCATTTGTATTAGTTGCCTTAAAGAAAATGTTCAAATCAAGCATTTGAGTTCATACTACTAAGTTTCATATATTTGTTTTTAACTGCAAAGAATTTACAAGTCACACAACTCTGTCTTGCGCAAGGCAAGGACTCAATTATTAAACAAGCAACGTGATATCAGAGGTAGCTTTTGTCATCTACCTTCCACTATATATATACATGAAATAATACTTGAGACTGGGAGACCATTGATAATGAAAAGTTGTGCCCTCAACTTGTTGTCCAACTTAGATCTACTTGCAGTGATATCATCACCATTTACTGCATCACATCCATCTGCACTGAGGTTCTCAGTACAAGCAACTTCAGTGTGGTTGATTATAAAAAATGTCTTTTCCTTGTATAACATTTAGATAAAAATGACGAAATGTGCATGTTTCATATCTTAGTGGTTGGGTTTCAGGAATTTTTTCTCATTACAGCTTGGAGTGCATTTTAAGGTGATCTCTCCAAGTTCATGTAACGTTCATTACTTTTTCTGGGGACATTCTCCTTTATTACAAAAAATTACAATTCTTTTAAGATAGCTGGAGTATTCAGTATAAGATTGTTATCCTAGGAACCTATATCATGGATTGTTCAACTACCAATATATGAAGCTAAGTATTATATGACTTATTCTTATCCATGGTGTGAAATAAATATCTTGTTGGATGATATTTTTCATTCTCTGTTTATGAGAATTTGATAGTGAATCCTAGTTAAATTTTCATCTACAGCAAGGCATTCACCAAAGAATACCATTGAGGTCTTGCAAGTATATATGAAACGACCATCATGAGGTACATTGGTTTGGCATTTGCCTGTAGAGGTCATAGACCAACTGTGAACGGCACACCGATGTCTGGGAGCCAGGACTTGCCACTAATTAAATAGGCATCTGTGAATAAGTGAGTTTTTTGTCTATAGTTTCATTTTTAATAATGTGCAGTGGTAACAGCTCACTTGACTCTCATTTGGATTGATGAACCTGTGCTATAGTTCTTGTACCCCTTTTCTTATGTGTATTTTCAATTTTTGACTTTGATAATTCAAAGTTCAAACCTTCCTGAATGCTATATCTAATACTCTTACAATTATGAATTTCAGGGGTCATAATTAAGTGATGAATTCTTTGTTCTTGACAGCAAAGTCCAGAACTCGGACAAAAAAAAAAGAAGAATAAGAAGCTGTGGCGCTTTCTTCTACCTCCAGTTTCAATGTCTTCTACAGCTGTGGTTTTCAAAGGTACCAAGACACTCTTTTTCATCTAGCAATGATAGTTATACCAAATATGTCAAATATGGGGTACAGGGGACTTGAACGATGAGAATAGAATTTGTATGGTAAAAGCAAATATGGCCCTCTCCAATTTTCCCCAAGTAATTTTTACTCGTATTTTTTTGTCACTGAACAAACAATATTGAGCGAGTAATACAAGGCAACAAATCCGCAAGCATAAAGAAGACTATAAATAAATTTGGGAGGAAATAGTTATTGAAAGAAAATTTGTTGGGAAAGGTTCAAATTTGTAATAACTAATAATGTTAGAGTCCGACATGTAACTTGTTTTCCTAGAACAGTAATAGGGGTACTTTCCTCGCTTATTTGGTCAGACCGGAAGTGAATGGCACACCGGTACCCGGCAGCCATGTCTGACCCATAATCATACTTGCAACAGTGAATCTATTTGCTGTAGTTGTATCTCTTATAATCTGGTAACCAGGCCAACGGACTCTCCCCTTAGTTGATGATCCCGGCCCTGTATTATTATACTCTCCATAATATATAGTATCCAATCTATGTCCTGGCCATTGCAGCCAACCTGCAGGGTGCACCAAGGCATCGAGAAAGCTCTGCAGAAAAATTGTCCGTGAATAATCCTCCCATGGGCGTCCCAGGTAAGCTTTGTATGTCTTAAGCAACGGTACAAGTTCCGGTGCTGCCATAATCCGGCTGTTTTGAATCGAAATCCCGGTGTTTTCATGCGGGGTGGACCGACCTTGGGCTGTGATCACTAATCCTCCCCCGGGTGGTGGCTTTCGAGCATAAATGTGGCAGTTTTGGAAAACTACGGCGGCATTGCCGAATATGAAGTCCACGGTGCCCCATATTTGGCACTTTTTGTAGAATTGTCGTTGCGAGTGGACGTGGAGGGTGTCTTGGTAGCCTTTGAAACTGCAGCGGTAGAAGACGGAGTGATCGGAGGCGGATGCAAAGGCCACAGCAGGACCTTTATCTACACCGGCAGTGTTCTCAAATGTCATGTCTCGTGCAATGAATCCTGTCCCCATCACCTCTGAAATTAAGCCACAATTGTAAGAGTTGTAGCATGAATAATCTTTATGCTAAAACATTTAATTATTGCAATATTGTTTTGTGACTATTCATTTTTTGTTATTGAAAAATCATTATTAAGAAATTATATCCAAGTGTAAATATTAGTATTGGTGAAAATATAGTCTCTGCTAAATAGGACGGAGTTGGTATAAAGTGTAACTAATAGAAGTTCAATTTATTTAGTAGAAAAGGTATGTAGTTATTAGATTGTGCATGTGTACAGTTAAATCATAGTCTTTCCGTTTCAAATTCAGAGATACAAGACGGCATATTAATCTTCAAATGTAAATATATTTAATTTTAGATGATATAATTATTATAATTGTATAATAATATATAACAAAAAATTATTAATTACGAAATTTATTTAAATCTAAACTTTTATGAGCCAGTGTTGAAGTTTATGTCGTCGTAAAAGTCAGACTCTATCTGTAATTTTAGAACATATATATGGAGTAATAATTACTGTTTGGCTATAAAATCTCAATATTATTCTTTTAAAATTTATTGAAAAAGATGAGAGAGAAACCGTAATTTTTATAGAGATAATATGGGGAACTAAGTTTTTAATTCCATAAATGATAAATAAAAGGAAACAAATTTTACTCTCTAAAAATACAAATAAAAACAAATGGATGGAGTAATAATTAAGGAGTCATATTATATATAAAAGGGCCCCCCATATTATTACATATCTCTTTATCACTAATACTTATACCTACTAGTAACAAGCAATCAAATAGTGACAATACGATGTAAATATTGGTAATATATATCATTTTTCACAATTAAAGCGGTAAAATAACATCTTTCTAGAAGTGGGGCCCATGGGTAAATTAATTAACACACTTCATGAATACTATTACTACAATAATAGGTAAAAACCTGAAAGTACTGAATCTAAACTTATTTTAAACAACCTTAAATAATGGAAATTAAATCCATAGAAATTAAAAGAAAGACAAAATAATTACTCCAGTACTTACTAGCAGTAGCAGATGCAAATAGTGATAGACCTTCATTTGTGATTTTTCTCCCTGTGATAATGGTGTTATCCAAGCCATCACCAACCAACATAATATTCTTCATGTTGTCTGTAACCTCAACATCTTCACTATAAACCCCTTTTTTCACATAAATAACAAACCTTTTACCCTCATTTTTTCGCTTAAACGACGCCGCCGCCTTAAGAGCATGCGTAATGCTCTTGAAATTTCCCGAGCCATCTTTAGCCACCACACAGTCTGCATGTGAATTAAAGAGTCGCCTTTGATCATCTGGCGGAAACCAGCCAGGAAATTCTTCCTCGAGTCTGGTTAAATTTTCTTCCTCAGTAAAATCAAAATTTATAGCCAAACAGTTAGTTATGAGTTGTGTCACATTCATGTTGGAAATAATAATGAGAGGGTAAATATTTTTGGTAACGTTTCGGTCAATGAAACCGGATTGACATGTACCAAGGTTTGTTAGGGCAGCACTGAGCCATGTTTGGACGTCAGAGGGTGTGGGTTTTAGGGTTTTGTCTAGGGTTTGGTTGAGTTGTTGCGTGGTGAGTTGGTAAAACTGTAAACATTCGGCCCATGCGGATTTTTCGACCTTGTTCAGGCATTTTGGAGCGAGGGATTTGGTGTAGTTTAGTGCAGCAACCGACTCTTCCATGGCTATATTTTCGGACATGGTGAGGAACTCATTTCTTGTTATGGTCATGGATGAAGAAATATTTGGGCTGGAAGTACTCATGTGGTATTTGCATGGTTCGGGATATGGAGTTTGGTTGCACCACTCGTTAATGGTACCGGAGGTGAGGCTTGATTGGACAGGAGGGAAGATGATGAATATTATTGAAAACAGACATGCGGAAACAATGACTAATTCAAGCTTCATTCTAAGTATATATGCTTATATATATGTTTTTATCTCCATACATATATATAGTTTATGTCCATAATGATATATATATATATATAGGGTATCTATCTATATATTGTTGAAATCTTTTGTCCAGATTGTGGTCTATGAATGGAGTTCAACAGAATGATAATGGTCAACAATTCTTCTTTCATAGTTGTATTTAATTTACACAAATTTTCTATCTTTTCTCATTAATTTAGTTATGCATGAATAAAGTACAAGATTACCAAAAGATTATTGACCTAGATTTTCTCATATATATATATATATATATATATATATATATTTATGGAGTCTGAGGTCATATATTATTAATTTGGACCCAAAAAAAGGACAATCATATACTTCAATTTACCATCAATTTTCATCCTTAAGTATGAAGTAATCTAATCATGTATATATTATATATATTTGTTATTTTTGAATATAGCATAACAAATTGTATTTAACACTCAAATGATAAGAGATAATATATTCTTAATTATCTGGATTTTGTATTTTTAAATTGTAATAATTCTTGGGAGTTGTTATTTGCACAAGAAAACATAATATTTTTACAACATTTCACTCACATGAAAGTGGGGTCCAATCAAATTCACCTGAGAAGAGACTTGTGAAAATATCAATTCCTTCTCTATATAACAAGTTTAGGTTTGAAAAATGAAATCAATTGTTACCTTAAGCTTATATAACCCTAACCAATTGAGCCTCAAATTAACATTGTCTACAATCACAGGACCAACGTCTCATGATTTTAATTATTTCTATTACATTTCTTGTTGCATAATTTTAAATCTGTATAGTAATATCAATAATTTATTTACAATGTATATTACAATATTATTTTTTTTGAAAGTGATTTTATAATTACATCCGCACCATAATTGTACAGAACCGTAACGGCAAATAACCGCATAATTGTGATTGTCAAATTTAATAACCCCATATTATGATTACGGATACTACTTATAATTGCACCTCACCGCATCGCGCTGACTCCTATGTTGTTGAATAGTGGAAATAATGCTCCGCTGCAGAACTAGTACCCTTGTGAAAAATATAGAGAGAACGATGTCGTTCAAAAAAATAGAGTTGCAAGTAACGACAACAATCTTTGTCGTTTCTCTAGAAGCCCAGTGAAAATGAACTCGAACAAAACTGACAGGAGGAGAAGACCCTCTGTCCTGCTGGTTTGAGGTGAAAAGAGGAAAAGAGGCAGAGAAAGAGTGCCCGAGCCCGAGCCCGAGCCCGCGCCTTAAAAGAGGGTTTTACTATATTTCACAAATATATATATATTGAGAGAGAGAGAGAGAAAATGGCATTAAGATCAGTATTTGATGCATCTGTAATTAGAACTGAATTCGAAAAGGCCGGAATCAACACTCAATTCATCCCTTTAATTTGGAAGTTAGTCTCTTTCTCTCACTACATATATATATATATATATATTGTTTCATGATTGGTAAATTGTTCATGTTAATTAATTTGATGGTGTCATATGTATATTATACAAATTTTAGGTACGTGATTCAGAACCCTAATTGCGAATGGGAGGACATTCCATCTTTGCCCTCGGCAGCTTACCCCTTACTTGGTTCAAAGTTCAAAGCTTTGAGTTCAAATCTTCACTCTGTTATTGAATCTTCTGACCAGGTTACTACCAAGTTGCTCATTAAGTTGCAGGTATCCAATCTCTCTCCCTCAAACACTGGTTATTAGTACCCTTCGTTCCAAAAAAGGAATACGATTTGCAATTTTATTGTTCCACAAAAAGAGTTCACTTTTAGCGATAGTATAAAATCACACAATGTCCTTACGTTTGTTATTTTGAGTTTTCTTTACTAAATTAACAACAGGGTAAACATGTGGAGCAAAATTACATCCTTATTATTTGCAAATTTGTAAATGAGACTCTTTTTGGGAGTATAATTTACTGTAATACTAATGCCAATTTTCTGTATAGTTCTTGTATGCTTTGTTGGATTCACGCCCATTTCTTCCACTGTTGAGATATTCATTTGTGAAAATTGCTTTTAATAAAATAAACCTTATGTTGTGTATGGTTCTAAACTTGTTCTTTATTTGTACTCACTCTAGAGTTCTCTTTTTTGTATACAAGAGCAAGATGGTACTATAATATAGTACATATTAGAGTAAGTTAAAACTAGGCTGACAAGGTTTTGGACACAATAAAAGGATAGAAGGACAATTGATCTAGGAAGTAAGGAGTAGTTTAGTTTTCTTTAAGCTACTATCCCTTATAAATGTGCTTAGAACAATGCTCCTCTGTATTTTTTTTTGTGATTCCATAACCTGACTAAAACACTTGGTCTTGTAATCAGTATCTAAAGAGCCTGGGATGATTTAGTTCATATTCCTTCAAGCTAATAATAATTATATATCTAATTCATACAAAAACTTTGCCTGTTTCTATATATAAACTATAGAAGATACTGCCAAGGCCCAAGGGTAACACAGGAAATTATTATTTGGATTCACATATTTTGTGGGCAATGAACAAATTCCGTCGCCCTGTACTTTGGAAGTAACGTTAGTCTCCTATTTTGGTCTTTACACTTTTACAGTTAATATACTCAGAGGTGTTCCTTTTTGTTCGCTTTTCTCCTCAGTTAACGTTCACCACCATAGTTATGGGCACTGATGATGGGCACAAATTTATATCTGTACTGTAAATATTGCTAGTTGTGTTTTATTCCTTCCAGAATGGGGCATTTGTGGAGTCTGTGATCATGAGGTATGATTCGCGTTTGGGAACACTTGGTGGGAAACCTCGTCCTGGTGGTCTGAGGTCAACTCTGTGCATATCCTCTCAGGTACTCATTTCCCTTTCCTATTGCATGGCTAAAAATGATTCTTGCAGGTTGGGGCAATATTTTGTCTAAGTTGTGTAGCTAAAGCTATAATTAAATCAGTATCTGGTCACCTTATTCAGAAGTATATCTTATATACTCAAACTTTACAAGTTGTTAGGACAAGGATGTTGAATTGAATTGAGCCGGGAATAAAATATAAAGAGCTAGTTATGTTTTCTACTTTTGCTATAGGTTGGTTGCAAAATGGGTTGCAAATTCTGTGCTACTGGAAGCATGGGATTCAAAAGTAATCTTTCGTCAGGAGAGATAGTAGAACAATTGGTGCATGCTTCTAGCTTATCACAGATTCGCAATATTGTTTTCATGGTAATTTCTTTTCTTTAACACACTCCGTTTGTAATCTTGTATATCGCCATGTCCTATTCTCAATTAACTGGAACCATGGTATGATACAAATAATGATTGTAATCTTGTATATCTCCTTGTCCTTGCGCTGTAATCGATTTTATGATACAAATAATGAATTCTTCATTTTTCTAGTTGAGTCAGTTCAGTTGAGTTTAAATTTTTTTGGACCTTTTTTGTCCTAAAGCATTCTATTCAGAAACTCTACAGTTTTTCTTTGTGCAAGAAGAAATGTATTATCGGGTAATACATGGCATATAGCGTTGCAAATCTAAGCACTTCAGCTAATATAAAATCTTGAAATGGTATTTCTTCTTCAAAACTCATATTTCACTAAAAGACTATCTTACTCGTCCCAAAGTACATGGTTAAATGGCTAATTCACAAGTAAATGAACTTCTGTCATATAAAATTAATTACAGTATTATGTCCAAGGAAGATGAGGAAGAAAACAAAAAAATGTACTTGTTACCTGTATGATATAACTTTGACACAGGAATTCTTTGTCTTATGGTACTGATAGATCGTTAGCTTTAAAATGTACCTGTTCATGAGCAATAACAACTTTTCAAAAGATAATTTTGTTTTGTTAGAGCCTAGGTTAATGCTGTAAAATTGCAGGAGAATGTAAGTTGTGGAAGAACCCAACATACAACCACTGTTAGGTAAAATATGAACCAAGAAACAGCCAAAAGATGCACATCAGGCTCTATGGGAAACTCCGCCAAAAGATCAAGACCAACAAAATCCACAAATAACAATAGACCCTGGGTAGTCTTCATTTTAACAAAAAAAAAATCTATTATTCTCCCTCCAAATGACCAACCTCAAACACTAAGGCACCACATCCCACCTCGCTCTCCTCCTCCTTGCAGTCTCGCATCCTCTAAGTTCCCAAGAACTCCAAAATCTTTCTCATCAACACCCATTCAACCCCATAAAATGAGGAAACCATCTCTCAAAAAAAGAGGGGGGGGGGGGGGTGTTAATAAAACCCTCCTTTCATATGGAGTGGTCAAGGTTTTAGTCCTCAGTGTTGGCACTATGGTGGGATATAAACTGTTGTGTAGGAAAAACCCATTGATTCCTGTGAGCCAGTTGTTACTGTGATGGTTTTTGTGAACTAGATGATGGTGGCAGATGGGTTCTGGCATAGCGGTTTTGATGACTGCAGTGTCTATGGTGGTGGCAGTGTACTGGTTCACATAGTCTGGTGGTGTGGTGCAATGATGATGGTGTAGCTTGTGATAGAAAAAGACAAAAATCTCACCTTAGCAATTGAGCTTCTCTTTTATAATTATTTTTCCTACCTAATTGAAAATTTATGGCCTAAATAGTTTACACAAACACTCGAAGAATAAACTTATATATAAAGAATTCGCCATAATTGTTAAAGGCGCGCACGAGGCTCAGGGAGGCAAGGCGAGGAGCACTTTTGGGCCTCATTTTGCTTGAGGCGAGGCGTAGTTGAGGCGCGAGGCAAGTGCCTCTTTGAAAATTCACCCAAATTAATCTCAATTGTCCATTTTTGTATCCTACTATAATCTAAGACGTTCATACCCATTTGAACTTGACAAAACCAAATGAAAAGACAAAGATTTCCTTGATGGGTTGATTATTAGGAAGAATTATCCTGAACTATTAATGTATCGATGATGGATGATAATAATTTTATCTTTTGATTGTTGGGCAGTTTCTAATTGACTTCTATTTAGTCCAAAATCCAAACAATACATGAACCATAGTCCAGAATGTAATAAAATAGGTAGTTAATATCTACAGTTCAGAATTATTTTTTTTAAATTATAATTTCAGACTATAAACCATACTTTTATTCTGGTTTCGATAAGATTATTATTAGTACATTTGGTCAAGTTTCTTTTTATTGTAATTTAATTAATTATATTATTCAGGCCATAATAAGATTATTATGATTAACTAAATTATTTTTGTTGAATTATCTACTTGATGAAGTGACAACATACTTGATACTTATTAGTTCATGAATACCTTTCAGTGTTCTAAAAAGCGGCCTAGGAGGCCGCTTAGGCGCTAGGCCCCCCTGGCGCCTCGCCTAGGCCAAAAAAATATCTCCAGGTTATAGCATATCAAATCACAACAAGAGGTTAACAAAATCAAGTCAAAATGGATAATTTTATTATAGTTGTAATTATTTGAACTTGTACCAACTTCAAACTATATAAATGATGATACATTTGTAATATTTAGTTTAATTCAATATAATTCTTAAATTTATGTTTAGTTTCTTAAGTTTTAATATTGAATTGAATTCTTGAAATTTTAAATTTTATTATTTAATCGCAATCTTGTTTATGAATAAAACTAATACGTTAACGATATGTGTTTGAATTTTAAGCAACGACATTTATTATCTTTATTATAGATTGTTTTGCTTTATATTATTGTTTTGTTTGGATAAATGTAAGATAAAATATTAAAATTGACTTAGAATAAAATATTGATACCTTTTCATAGGCGCTAAGCCCCCTGGCCGCCCGTCTCCCGCCTATCGCCTTTTAGAATATTGATACATTTTCATAAGTTGTCATTGTTTAGATGCTTATATAATAAGTTTATATAGTTATATACATATTTTTGTATTTTTTGAGTATATGCGCCTCACTTCGATAAGGCGCGCGCCTCGCCTAGGGCCCAGGGAGACCTTTGCGCCTCGTGCCTTTAATAACACTGAAATTCGCATATAATTTAACATATATAATATATTGTATACTCTATCTATTGGATTCATACTTTTCAAGCTTGTGATGTCCGTTTTAACTCTGTAACAACTATTTTTAGGGTTATCGTGCCAATGTAATTGTACTTTTTCTGGTTAAAGATAATTCATTTTGTGTGCAGGGAATGGGAGAACCATTGAATAACTATACTGCATTAGTAGAAGCTATCCGAGTGATGACAGCTTCTCCGTTTCATCTTTCTCCAAAGAAAATTACTGTCTCAACAGTAAGTACTCCACTACGTACAAATCTTATGCTTAAACATATACAAAATGTTCAGTGCTATCATTCGTTTAGTTCAACTATCATCATTTTCTAGTTTTCTAGAGATATCTTTTCATCCTAAAGGTGGCCCAGTTAGTAACTTTGGGTAAATGTTTAGTGCTATCGTTCGTTTAGTTCAACTATCATCATTTTCTAGTTTTCTAGAGATATCCTTTCACCTTAAAGGTGGCCCAGTTAGTAACTTTGGATAAATTTCTGTGTTGATAATGTTTTATCAAGAAGTGAGTGGCACTTCAAGTTCTTTTGG
Source organism: Panax stipuleanatus (assembly GCA_020205555.1). Taxonomy (NCBI): domain Eukaryota; kingdom Viridiplantae; phylum Streptophyta; class Magnoliopsida; order Apiales; family Araliaceae; genus Panax; species Panax stipuleanatus. Next base: position 138,421,217 of record CM035116.1, on the reverse strand, counting down.
TGTTTGGATACCATGTATATTTGGTGGTGTAAATGTTTGCTTTCCCACTAATACTGAGGTAATGATGAAGGGCACAACATCGTTGTTGGTAACTGGGAATTGGAATTTGGAGCAATAAGTCATCATTTTGGAGATATCACCTAGGTCCAATATATACCTCAACGCAATGAAAATATCACTTACTGATAGTTATACAATCCATATTTTCTTGTTGCTTTAAGCTATATTTTAGAATACAGAGTTAAATTTCAGATATATCTAGATATATACTAGGCCTGAAATGGTTTCTAAACTTAAAGTACCATCTTGTTTGCTGTTTTATCTTCTGTAGGTTGGCATTATTCATGCTATCAACAAACTCCATTTTGATATTCCAAATGTGAACCTGGCAGTATCTCTACATGCACCAGTTCAAGATATTCGTTGCCAAATAATGCCTGCAGCGCGTGCTTTTCCTTTAGAGAGACTTATGGCTGCACTGCAAGAGTATCAAAAGAACAGGTAGGAAGTTGGTTTCTTAACAGTTTAGAGGAACTGTTTTTAAATATGTTTCTTTAGATCCTTACTTTTCTGTAGTTATTTTAGGTTGCTAAAATATATAATTCATTTTAATTCTTAGCCAGCAAAAAATCTTTATTGAATACATAATGCTTGATGGGGTAAATGATGAAGAGCAGCATGCACATCAGCTTGGCAGATTACTCGAGACATTTCAAGTGGTGAGCTTTAACTGTTGAATTTTTAGTTCAAATTAACCTTTTTTGTTTAAATACTGGAGTCAACTTGCATACCGATTCTCAACTTCGTTCATGTTTTATTTGTGGTTTATGAATTTGATGTAGAATAAAATATTATGAATTCAGGTGTGTCATAGGCTTGTAAACTTGGTCAATCATATGCTAAATATCTAACATGTATAATCTAAATAGTAAGCCTTTTGGTGGCAATTTTCTACTTTGATAAATAACGTGAAAAGAACATTTATATTTTATATAGAACTATTAGGACACAGAATCAACTTTTTCTCAAGTAATTCAAAATTTGAGTGCTTCTAGAGCTGTGGCCGCCAACTAAATTTTTCCATTGCTATCAATACCCTTCGTCAAACATTTTGGGATGTCCTAAGTGGAAAGATTGCCACATTATTGGGATGGAGGGTCAGTTTTTTATATGAAATTCAGGTCAACTTTACTTTTTAAACATAAGAAGCTCAAAGAATTTACTGCTCTTAAGTTGGAGATGGTGATTTTCTATAAAAGGGAGAGATTGGCTCAAATAAGCATGTGGATGCTTATGCATTAATACTTGAGAATGAAATGCGTGGACACTGATTGAAATATCAAAATTTAAAGTACTTGCTGAGAAAACACATGTAAGTAGTTAATTCTCTTCCAGCTGATTTCTTTAATGATTTGTCTATATAATATTAATGAACTTATTATGTTTTATTATCAAATTGGTATTTTGGTATAATTTCCTCGCAGCATATTTTACTTATTATTCCAGTTTCCCATACATAACTCCACTTTTATCCACCTTAGATTTCACTGCATCCCTTCTTTCTGGCAGGTTGTTAACCTTATACCTTTTAATCCAATTGGTACTTTGAGTCAATTCGGAACCAGCAGTGAGCAGAGAGTTACTAGATTTCAGAAAATCCTTAGGAGTACCTATGATATACGAACTACAGTTCGTAAGCAAATGGGCCAAGATATAAGTGGTGCTTGCGGTCAACTGGTGGTTAACTTGCCTAATAAAAAGAGTACTGATAATGCAGCTCCCTTAACTGACATCGAAGATCTTCATCTCTAATAGAGCCAATTTTCAGGTAAGACATCATTTCATCTTAGGAGTTGGTACTGCTATAATACATCAGCACTGTAATCTTTTCCTGTACTAGATTCCATACCAGTTAGGCACAAATAGCAAATTAACATTTGGTCAGGACAACAGAGTTGAATGAGATGTCTTGCAAGTTCATTTATGTTATGGTTTAGTTTTTGTAAGAAATCTCTTCATCTGGCGATCTTTATGGATTTGATGAAATTGAGAAATTAAGAAAATGTGAGAAATAAAGCATTATGCATTTTTTGGAGTCCTTTAAGGGGATAAATTTCAATCCTCATTGCCAGCGTGCTTGTTGTTGTGATGTAGGATTAATAATGAAACAATAATGCTACTATCGCATAAAATAATCACATACCGCTCACATACAGCTGATGTGACACCCATGGATTTGTTGCTGACATGATCCTCTTAACTCAATAACAAATCCGTGAGTGCCACGTCAGCTGTATGTGAGCGGTATATGATTATTTTATGTGATAGTAGCATTATTGGTAGCGTGTATTATCTTAGTTCTGTTCTTTTATCTTCTATACGACAATTGTTGAGAATTGACAAGTGAAGTTATCACCAATGAAGCAGACCGTGTATATGGTGTACCCAGGATTTGTAAGAATTTTACGATATCATAGACCCAGGAAGGTGGAAGGTGGCAACGGCTGTGAATTCTTAACTAGTTTCAATTAACACCCAGAGAAATTGGAGGATTCTTGTTAAACTCAATTTATTTCAAATCTTTCAATACTAGATCCTATTAAATGAAATTAATTTACTAGAGATTAACATCAAACTAAAAATTTACATGATTTAAAAAAAACTTAAATTGATAAATATTAATTTAATAAAAAACATTTTTAAGGAACTCGCAAGTAGCCCACTTATTTGCAGGCTTAGAAGTAACATTTACTATAATCAATAGTTCACAATTATCATAGGTAGACTGTCCAGTTTTCAATGTTAATCAATAAAAATACGAGGTATCAAAATTCTTAAAACATGAAAACCTTCTTACAATAACCAAAGTTTGAGCAAACACACACCAGTCTATATAAACCATAATTAAGAAACTGAGTCCCATCCCCAGAATAAAAGCCAAACTATGAAGACAAAAGTGCTTCAACCTTAGCAATCTGATCCTCCTCATTCTTTGCTGTTGGACTCCTATTAGCCTCATCATAGAGGTCATGTTTCCACTTCTCAACACGGACACCACTTGGGCGATAACCTTGCCTTCCAGTGAATCTCTCCCTTCCTCTATACGTACCACTACCGGTATATCTCTCCCTTGATGAGAAGCTGCCCCTTTCCGGTTCGTTTCTGTTCAAGTCTCTATCCCATGCAGGTGGTTTTTCAGGTCTATCCAAATGGCGGTGGTGGTGGTTGCCTCTCTCTTCCTTTCTTTCACTTGCTAAGATAGGGTGATTGGCACGGTCAGTCTGGCTTGGCTTTATAGGATCGGACACTGTATTTTCTACACTTTCAGACTCCGCAGGAGCTTTTTGCTCCCTAAATGCAGGCCTTTTCCTTGCAGGTGGTTTTGCTTCAGTCTCCATTTTATGGAAACCATCATGGCGCCAAGCACGATTGTCATCCCTTAGAACATGCGACTTCTCATCTTTGAGCCGAGTATAATTAGTTGTTTTCCTGTTTGTTTCTCTTGCATTCTGTTGATCCTTTGAATCCCTCCACCATCCACGATCTACATACGGAAGGAACAGTCAGTAAATCATGTTTTGACATGAGATAACAAATTTGACTCCAAGACTGCCCATGCAACTTTTTTTTTTTTAAAAAGGGCCTTCATTTTTTTTTTAAAATTTGGAAAAGGAGAAAAACACAAGCACAACAAAAACAGATAACGCTGGCCACGGTCCCCCTTAAGCGCAAGCTGGGAAGCAAAAAAGCACTGGAGACTAGTCGGGTTGCGACCCGGAAACTCCACATTAGCAAAAAAAAAAAATAGGCAGTTACAAATGTTTTATTCCATGACTTTTGCTTCTTTTTTTTTATGATTATTTTTAAATATACACAATTTTCAGTTGTACAAGTATTTTCAAATTTTAATATTGTTTGGGAATATGACGTCAGTGCATGTTATATTTTCAATTTTTAATATTGTATAGCTTTGTAACACATTTATTACTCAGTCACACCCTGTCCCATTTAAAAATCTTCCCTCAAAAAGTAATTTATTTAGTTTGTTATTTTATAACATCAAAATAGAATGCTAGTAAAAAAATGACATTGATTTTTCAAAAAGAACTCTTCTTCAGTACATTCTTAGAAGGCAATCAAGATCATGAAATTTGGGAAGGAATAGCATAAAGTAAGGAACCTCATCCACACTGACCAGCGACTCGCTTTGTTAAAACATGATTTACATTATACCATCCTAAGATACCTTCAAAGAGAAACAAAAGCCTACCTGCTCAAGAAAAGTTTTTTTTTTCTTAAGAAAAAGGATTCCCATCTTTTATTAGTGGTTTTGAGTTTCAACTTTAAATTAATATGTAAAAATGATCATAAATAGCATTCTGAACATGTGCTTGTGCAGGCACAAATCTGCATGTCCCAGAAGAACCATGGGTCCGCAACACACACCGTGTATACTACGTATCTGGTAAACGCTGATTTGATATTGAAAAGTCTATATGATGTAGAGACTAGGAATATAATCTTACTCCATATAAGAATAAACACTAACGGATAGAATAACCAACATATGTAAACCAACCCAAAAGCAAGGATGGTTGATATTATGATCGAGGAATTGTCAGTTAAAGATACAATAGACTCACCAGAATCTTCCCTGCGACTGTGGCTTCGACTAACTTGCCTGGCATTTCCACGCTCATCATGCTGCTATAAGACATGCACAGGCAAGCCTAAGATGGTTATTTACATGGAGGCAAGAATCCGGCTGCATCAGCCCATTAAAAAAAAGTCTGTAAAGGATGAGAAACATTGAAACAAATAAACTCCATATACATTATAAAGTAGTTGAAGAGAAATTTTATTTTCCACTTTTATTGCTATTTCTTTAATGGGTTTGCTTTTTCACTAAATTTGTTTCGCAGGTACTGAATATATCTTTGTGCATTACCCACTTCTTTAAGGAAAAACTAGTGAAAAACCTAATCAATTAGTATAACTTTTAAATAAACAAAAAGTATCTTCACAAATATCCCTCCGTCCCTTGAGTGTCACTTTTGCCTTTTATTTTGGTCCTCCTTGAAAGCCAAAAATTTACAATATCATAAAGCTTTAAGTTGTCATAGGAAAAAATGATTTCATTAATAACTGAGTAATCAGCAAAAGAAACATTCTTTAAGAAACGGTGGGAGTACTTCTTGTATTATGGTTCATCATTTTAAAAAATATGCAACTTTTTCATATGATATTAAATTTATCATGCCAACTTGTCCGTTTTCAGTGTTCATAGTTCTCTACTCTTAAGTCTTAAGAATCTAAGATATATCAAGTCCCATGTAAATATCATAAGATAACCTTAAACAGTGCAAGAAGTTATCTCTCAGAGACTTTTAGTTCTCAGAATTATCAACTTGGTGGTATTTTAAATATCATAATTTTAGTCCCAAAATGCCAATCAAGATAAATCACAACTATCTGCCAAATGGATGAGCAACTATTGTCTCCATGTAAGACGGTATGCAACCCTACAATGCTACAAGTTGATACTATAAGTCAGCAAGTAAGATCCTTAAGCTCATGCGTAGATCTTCCTAGCCATATGTGACTTAGTTGTTACAAACTCAGATAAAGCATCCAGTCAGGAGAGTAAGTATTTGTTATATTGGCTAAGAAGTAAGAACCCATAGTAGCAAAAAATGCAGCAATTAATAGTTCACAAGAGGTTAAATTGTGGTAGATGGAGAAAAACTTCTCAAAGAAACCTGTAGGATCCAAATACGACAAAAAAGCCCGAATCAGTTTTATCAGTTCAAGAACAGAACAGTAATGGTCAATTACAAAAACAATATATGAGACGAAGATATTATTATTTTTAAACAAGACCTGAAAATACGATTTAGACCGAGGTGCTTTATCTGGGTTGGAAGAATATTTGGTTCCTTCATTGTGTCCATTACTTTTCTTGTCAGATTCCTCTCCGACAACTCCAGCTTCTACCTTTTGATCAGGTGCTAATGGGTTCTCAAGAGGTAAAGCATATTGCAGGCGGCGACGGTGCTTTTGATCTTGATCTGAGTGGTCTCCACTGTCCAAATTAAGGTTGTTGGATGGTCGCTCAGTGGCCGGTTTACCATCCCTCCTAAGTCTCTTAGGACTGGAAAGATAAACAGCGATAAGTAACTATCACTGTATCATATACTACTGGACTTTACAAAATTCACCTCTATAATCTACACTCATAGGTATATTACATTCATGTAACACAGCAGATCTTGGGGGATAAAACAGTAAGTCGCAGTATACACAATAATCTGACAAACTTGAACAGATTGAAAACTTTGGTACAATAATTTAGGAAGCTTGCTGCTGATATTTTTAAGTATATAAATAGGAATGGCTAGTGCAAGATGAACTCATAACACTTTCATTTCTTAAGGAAAAAAACACTCCATATTAGTTTGTTAAAACTAAATTACTCCCTCCTTCCCATTTTAAGGGATCCTCGTCACTAGTAATATGGTTCAAGGAAAAGGGGCAGTTAACCAAGATCATTTTTTTTAATCCCTTTAAGTTACTTAAATGTAAAAGTAAAAAAGTCAAACATAACCATGATAAGTGTATTCCCTACACCCATATGGAATAGACTCTATTAATTTTAGAACACCCAAATTGGAAATGAGGCAACACCAAGCCAATAAACTGGTAACAAGTTTATAATATAATTTGAGTTCAATAGCCAACCAAACCATTTCCCCTACAAAAAAGATTAAACCCGTTGTCAAGAAATTAAAATTATCATATTCACTCAGACCCATATATTTCAATGTAAGAAGCTTAATTTAATTAAAATCACAAAACTGAGTGAATGATCAATCATAAATAGGACAAGAAAAAACACCCTTTAGCTCCAAGTCTTTCATACTACACATTTTTCTTCATAAACACCACAAAATCATGATCATTAGAGAAATAAAAAAAGAAGAAGAAGCAATATCATCTGCAAGCTCATATGGAGAAAATATACAGAAATTTAAAGTAATGTGAGTGCGATAGAGCGAGAGGCACCTGGGTTCTCGATCGAACCTAGAACGGTGGCGTTTAGAGTCGGAATCCCGACCTTCCCGTCTAGACATTAGACTATTAGAGTAAACCTTCGATCAGAAACGACGACTCACTCAGCTAGGGCTGGCTTGGGCTTCCTGTAGTAACTAGATGGTAGAGAGAAGATTAGATATGTTTGTCTTTTCTGACAAGTAATATAGGCCGTTGGATGAAATTGGTTAGTTTGGAATCAACGATTTGATGGGAAAATGAATGTAATTTCCTTTGCTTGTTTAATGTATAGTAAGAAAAAACTAGATTTGTTTGTTAAAAGAATAGATTATTACATTAATTTGTGAAATATTTTATATGGTTTTCCATAATAATATAATATACCGATTTTTTTTATAAAAAAAATATCATACTTATCTCTATTTTATTTTTTTACCTTTTATAAAACACTGAAAATAATAAATAAAAAGGGGCCTATCAAAAATCAGAAAATAAATCCAAATTTATTATTGTTTCTTGTATTTAAGTTATTATGATGGAAATCATTATTTTCGAATGTGCAATGAGTAAAATTATAGTAACAATATCGAATAAAATTATAGTAACTGTGCTGTTTTTATTTTATTTTATTATAAAAATAGAGTAACAATATTGTTGAATTCACCTTTATATTATACTCCTTGTGTCCAAAATTTTATAAATTATAAATTTTAATATTGATAAAAACTCTTCAAATGAAAAGTAAGTCCAAGCATGTTGCTTCATTAGAGTACAATATATATATGGCCATTAATTGCAGCCATAGAGAGCACAATGTTATAAATAATTTACAAAGAATCCACAAATATGAAGTGAAATGATCAAGTGGGAGGAATAAATCTGGTACACCATCTAATAAGAAGGTCTTGAACATTGGCCTCCATTCGTGTCCCAACTCCTCCCCAAACCAGCATATGGGCAAAGTCCCCCATTGATGAACCAGTTACCTCATAAACAGCCTTGAACCCAATTCTTGTGTAAAACCTTACCAGCTGCAATTTTTTACATAAATTCAAAACTCCATAAACATAATATAAACCAGCATCCCAAAATATAAGATTAATGCTAGACACAAACTATTCTACAAATATTTTATAAACTGCTGAATGTGGCATACTTCACCTCAGTATATTGATCAACAAATTGCTTCAATGTAGTCTTCAGCCCCACCTAAAAAGCTGAGGTGAAGTATGTCACATCAGCAGTTTGTAAAATATTTATAGAATAGTTTATGTCTCTAGATTATTCAAAATATAATTCATCAAATGATCTTCAAAATACAAACTATCATTTTTGCAATCAAACATAGCCTCAGAGAAAACCAGACTAGCTAAATCAGTTTGTGATAGGATTGGGTTATGGGAATTACTAACGAGTTGTTCAAACAAAATATGCACTAGTTTGATGAAATTTCAGGCTGAAGATAAACAACTCACCACTTTTTTTGACTTGATTCATTTTCTTCAAGTAAAAAGTAAATTCATCTCATCATATTTAGCACAAATTAGAATCACTTGTGGGAAGAACAGAAATGAACCTTGGAATGATAAAGATCAGAGTCATTAATAGCCAGTAATTCAGCAGTCCCACACCCACAATCGTATCCATATCTAATGGCCACTGCTCCAAGAAACAAACCAATCCCAAATATTGATTTCTCCATCCCCAATGTTTCTCTTTGCAATCTAATGGAATCCAAGTGAAGAATTCTCCCTCCCACCCAGACCCTTATGACCCCATCAGCCCTGCCAATCTCTGCTCGAGTTTCCAAGCTTTTGGCTGTAATTCTGAAAAAGGGTCCCAGAGTTTGGAGCTTAAGGTCAAGTCTCTGGGCTTGTGATGAATTTATGATGTCAGCCATGGTTGGTATGGTGGTTTCATTGCCATTATCATCACTTGAACCATTTAGGTTATTTTTGGTGATTTTGTACATGGGATTTTTGTGGGGTTTAGGTGAAATCTGGTGGAGAAATGAATTAGATGGTGAAATTTGAGAAATTGGAAAGTGGGTTGAAGAAAATGAAGTAATTTGGGTTGTTCTAATGGCTGTCCCTAAATTTGGGACATGAGTTTTTGAAGTGGGAACCATGGGGGTTATTATACCTTATAGCTGTGAGATGACAACTTGGAGGGAGAGAGAATAGAGGCAAAAATACTCTGGCAGACAGAGCTTTGTTTAGGTTCAATACAAATAACAATGAGGACAAAAATTCAAGTTACATTTTCTATCCACATTCCACCTTTAGAAGCTTACTGATACATATTGTGTGTTAAAAATGTACGGATAAGAAGAAGCGTTTGTAGTCCAACGGTTAGGATAATTGCCTTCCAAGCAATAGACCCGGGTTCGACTCCCGGCAAACGCATGTTTTGTATATTTCATTTATAAAAAAAAAATGTATGCAATTTTTTGCACATTGCCATCTTATTATGTTCATAACACAAGCTGTTTTATCTTAGCTTCTTTTTGAATTCCAAGTATTTCCAACACATTCAATTGATTAAACTTATGTTAAGTGTATGTTTGTTATACAGTACTTTAAATTATTAGAGCATGCATATTATTAATTTTTAAAAGTTAATTTGATATATATACTTTTAAACTCAAAATTAAGACGATTTATTAAAGATTATAGTTAAACTATTAAATCGTACAATAACTAATACTTTTTAAATAGTGTATACTCCAACTAATATTTTTGAGATAGTTTATATATTTATCATTAATTGTATATATTAACTAAAATAAAAGGAATTCGTGTTTGAAATTTATAAAGATTGACTTTAAAAGTCAATATTCATCTTATATTTTGGAACAGAGGAACAACAACAATAACGATAACAAAAACAATAATTCTACAATTCACCCTCGGTCATAATGTTCAATCAAAACATAAATTAATACGTACTAATTAACATGAAAAAACCTACTAACATTTTATATATTTTCTACGCCAAGAAGAAAAAGATAACATGCATGCATGCATGCCGCTTAATTAGAGCAAGCTCGATTAGACCGGCTGGCCGGCGGTGAATATAAGCAATTTATTTATATAAAAGCAACTTGCTTAATTCTCTCTGGTCTCTACCTACCTACCTACCTACCTACCTTCTTCTTCTAATTACTGCAATAAAACACGAGGCGGCAGCGTTGATGACAGTGGTTGCAATGTAACTGAAATCATCAAATACGGCAGCAAAACGCATCTCTTGAACTTCCCAAAGCATCCAAAAGCAGAAGCTCAGCTGATTAACCATCTCTACCAAAATGGACATTTTATATTAATATATCCAACTCGATCGATCGGTATATATATGAAATCTTTCTTTATTTACCAGCTGATACATACATATATATATATATATATATATATATATATATATATATATATATATATATATATATATATATATATATATATATATAAGGGAAATGCATGCATGCCTGTTTGTTTGGGTACGTAGTACGTACAATATACTTGGTTGTTTTCTTGTAAGGGAAAGGAGGGGATAAAATTGATAAGTGGGAAATTTCATGCAAACTTACGGATGCTTCGAGGATGCTTCCTTGTGTTATCCTATATATATATATATATATATGTTTTGATACGTTCAAACGTGCATAGTATGGTCTCGTGATCATTTTGCCTATCTTGACGATATATAGGTAGGTACGTATATATTTAGCTAGTACAAGCATGTATCTATATATATTTAAGCTTTTAACAAAGAGTGCCCTCATGTATTGTGAAAAAATTGTGTTTCATTTATAATTATGAAACATATCAATACATATAATCCAAAAAAATTATAAGAATGTATCACTTATTACATATCGTCCAAAGGAGGGGCGAAACCAACAACTTATATCAGGAGGGGCCAAAATATTTACGAAAATATATATTATTAATTAAATAATTAATTATGTTTGTCAATATACAAAAAAATAGAAAATTTTGTTTTTAGTAAAATGTTATATATATATATATATATATATATAGGAGAGTACTGACTCATAGTCAACGTTGTAAGAATAAAGTTATCATTAATTATAATAGATCTCACCCGTCCATTTAAGATTATTTAGCAAAAAAAAAAAAACTAATTAAGATTCACTGTCTTAAAGAATTATTTTATTATATGTTTGACTTGTTTCTCAAATATTACAATATATTTTGGTTTTTATATAAATTTCTTTCCGGTACCTTTTACTCCTTAGTTAATTAACTACAGATTTTAATTCTAACATCTAATATTGATAAAATTATTTTACTACTAATAAGAGACCTAACTTAATGAATAAAGATCGGCACATAATTTGAAAAGACAGTAACGCCCTTCATCTTCCCGGGAAAGTTAACCTCGCCCATCACTCTTTACGAGGGAAAGTTTAAAGTTGGGAAATCTATTTACTTAATTTCTTCCCGAATCATCTCCGCCTTTTTCCAATTTCTGCTTTCAGTTGAAGATTCGAATCGATCAAACAGTCGAATAGGAAGAAATTATATTAACTTTTCTCTCCCCATATCCTTTCTCTATCTGTTTTCTGGCAACCAAATTGATGATTATCAGCGACAATCCCGAAGCTCTTCAGCTTCCGTTTCATAGTACTACAATTCCAAGAGGTACTATTTCTTATATTTATCTACTTCACACCGGTTTATTTAACTGTGTTATTCTCAATTTTATGTTTAATTTAGTGGAAATCACTCTTACCCCGTTACTCGAAATTCATCTGCGTACTATGAATTTTTCCACTTATTTTCTTAATGGATCTCTCTTATTAGTTATCTTAACATATATTACCCTCGGTTAGGGTTTCAGATTCAGTACCTAAGACTAATTTCATATGTATATATATATATATATATATATATATAGAGATATTAATGGAAATCTTAGTAAAAAAATTACTATTATATTGTGTTAGTGCAAATTTTCTGCTAGATCCAGAATTGACTCTGGATATACTCTGGTATTCATAACTAGAAAAGATAAATATATATATATATATATTTATGGGAATCAGTTGTTCATATTTTTTATTCAATAAATTAATGGGAATCATAGTAAAAAATACTATTATATTGTGTTGGTGCAAATTTTCTGCTAGATCCAGAATTGACTCTGGGATCATACCACTAGACCAAATGCCAAGTTGTTGATGTGTTTTATCTCTTTGGGATCAATGTGTCTATATTAAATAGACCTTATTTTCCAATTCATTACTTTAAATGTTGCTTTGACGTTATACATTCTGCAGACTGCATCTTAAACACACTCTGTACTTTTGTGATCTAAGAAGTTAAGGTTGCTATGTTTGAGAATCTAGTGCATAATTTACAGGATTCATTGCGTTCGCCTGTCGCCAACTTCTAGTTGTACAAGTATTTGTCTAGAGATACAAAAGTTTTTGTGTTTGAATTTCGTGCAGTTCTTGTTAGTGACTTGGTTAATCATAAAGACTTATAAATGACATAAAGGCATTGATTAACGTGGTTGCCCTATTTGAGGCTACATAACATGACATGAAGTCAAACAACCGTATGTGTGATGTATGATTATGCCTGTGTTTATCGTGAGCTTGTTTGTTGAGCTGATCTTTTGTGTTAAATATTTCCTGTACACTAAAATATTACTTACACAGACACATACACAAGGAACTGACAAAAATAACAGCAAAGATTTTCTGTTCAACTCGTCAGTAGTTTAGTTACATATTGATGTAGGACAAGGATGGAGGAAGTAAGAAAGGGAATTCAACGAAGATAATTAGGCTAAAAGCCACAAGCACAAAGCTTACAGTTTAATAATATCAATCATTCAATAATTTCTCATGATGGATTACAACTGTTTATATAGT